>CM033395.1:31653814-32853814 GCA_019426215.1 Buddleja alternifolia
TTTGTAAAACCTATAAAGCACGGAACTTTTAGACGCTTGGGGCGCCTATCACCGGAGAGTCACTGCGCTTTCCCGTTGTAGGTAGGAGATAGAAAAAATCCATCTAGCAAACGGATCACAATTACAGGTACCTGGGAGCATACCAATGGAATGAACGAAATACGAACAGTTAACATAATATGGTCATAGATCTTAGGTTGTAACTTGATCATGAGCGAATTTGTTGATGTTTCACCCATGAAGTATGGAAAGTGCCAAACATTGGGAACTACCCGGGGAAGAGTTAGGAACAGGAACAAGGAGAAGGGAGAACCACTTAAATGGAGGAATCGATTGTATTTCCTCCTTTGTTCCCCATAGGAACTGGGGATCAAAAAGCACCAAATTTGATGACTTATTAAGGGAAAAACGAAGTAAGAGCATGCTATTGAAGACGTTGCAACATATGTTGGGAAGGCCTCCGTTGATTGTGTACAAACAAAATACGAGTCAAAAGGCAGGGTAAGAAAGGGTTTAGCTAATGGAAATATTAACTCTTCCGGGAACCAGTAACGCGTAAACCATGTCAAACCAAGACCAATCAATATCCGAACAGAACGGATTCGAATTTTTCCTAGAATACTTTCCGGTGCGAAATGAAATTCATAGGATATATATGAGAAATTCAAAGGAAAAATAGAACTACGACCGGCCATCATATTAGCAAATAAACGTATTCCAGAGGCATCTTCCATTCATCGCGATTTGGGTTTTTCCACACCATATTTTGATCTGCCTCTTCTTCGATCCAGAATTCCCCTTCTCCGGATATAGCATATCAGTGAGTGAGAAGAAGAAAATCCTTTGGTCGGACGGACTAAGGACTGCTTTCGATGGCAATGCAATCCCTGAAAGAGAAGAAAAGAAGCTGATGCGATTCTATTTGCTTTCTTTTACTTTGAAGGGCTGGAAAGCCTAGAAGTCCTCTTCCTCTGGGGAGCGAAGTCACTTCCGGATTCACTTCTTTTTGAGGGAAAGGCGCCGGTAGCAAAGCAAGGTGCGGAGTCTTCTTCTCTTCTTTTGATTTTCGAAGAATTCATTCCGAAGAAAGGCAGCTATTTCATCTGCTGCAAAGTCTATAGGAATAGGGCGAATGGGATTTGGATTTTATAGGGTCGGAGCGGGAGAAGAGAAAGAGGTCTTTTTGCTTTCAATTCAAGCTTTCCCCTTGGCTTGGCGACTCAATAGTGGGGATTCGACTTGCCCGAGTTTTTTTCTATGCATAGAACTTCGACTAGCTTGAACGAGGAAGCTTGGAAGAATAGGCTGGGATGCCAGATAGAAAGAAAGAGTTTTACATTTGATTGAGAGATGGGAATCATGGCCCGTGTAGCAATGCAAACCAGACTGACCACACTAGGGCAGAGGGATAGAAAATGGATTAGCATTCGTTAACATAGAGAGAGAATCATAGCTAGAAGTCTTTTCCCAGGAACGATCAGAATCGGCATTCCATGTATTAAGGTAAGGTCTGAAGCAGAGTTACATTTCTAATTAGACGGCCCGTCAGCGACTTCCTTTAGTGGAACTGGTGGCTATCTAGGTCAATTGAATCTTAGCCAGTTTCTTATTTGTTCGAAAAGAGCTAGTCCGACTCGACTGTCAAGCAAAGATCTAAGGCTTTTTTTTCTCTGCCCCTGGACGCGAATGGATCTAACTTTTACTCAAGACCGCTATCTTGCTTTCTCTTTGCCTCTCTCTGAGCAAGGTATGGTTCTCTATACCTTATTTATGTTATTTTCTGCTTCTCTCTAGACTTGCTTCTTCCCTATGGAGGTCAGGAAAATAGCCTTTCTTTTTTCTTCATGGACCGGGCTTTTTTATATGCGTTAGGTTAGCAGTCGCTATTGGTTCACTGCCTATTACAGAAAGTCAAGTATCAAGTTAATTATGCGAGACGAAAGGAAGTTTCAAAAGAACCACGAAGGTTAGACAAAGACAGCATAGAAAAGAACTCGAATCCTATATAGGATAGGGGAATTCGAATTATTTATAGGAACAAATAGAATGAGAAAATAGCTACATGTAATTCAAATGGAAAGTGAAAGTAAAGGAAAGAGAACTTAGTGATTTGCAAGGGACAGTCGAGTAGCATAATGTAAACTTTTTTTATAAGTACTACTGTAAACCAAAAAGAATTGATATAGACCTTCGGGCGCAGAGATTAAGAGTGAATAGGAAAGAGGGAAAATGATGCGAATTCATACCTGAAAGCATAACTGATTCGAATTTTCGTAAGGAGAACTGTAAGGGGCGGCTTGGCGGGGGAGGTACGTAGGCAGCCCGAGAAGTCACTTCGTCGGATGCGGACTCTTTATTTACATCCATGCTTTCTTTATTATTTATCCTCGTTTTACCCGCCTTCGCCGTCTCTTTTCCTTAAGTTTGTTTGGCTACTCAGTCCCTCTTGGCTTGGAGCCAGATTTGAATCTGAATCTGCAAGAAAATAGAATAGAATAAAGCTATGCTCAAAAGTGCAAGTCTGCATGAAAAAGAGAGAAACATTCTATACAGGAGGACACTGATTCATCAGCTCACATGGGAGAATCCTCATCCTCGTGGGGCGCAGTGAGAACTCTAAATATGCTTTCTCTATAAATCGCTGGGTTGGTAAGAACCATCTCGACAAAGTGGACCCTTGTCAAAATCCATGAAAAAGATTACTCTCATGCATTGAAAAAGGTAAGATCGATAATGTGAATCGTTCCCTGCTGGAGACCTTCTCTCCACCGACAGTCAAACCGTAGCCCGGCGACGCTAAAAAGCTTTCTTTTTCTTTTTGCCTTTTGCCCGGTTGCATCTTACTCTGCTGGTCCACCTTATAAAAAGGTCTCCACACCTGAGACACATCCTTCTCCTCTTTCTTATTCTTTTTCCTATATTGTTATTGTGGTGGATCCTTAGGAGGACATAGCCTTAAGAAAGAGCAGCATTTCCAATTTTGAAAGAATTCGCTAGTATGTTTGTGATCGAATCCGCAGTTCTCTTTTCTCATAGGGTAGAATAATAGGCGAAGGAATCTGCAGCTATTAAATCAGAAGCTATTGATGCTAGAATGGAATAATCAAATCCCCTAGGACAGAAGAATGACTCCGATGCTCTAGAGTCCGATCAATAGTCGAATATACGAAGATGGCATCGAAGAGAGAAGGAGCCGGGATAAAAGCTGCTGGATAACGAGGAAAAAAAGTACTCTTTACCAGTATCATAGCCAGGATAAGTAAACTCTTAGTGGAAAGATCTTTTCTTCTATCTGCGTGGGGCGATGAAACTTTGTCTAGTTCATCCTCCTGCCCTTTCGAATGAAACACATGTTATTAAAAACAATAAAACATCCGGACCTGGTCCTGGGTCCAAGAGCCGGATCGATTCAGAGTCATAGTCATCTCCTAGTTTTCTTTTCCTTTGTTGTTTCAGTCGGGTGGTTCAAACTAAATGAAAGAAAGGTCGAACAACTTCTTCTATTGAATGGGCATTTGGTTCCTAGGCTAAAGCCCTAACAGCCTATTGATCGGGAAAGGAAGTTCCAATGAAATTCAAAGGTTATACATTAGCGATTGATCGAAGATCGACCTTCCTTTCACTTTAAATAGTAAATAATCAAAAGAGAAGCCCTCGATCGATGGGGAGCAGGGGAAGGCCTTCATGTAGGTTCTCTTTACTACATAAGGCCCTTCAGACTAAGGTGCCCCTTTGTGCCCCTGACATCTTCCTGGGTTGGCAGTACTTTCTTCAATACGAGGTCTCCTGGCTGAAATTCCCGGGGGCGAACCCTTTTGATTATTTATTTCATTATTTATAGGCTTGAGCCATCCTTCTCTGGTTCTGGTAAAGTTGGCCATGACATATCGCATCGCAGCTAATCTCTTTTCTTCACAATTGCTCATATCGTGATTTTGCCCATTGGCTTCTTCTAACTCCGTCTCCATGAGGACTCTTAGAAAAGGTATTTCATTTCTAATGGTAAGACCGCCTCCATTCCATACACTATTGAGTACGGGGTTGCCCCGGTTGAAGTTCTTACTGACGTACGATAAGCATGGAGAGCGAATGGGAGCATTTCATGCCAGTCCCTGTATGTAATTGCTATTTCTAAAAGAATATTCTTGTTCTTGATCTTTTTCTTTTCTGCCTCAACTGCCCCATTCATTTGTTGTGGGCATTTCCTGCATCTGAGGAGTGTTCCATCTGGAGTTTTCCCTTATCCGAACGGGTCTTGTAAGAAAAGAAAATTTCATATTGAGCTCCAAATATACGCTATTGGGATGGGATGGCTCCTACTAGCTCCCCCCCTAAGAACCACACGTGCGAGTTCCCCCGCATACGGCTCAAGTGGCGGAGGCCCTTCCTTCGCGCTTGGTAAGCGCTTCGCTGTAGCCAAGCTTCAACCGCGACTGCTCGTCGCTTCTGGCCGCCTTATTCCGTCACCCGAGATCCAAGTCAGCACCGGCAAAGATCTCTTGATTCCTCGCGGCGCTTGGAAGCAAGCTACCTCTTGCCTATCTCACCCCCTTTCCCCTTTTTATAATAAGGTAAGCTTCCAAAGCTCCTTCCTTTAGCTGGGTGAGCCTTCGCTTTTTGGATCGTCTTCTGCCCAATGCGGTACCCCCATTTTTTGGTTCCCATTGGGTTTACCTTGTTTACAGGTCGACCCCATGGCAGCAAGAAAAGGCGATCTTGTGCTATACTCCGGTGATCTCTTTCCTACCGAGGCACGCAAACTCCCATCGTGTCCCAGATCACATTCCGTGAATCGAAAGGGGAAGCCTACTCACTCATCTATCAGCTCCTCTCGTAGATCGGTGTGGTTTTACGAAGCGTCTAAGCACAGTTCACTCACGTTGATCAATCAAGAGGTTTGCCGCCACTCCTTAAGGTTACCTGTTGTATCATACACTTCTTGCATTCTTTCCCACGCTTCATACCTCCTCTTTCTTCTTAAGGTAAGGTAAAGGGCCAGGCATGGTGGGGTAGGAGCATCCAGTCGGCAATCTTTTTGGCTTGACCAAGAAGTCTTATGTCCTCCGAGTCGCACGGCGTTTTAACCGAAAGAACTTCTTGCGCAATTCATGCGTTTCTGTTTTTATGACCAAAAATTGTTTCTTTATTTTCATTTCAAATTGTTCTCTGGACTTTTTATCAATATGAGGTGATCGTAACACAGTATATAAGACTCGTGATTCAGGCAATCCAATCTGCCTTGTGTAAGGCGGAAGCCCCCCAAAATGGTTTTCCAAAAATGGGTGATCAAAAGATTTCATTACTATGCGTATCTTGGTGGTCGTTACTTTTGGTGATCTTTCTTTTTGGCTGACTCCTCTTCTTGTTCTATTGATCAGAAGCATCCAGCAGCGCCACGCCGGTTTCGAATTCGATTCTAAGGGCTAAGGCGTCCCCCGCCCTTTTAGCTTTCAATGTATCTCTTGATTTCACGCCAGATCTGACTTCGAGGGTTTCCGACACATTCAAAGACCGTCTTGAGATGCTTTAATCTCTGTTTATTTGAGTCGAAGCGGTGCAGGTAGCAGAAGTAGACATCAATCCCTCTTCGAATATCTTCTTCCTCCGTTATGTTCAGGGTAAGCTTTCCCTCCATCAACGGAACTAGGAAGAAGAAAAAAATATGCAGTCTCGCATACAGTTAGAAACAGTCTCGAAAAGACCTCGACTCAAGGTCCAATTTTGTTTTACCGGGTAGGTCAAACCGAGACGCGCGAGTTATCCCTACACTCTCAAACCGAACCCTTTTCCTAGCTGCTGTTTACCTAAGCATTCTCTATAAATTTAGTAACTCTAATAGTTATCACGGATGATATATAATTTTTTTAAAAAAGTTTGAATAATTGAAATGTAATAATAGAAAGACCGAATAATATCAATGTTATAAGAAATGAAACACAAAAGGGTATAAGTAGAGGCGGGGAGTTCTTGGATGCTTTAGAAACGGAATTTCAATATTACTAAGATCTTAATGTGATGGACACAAGATGGCTGATGGAATTGACTACTAGTCCAAGTCTGTTGAATTAAAGTTGTTAGGATAATCCCCTTCGTTAAGTCCAAAAATAAATTAAAAAAATTGTACTATCTATAATCGCTTAAAATAGTGAAGGCTACCAAATACATAAAGGACAATTTTTTTTCAATTATACTATGTTCTAGTCTCTTGTCAATTTATTTGCAAACATAATGACCAAATCATGTAATCTTTTCAGAAATAAAATGAGTAAATGTGACCGGAGAAATAATATTTATATAGAGATATGCAAAGTATTAATCATAGATGGTTTTATAATAAATTAATACTTTATAGTTGCATTATACAAAATTGTTCTTCAAATACTCTCTTAATTGCACTCAAGCCATAACTATAAGTTAATATTGATTATGGGGTAAAATTGCCAATTTAATCATATAAGATAAAGATCGTTTTAAGCAAACTCTTAAATGCTCTTTTCTCGACCTGCCTTGATTCATCTAAAAGGACGAACTTAATTATAGCCCCTCACTTTGGGCGATTCAAAAGTTCATTACAATAATTTAAAAAAAATTGCAACATTGGCTCTTTTATTAAGCAACTTTGGTTTTGTAGTTAGTTTTCATTAATAAATCTATGGAGACTAAAACAGAATGGTTAAATTGAAATTGCAATTTGCCCCTAGACTATATAGCTTGTATCAAATATCCCTAAGTAATCTCTTTTGTCACTTACCCCCTAAATGTTTTTTTTTATAAAAGGCAAAAACCATCATCTTCCCCAACTTATCCCCGGTCCACCCCTCCTAGCTTCTCCCCCTACATGCCCACTCCCCACCCTTCTTGTCCATCCCAACCCCCATACAACCCTCTCTCTCCGCTTCCCAATCCATCCCCTCGCTACAAGCCATCACTCAACCCCTTGCTGCCCGAACCTTTGTCTCACGACCCGCCTAGCCTAGCCTTTTTTCCCATCGCTTGCCCACCCCCTCCCTCGGCCCCAACCCTTCCCCTATGCTCGCCCCACCCTAGCCTTCCGCTTTTCTAGGCCCACACGCCCCCAAATGTTGGTTTGTTTTTCCTTTTATTTTTCTTTTATCTTCCTTCAATAATATTTTGATTAAGACAATTATATAAAAATTTTGAATTAAAACATATTTGTAATTGTCTTTGTCAGTATTTCAGGGGTAAGCAATATTAGATTCCTTTTAGGGGGGTGTTTGATACAAAATGTATAGCTCAGGTGGCAAAACGCAATTTCTAAAAGTATTTACAGTTAATTTTTGTCAATTTTAACCGAAAACAACTCATAAGACTAATGTTGCTTAGAAAAATGACTACTATTGCAACATTTTCAAATTATCGAGACTTTTTTCCAAAATCACGTAGCTAAAACTAAAATGGCTGTATTCGTTGGGAGTAACTTTGCAATTTTGCCTCAATTGTAGAATCTTGTGATTTCTCTTTTCCTACTAATTAAAATACCATGGTTATGGGTGCAAATATTTTTTAAAATAAATTATTATTACCGAAAGTTCACTTAAAATAGTTGGTTAATTAATTCATTAAGAGAGAAGTTACAATCATGAATGGTATGAGTTTACATTATACTGGTAGACAAAAACAAAAAAGATTTAAACTGAAAACTTCAAACCTCTTTTACCCTTTGAGAGAGAGAGAGAGAGAGAGAGAGAGAGAGAGAGCCCATTTCGGAATTTGGATCAGCGGTGTGTCGGCTCCCTCAAACAATGCACGGTTAGTGTCAACTTCATTCTGCATGATCTGATGTATGAGTATAAATCTTTGCCTGCAATCAAAGTTTAATTTGCTTATTTTGGTCAATTTGTATGCATATTTTATTGTGGGCGGCTTTCTGCTGTCCCATTTGGCTGTTGATGCGATCTTGATTAGGATAAAAAAAATGCTAGTAAATATTGTGGCGTAATTGAAATCTTGATATAATTGCAATCGAAATGCTAGTAAGAATAGATGGCGAAAAGCTTTATTTACTGTGTGAATTTTGATATAATTGCAATTGCAAAGATGAAAGTTAAGACGAAACTCGAATGGGATTGAGTGTTATAATACTAAAGAGGGTAGTTTGATAATATAAATGTTTAGGAATAGAGGATTTATTTACCAAGTTCTAGGTGAGATCAGGAATAGGATTCATATTGCATCTTTATATGCAATAGCAGGTAATTGCTCGACCCCGTTTGATACGTGATTGTCAAGTAGCAATCCTCATTGTACTTGAATGTGATTTTCTTACATGAACTTCTCAATTTGGTAGAGTGGGGTGAAAGAAGATCTATGCAGCCAGTCAAAATTATGCCTGGACAAGGTTTTGCTGAGTTGTTTTACATTGAGTTTAATTTCTCCACCAGAAACCCGGGATGTAATCTAGAATTTCAATGTTTTAAATTCCGAATGATTTGATCTTATTCAAATTGGAGTAGAATTCTTGAGCATTTATTATATTCAGCTGGGGAAGGGGAGGGGAGGACCAAAATGCTTAGATTCACGAGGGAGGATATTTCGTCCATATGTATCCTTTCTTCAGGCCTTTATTACCTGATTGCAGATATCTAGGAGAAGCGATCGGGATCTTTGGTTGTAGTTTATGGTCCTCTGCAATATGATTTAGGAATTAGGATTTATCTGTAGTTTCTGTTTGCATGGAATCTTGCTTCAAGTAGTGCAGTAGTTTCTAAGTAATCGTTTCTCCTTTGATATGTGAATTCCTAGTGGAAACAGAGATTACTTACTGTTATCTTATTTTCTACAGAGCGAACATTTTCTAACTTTTTGGTTGTGTATTTAAATGTTGTTATCTTATAGTGCTAATGAGATTATCTTATCTGCAATCTAGGATCACTTGTCTCAAATATAATATGATACTCATCAAATAGCTAATACGCCCTTCATCCTCACAGGATGTTTGATTTTTTCCAGGAAAGAACAAAAGTCAAGTTATGACCAATTTCTTCTAAATTCACGCATTATCTATTAAGAATCTGAAACCCAAAAGCAAAATTGAATTCTCTACTGTAAAAGATATCCCATTTTATATAAGATCACATACCGATTACATTAAAAAAGATTATTAATGGCTGCGTATTTGGCTTCTTTCCATAATTTGATGATTATAATATGGAAAGAAAATATTCTATTTTCTATCTCATTAAATATAGCCAAAAAGGGCATACGGGACAATTAAATGAATTTAAATACCTAAATTTGTTATAAGACATATTTTGGTAAACATGAAAATAGAAAAGAAAATAACAGATACCCCCCAAACTATTAGGTGATGTGCACTTTGCCCCCTAAACTATTAAAAGTTGCAGTCAACACCCTAAACTGTCATATATGTGCACTTTGCCCCCTCGGTCAGCTTCGGGCAGCACACAGGGGGTGAAGCGCACATCACCTTATAGGTGAGGGGGCAAAACGCACATCACTTTATAGGTGAGGGGGCAAAGCGCACATCACCAGATTTTTTTATTTTTTAAAAATTTTACTAATTTTTTTATTTTTTAAATTTTTTATTTTTATATTTTTTTTCATTTTTTTATTTATTTTCATGTTTCCGGATTTTTGAATTGTCTTTTTTGTTTTTAGAGAATTATGAATATTTGAATTTATACTTCTTTTCATTGTTTTCTTATTTATTTTCATGTTTTATTTTTATTTTTCTTATTTTCAAATTTTCAAATTATTTATTTCAAACCTAGAAATAGTATTTTAAGAAAAATCCAAATAAATCTCAGTATGCATGATTTAAATTGAACGATGAATGGGTAAAATTTTTGCCGAAACTGACCGAGGGGGGTTAAGTTAATATTAAGAATATTCGAATTTAAAAAAAAAAAAAATAGCAGATACCCCCCAGCCTATGAGGTGATGTGCACTTTGCCCCCTCACCTATGTGGTTTGTAGCACTTTGCCCCTTGTGTGCTGCCCGAAGCTGACCGAGGGGGCAAAGTGCACATATATGATAGTTTAGGGTGTTGAGTGCAACTTTTAATAGTTTGGGGGGCAAAGCGCACATCACCTCATAGTTTGGGGGGTGTCTGCTATTTTCTCAAAATAGAAACACAAACAATTTGTGATCTGGAGTTATAATATTAGAATCTCCGCCTACTTGCGAGGATATTCTGATTAGTAATTAATTCTTTCTTATCTTAGAAAGACTTAATGCCCAAATAGTAAAATTCCCGAATTAATCAGAATCTCCTGGTTCTCTATTCAGATTATAGCCTATGTTATTGTTTTCTGCCAATCTTTCTGCTCTATGAAGTCACAGTTCTGTCATTTCATTCACTAGTAAGGCTATAATGTGTGCTGTGAAGTGTTTCACCTCAATCAAATAATATGCTTTTTTTATAATGTGGAATCTGCAGGACTCGTTTTATCCATTTAGCTAGTTCTTTACACGCGATGACAGCATCAACATAGTCGGCTCTTTTGTTATACCTAATTTCGATAGGGGTAATAAGGATTTTCTCGACTTCTACTTGTAGTTTCTGCAAACATGGTCTTCAGGAAATTTGCAGAATTTATTTCTCATGCAACAACTCGTTTGTCAACCCCAAAGATTTCTACTGTTTCACACAAATCACCTGGATTGCCACCTACTCCTGGTTCTCTTCATGGTTATGCCTTTTCCAGCCCAGAGAAAAAGACTAATATGAGACTCTCCTCCTCCCTTCAAGACTTGTCTACTTATCGCTGACTGGATCCAGAAGAAGGCGATCTTAGAATAGAAACAACGCCAGATCATGCATTACCAACAAAGTTCTTGCAGAAAGAAAACTGTATATCAAATTTTTCTAAGGAGAAGGTGTCACCAGGAATTTCTTCCAGACGGAAGAAATGGACACGAGTTATCTTCGTTCTACTCTGCTTATTGTCATTTGCTTTTCTTTCTTTTCTTCTGCAAGTTCTTTACTCAAACTGGCCTTGGGGTCCGTCCAAGTTCTATGTTGTCATCGATTGTGGTAGCACCGGAACCCGTGTTTATGTATATCAGGCATCTATTAATCACCAAAAAGATGATAATCTTCCAATTTTATTAAATTTATTGCCTGAAGATTTCAAGAGGAATTCTGGTTCGGGACGGGCTTACAACAGAATGGAAACAGAGCCTGGATTTGACAAATTAGTGCACAATATATCTGGATTAAGGGAAGCAATAAGACCCCTTATTCAATGGGCTGAGAAGCAAATTCCAAGAAAATCACATAAGACTACTTCTCTCTTTCTTTATGCTACAGCCGGCGTTCGCAGGCTACCTAGTCCAGACTCTGAATGGCTTCTTAGTAATTCTTGGTCGATTCTAAAGAGTTCGCCCTTTTTGTGCAGAAAAGAGTGGGTTAAAATCATCACCGGCACAGAGGAGGCTTATTATGGATGGATAGCTTTGAATTATCATACTGAGGTCTTAGGCTCCGTACCTGAAAAGAAAACATATGGTGCACTTGATTTGGGTGGCTCATCACTGCAAGTCACTTTTGAACGTAAGCAAGATGGCAATGACGAAACGAGCTTAAAGCTAAGCATTGGTCCTGTTAACCATCACCTCAGTGCGTATTCTTTAGCTGGATACGGACTCAATGATGCGTTTGACAAATCTGTTGCCCATCTTCTCAAAAGGGTTCCTCAGGTTACTAGTGAAGATCTGATTAGCGGAAAAATTGAAATTAACCATCCTTGTTTGCAGTCTGGATACAAAGAGCAATACACATGTTCACATTGTTCATCCATTCGCTTAGCAGATGGACTTTCTCCTATTGGAGGGAAAAAATTGGTGAAAGGAGGAGAGAGTGGAGTTTCAGTTCAGCTTATTGGGGTGCCCAAATGGGATGAATGTAGTAGACTTGCCATGGTTGCTGTTAACATGTCTGAATGGTCAGATAATAGTCATGGAATTGATTGTGAGCTGCATCCATGTGCACTAGCAGAAAATCTGCCTCGCCCAATTGGCCATTTTTACGCTATGTCTGGCTTCTACGTGGTGTACCGGTTTTTCAACTTAACTCCTGATGCAACTCTCGATGATGTATTAGATAAGGGTAGTGAATTTTGTGAGAAAACTTGGGATGTCACAAGAAAAAGCGTTGTCCCTCAGCCTTTTATAGAACAATATTGCTTCAGGGCACCATATGTCGTTCGCCTCTTGAGAGAAGGATTGCACATTACTGATAGCCATGTAATTATTGGTTCTGGAAGCATCACTTGGACCCTTGGTGTTGCTTTGTTTGAAGCCGGCAAAGCATTTCCATACGGGGCGAAATTTCACAGCTACGAGATTTTTCAAATGAAGATAAATGCATTTGTTCTTTTTGCTATTTTATTTGCTTCATTGTTTGTCCTACTTTGTGCGTTTTCTTGTGTTGGAAACTGGTGGGTGCCAAAATTCTTCAGAAGGCCGTATCTCCCGCTTTTCAGGCATAATAGTGTCACGTCCACATCAGTTCTCAATATTCCATCTCCTTTCCTGTTTCAGCGCTGGAGTCCTATCAATACAGGTAAACCTTCCTTTCTAAAAAAATTTAATTTTTTTAACTGAAGTCTCCACTTTTCTTGAGAGTTGATTCACTTAGCCTATGCTTCGTTCTTGGATTTTGGTGGGGAATAGGAAATGAAAAATAAGAATGATTAAAAAATAAAGCACAAAGCACTATAAATTGAAGCATGCATAATATTCCCCTTTGTGGTTTATTTTTCGATCATTCTTAGTTTTCCTTTCCTTTTCCTCACCAAAATCCAAGAAAAACATAGCCTTAGGTTAAATTTGGATACAAAGGATCTGAAGCTAAGGATTTCATATAGACTTCAGTATTGAGTGAATTTGAAATCCCTCATGATCACTGAATAAATAACTCAAAATGGTTACTGGAGGATGTGAAATCACAAATGCTCGAAAATTACCCAAACAAGTCTCAAATACTTGTTATTATGGATTTGAAACCCTTAGTTCCCAAATCATTCCATCCAAACGCAACCCTAGTTTTTAGATCAACATACAAATATATCATCAACTGCACTTGTTTATTGTGTTTCAGGTGATGGAAGGGTTAAGATGCCACTAAGTCCGACGGTTGCAGGTACTCTGCAAAGGCCTTTTGATACTGCACTAAGTTTCAGTTGCGGTGGCATAGAGTTAGCTGAGTCGTCCTTGTATTCTTCATCTAGCAGTGTGGCACATAGTTCTTCGTCGGGCAGCTTAGGACAGATGCAATTCGACAACAATACCCTTGGCTCCTTCTGGACCCCCAACAGAAGTCAAATGCGTCTTCAGAGTAGGAGATCCCAATCTCGAGAAGACCTCAATTCTTCAATTGCTGAGGCACATTTGGCAAAGGTTTGACAGTACATGCAGCAAATAAATTCTCCTGGAAAACATTTGACTGCTGGATAAGCACACGATTGAGAAGGTAATACACCATTGTTAAGGATAATGCATTGCTTCTTCTGGGGCCCCTTTATTTGATTGGCCCAAAGTGGTTAAACGTAGCTTATTGCTGGTGGCCTTCCCAAAGCGATAGAAACTAAAGAGGAAGGAGAGAGATTCCTGGCTCGATGAAAGTTCTTATGGCATTGTCATATGGAAGAAGTGGAATAGTGTTTTGGTGATGTGACGACAAGATATGAAATACGGTGAATAGACTAAAAGCTCCTTAACTTGTTATGAAACTGACAATATCTTAGCCAGTGAAGCCTTGACCACGTTTGCAAATGAAAGAGAGCTTAGGCCATCACTGAGAGCCAAAGCACCCTTTTGAGGAAGTTGAAGCCATTTATCGTAAACAAATTTTTGGGTCGGATTTGTTTATGTACATTTGAGTGTTGTTGCTATTAACGCGGGTGAACCTTGGTTAGGTAGATTCATTTACCAGATATCTCAGATTCAAGTTAACTTTATTTCATTTTGTAGGACTCTAAAATGACTCGGATGTGATATTCTTCGTTCTTTTCTTTATTTACTTGGACGAGTGTAGAAAGGAAGATAGTGTCTATCACATTCTTTCTATTTTCTTTGAAGCTTAAGTTTCTATTTTCTTTGAAGCTTAAGTTTCTATTTTCTTTGAAGCTTAAGTATTTAAGTGACTTCACCAATATCAATGTGGCTTTTGCGGACAAGAAATACTTTTTGTTATTCCCAAGTCACAAATGACACAATAGTTCAAAAGTCATATACCAGAAGGTGGTGTTCTACATTAATAGTGTTGTATTGCGATATTACCGAGCGACGCGAAAAAAGTACATTCGAAACAAATGCATCATAAGAAACTAAAAAAATTTCTATACAATGCATTATACAATTCAGATAATTGGCAAAATCATCCCATCAGCTATACTATAATTATCATAGCAACGATACATACAATCTTGATGAATTAATCCAATATTATCAGATCGGCAAGAGAGATAACATGGTCAGATATTTGAACTATAGACGAGACATGCTTGAAAAGCAAGCTATCTTAACGACACTAGCAGAGTAAAACTTACAACCAGCAGACATTGCAATGGAATTAGAACATGAACCTGATAAATATTTAGCAAGTATGGGGTTGATGATAAACTACAGCCTATGAAGAATGAAACAGTGGGCCTATCACAAAATTTAATCTGAAGCTGATGTCAACAAAGTCGACGAAGAAAATATCAGTCAGTTCTCTCTCTATCAATCTAAAGCTCAGCTTTCTGGTGTTGTGCAGCATCACTGGGAAAAAACCAACTTAGTATCTGTGAGAACTTACTGGTTGGGGTGGTTTGCTCTGATTGTTCCGACAGTAAGCTGCAAAGAGAATTGTAGTCGTGCTTCAAGTGAGGAGAAGCTATTTTTTCCTGAAGGATTCAACATTTGAATTTTGTCAACCAATATAGTAGTATAAACACCATTTAGACTAAATTTCAGGATAAGAAATCAAACAGGCATACCTTAAACACCTCGAAAGGGCAAAAGTCTGAATTTTCACATCCCTGTGCACAAAAAGTGGAATGCATCATCGAAAAGATACCAAATACTAGCAAAAATCAATTAAGATGAGAAAGAAAGACAGACAGAAACCTATTTTCTCCTGAAGTAGAAAAACTTAAAAGTGTGAATGAATTAATAAGAAAGCAAGAAAAGACAAAGTATAATACAAGTTCCCAGTGCTCAACCTAGGACAAATGACTGAACATTTATGTGCCAGTAAACTAGTTGCATAGACAATTGAGAAGATTTATTTTAGTGAATATTAGAAACACGAATTCCTTTTCTTAAGGGCACATGACAGACCTGTCTAGTCTTCTGATAATAGTTGAACAAGAGATATCTAAAAGTACATTTTACTTGCACACAGAACAATATTAGAAAGTAGAAAACGGTGGAGCATTTTTCTCTTTTAATTAATTAACTACAATAAGCTTACCGGCAAAGAAATAGGATGTTCATTGTGCAGTACTTGCACAAAGTAGTTGCTCGAGTTGTTGGTTGGGCAGCTATACAGAACTAGCATGTTATTTCCAGCAAATGGAGCAACAGTGCTGCCACGCCATTTTCTCTTTTGGGGAGGTTTTGGAGGTGGTTGCAATGGTTCTTCTCTTAGTATTTGTTCAAACTCTGAATCAAGCATAAACAAATTAAGGTAGATGGAAAGGCAAAAACCACAAAAAGGAAATAGGTAAAGGGACCAAACGGTCCACGCAGAATACTCAACAATGAGAACACTCACCAGGTCCGTTGAGAAATAACCCAATCAAACAGGAAAATGGAAGCAGAGTTTCTGCATGAGCAAACCGTAGCCTGGCCATCTCATAGCTTCCAGGAACAAGTCCATCTATTAAACAGGAGAAAGATTAGATGATAAAAATAAACGAAAGGCGATAAACTATATAAAGAAATTTTCCGACAGATATTACTAATATCACAAACTGAGTTTTGTACTCAGAATTAGAAGTCATGAAAAGAAAATAATAGATTCATATTGCATACATGTAACATTTTAAGTGGAAGTCTCAATGATTATCATTGCAGCTTATGTGGTGGTTGAAATTTTTTAAACTATGACATGAAATAAGATGACCATAAGAACCAATCGCCCCTGGTTTCAAATCGTTTAATTTCCACTAATATTGCTAGTCATCACAAAAAGCACATCCTAAACAAAACCGAAGGAATTGGGAACTAGAAATATTTTCTTACATTTGTTCGTCCATCATTAAACCTCCAAGATTATTATTCTTGTGGGTGGGCATGTAATGCGTAATCGCTTTAACTTTTTTACTTACTGAAAAAAGACATAGGCTTCCTGGCATAGAGAGCACTTCCTCGTAAATATCACTGTGGGATATTTCTTAAAAATAAAATAAGATAAGAAATAGGTGATCAATATGGCACCAAGAAGTTATAAAAAGTTTTAAGGCATCAATCGTCAGATGGAGGTAAGGCTGAAAACAGAAACATTTCCATTTAAACTTCAATTGCTTAGAGTGCTGCAGCACTCATCACCACAAAGAAAATTGGAGGAATCAAAAAATTCTTTTTTTCATTTGAAGTATACTTGACATAAAGCTGCAGTCTGTTGCTAGGTTAATATTGTTGTTGAGTACTACTCTTTCCATATATCAACCAAAACATTTACTTGTTCACTGTTTACTTATATTTACCGTCAGGAAAGATACTGAACTAAATTTGTGTTCAGCAATCACAATAATTGGTATTATCTGAAGAAAATAACTTGTTTCGATATGTTCCGTTACGGATCAGAAGTAGCCATTAGCCAAGAGAACGGACAACATGTAAGCTGAACTGACTGGAATATAACAACTGTACTTAAAACCTAATTCGACATCCTTTTTCATTAAATCACTTTGTCTACTCCTCTTCCTAGGATCTTTTAAGTCAACAGCTAATACCCTTATCTCAGCCATATATTATATCAACCTAATGTTCATCCAACAGCATCCTCAAATGCTTTCTATGATTAGGTATCTTCTTCTACATCATGCCATTTTTAGACTAACTAAACCATCACCTATACATTGAATAATTCTTGGACCACAAATATTCCTTGTCTACCCCATTTTCACTCGACTATAAAGCAGCTGAAAGGGCCTCCAGGCCCTCAAATATTCTTCCCACCCCCTCCCCTACCCCAATAATATTCTAATAACTAAACAACGAAAGGAAGATATGTGGAAGAAATATACCTTCTTTAGCCTTAATAGATATGTGGAAGAAATATACCTTCTTTAGCCTTAATAGATATGTGGAAGAAATATACCTTCTTTAGCCTTAATAGATATGTGGAAGAAATATACCTTCTTTAGCCTTAATAGATATGTGGAAGAAATATACCTTCTTTAGCCTTAATAGATATGTGGAAGAAATATACCTTCTTTAGCCTTAATAGCTTGCTCCATCGACTGGATGACATCTTCAAGTAATGGTACTCCCATCCGATAATTTAATGCATTACCATAACCCTTCAGTATGAATGCCTCCAGATCATCTGTCCACTCCAGCAAACCAACCTACGGAGAACATATTTTACAGGTTAAAAGAACAAACCATTATGAACAGTCATATGTCATAATTCATAATGTCGTCTCAATGTAATGGTATAAGATAAATTTTATGGTAGATGGGCTCAATTTGCAAGGTATACCATCACAGTAAAGCATCTATTCAAGAAACCAATCCATTCACACGGAAGTTAATAAATATATTCAATTGAATACATGTCATTTATAAATACCCATCATTACAGGGCAGAAAAGGAAGTGAAAGTACCTCCGTTGGACTGAATAAAGCACAAGCTTGATCTGTCGTGTTCAGTAATGATGCTTCCTACCAGTCAAAGTAGAATAAACAAGATTAAACTCTAAAAAGGTAAACACAGGTTAGAAAAGCACTAAGCAGAAAATGGAAAAAAAAACTCACCTGTTTGCACAGAAACCACAAAGATGATACATCCCGGAGTGTGAAATTCAGACCCCAACGTTTGACTAATTTTTGAGTTATTTCATTTAGTACAGGCTCCTTGAGCTTATCAATAGCTGGTTCCCGACTTTTCCTGTATGCCTGTATTCACATATAAAAGAACATTGGATCTTTTTAATTCTTATATCAAGTCAGCCATAAGAACGTTATCCATCAACAATGTATAATTTAATAATTGCTAGAGTAACATTTACTAAATATTATCAGCCTCATTATCCAATATTTCTTTTTCTCCGCAGACATATTGACCAGCAAAAATGACACCCAACCCCAGAAAAACATACAATTAGTAATTTCAAAGCATCGAGCAAGAGAAAATCAACTAATGCAGTGCAGTTAACAAGACACTCAAGATAAAAGGCACAATCACCAGGCAATAAGATATTTGAAAGCATTCCATGAGGAGTTGGATATAAAAGCAATGACCCTGAATATGCATAAATAGTGCCAAATGCGAATAACAGCATGTAAGATAATCTGAGAATTAGAGACCAACCGAAGTCATGCAGCCCGCACTCATAGTATTAACAGAATAACAAAGACGCTCCTGCTGAACTTCTTGGCAATAAATACTCTAAAGTTACTATGCTTTGTTTTTTCTTTAGAGATTTTGCTGAGATAACACATACAACTCATCTTTAAAAAAAATCCGGGGGGTTCCACTGTCTACAAATCCACCTGCAAATTACTGCTTCTGTTGGTTGGCGATCATTAAAATGGACTTGAGCCTTTGCTTATCATGTAAAACTTACCGACACATATTACAATGTTTTCTTAAGCTAAAAAATGACAAGGCTTCATCTATGACAAGGCTTCAGATGAAGCCAGATAACTCCACAACACATAAGACACTAACATCATTTAGCACTGCCATATTGATTCCGCAACAAAGGATCATCTGGTGCGATGGATGTAATCCACTAGACATGACTGAAGATCACTTCTTAACTCAAAAGATACTCATTAGCTGTTGTTAAGTGCCATTATTCATAAAAATTGAAGCGGATTTCAATATCAATACCTAGACTTACATGCCAGACCGAGTATCAATACCTAGACTAACAATAGACTACAAATGTTGCATCCCACCAAAACCTCAAGAGATGATCTTACCTTGTAGTTTTGACAGCAATCGTGGAATCTCAACATTATATCACTTGCACGACTTTCACTGGTAACAGCAAAAGCTCGATTACGTCCTGGTCCAAGATTTCCTCGATTGCTAAAGAGCCCCATTCCAAAGGCTACTGCACTAGCTGAGGCTCGAGAAACCTGAAGTTATCCACCACACGCGCAAAATATTCAAGTGTGATACAACTACCGGTAAAAGAAGTCATAGTATGAGCACAATAACTGTTAATTTCACCAACAAGTATAGACATGGACAAAAAGATTTAAGTATGAATAAGCTGCCAACAATCATTCATCGTAGTAGTTGCTAATATCATCCATTAGTTTCTTATGACATGCCACGCAAACACAGAAAACTAAACTCAAAGGACGAAATTTTACATACTTTTCAGATGATTCTCTACCTCTTAGCAAGTAGAAGATATAAAATATGATATGAGTTGCTCAAGCGAAGTATAAATATGAGATTACAAATAAAGTAATTATAAATCACAAACCTGAGTGGCTTTAATTGGATATACATCAGGATGGTAATCCTCGTGAAATAGTTCGGGAAATTTTTCTCTTGTTCTAATGCCTAGCTGATACAGTTCATTTTCACCTTCGCTAATCAACTCTCCACCCTTGTGCTTTCCTGTCCAGGGAGATTTCCATTCCCATAACCATGCAGGAATGTTCTGTACAGATGACTTCTGCTCTTTCACATTTTCTAGAAGAACTTCCAGGCGAGTGGCTAAGGCTTCTAGTTCTTTCATTTTTTTCTTAGTTGGAGCCCGAGTTCCGTGCCTAGCCTGCTAATCCAATCATTAGACCTGGTCATAATGGCACAGAAGCACACACTGACTTAACAGTGTGCATATTATTGCAAATGAAAAGGACAGAGCAACACAGAAAACACGGTTTCATATTATCTGAATCAGTCATGAATAATAAGCAAGACTAGCTAACTGCATGACATGAATCCTCTCAATCAAGCATGTCAGATATAGGTCTGGTAATCTAATTATACTTTAATTTGCTGAAATTAAGAAGCATTTCCATCATATTTTCTAAATATTACAACATTTTTCACTTGCCAATGCAACTTTCTCAAATTGTCTTTTCAAAAATCAGAAAGTAATAATATTTCACAATATTCTTCCACCCAAATGACAGATAAAGAATTCAACTATCATAAATACTACAACGTTTCCCTCTTCTGCACTTTCATCACATTAACTAGTAAAGCACTTCATGCTGAACCACAATTTAAACATATTACGGAGTGCGAACTCTACCAAACTATCTACGTATTGTAACAGTACAATATGCGGAAAATCTGGTTCATGAATATGCACCGATTTTACCCAATCAAGATTCTGACAGAAGATAAACAATATATATGAAAGCATACAATCATATCACAAACTAAGTTCCCAACTGACGCACAAAGAAACAGAAATAAAATCTTAAAAGAGAATTACCACAAGATTTAAGTGAATAGGTTTACATTGATCGCCAATATTTGAAGGAACAAATGAATTCTCAGAAATATCCTTTGCGACGTGATATCTGCACGGAAGATGTGTAATCCAGTTAACTAGGAAAAAATTGGCTCCCAACAAAAAATAAAATAGAAAAAATGTTCGCGTGCCTATCGTACAGAAAGAAATGAATTATTTCCGTTTCTGAGCTCCTCCAAGGATAAATTACAACCACACGGACAAAAAGAAACTAAAAGTACTAATTTTGTGTAATTCATGCTACGATAGCAAATAAACTCCAACTCCGAGCTTATCCATTCTATACTCGACAAATTTTTAACATGGAATCAAATCACCATAGAGATCAATTTTTGGAAATCGAATCAAATAAATCGCCGTTCGGAAACTTCAGAAAATGAAAAATCGAATTCTCCAATCTCACCATTTCACTGAAATATATAATTCATTTACTACAACTGACGCACCGTAATAATTTTGTCCTCGACGAATTCCAATGATTAATACGCCAAACAAAAGTAATGTTATTAATGAAAAAAAATACGAAAATTAATTAATTTTACTCTGCTGCAAAACGAAGAGAGAGAGAGAGAGAGAGACCTGGTTACAGTGGATAAATGGCGGCGAACGTCGAAAGTTTCTTCGGCATTTGAATGAATTGCTGCAATAGGAAACAGTAAAAGTAAAAGCAATACGATCTGCGGAGGATCAGCCATGGCTGCTCGAAAGAGCGAGAATCAGAAATTTTTTTGCTGTTGAATTTGTGTTTCTATTAGAAATGGTGGGGAAGGTTTTGGGGGAAAATTATATATATTGAACAAGATCTGGAACGTTGGTGAGACTCGAAGTTGTAAATGGGGGTTACACATGGCTGATGACTATCTATTGGATGGGTGATGGTGCAATGTTTTCTTGTTTGTGAAGTTTGCAAAAGTGCATTTCAAGTGCCAAAGACAAATTAGATTAGATTCGAGCGTTGTGATTCTTTGTTAAGGCTAGTTTGAACGTAACAAACCAAACTCAAATACTCTTGTTTTTTTGATAAGTTTTTAAGTTTGACTTGGTAAAAAATGAAAAAATGTGTACAAAAGAATCAAAATATTTGAGCTCAACTCACTTTTACTTGATTAATGCGCGTCGAGCCATGTTTGATTAAGGGATTTTGTCACTTTTAATCCGTCATGTTTAGGGTAAGAATCATTTATAAGCCTAATGTTTAGATCGTCACTTTAGCATTCGTAACTTTCAGATTTGATTTCACTTAATTTATTTTAGACATTTTCACCCTGAAGTATCAGCATGCATTGCTCATATGAACGGACTAAAATGAAATAAATCTAAGGGTAAATTCATCTAAAAATAACTTAATTAAATTTGAACGTAAGGGATGCCAAAATTACGATTTAAACATACTAAAGTGATTCTAACATTAATATTTTTCTTCAGACGCATTTTGGATTTTTTTTTTAAATCAATTGCATAAAAATAAAAGGGGTAGTACAAATAAGTGCACAAAGGGATTCCTTGCCACAATCAAGCACCTACATCAGAACAAAAATAAGAATAACTAGTACCTAACCAATCTAGTTTATATACCAACATCTACCAGAAACAAGTATACCCATATTCGAACGTTTATAAAAGAATAACCTACCACGCTATCATCCAAATTCTACTAATGTCAATAATAGGAGCATCACTCCTAAAAGCAAACTTCATCAATTAGAACTCTTCGCAAGGGCATCCTTGCTTACAGGTCCGCTCAATGAATTAGTCTTTGTTCCCTTCAGTTCAGATTGAACCCGGAAGCTTTGTGAATTGTCCGAATCATAATCCAATATATCTTCAACTAAACTTGTAAATTTATTCATTACATAATGTATTCTTACCCGAATCATCTCCATCACCCCACATTCCTCGCATGGACCGTTGGATCACTCTTCGTTTCTTCATTTCTTGTCGCCGGCTTTTTACTTACACTGATCCACTCATCCATCTTAGGGTTCGATTTTGGAATTTTATTGATGACTTGTTGCTTAGGAACATATATATTCACAAGTGGTTTATCGTCCTTCCTAACTTTAGGACATTGTTGACAACTATGTCCAAACGACTTACATACCTTGCAAGCTGTGGGTTTCCATTCACATTCAATTGCTATCCTACACGAACCATTATATTCTCCTGATTCTGAGGGTAGCAACATATAAACTTCCTCTTGAACTTCAACTCCTATTGTCATAAGAATACACACCCTAGCATAGTCATTAAGCTCTATAGATAAAGTAAACGCATCAGGATATAATGGGCATCCTAATGCACTTGCAACAACACTCAACCCATCTATTGTCCAAAATTCCACCAGTAAATTACGAAATTTGACCCATACCGAAACTTTCGTATGCTCTTTCTTCTCAAGTGTTATTCACATCCGCCATTTCTTAATGAACAACGCTTGGCCTTGATATAACCAAGGTCCTTCCTTAAGAATTTCAGCCATAGCAGCCTCTAATTCAAATTTGAAGAAGAAAAATCCGCTGCTAGTTGTTTTTACCTCCATTAGCCCTTTCCAAACCAAGAGAACATACTCTTTGACTCTAAGGAAATATGGCTTTTTACAATGAAGTAAGCCACCAGAGTATTCTCTCACCGATTCAATCCAACTTTCATATGATCCCAAGTTGGACGAACAAAACATTTACCATTAATTATTTCCGGTGCAATATATCGAACAGATGTTCGTTTAGATTTAATGAATTGTGAAGAATCGTTGACCACTCTCGGACTCACACGTACACTCCCAATCAAAAACTGCGTCTGGTCAGCTCGCTCATGTGTTATTGGTTCCAACGTTCGAACATTGAGTCAACTTCTGGAGATTTTAATTCTGGATGCAACGTTCGAACGTTGGTTTCCTGACATTCGAACGTTGCATGAAAATTAGGGTTTTCTTGCGCGCCGCCAATTGACGTTCGAACGTCACTATCCCGACGTTCGAACATCCTTTGCGAAACTTGTGCGTCTCCACTAGTTGAAATAGCCCCTTTTTCGGCCAAATTTGGTACTTCCGACGTGATACCTTCATTCAACAATGAGTATGTTTGAGTCTTTACCATCGACTTTAATCCTATCGGGTCAATATCACCTTTGGAATGATTTTTATATAAAATTGGAGATGAAACTACGTTTGCAAACCTTGTATTGATGAGTGGTGAATTGAAATATGATTCCTTGTCCTCCATATTCGTCAATTGCTGTGTTTTGCTTGAATTTTCAAATCCTTCCACCCGATTAAGCAAGTCTAAGAAATCAGGAACATTAAATACTCGAGCAAAAGATGGAATACTTTTTGAAATAGCTTCAAAATCTAATGTATCTGAAAATCATTGTATTGTTGGGAATTTATCATGGATTGATGAAGAAGAAGACCCACACGAGGAAGACGAATCAGCCATGACGAACTTTAGTATGAGATTTTTAGAGAGAGAAAATTAAGGAGAGGGGAGAGCATATTTTCGCCCTAACCTAATTAGGGAGATTTATTTTTCCATTTTGGAATTTCTATATTTTCTAGGGGAGTTTTAATATTCTTGCATATTTTTAGGCGTTCTCAAAATTTATGTGGGGGTATTTTTATTATTTTCCATCTTTAGGGCCATGTCCAACACTGGTAAATATGAAACTTGTGAGGTTCGGTGAATTGAAAAAATTAAGATTTGTTAAAAGTTGGGCTGGGCTTACTCATTTTACAGAATGTATTTAAATATCTTTGAATCTTACAATTTTTTTCAAAAAAATTATTCAAACATTTTCACAAAGATAAACCCAAGCCACCAAAAACCTGTTGGTGTAGTGATATCCATTTCTCATTTTATGTGAGAGGTCATGGGTTTAAATTCAGGTTACCACAAATTGTGGCTCTCCTCTACTTTATGGAGTTAGATAGAAGTCTTTATGGTTTCGGGTTATAACTATCAACCCAGGTTTGTCAGACTAGATATTTAGGGTATTCCCTTCATCTTGAATTAAAAAAGAAAGATAAACTTAAGCCAAACACGGGTGATACTTGGTGGCTCCGAGAGTCCAACTCCCGAAACCTATCCACCAGACAAAGTGTTAATACACAATAATATATATATTGATGAACCACACACATGTTTTAACACTGTGTGGTGGATATTTCCCAGGAGTTGGACTCCTAGGAGCCACCAAGTATCACACGCTAAACACCCTTAATTTGTGGGTGAAAAATACTTTTGAGATTGAAAAATGAACTAAACTATTTAACACTCGACTCAAGTCGTTCTCTAGAAGCCCGTTTACGCGGAGTTCGTTAATATGATAAATCAAGTTTGAATTTTGTTTTTGTTTGATAAGTTTTAAAGTTCAACTCGAGCTCACCTCTATCATTAGAAAAAATGACAATATATATAGTAAAAATCGAACTGCTCGAGTTAGATTCTTGCGGCTCAATTTAAAGCCGTCTGAGCTAAGTTTGACTAATATTAAACCACACTCAAGCACAAAATTTTAAGTTAACTATAATTCTCACATACTTACACAATACTTTGTTCAACTAGATTCGATTTTTTTAAAAACCCCAGTCCTTGGATACGTACACTTAGAAACTTGGAAACACACAAAAAACCTTCCGATTTATAATAGATAACTGGACTAGGTGTTTGAAGTACTTTATCACTTTGGATTCAGGAAAAGGAAGAAAAATATAGATCAAGCATAATAATGAATTAAATGCAGACGAGTTAAGTCACGAGTTCTAAGACTTGCAATGATCAATGTACACCTCCAAAGGAAAATCGTAATATATATTTCAGACTATAATTATTGCAACATAAAGTTTGAAAAAGAGCATTTACCATATAATGCATCCCCTTTTTTGACATGGTCGAATTCTGTAAGAGGCATCAAAATCGACCGCAGCTTGACCTTTCCACCTCGCTTGTTCAGAATTTTTTTTAGGGATAATTACACTCATACCCCCTCAATAATTGGGTAATTACACAAACCTTCCCTCACTAATCCATAATTATAAACACACCCCCATCTATCCATTTCCGGGCAGATTTGCCTGCCCCAAAAGGTTAAATGACTTTTTTACCCCTTAATTTTTTGAAATAAAAAAAATAAAAAAATACATGAATAGTAAATATAATGTCCTGACTAATATACCCCTACCACTTATCTTTTATTCATTTTTATCTCCTTCCATATTGTATAACATACACACAACACACACATAACATACAAACAACCATTGTTGCACCCTTCTTCTTCCTTCTCCAATACATATACATATACATAAACCAGAGACGAGTCGGGGGGGGGGGGGTCTGGAAACGATACAGACACAAATTTCACAGCACAGATCTAAATATATATATATATATATATATACACACACAGCACCATATAAACACACCCACATGCAAGCAGATGGTTCACCATATCTTTGGGTTTTATTGGTGGGGGAGGCCGCCGGCGACGAGGGGTGGGGTGGATAGTGGTGGATTTTGGCAATTTTGAGGGAATCTTGGTGGGTTTGTAATGGGTTTTGTTGGGGGGAGGGGGAGACGACCGGCGAAGGTGGGGGCTTGGGGGAGTGGTGGATCTGATGGGGGGCGGTGTAGCCGGAGTTGGTGTCGTTGGATGGACGACGATACAAAGGAGGCGTCAGCTGGGGTTGCAAGTGGTGGGATGGTGGATGGTGGGGAAGGGCTAAGTAGGCGTGGACGGGGTGGAGTTGGTGGTGAGGTGGTAGTGGTGATGGTTCGGGGTTTAGGTGATGAAGATGAAGAAGAAAGAGGGGGGAAGAAAAATGAAAAAGAAATTTTTTTTACAAAATTAAAATATTTAAAAAAAATCATTTATCAGTAAAATAAATCCCAAAGAAAATTGAATTTGCAATAAAACATATTCTATTTTAATTTTTGAATTTGAGAATCACAATTATTGAACTAATTAGATAATTAATTATTAAGTAAAACTAATTGTTATTTATTTGGTTATTTGTAAAATCAGTTATTACTAAGGGATAATTACACTCACACCCCCTCAATAATTGAGTAATTACACTAAAAAATTAGTTGAGTGATTATTGAATGCAAATAATTGTAAATTATTGGATGATTTGTAAAAATTATAATTTAATTAAAATGAAATAATTAAATAATTAAAATCTATTGTTCATTCTTTTTTATTATGAAATAATTAGTTTTTTGTTAATTTATTTATTTTTTTGAAAAAATACTGAATTATTATTTATTTAAATTTATTAATTAAATAGTTAAGTGGTAAGTTATTTAAATTTGTTTATAAATTGTTCATTCTTAGTTATTTTGTTTAAATATTATATTTTATGAATTTTATAGTTGATTAATTATTAATTATAAGCAAATAATATTCTTAATTGACTAATTAACTAAATAACTTAAATAATTCTTAAAGAATTTATTTATAATTTACTATTTTTAATTTAAAAATTATAATTAGTGAATTTTTTGTTTGATCAATTATCAATTATAATTAATTTTTATTTTTTCATGATTTATAAAAATGTTACATTGACACCCCCTGAAAAATAGGTAAACATTACACATACCTACCCTGGGGGTATATTGGGTAATCACAATTTTTGGACTTTTTGGTCCAGGCCAGACTAGGTTGGACCAGGGGTATTTTGGAGAAAGTAAAATATATCTTTGATGACATCATCAAAAATCTGCCCGCAAAAATTGGCAGAGGGTGCCCGTGTAATCCAAAAGTGGGTCGAGGGGGTGTGTTTGTAATTATGGATTAGTGAGGGGAGATTTGTGTAATTACCCAATTATTGATGGGATGTGAGTGTAATTATCCCTTTTTTTGATAGCAAATAAACAACATACTTCTTACCATTATACTAATATTTGTGAAAACAAAGAAAATAAGACAAGTGCAAATGATTAACACCTGGTATTCCATTAATTTTTCAGCACACTCTCTCTCTTCTAAATTTGACTCCTTGAAAAACCTAATCCAAAACAAATAACAAACTAGATTAATCAGATTTGAAAAACAATAACGCAATACAAATTTCCTCTCATCAATGAAGTTTTAGTAATGTACTTGGCAAGTCCCTTCACAGCAACGTTGTCTCGATCAAAATACGCAAACATGGCGTGATACACATACGAAACATTGTACTCCACACTGTAATCACCACACAAAATTCCAAAGCAAATTCATTAGACTACGAAAAATAGAAAAACAAAATTCAACCTAATTTCATAAAAAATAGAATCAAATCGAGAATCCAAACGAAAATAAATATAAATGAAACTAGAAAATAGAACGAAGAAACATACTTGATTTGTTCGTTGATAGCGGCTTCGCTCTCATCAGTGAATTTATGGCGAGCGAGCGAAGCATGAGGGAGAGTGGGTACGAGCATGAGTTCCTTCTTCACTTCTTCGAATGGCTCGAAAACGACGCCGCTGAATGGCTTGTTGTTCGCGTGTTTTACCGCACACACCGCCAAATTCTTCTGCGAAAATGAAGAAGAAGAAGATGAAAATGAAGATGAAGATGAAGACAGAGCATTCAAATTTTAACCATGGGAATTCAACAAGGCGAAAGCGGGAGCAGCTTTCAGGAGCATTGTATCTATTGTTCTTGTGTATAAGTGTTACACCCCTAAGAGTCGGGTCCTTGACACGGCGGGCCAATGTGTCAAGATGGGGCGACGGGTGCCGAGAGTAGGCGGCATTGGCTCGGATTTGGGCACAAGTGGGCAATGACTCGGAGGCAAAGTGGGTTTGGCCAAGGAAGTGCAAGGTTGTGGTAATTTGTGGGCAATTGTGTGGGAAAACTCGACGGGTGCTTGAGTTGGGCACGCGTCGTGTGTGGGATTCGGACAGTGGCCGAAAAAACTAGGCCGAGTGCACATGGTTGGGCGAGTTCAAGTCATGTGGCCGAGAAAGCTAGGCAGCGGGTGCACAGCGGGTCAGAGGTAAGGCTAACTGGCCGAGAAAACTCGGCAGGTGGCCAGGCTCCGTGCGGGCAGTGCTGGGCCAATCGGGTGACCCGACGTGCGAACGAAGGGTCTTGTGCGGGACATGTGCGAGGCAGTTGGGCGAAGCCTTGACCTAGACCAATTGCTGGACAAAGTGGATGCATGGAAGCTTATTGCTGGAGTTAGTGGGCGGTTACAAGAGATTTTGGTGGACAAAATCGCCCGACACTTGGAACTTAGTGATAGGCCTATCCTAAGAGTGGAGGATGTCCACTCTAGGCGCCTGATGCCTTTAAAACCAGATGGTATATGCCTTGGCTTAGTTGAGAGGTGTGTACGAGTTAGGAATTCCTTGTATTTACTTGATGAGCAATAAAATATAAGGTTGGGCGTTGGTCGCCCGTAAATGTGTTTGTGCCTTAAAAATTCAGCATGTGTGAGTGAGTATGAACAAATATGCTTGCGGAGTGTTGGGTTTTGCTTGTGGGAAACACCAATCAATCGGGAAACACAAGAGTTGTGCTTGTTGTAGAAGGTGACTGATTTTGGTGGGCAAAATCAGGCCGCACGGTGGCCTTTGGTGGGAGAAATTTAGGCTCGAAAAATGCCCCCGTGACAATAAGCAACTAGAGAAATTGTGTATGCAGATAGAGATTTGTTTTTGAGAGAAAACAGGGAAAATGAGAATATGAGTGAGTGTGAATGGACCGGAGCGGATTTTCTATAACATAATGGTGTAACACATTGGTGTTACACCAATAACTTTACAACGTCTTCTTCTCCGTGTTCTTTCTTCTGCAATTCTTCAGCTCACACAATCCCAAAAGTCTTACGTCGCAGCACCTTTAAAGTAAAGGAAATTCAGACACTTCATGCGTGAGGCAATAAGGAAAAACCACTCTCTGAATCCATTAAGTTATTCGCGAGGATTAAACCGATTATGTCGGATTTGGTTTCACCTTTCCAAAGTAGTTTTATCCCGGGGAGGGAAATTCATGACAATGTCCTCGTTATTCAACAGATGTTACATAGCCTTCGGAAATCGAAAGGAAAAACCGGTGGGATGATCCTTAAGCTTGACATTGAGAAAGCTTATGACAAGATCAATTGGCTCTTTCTAGAGCAAACGTTAGATTTTTTTGGAGTTCCGAAGGAGCTTGCCCAACTTCATATGTTTTGGGTTAAGTGTTCTAAGCCTCATGTATTGTGGAATGGGGAGCCTCTCAAGCCCTTCACTCCAAAATGTGGACTTAGACAAGGAGATCCGCTTTCCCCATATTTGTTGGTCCTTTGTATGGAAAGATTGGGTTATTTAATTGAACAAGAAGTGGAGGAGGGGGTGTGGGAGCCTTTAGCCATTTGTAGAGGGGGATCGAAACTCTCGCATTTGTTCTTTGCGGATGATCTAATGTTTATGGCCAAGGCAACACGCAAGAGTGCGAGTACTATTGAGCGAGTGATGGAGTGCTTTTGCTCAAGCTCTGGACTTTTGATTAATAAGGGAAAATCGAGAGTGTTTTTCTCCAAAAACACGGATCAGAGGATTAGGAGACATATCGCGGGGCAACTTGACATAGGGTGTACAATGGATTTAGGGAAAGATCTTGGGGTTCCTTTGGTTCATGAATGGTTCATGAAAGAGCATCACCACACCTTTATCAAGAACTTATCGATCGAGTTCAATCCCGTTTATCTTCATGGAAAGCTAAAATGCTTAACTTGGCCGGGAGGATGACACTCATTTAATCCTTCACGACGGCAATGCCCACGTACGTAATGCAATCTACTTGGCTCCCAACGTCCATTTGTAACCGGTTGGATAAACTTAACCGTGCTTTCTTGTGGGCTACGGACGGAAATACGAGAAAAGTTCACTCGGTGAAATGGGAAAAGGTGACGAAACCAAAAAAATTTGGAGGGTTAGGGATCCGGGAAGCAAGGAAAATAAACATTTCTCTTCTTGCTAAAATTGGTTGGAAACTTCTTACACGTGAAGATAATATTTGGTGGGATGGTTTTAACAAGAAATACATGAAAAGAGAAGAGCTTCTTGATTGTTCCCTAGTAACTAATTCCTCTTCCCAATGGAAAGGAGTTGTGAGGAGCACGAAAATGGTTGAAAGTCATATAAGATGGCGAATTGGCAATGGGAGAACCATTTCCTTTCGGTTTGATAGATGGATTGGGGAGGAACTCATCTGTGACTTAATCGAGGGAGTTGTCTTTGACGAGGAAGTTAGCATGAGAGTTTGTGATGTTTTGGATGAAAATCGTGGTTGGGCCTTTGAAGATATTCAAACTCCCATACCCGAAGAATTTTTAAAGAAAAGAATTAAGGACATTGTGGTTCCTATTGACCAACTTTGTCGGGACAAACGAATTTGGTGTGCCTCACCAAATGGCAAATTCTCGCGTGGCTTAGCTTACTCAACTGTTAGGGGTGATTTGGATAACAATCATAAAAAATGGGAGTGGATTTGGAAGTTAAAATGTCCTTTGAAATTTAAGCATTTTGTTTGGCTTTATCAACATGGAGGGATTGTTACCAATTCATTAAGGTTTGATCGGAGTTTTGCAAACTCGGATGACTGCCCTAGGTGTGCGAATGGAAGAGAGGGTCCAATTCACACACTTAGGGACTACTCGGTGTCGAAGGAGGTTTGGGAGTTCATCATCATGTCGTCTCTTTTCCAGGAATTCATGCACACCCCTGCTTTGGATTGGATTCATTTTAATATCCACCGTCACCTCGACAATACCCTTCTCCTGGATAGCGCTTGGATTCACGTTCTTAGCAATAGTTTGGAGCCTCTGGCGAGTTAGAGATAGAGCTGTGTTTTCCGGGGTAATTTCTACGTTTCAGGAGATCCTTTTTGAGATTAGAAGGCTGGTGAGTGATATCAACTTAGCCTTCCCACGTGCCAAAATGAAAGTGAGGTATGATCGAACTAAGCTTAGATGGGAGCTACCACCGAAGGGTTGGTAGAAACTCAATACGGACGGAAGTTACATATCCAGTACCGATTCGACTGCATCGGGAGGTATTCTTAGAGATGATAAAGGACGTTGGATCCTTGGTTTTTGTCATAATTTGGGTAAACAAACTATTACCGTGGCGGAATTGCTTGGTCTTCGCGAACGGCTATTGATGGCATGGGAACGTAGAGAGGAAAAAATCATTGTTGAAATTGACTTAAAAGTAATTTGGAAACTTGTCTCCATGGGGCGAGTTTCGGAGCATCCCTTGGGTGGGCTCATCAAAGATTGCAGAATGCTCTTGAACAAGCCATGGACATGCAACTTTGTTCATATTTTGAGGGGTGCAAACACTTTAGCCAAAATGGGTCAAAAACTTTTGAATGGGTCTCTAATTTTTGAAGAACCTCCAAAGGAGTTGGAGCAGGCAGTATTGGAAGATTCGGCTAGTATAGACTAGTTTATGTGTAATTCCTTTTATTTACCAAAAAAAATAAAAAAATAAAGAATATTGTCATAAACTCCTGAACATTGAATTAAATATATTTTGTAAAAGTTAAACATATTCCAATGCTACAATATATCAGGCACTATCGACTCGCTTCATGGCATTCAAACTTTTAGTTGTCTAAGTTGAGTGGATATGGATTATGATTACATATCAATTGATTATTCATACATTTTATGGTCATTGTAGCTTGATAGACAATTAAACATGAACTTAATCATTATCGTCAATTATATTGATTAAATATCAATTGACTATTCATATATTCAATGAAAATAAAGCATCCTGAATGTGGCTATTGTGCACATAAAATATGAGTCCAATCAATTACTTTTTAGGTGAAAAACAAGTGTAAAAAGCTTGTGAGTCATTTTATCTAACAGAATTTTAGAAGATGACATTGTTGTAGGTCTTTATAAGTTGAGAAATGAAAGTAGAGAAAGTAGAGAAAGGAAGTGGTTATATTAACTTTATGGATATGCATGACATATCAGGCAAGGGACCCAGACCCAACCGTAAACTAGATTTTGAGAATGTTAGTAGCTTTGGTGTTTTAGATGAAACCGAAGTAGCCAATTTAGAGAATGAGAAAGGACCAGATGGGTACAAGAATGCATATACGGGAAATCATATACATATTATTCATGAACGAATGCCTAAAGAGTTGATTCCTGAAGTTGGTATATATGGAGTTTCCGACTGAGGATGCTGCCTATAAATTCTACTTGGCATATGCAAAAATTGTTGGGTTTGGTCCAAGAATTTCGGTAGCACACAAAGACAAATACACCGGTAAGATATGGGATAGGATCTTTTGTTGCTCTAAAGAAGGTGAAAGAAAACAAGATATAAGAGATGCTAATGTGAAATCTCATCGACCCTTAACTAGATGCAATTGTGAAGCTAAGATAAAAATTAGTTGTCGATAAATTGGCACATATAAGTCAAGTAATTATCGTATTGTCAGGTTTATTGCGGAGCATAATCATGAATTGTGTGACTCCATCAAAAGCTCACTTATTTCGATCTCATCGAAAAATGACTGATGCCCACAAGGCTAAAGTTGACATGGCTATTAGTTGTGGGATTGCTCCAAGTGAGACAAATCGAACTAATGGCTAAACAAGTGGGTGGCCCTGAACATCTTGGATTTATATCTGATGATCGTAAAAATTACCCTGCGTTCCAAAAGAACAATAACAATGAGGCTAGGTGATACGGGGGGAGTGTTAGAGTACCTACAGAAAAAGTAGGCAGAAGACCCGAACTTTTATTATGCTATACAAGTGGATGAAGAAGATTTGATAACTAATATTTTCTGGTGTGATGCAAAAATGATGTCTGATTACTTCCATTTTGGTGATGTAGTTTGTTTTGACACTACTTAGAGAAAACATAAAGAAGAGCGACCAATCGCTTTATTTGTTGGTGTCAATAATCATAAGCAAACTATAGTGTTCGGTGCAGCTTTATTATATGATGAGACCGCCACTACATTTTCTTGGTTGTTTGATACTTTTGTCATAGCTATGTCGGGGAAAAACCCACAAACGATACTTACAGATCAAGATGCAGCTATGGCAAAAGCACTGGCTTCCCGCTGGCCGAATACTTATCATCATCTTTGCATGTGGCATATTAATCAAAATGCAACTATTCATCTCAGTAGTATTTTCGCAGAGTACAAAGAGTTTGCAAGAGATTTTAGTAGTTGTATGTATGACCATGAGGACGAGGAGGAATTTATTGATGCATGGAATAAAATGATTGTGAAGCATAGTCTCCAAAATAATGACGATTGGTTGCAAAGAATGTTTCAGCTTAGGAAGAAATGGGTACTAGTATATGGACGAGAAACATTTTGCGCCGATATGAGCACCACCCAACGCAGTGAGTCAATGAACAATGTCATTAAGAAGTATGTAAGTTACAAAACTAACTTATATGAATTCTTTGAACATTGTGAGAGGTTGCTCAAGGATCGTCGTTATAAAGAATCAAGAGCAGATTTTAGTACTAGTCAGAGTTCTCTAAATTTATCATTTCCCGTGCAGATTCTAAAACATGCTTCTACGGTATATGCTCTGAAAATTTTTGAGCTTTTTCAGGCTGAGTTATGCAAGGCTCATGATTGCAACTTGGAAATATGTAACGAGAAGGATACTATGCTTGAATTTAAAGTCGCGTCGTATGGTAAGCTTGAAATTATTTATATAAAATATATGGCAACATAATAGATAAAACCATGGTTATTCGGCATGTGTCCAAGTCCAATCCCGAAGTCGGTGGTTTGAACCAAACAATTTTCAGTGTTAAGAACATCTTTCTGGACTATTTATCAAGGACAATGAACTAGGAATTTGTTAAGTATACATTGAGTGGAATGTCTGCACTATTTTTATTTTCTTTTTTGAGAATGCTATGGAGCTGCACTATTTTTAATTTCGTTTTGAGAATGATATGGCTGAACTATTTTTAAAGTAGCAATATGATAATTAGGGCTAATGGATTATTTTTCTAGTTCAACTATATATGGGGTTAATGAATTGTTCTTCCACCCTAACTCATATGCGCAGTGTATGATGTTGTGTGTATTGTAATCTATGCTAATGAAATACTTCCCCAACTTATATATATTTAGAGCAGTATAAATTTTTTCATGTCAATTTTTTTTAGTTGAAGGGAGAATAATTCTTGGTGGTTGGCAAATTAGAGATTGCATGTGTTCTCCAAGTATATATCACTTCTCAATTGAATCCAACACCAAAATTAATTTAATTGAACCTGACACAAAGCCACATAGCAAAATGGAATATTTATTTAATCTCATAATTAATTTGATTTCATCCAACACTTGTAAGTCTCTCCTCACATTCACTTTCAAGTCACTGCGTCCCTAGCTCTCCAATAAATATAAACCAGCTCCATAGATATGGTAAACCATAATCTTCAAACAATTTATTTTCAGTACAACATAAATTCCACAAAATAATCCAATAAGTATTTTCGACTGACCATTTAATCAATTAGCAATATCTTACCGGAAAATTAAATGCCCTCCAAAAGCTTGCAATCCCCGGAAAATTTAATGGGGGCGAGTTCTATATTATAAGATTTTTGGGATTGTGTGAGTTGAAGAATTGCAGAAGAAAGAACGCGGAGAAGAAGAAGACGCTGTAAAGTAACGCGAAAGAGGAGGAAGAGGAGAGAGGTAAAGTCCAGGAATCTTTTTTTATAATTAAAAATACTTTTTTCCTTTTCAGATATTCAATTTAATTTGAAAACTAGCTAGTTCCTATAATTTAGAATTTACTATCCACATGCCAATTAGTTATTGGTGTAACACCAATCATTATGTTATAGAAAATCCGCTTCGAATAAATAGCGCATTCATTACCTTTGATTTACATTTACTCAACCCATTTTCACATGTTCTTATTAATTAATTAATTGTTCCCCCAAATCATTTTGTTGAATATTCACCTTAGTAGTTAGTATCACTTTCTTAAAAACAAAAGTATTTTTAATTTATTATGAACTATGATGCACATATACTTTCAAAATTGATCTGATACAGCATCAGATATTTGGAGGATGCTATAATTTTGGGATAATTTTTAAATACGTATCCAACACGTTACATGGCGTATATATATATATATATAATGAATAATGTATTTGGAGCATCTTTAAGTTAGAAATTCAACGAAAATATTATTGCTCCTAATAAAAGTATCCATAGTTATGTGGTCTATGATAGATGTGACATGCGAGGGTTAATAGGGTTACAATTTGATAAAAAAAAAAAAAAAATAGGGTTACGATGCTACATGCTAATTTTAATTTTCTTACGATTAAAACAAATAATTTTGTAAGATATATATTAGTTCAATAGATTGATTTGTATGGATTACTAGTAAAATTATGATAGGTTTTCTAGCATTGATACCTTATTGTTTTTTAGTTCATGCATGGATGATCGGTTTCTTTACATTAAAATTTATTTTTCAAAGTATAAAATTGATATACTAGATAATGTTATGGCATGAACTTTTTATGGAGTTGTATTAACTTTTAAGATATTATTACAAAAAAAATACGTGCAATTGTATTATTTTGGTTGAGGAAGAATGCTTATATTAGAAACAAATTATTGGTTTTCAAATTTCTAAATAAAATTAGAATACATGCTTTTATTTTATGCTTGTCTTGGATTATATTGTGATTTGTACTATATTGTGTAGCTTTTTTTAAAATTTATTTGACCAATTTCATAGAGTTTTATTACCTTTTAAATTATTATTGAAATGCATATCGTATTAGTTTTTAAAATAATAATTTGATCAAAATACAGTGGCAAAAAAATTATTAATTTTATTTTTTTGCACATACGAGCTGCATTAACAGAAGAAACATATGAATTTGCTAGATAGTCTCTCCTAAAAATGATTGAAGAAGTTGATGCAAGTATGGAAAATAGATTTGTGGAGAAATCAACTCTTGATCCTAAATGTGGTGGGAAACAAACAATTAATACTTTGCATAACAAGGAAATCGTGCTCGACAGAGTTGAAAATTCCTCTAGTAACGTTAGAGGGTTGAAAGTAAAACAGAACCCAAGGGTGACATCTGGAAAAAGACCAAAAGATGGATTAGAAAAGGTTGCAACAGAGAAAAAGTCAAAGAATAACAAAGAATCATCTATTATAAACGAGCACAATGGTCAGGTAAATGTCAATTTCTGTTTTAGTTAATTTTAATTCTATTATTGCACCTTATAAAAATAATGAATTAAACTAACTGATCAACATATATCACCAACTAGACATTGTTTTTTTAGATGTCGAATTTTTCTAAATCATATTACATACATTAGGTATTTAATAAATTTGAAGAAAAGGTGTTTTAACCCAATTTGCTTGTGAACTTAAATGAATATGGATATTTATTTTTAGATAAGTTGAATCATTTAAATGAATGGAAGTATTTTTTATCTTGTTCATATTAAAAGTGTAATAATATTATTTTATTCAAATTTAATTAGAGTAAATTATATATGTATGTACAGGATACCAATACTCATTCAGCGTCATTTCTTTCCCTACCTTCATTGTCACAACTTTCCCAGGTTTCATTAATTCTTCTTTACAGATTGACTATTTTATTAATTAATATTTTATTCACGTGAATTAATAAATTTATTATATAATGTCATTTAAATGAATGGAAGTATTTTTTTATCTTGTACATATTAAAAGTGTACTAATATTATTTTATTAACATTTAATTAGAATAAATTATATATGTATGCGCAGGATACCAATACTCATTCAGCGTTATTTCCTTCCCTACTTTCATTGTCACAACTTTCCCAGGTTTCATTAATTCTTCTTTACCGATTGACTAGTTTATTAATTAATATTTTCTTAACGTGAATTAATAATTTTGTTATATAATGTCATTTAACTTGGAACATCATCATTTTGTTCTTTATTTTGTATTGGATAAAACAGACTTATCAAGTTAGTATACCTGATTTGAGCTTGTCCCATACTGATCCGAATATGGCCTATGTTCCACCTCACTCACCTCGGGTAAAATGATTAAGCAATTGATTTCTTCATATGAAATTCTGATGTTATACTATTTTTCAATTTTTTTTAATTATGCAGTTATCTAACTTACATGCATTTTTTTCATAATAGTTGACTAATCCAAATATTCATCAACAACTCAATAACCGGCCTTGCTATATAGAAAATGAAGAACATGGTACTATTAGCTTGACACAACTGCTATAGGTATATAAATTTACATTGAGTTTTTTATATATATAATTTCATTAAGTTAGCTGTTAATATATGTGATACTATAAATTATTGTCTAACTATTATTACATGTTATAACTCAGGCACAAATGTTGCAGCCACAAAGGTCTGAAAGGTTTTCTTTAGATAATTCTACACGTGAAAGCCACCCAGAGAATGCTAGCAATGAGGATTATAGCTGCTTGAATTATGAGAGATATCTTTTTTTTTATTTGAGTATTCAATTATTATTGGCAACATATCATAGGGTGTCTTTCTTTCTTTACTTAGTAATTAAGTATAATATTGTCTTTATTGCATTTGACAATTAATACTTTGTTTATTGATTTCTATGAGAATGAATATTAGATTAAGTTACTAATTTTTTTAATATTTTTTCAATAAATATCTCAAATATGACAAGAAAAAGATATGAAATATAATATATTTCTCATGCCTTTGTCATGATACCTCAAATATTTATTAGTTTGAAATATTTTGAATAAGATTTTGTGTAATAAAAATAAAAAAATAATAATTTTTACATGTAGAAAGAACTATTCAAAGAGAAAAGACATAAAAAAAATACTTATAATATTTATTTCTTTTCTAGACGTGACAAGCTAGTGGAAAGAGAAAAAAAATTGGATATTTGATGTGAAGATAGAAGATAGAGAGAGAAAATACATATTTATATATATTATTATATATATACACACATATATAGAGAGAGAGAGTAGGGAATTGTGGTGTTATAATCCTATACATACACTAATTTGTTTATTATGACACATGTCATATATGCATTCGTGTAACATGGAGTGTTACACCAAATTGGTATAGAGGATTTGATCTACATCCATTCATTTCAAACGGATGCATCCATGCGGAGCTCAAATGGATGCGAAGATTTCTCGGCGAAAACCCTACATACGTCCATTCATTTCAAGACTCTCTTAAATATTCCCGCTTCACCATGAAAATCCCATATAAACAATTCTTTTCACCACAACCATTTTCAATATTCACCAATTAACATTAATTAATTCCCAAGATTCCCCATATTCATGGGGTACTCTTGGTGATCGTCAAATGTAAGCGGGTGTATGTAGGGGATTGCAAATTAATTAAGCTGATTTAATTCGATGGCCAGCAACAATTTATTCGTGCCATCGGGGCCTGTTCGAGAAATACGAAGGGATTTGCCTGGAAATCTGACTGATGATTTCTGCTACGTCGATATAGGATTGCATTCCCCCGGTATATGGAGCAACGATGGCGCCAGAACTTTCCTCCAATATGCCTTGCCCCGCCTACAGCTTCAGTTGGCTATCATTTTCCTCCTCACTCAATCTCTTCATCTATTTTTCCGACGTTTCCATCTGCCTCGCATTGTCTCCGAGATCATGGTATTGTTTTCATTTCTTGTGGGTTGGGCCTTTTTTATCTTTTTCTTGTTGTTTTATATATGCACGTTTACGTTTACTGTTTGATGAAATGCTTGAAATCAGGGAAATGTTTCCTGTCAAGACTCTAATTTGAAACTTCTTGCAGGGTTCTGATTTTTCTTTTGCCTTTATTGTCGTTTTTATTTTGTAAAGATAATCAATTATATGCGGATGTGATATTTAAAATTATAATTATGTCATTCATCATTACAAGATTTTAGCTTGTTAATGATTTCGCTGTTTTTGTTTAGTATGAAGATTATGCAACTATATCCATATATATTTTTAAATGGGGAGGAGGGATGGAGCCATGGGCTGGTGGGACGGCCCCCAAACTTTGAGATAATATTTTTTTTGCCCTATAAATTTTTTATTTTCAAAATCTCGCCCACCAAAATTTATAAATATCAAACTTTGCTCCAAAAAAAATATTCGTCCCCGAACTTCAAATCCTGGCTCCACCCTTGGTTCCCCAATAATGCCAGAGACTTAACAATTCTGATCAACATATCAGTAATTTGAATTATTCTCGTTTATTTCGTTGATCATCAAAGGTATGTGGAGTATGAAAAAACATTAGTGCACTAAAACACATTAAAAAAATCTGAGAAATCGAAAGCTTCAGCCAGATGTCAATACTTATATATACTATTGTTAATGCAAATTTTCAATTTATTTAAGTATCTAAGGCCGCGTGCTAGAAGTAAAGATTTAGATTATTCAAAATGCCTGTTTATGTGAATTCTCTTATTTATGTTTCTTTGCATTAAGAGACAAAGAGGATTCACAATATCACAACACTTATATACTAGACATTGTTGTGACTTGTGATATATGTAGTCTGATTTTTGTTGAGTGATTTTCTCCATTTGATTTCATCACATGTTTCTTTCAACACAAATAGGTGGTTACTAGAATTTAACCTTCAAGATAGAATATACGATATAGCCTATTGGACATTTTGTCAATGGATGCAAGCGAAATGGCCGAACCAAATACGTTTTTGTTCTTGCCCTCTATATATACTTTCTATTCTCTCTTCATATTTGGCACCGTCCGTAAACTTGATACTATTCAAGCTTTCTGAAAGTCTAATTTGTTTGTGATGATAACAATCATATGCCTTTGTTTGAGAGTAAATGAATAAATTATAATGCACTTCAGTATATCCCCATGCAAGAGCAAGAAGCTACTACTATACATTTGGAACATTGAGGTGCAAGTTGTTTTTATTTTTTTTGCTAAATAATTATTCATTCAGTTGTGAAAGGCAAATTGTGTCCCACATTTTTTAGGACGTCGTACAAAAGTTAAATACATATTGATTAGACTACAAAACATGAATTAGACAAGGCTTATAATTAAGACATCCTTATGTGTGCAATATGTACAATTTAATGATTGTAGTTTGTTTCAACACAGGCTGGAATCATACTAGGACCAACGGTTCTAGGACAAATTCCGGGCGTCAAAGATACATTGTTCCCACGAGACGGAGAAGTCTACTTGGACTTGCTGTCAAAAGTTGGCTATATTTTCTTCATATTCCTTAGTGGTGTGAAAATGGATCCCAGAACAGTGCTGAGGACTGGTATCAAGTCATGGACAATAGGAGTTCTTGCTCCCACATGTCCAGTTGTCGGCGGCCTTGTTTTAATTCGAAAGTTTCAATTAAAAATACACAGGTATCGGTGGCCAGCTTACAAGAATATGATTAGTATTCAAAATTTATTCCCTTTTCCTGTGGTTGCTTCCATGCTTGTCGACCTGAAAATCATGAATTCCGAGCTTGGCAGTCTTGCCCTTGCATCAGGCCTCATCTGTGATTTAATAAGCAATTTGATCGTCACTATAGTTTCGTATGGCAGACTCGGGTTAATGAACTATACAAAAGTTCTCATGTTTCACTCAAGTGTCTTATCGATCAGCCTAGTTTTGTTTATCGTGTTTGTGGGACGACCATTTTGTCTATGGATCATCAAAAAGACACCCGAAGGAAAACCCATTAGCAGATTCCATGTCATGCTCATGTCTCTATTTGTCCTAATTATCGTCCTACTCAGCGATAATGTGGGACTTAACTATCACTATGGTCCATTTTTATTAGGTTTGGTAGTGCCCGATGGACCACCTTTGGGTTCTACGCTGATGGACAGGTTGGACACCATAGTGTCGGGGCTGCTGGCGCCACTTTTAGTGACTCTTTGTGGGATGAACGTAAATTTGATCGAGTTATTTTGCATGCAATTCATTGGTAGAATATGGTTAGTCTTCGCCCTTTGTTTGTTAATTAAGTTGGCTGCAGTTTTGCTTCCAGCTTTAATTTGCAGAGTACCGGTTAAAGATTCTGTTGCTCTTGCCTTCATCTTGAGTTCACAAGGAGTTGTTCAGATGTCTTTTTATTACTACAATTCTATTAATCAGGTGCAAATCTCTCTCCTCCCCCCCCCCCCAACCCTCGCTCTCTCTCTCTCTCTCTCGTATAATTATATTCACACCCCTCACTTATTGGCTAATCAGTATGAAGTTTCACAAATTACCAATACACATCGAGTTCCGGACAACTTGAAGGGTAGGGGTTGGGTGGAATTGTAATCTGCTTTTAGGGTGAACTTGTAATATGTTTTTATTGACTTCTGTAATCAGGTCTCATACATACAGGAGGTGTTTATGTAATTTACCCAATATATTTTAACTTCGTAATCTCGAATTCTGACACTGTTTTGTTTCGTAACGCGTCACAGACATTGGATGGAGAAACTTTTTCCATGCTTACTACATCAGTTCTGCTACAAGCCATTGCTGCAAATCTAATCGTGAAGTCCTTATACGATTATTCAAGAATGTATACCGGCTATCAGAAAAGAGACATTCAGCACACTTCATACAACTCTGAGCTTCGCGTACTCTCGTGTTCACTTCGAGCAGACGACGTATTAGCTGTCAGAAAAATATTAGAAACTTCTTATCCGACTAATGAAAGCCCACTTGCAGTCTATGCTCTTCATATGGTGGAGCTCGTGGGGCGGTCTCATCCCCAACTCATCGATCACCAATTAGGCCAAAAATCATCAGGCGGAACCCGGACACAGAAAATGATTGAGATTCTTTACTCTTTCGAACAACAATACTCGGGAGCAGTCACTGTGCAGCAATTTACAGCCATGTCTCTAACTAAGTTCATGCACCACGACATTTGCTCGCTCGCTTTCAACAAATTGGCGTCATTGATAATTCTCCCGTTCCATCGAAAATGGAACCATCAAGGGAAAATGATATTAGATAGTAACAGCTTGAGAGCAATAAACAAAGAAGTACTGGATATTGCCCCGTGTTCTGTTTCCATTCTTATCGACCGACACAAGGTGCGGCGTAATAACCCTACGTCTTCGTGGAACATCGGGGTGGCATTCTTTGGAGGGAGCGATGATCGTGAGGCTTTAGCCTATGCGGGGCGCATGGCGCAATCAAAAAGGGTACTTTTGACGGTCGTCCGGTTTGTGTCTTGGGATATTTACGCAGGCGACAGCCAATGGGACGCGGTTTTGGATGCTGAGGTGTTGAAGGACATGAGGATGAAAAGTGCACACCAAGATAATATAATATATAGAGAAGAAAGAGTGAAAGATGGCGCTGAAACTGCATTGCTAATTCACGCTATGGAAGAAGCGTTTGATCTAATAATGGTGGGACGACGACATAAAGATGATACGCCTCAGTTGTTAGGGCTTAGTGAATGGAATGATATACCGGAACTTGGCCCGATTGGAGACATGCTTGCTGCACCAGATTTGAGTTCGCCCGTTTCGGTTTTGGTGGTGCAACACCAAACTTTGAAGACTAAGTAAGGAACGTGGATTCATGAGAAGAACATCGACATTCGAATTTTTGGAGGGCTTAAATGCAAAAGTGTCTGTCATGAGGTGAATGTGAATAATGTGTAGTAAATATTCTTGTATGGGTGTTGGTTCCCTGTGTAATCCAAGTATGTGATGCATATAACGATTGTAATATGGGATATAGTTATTGGAGAAACTACACGACTAGTTTATATTAACAATGTAAGCTATATATATATGTATACTATACATGTAATTGTATAATTTTGTCGAATATAATATGAATCGAAGTGAGTTTGCAGAATATATGTTCGAAAAATTCATGTGTGATGCAGTTGGAGAATGTATGTTTCGGAAGCTCAGTGGTTCTCAATTATTTTTTTAGGCGCAGATCTTGAATAACTCTTTAACAACTGTCAATTCTTTTATTTATTTAATTTTTTGGTAAGTAATCTGCAAATGATATATTGATATTCACTTGCAACATAGTGGCAAGAAGCTAGAAATCTTCAATAAAATAGCAAGGTTTCTGATGAGGTCCAAAAATGACTTCGATAACGACTGATCAGAAATATGCATACAATAATTGCTAAATAAAGTTTCATCAAATTTATAAGTTTATTTTATGAATTGAATATCAAAAGATGCGAAACGACGAGTCCCTTCTTAATGATGACTCCCGGACCCATAAAGTGACTCTCGCACTTATAAGTTATGAGAGCTCACCATCTCCATGTGTATGGATCTTCTGGTAGTGCCCATACATTTTAGGGTGGGATTTTCTTAAACTCGCCTTGAGAACCTCTAAACATGACCGAGGCCCCAAAAAAGTTATGTTAGGAAAAACACACACAAAGTGACATAAATTGTTTTTGTTTGGGCCAAACCTAGGAGACAAGGTGTTTTTTTGGCTAAATTGTTATAGCCTTTTTTGGTCAAATGTTGCAAAACGCGATTTGACTAGAACATCCGGCCACAAAATGACTTCATCATGAAAACAAACATTACTACATATTTTTCTTATCTTCTTTCAAATTAAGGGAAAGAACCCATAATGGGGGTGGCCCGTGCCATTATATTTCAAAACTTTAATATAGGAGGCTGTTGTATGTACCAACTTTTCCACGAAAAATTCTAGCCCAGACCCGACTTGGCAGCACCAACGAGAATGTATTACACTTGCCATATAATTAGTAAGTTGTTTCAAAAAATACACATGAGTTTAGTTAAGCCGGGAGCGGGCTAGAATTTCCCCTTGTCCACATATTAAAAGGTCATTACAAATTACACATAACTTCTCCCCCCCCCCCCCCCCCCCCCCCCCACCCTAACTTCTTCCACCCCCTGCCTACCCACCCCACCATGACTTTCCCTTCAGAGAAACCTCTGAAAGTAGGCATAATCAGGGAAATACTATGGTGGACTGAGACCATTGGTCCCGGTCCACTTTTCATCATTGGATCCCCCAATAGGGGGGTAATTTACTAAATTACCCTCAGATCCAATGGTGAAAAGTGAACCGAAACCAATGATCTCGGTCCACTATAGTATTTTCCACATAATCATCAGCTTTGGCCCTTTCGCACAGTTCTTGGTGAAAACAATGATAAAACAAGGCCATTCCATTAGGGCAACATCAAGATCAGATTACTCACAACTATGCACTCATTTGGGCATCTCATTTTTCAGGTATACATACAAATCCCACAACTCATTAATTTCAGCAAAAACCATTTACATTCTTTCACTTATATATATACTTTACAAATTTATATGCTAAACAATTTCAATATTCAAGTATTATATCTAGAAATATAAAGAAAAAATTTAATTCAAACTTGTTCATATGAAACATGTTGATATAGAATGTATTTAACTATAGTATAAAACTGAAAAAGGAAGAAGATAGATTTAGAGTCTAAGTTGCACGAGAATTGATAGTTGATCGGTTGATCTCATTCAGACCATAGTGCACCTCTAAAAGAAATTTTGCAGCTGCAACCTGTTCGCGAACGCCGCCATAGTTAACTTGTACACATTATAGATTGCATTTGCAGCCTCCTTACCAATGCCACCATAGTTTTGTATGTATGCAAGTAAACAAAGTGCAATTTTGAAAAAATCATTTAACAATTGGTATTTATGCTAAATCGGCATGGCTAATGAAAGTGAGTGTTTGCTACTAATTTCCACCTTATATAGAATTCGGAATATGGCTCTTAGAATTCTAGTCTATATAGTAATGACAATTAATTTAGTGTAAGGTAACTATTTAATTTCTCTTTTATGACCATTCATTTTTATAGGTTAGTGGAGGAATAAAATAATATGAGCTAATTTGTACTCTTTTTCAATAAATATTTTCAATACATAGTTGATCTATATAGTAATGGTAATTAATTAGTGTGAGGTGACTATTGTGGGATAAATATGGGTTAATTTGTACTCATTTTCAATACATAGTTGAGGATAGAAGTGTAAAATCACAATTGGAACAAACACTAAGAGATCCACACTTTTAGTATAGTACTAGCAAAAAGCACGTGTGTTGCACGTGAAAACATGTGATACATGAGAAGATTGGAGCCAAAATGACATAAAAAAGTGATTATAATGAAAAATATTTTTCTGTAATTTGATGATCATAAATTTAATAGATAGAGCACGATGGATATTCATTTTTTAATTTTATATTAGTATATTTAATAGGGTTAAATACCAAATGCCCCCCTGAACTATCCCTAATGCCGCATATACCCGCTTAAACTTTAAAAGTACCGAAATGGTCCCTCATGAAAATTCATGAGTTATCCAAATGCTCTCATCCAAACACAATCTTGCAATATTAAGCACTATATTAACTTAACCGAGATGATTCCTTCATTTTTTAAAATGAATTTATAACAAATCATTTGAATCTTGTAATATCTTAATTCAAGAATTATGAAGAATTATTATAATTATTTAAATATTTTTTAATTAAATCATATCAACTAACAAATCATTTAAATCTTCTAATCTATAAATTTATAATTTATAAATTAACGAAATATTTAATTTAAATTAATAAAATTAACAAATTATCAATTAACAAATTGTAGATTTAAACTACAAAGATTTGTATTCTCTAATTGTATCATATTCAGTTATAAGTTATTTAATTGTATCAATCAATGTTTTGAAAACCGGACCGGCCGGTCCGACCAGTTAAAACCGGAACCGGTCATCCCGTTCGGGGGTCAAAACCGGTCAGAACCGGTCAAAATCGGTTGAACCGGACAACTTTGAAAATTTTGAAATTCAACCTTTTAAACTTTAAAAATCTGAAATTGACCCCTTTAAAATCTAAAAATATGCAATTGGCCCCCAAAAGTATAGGAAATGCATATTTTTTTTCTTCATATTTTCATATATATATATAGGAAATACATATTTTTTTTCATATTTTCAAATTTTATATATTTAATAGTATATTAATTATTATTTATTGCATAATTATGACGTCACTGGTTCGACCCCGGTTGACCTGACGGTTGAACCGGTGACCCGTGACCCGGTCACTTTTTCGGTTCGCTGTCCGGTCCGGTTTTCAGAACATTGGTATCAACCAACAAATCCTATTTAAATCTATTTGCATTTTCTTACAAATCATATAAGTTCAATGAAAAAAGAATTAACCAAGTTTATTTGGTGCTTTAATATTGTAAGGTTATGTTTGGGTTGAAGTATTTGGAATTGGTTAAAAAATTCCACGAGGGACTATTTTGGTACCTTTTAAAGTTTAGGGGGGTATATGCGACAGTAAGAATAATTCAAGGGGCCATTTTGTATTTATCCCTATTTAATATACTAATATACCATGATGGTCTTCATATGGTAATGAAGTTCATACTATTAAGTTGTTTATTCACAGCTTTAATAAATCCACGGATCCAGCATATATGATGGATATTCAGTTTTCATTTTATATTAGTATATTTAATATTATATTTGAACATTATGTATCTACAAGTATGCAAATGTGTTTAATACATAATGAATTTCTATTATTAGCGTAGACTTCCATGATTTGAATGAGTCATCAACAATTTTTAGTCCAAATTCCAATGAACAAGTCCTGCTATCATAAGGTCAAATAATGTGAGAAAGAGTCATTGAGTTAAACACAAGTTCCTTTTATTGTTCCTCTTCCTCCTTCGACTGAATTGTTCTATTTATCTGGGCCTCACCACAAATGGAAGTTCTTGAATTATGTGTAAGTGTTTACAGGCTAAATATATATCTGAAAGCTTGGATAGATTATGTGAATGGTGGTGTTCCTAGAAGGTTCCTGCATGTGGTAATTGGGCCAAATGGTGCTTGTAATGTCAAGGAATTTGTGTTGGGAACCCTACCTCACCCGAGTGAAAGCCCAAGGGGGTTTGACACCTGACTCTCCAAACCAATTGGTTAGAGATGATCGGCAATTACTCGTTAAAAGGGTGGTGTAGTTGGTTTATTGTTGACATTGTACGGGTTATAGGGATTAACTCCTGGGATTGAATAACGATAATCTAATTCCTTGGAGTTGATTTTTGTTTGAAAGGATTCTTTGTTTGCTTTTTCGAGACAAGGTAATACCTTGGGCTCTTTGGTTGTAAGTAATTTTTTTCTGAGTTTTAATGCAAGTTCTTTTGTTTTAAAAAAAGAAAAAGAAAAAAATTTTGTGTTGGGACAAATCCTTTGATATTTTGTATTGTCTTCAATATATACTCAAATTTATATAACTACCATTTGAAAAAAAAAAGGATTAATACGTAAGTTAGTTTATGAAAATATGTCATAGCTAGGTTATGTACCGGGCTATCTCACAGTCTAAGGAAGCATTACATCAGAGCGGATTTTTTATCCCACAATGGTGTACCACAATGGTCTCACATCATTGTGAGATTGACAAGTGTCCATTTAATTTAAATTATTATTAGCAATTTTTTTAAAATAAATACGCGTCAATCCCACAATGATGTGACACCATTGTGTGATAGAAAATCCCTTCCGACATTACATAGTTGAGAAACTTTGTGAGTTTGAGTATTTGAACCAGCTATAATATTCTTCTCCTGATCCAAAATTCCAACCTTTATCTCCACTTCACAATGGTTCTGTAGGAAGACTGAAATATTCTTCACCATTTCTTGTACACCACACCTCTAATCTTTTCTTTCCACTCTACTCCATTAGCCCCATTGCTATATGATCCTAAGCTTTTACATCAAGAGATTAGCTCCATCTGCTCATGTGAGCACGTACAACTCTCCTATCTCAAAACTTGTTTGTCCAACATTTAATTCTGATTTGTGTTTTAGTTCATACTCGAGTATCAATTGAAAACAAAAACTCAAATATCAACTAAATAAATGGCAAAACTTGATTATCGATTAAAGCATTCTTAAAAATTCAACTCAATTGACAATAACGGCACAACTCATTCTTTTACCTCATTTTATTAAGCTTAGAGGAAGTTGCAAAGTTTTTAGGGCCAATTACAGAAAACTTACCCGAGGTTCTTACAAATACAGGTTGACCTCCTATAATTTTATTTTCCCTTTATAAAATTACATCTACATCTCTTAACATTAACAATCATTAGAGAATCCTAACTTTTGTATAAAAATTACTATTTTCCTTTTATCAAAAATTATAACGACGTTCCTGGATGTTTGTCTAAAGTAGAGGGACCTCCCCTATAGTTTGTCAAATTACAATTACATTCCTTGATTTTTTATTTTATTTGTTTTCTTTTTCCATGTATACTTTATCTACACGTAGATTTGGACTATTTTTTTTCCTCTTCATTGCTTTCCAGTATCATTCTCGTTATCAAGATTAAAAACTTCAATTAATCTTCAAAAGTGGGGTTATTAAAAATATAATATATATATATATATATATAGCTAGTCGATTGATTATTCATGTAATTGTGGCAACATCACAATGGTGTTCGCCCTCGATAAACTTAAAATGTAGAAGACAAAGTGATAGAAAAAATAAAATATATGACATGAGGAATTATTTATAAAAAATAGTATTATGTTAAAACAATTTAGGATATACTTATTTATATTATGAAACAACGGCAAATATGCCTTTTGGCTATAGTTTCATTGGTAAATTGAGAAAATATAGAAATAAAAAAAGCTAACCATTCTTGAACTCAATATCAACGGTCGTTGAGGCTTCAAGCTTCCCAAAAGAAGTTGCAAATTGGACATGGAACATTGTACATGGATATCAAACTTTCATAGGTGTTTAGTCATGTTAAAAAAGAAAAGTACCCGCACCCATATATATGCAAATAACTATGTTCAATGATCCAATTTTTCTTAGCATAAATGGTTGCGACCTTAAAACTTAAGATCTTATAACAAGTTATGTCTTTTATTGAGAAAAGATTCAAGATTTTTATTAAATGTGTCATGAATAGCTAAAGAAGGTGGAAAGTTTTTGAAAGTTGGGATTATCTTTTTTACGACTCATTAATTTTTTAGGAAAGTGGTGAATTTAATATGTACTAAATTGTACTTTTAGTATAGTATAGATATAGATAGATAGATATAGATATATACATACATGCTAAATGTTTATGCACTTGTAAATGAATAAAACAGAGACATGAAGGCATTTCTTGAATCCAACAACGAAGTTATATTGCAATGCACATCAATACTCTGTATCACAAGTCATCAACTCACTGCCATTCAATTGCTTGACACAACCAACACTCTTTGTGGATATGCTCTCAGTCAAAGAGTACCCCAGAGACCTTATGCTACAAGTATGCAAAATTTGGATTAAGAATTCCAATGAGGAAAAGGAAAGTCGAGAATAAAGTCAAATCGTTTGAAACGATACAAGCATTTTCCATAATGTTTTCCTCACTAGAATTCACACCCCAAACATAGCATTAATGCCCTATGTTATGCTGATAAATAAATTTGTGATTGCTTAATATGGCTGTAAGTTTTGCTCATTACCCAAAGGTGTTGCCTCAAGATTCAGATGTATTATGCACACATCCAATGTTTGGGCCAGAAAGCGGGAAAGATGGGTGGAACGATCTAACTTTCATGTACGAGAAAGTTCGAATTACGAATGAAGCTACATGCTCCAGTTTCCTGCAAATTTTTGCAACTGAGGTATGAAAAATATAATTTCTTAGAGGTTTAAATATCCTATTGGCTTCCAAGGATGTTAACTATTCTGGTAATTTTGGTTTTTATTCGTACCAAGGCAAAGAAACAATTAAATTATTCTTTGGAGATTTCAGGACTTCAGGTACGGACAATTGTGATTATTGTAGAAGTCTCGTACTCTATAAGAATCACCTAAAACCATGCTTAAATACAAGAAACATGAAAGAAAGTTTTAGAAAATGTACAAGCAGATATTAGAACAGCCATCTTACAACCACATTACAACTTTTGAATTCAAAATCAGGAGTTCAAAATGAAATCAATTAGTGGGTATAATTTTATATCTGAAGTAGGTTATCAAGAAGTTCTGAATGTGATGTTTTTACGTGCAATTATAATGCAATACTATTTGACCAACGCGAGGTTGCAAAATGATGGAAATGACTTGTGAAGTGCACGATAAATTATCCGCCAGAAGTCAATTCCTCACCCACGCCATTGGCAGGTATTCACTTTTCATCAATTACTCAGGTTCCAACAGTCAAAAACACAGGTTAAATAAAATTAACATTCTTTGGTAACAGGGTCTTGTCAGAAATGGAAGTCGAGCCAACCCCCATAGACACAAAGGGATTTCAGAAGCTTGTTCAAGTGGTATGTATACTCAGTGTTAAATATTCAAATTTAGTTCTCCAGCGCTTCTTAACTCTGCCTAATGTTGAATGCGTAAAAACGACATCTCTTTGAGCTATCATATTCACTGTAGGATGATGTTTAAACAAAGGTTACTAGGAATCCTAAGAGCCACTATATCCAGCACTCAGTGGTGGCTTTGATGTAGAGGAAGGAGGCAGCGGAGGATGAAAAATTCGACGACAAGATTTCAATCCATGTGCTGGCGTGGTGGGTCAAAAAAACAACACTACACGGCTCTACCCTCTCGGTTACCGATTCTATCATAAAACCATAGCTCTGCCCCCTCGATCTAGCAACTTTGTCCCTCTTGAATTTGCTCTCTGACCTCTGGCTGGTTCTGCCTCCGGCTCCACAACTGACTGGCTTCAAATGCTCTGCTGCTGCGGATCTGCCTCTGCTGGCACCAATTTATTTTCTCGTTAACGTTCAATGTGGTTGACGATCTACCTGATCTCATCCTCCTCTATCCCACCACGACCTCAATTCGTGCTTCTCTACAACGAAATCGTCCAAAATAAAAAACACTTCCCCATAGATCCTCGTATGTCTGATACCAGTTGTTAATGGTAGGCACTTTATTTCGAATACCCGGCATAAACATCTCACTAACTAAGTACATCAATCAATTACAAGTAAGTTCTCATATTTATAATGGTGGAGAAGTCTAAACTCTAACAAATTAGGAAAAACACTCCTAAACAACTATAATTCCTAACACAATAGGAAACAATTAATCAAAGTAGGACTCAAGACATTAAGGAAAAACCATCTCTCCAAGTATTGGGCGCATCTGCCTGAAATTGATCTGTAGCATCAATTGACGCAATCCTAGTGGAATCTCTGACCTTATTTTGATCCGACTCCACTCACATAGACTTTCAGAAGCTTGTGTATGTCTCAGTGTTCTTTCTAACTCTGCTATCTCAGCATATTCAATGTAGGGTGATGTCATTACTTCCTCTCAGGGTTTTGATGTAGATGAGACGACAAGAAATCCCACCGTATATGCTACTCAATTCCAAAATAAGCCTCTATGCTGAACTTTATGGGCCACATAAAACTGTCAGTATAATAGTAAGTAGTCCAACAGCATCCACCGATAGTTTGTTGATATAAAGAATCTATAGTCGTATCTTACTAATAACATGCTAACATGGGACTAAATGCAGGAGGAGAGCACATCCAGAGATAGTTTTGATCTCTTTAGTGGCTTATTCATCCATAATAGGTTCGCAAAAGAACAGGTATGGTTTAGCTCTACTTGCAGCACATTATCTATTGGGAGTTCACAAATCTGATCTACAAAAATAATACACAGCTAATGAACATAGAACTTGCTGTCGAGACTATCACGCAACAGCTGGTTAAGAGGATGAATGAGGAGGTAGATCCGAGTATTTAAACTTTGCAGCTGATGAAGAACAATTATCTACAAAAATTAATGAAATATCATTGGATACTATATCCAACTGTATATTTAGATGAGAACAAGAAATTCAGCTTTATATATGTGCAACTCATCGAAGAAATCAAGAGAGCATTATATGCTAGTAGCTAGAAATATGGAAGAAAGATTGAAATCTCTATATTAAACCGAATGCACTTTGTAACAATACTCAATGACAATGTTTGTGTGGCGTGGTTTTCATTTTTCTATTAATTTGACCATCTGTACTATGTAAACTTTGCCAAAATTGGGACGAATATAAATTAGAAAAATGAAAAAACAAATACCAAGACTCATTGCTCGTTGGATTCGTCAATGTTGCCATCTTCTAGGATGTTGCATTCTAGTGCAGCAGAATTTGAAGGGAAATTTTTTCACTCTTACGAGCTTGTAGACCTGTATACCGTGCCAGATAAATCCATTGTTGCAGCAGTTAAGAAAGATAGAACATTATACAGGACATAAGACCATGCATAAATAAAAAAGGGGGTCAGGTAGAAGATCCATACAGATTTCAGAGTGAAAGATAAAAGAGGGTCAAAAACAGAAATCAAAATCAAATCGAACATCAAGATCGAGATTTAACACTTGTTTTAGAAGACTCAAGACTGCCATGTTTCTAACCTGGGTTCCCCAATAAGAGTTGATTGTTCGAGCCACGAAAGATATCATATTTACAAGTAATGTCTGGTCAGAGAACTGCTCTGAAATCCGATGCTCCACAAGTCCTGCAATAACCTGTAAGAAAAAAGTACATTACTTTTCATTTTCTACTTAGAGAGCTAAAAGTAAACAGATGTCTGGATAGCACATAGCAAGGAGAATTATTCTCTAGCTACACCTATAGGTTCCATTAACTCCATCTTTTCAGCATTTTCATGAACATGCATTGCAAACGACGAGCCAACAATATTTATTAACTACAACGACAAGCTATGCATTACGAAGGTACCCATACTAACAATTGATTTAGTTATTTATATTGCAGGTAAAGAGTAACAATGTGAAGACTTTACCTCTTAAACGTGGGAGATTATGGCTTTGGCAAAAAAATTACAGTACACAGAAAAATAAAGAAATGTAGGACACAAATAAAACACATGCAACCTATTAGAGAGCCCAAAGCAATAGGCCTTACGAAGTAGTACCTCATCATAACAATGTAACTGCAACAAGTATTTAGAACAAGCAAGATATCCACTTGCTCTTTTCAATAACATTTCGAAAAATCTGTCTCAGATATATTTCGTTCATTACCTTTTTCAGCTGTACCAAAACAATTCCTAAAACAGAAATCATTTTCGCAAAAATATCCTCTAACCTAAAAGTAACTCTCAACCACTACTTGTAATGGTGTAAAAAACACAAACCCTTCACCTTTCAACTACCATCTAGAAATTTATGCGGAGTCAAACTCAACCATAAAAATGGGATGGAGGGAGTATTAGTTACAGCAAACAGAGGTTCACTTCTAGCCAAAAAAGCTTGCTCACCTGATAACGCAGATTAGCTGATATTCCAAGAAAGGATCCATAGACAAGTGCTGTTTTAAGTATAGGTGATCGCTTATTCTGTTGCTCGCTAGCAAAGCTCGGATTAAACAGCTTCCTTACTACACACAATACATTGGAAGAAGCCACAGCACCTATGCTAGAAATGATTCCAACACCTGCGAGTTTAAAATCACCGACAAGTACTGATGCGATTCGCTGGTTCAAATTCCAGTCATTCCCAACAAGGTTTTTCTCAAATGCATTATCTGGAATGGACCCCCAAAAGACCTTTTAATGCCTCCACGCTGTCAGGTGCATCAATATCACTAACGTTTTGGGAGGAATGATAATGTGGGGGCTGGAAGCCAAACTGTGAAAAAATCAACTATGCCCCGTAAAGTATCCGTAACAACATAATCAAGCTCTTCAAAGAAACTCTCTTTACGCTTCTGATACTGTGCTAGGAGGGTAGTTGTAATTGATATAGATTCTTCTATTGCCAATCTATGCAGAAATTTTGGATCTGCCAATAATCTCTCTCTAAAACCCTGTGCATTAAGAGAGACATAGTTAACTAAATACTTTGTCATCAACACTTACTTTTAACCAATATTACTGTTGTAGAGTAAACAAAAGACAAAGGAACCATCAAAGTCGGTGTATCTGGAAACGGTAAGTCAATTCTTTGATAAGGGGATACAGCTCCAGATCAAAAAAGTTCTGAAGCACTTCTGGTGATACCACTCCAAGATCTAGTCCATTTTGAAGGTCCTGATATGCACATATAGATTGACGTGAATAATATGAATTGAGACATAAATGGAGGATGAATATCTTACACAACTTGCAAGGCTTGTTACACGAAAATCGAAAAATACTCTAACTTTATAAGTTTTCTTTGACAATCAACGTTGTCAAAACACTAGTTAAACTTGCATATTCTCGGTACCAAATACACTTCTGTACATCGGAATCAGAGGAAGGAAACAATGCATAAATCACATTTGTTGTTGGTTACATTAAAATGCTAGATTTGTGTGAATAGCATGACTTGAGACATAATTTGAAGGATGAGTACCTTAACACAACTTGCACGGATTGTTCCATGAAAATTGAAAAATAACTGAAGTTTTTAAGTTTTATTTGACAATCATCAATGTCAAAACTAGTTATACACTAGCTTGTATATTCTTGGTACAAAAACACTCTTTACATTGTATAGAATTAGCAATAGAAGGAAGGGAACAAAAGATAAATCAAATTAGTTCTTAGTTACATTAAAATGCTCTTTGTCAATATGACTAGCTTTTGTGGATAATATTATGCACGATCTTGTGCTATTAACCTTTAATCTTTCCGGAAATAGCGGTGCATAAAATCTGCACCAAGGTTGATAGCGTTGGAAAAAAGAAAAGAAAAATGAAAGGCGACGACCAAAAAAATGTCTAAACTTGATAGCAGCAGTTTCAAGATTTTGAATAACACACCTCAAAGGTTTCCATATACGTGAAACAATTAGAAAATACCAGGTTTCGAGAGGGGCTATTTGAGGAATTTACCTGTGGTAAAGCATCTCTCTTTCTTCCCACTGCATTCATAACTTGAGCAATTTCAGCCATGGTTCAAAGTCGCGGTATCGGGGATAATATCGGGGGTGCTGTTCCATATCGGTCGCGGCGTATCGGGATATTATCGGGCGATACGATACAAAAGCATTATAAAATGCTCCAAAAATTCTAAAAAAATTAGTAAAATTAGAGACAAATATAAATGACACAAATTGCTACTTTTTAATAAATATTAAAAATATTTGCTACACCAATTATCAATGAAGCTAAATATATCATTTTTTTTTGTTTTGTGTTATTTGTCAAATTGAATTGCATTAGCTTTAAATTTGGCAAAAATCAGCCTCAATTAACTATAATTTCTTTGGTCTATTTTTAATCCAAAACTTAAGCATATTTCCATAATTCACACTTATAGAAAAAGGCAAAATACTTAATAAATAAATATACGTACAGTCACTTTTCTTCTTTCCCCTTTCCTTTTTCTATTTTTGCCTTCTCCAGCCATTCTGTAAGGATATGGCCGCCGCTCCATCTCTCTTCTTTCACTTAGGGCCTAAACAAACAAAAGCTAGTACATGCAAAAGTGCCAAGATTCCCAATAGTATTGGCAGCAATGTTTGACAGCAAGCACTTCTCCCTAATGGTTCCTGCCAGAACAATAGTGATGCCTTCCACTGCCCAGATTTGAATCTTGATGGCATCGCCTATATTTTCCGTCCATCGGCGATATTATCGGCGATATTATCATGGTATCGTCGATATCACCGATATTATCGGCGATACCATGATAATATCGGCGATACCATTAACACCCGAGAGCAAAGCATATCGTCGGATATTGTCGGATCGGAGGGGTCCGATCCGGTTACGTATCGGCCGATATCATCGGATATCGGCCGATACTTTGAACCATGATTTCAGCACGATCAAAGCAATTTCTACTGCAAGGTCTGGCAGCAGAATACCACAAGAAATCTGCAACAGGAACTTCACCCTCCCTTTGTATGTATTGTCTTTCGGGGTCAAGTAATATAACCACTTGATTTCTCTTTTGCATTTTCCTTGAAATCCTTGCTGGTAGTCCAGTTCCTCTGGACCCATATGTGACATGATTAGCACCCGTCACTACTACCAGCATGCCAGTGGATCCACCATCAACCACAGCTTGTAAGATGATCTGGGACATTGTATAATCCTCAACAACTCTTGCTTGTATGGAAAGATATGAACTTGGACCATAGGGAGCAGATTGATTGGGAAAATTTATATCTACAGATGATCTCCTAGAGATAGAAGGGAATCCTGAGATAAAACCTGACCCAGCTGGAGAAGCAAATTTCGTTTGATCTACTTTAGAAAGTCCACGGACACCTTCAGCTTGAACTGTTCGTAGGACCTATCCAACCAATAACATCGGAATAATATCATGTCAATCTGGTCTACATTAATAACATATGAACTTCAACAATTGGATTGGCTAGGAATAGGAAATTGAAAGAAGATTATCAATGCAAATCTTATTAAACATGGTGAGTAAATAGCAACGACCTGGATTTTCTGTGTGACGGATAACTGTGACTTGCGAATACAATATCCATGAGAACTCACGGAGATAGTCTCTTCTTTCTCAGTGAAACTATCTAATCTACTTAAAACTTTTGGCTCAGGATACGAATATTTTTGTACTAAAGCGCATTTATAAAAATTCCAAATTATGAGCCCGTAGAAGCAGGAAAGTCGTTTATGATGCTTTTACATTAAGTTCTTTTTTTCTGCAAAAACTCATACTTGAAAATATGCAAATTTTGGCTGAGACTTATTGATCTTTAATCAAATATATTACTTACTAGGCACATCATGTTCACCTCCAATCATTTTACCTAATACTATACAAGAAAATTTCACGTCTGTTATACATACTGATAGAGTTACTACCTCTAGTGGCACACCACATGCTATCAGTCGAACCCCATTATCGCGACAATAAGTTAATAGAGGCTCATACTCTTGCCAGCGTTGGGGTGGCTAACGTGCTACAAAAGATTTTAGTGCCTGCCCGTCGATCCTGTCGCAAGATACAAATTTTCAGGACAAGAAACGTTTTGTATATCACAGAACCTAGTGAGACTGCGAGGTCTTGTCACCAGAACGGAGGGGCAGAGCGTGTAGAGGGATAGAACAGAACAAGAACGTAAACCATATTCCAACGGATTTATCTCTTGCTAAATTTTTATCTACACTATCATCTCAAATATTACAAAAATTACAGTAGAACATAGAAACATTCCATCACCTCCAAATATCGCACAGACACAGAACAAACCAGGCATTCGTTCTTAACATCATTCAAGTTTTTTGCATATAGAAAACACAGGCATTAATCACAATTTAGTTTAAAATAACAAGTCTACTGAGTCTTATATCTACCAATAAACAATAGTAAATATGAAATAGGCACTTTTTCCATTCCACACGTTCATTATGCAACAATCATGCATTCCTTTTTATAATTCCACAAGAAACTAATAAGAATTTAATGATCTGAGAGAGAAATTAAACATTTTATTAGGAAAGACCAACCAAAATACTCAATACTTTACTCCAGCTTGATCGTTAAAAACTAGTTTGAGCTCGTTCGTCAACTTATCAAACAAAGCTTAAACAACTTTTGCTGTTTGATAAGTTTTGAAACGCGACTCAAGCTCGACTCGATTAGTAAAAATTAATAAAAACATGTACAAAAAAATCAAGCTACTCGAACTCCACTCGTGTTCGGCTCGATGAAAGCTCTTCTGAACTCGACTATATTCACAATCAAACAAAATTCAAACACAAATTTTGACGCTTGATTGTAATTCAAATATGGTTGAACAATAACTCCGTTCGGCTCGAATCTACTCATTTACGACCCTACCTTTTATCCATATATTGATTGAGCTGGTCCTGTAAGTTACAAGGAAAATATTCCAAAGCCAATGACAGAGGCCACTCAGCTTCCACGCATCTCTTCCTCAAATTCTTCACAATCTCAAGCTCCACCTCTTTATCGTGCCACTCGGTTGGACTCTCGCAATACACGTACAATTGTGACGTGCCAATCCAACTTTACTAAATGCCTGATTTGCCCTATGATTGTAATGTGGTTATGTAAAGCAGTGCCCTCATAAATGCTCTTGATAGCCTCTCTACAATTCGATTCAATAATCACTTCTCTCAAGTGCACGGGCTTTTGGATTTTCAATCTTTTATTCCAATTCAATTTTTATATAGCATTCTACATTTCTACTTAATAATGCGCATGATTAGGAGTGACCTCTAAAGTTAAGAAAATTAATTTTATACAGTTGACAACTATTTACAGTATAAATACTAATTTGGACAAAAGATTCAAATTGTTTACTTATACATGAACTGATTGTTTGCTAATTCAATGGACTATCAAAGAAAAAAATCCATTTTTATGTAGCCTTTCTTTCCTAACAACTACATTGTGGCATAATCTACTCGTATGCATATTCTTTTGAACTTACGTAATCCAAAATTATATTCTTTTTTTTTTATATAGAGTATGGGGAAAATACTTATATAGGATATGTTGTACACCAAGTGATGGAGAATGAACCACATCAACAATATTATATATCATGTAACAATGTGGCTCATTCTGCACGCTTGATGTTTAACATTCAGTGTATGCAAAAATTTTCCATTAGATAGATATAGCAATAAAAATACACCCAATATCTTAAACATGCAAATTAAAAACAAATTCAATTTGATTAAAAAATGGGTATACCATTACTATTCATCTCCCTTCAGATTTGGTTAATAGAAACAGAATGAGATAAAAGCAAAATAAAATTGAAGAAAATAGAAATTATACGAACCATTGTTATGTCCCAAATAGCAACCAAGACAGAATCAACAAAGAACAAAAGGAAAGAAAATGCAATAACAAAATCAGCAACTTAAATAAGGCAAAGCACGTTTCTACTTGAAGTCAAAGATGCAAGTCAAAGACGCATATACAAGATACAATTTCAGATACAAGATACAACTTCAGATATTTTCAGCATAACAAAGGCAATTAGTTATAGATTGCTGCCACATCAGCGTAATTAGTTAGTTAGCGTAACAATTCAGCTGTAATCATATAAAGCCCAAGAAAGAACCCAGATTAGGCATCGATTAGGTATTGATCATTTTGAATCTTCTCTACCCCAGTGTAAATTCTCTGAATTGAAAGTGTATTGAAACTACCTCCGGAGTTGATTCTTTTACCTCAATTCTCTGGTAATTTCGGTAGAATTCTCCCAATTGTTGTATCAGATTGCATCACCAATCCTCTACAAAAATGACTCATTTCAATTTATCATCCCAAAATACAACACGTTAATGGAACAGACGAGAAATAGAATAATCGAAACTTTTTGCAGCTAAATTTCATTCAATTACACAAGAATAGAGCCCAGATCAACAAAGTTCCTACCAACATATACATATATATATATATATATATGATATTAAGGGTCACTATTCAAACAAACCCACCAAAAACAAACAGCCAAAGTAAAAATTAACCGCCAAAGCCGTACAAAGTTCGGCCCTGCCTCTTCAAAGCATAAACCACATCCATGGCAGTGACGGTCTTCCTCCGTGCGTGCTCGGTGTATGTAACAGCATCTCTAATGACATTCTCCAAGAATATCTTCAGAACTCCCCTCGTCTCCTCGTATATCAACCCGCTGATTCTCTTCACTCCGCCTCTCCTCGCCAGGCGCCGGATCGCCGGCTTCGTAATGCCCTGTATGTTGTCCCGGAGCACCTTACGGTGTCGTTTCGCTCCGCCCTTTCCCAAACCCTTGCCTCCCTTCCCACGCCCCGACATTTTCAATGATCGACGAAGAAGAGATGAAACTGAAGTTGTGTGTTGTGAATGTGAATGGTGAAATGGGGGTATTTTTGTGTGTTTATATAGAGGCCAGATTTGATTTGATTTGAATTTTTGGTTTTGGAGGGTTAATGGAGATGGCGGAAGATTTTGAGTTGGTGGACGGTTGCGATTACGATCCGAGTGAGTGGGTGTGATCGTTTTGTAGACGTAGATGAGATAAAATCGACGGACAGAAATGACTTTGTTTTGATAAGTTGGATTCATGACGTGGACTTTGCTTCCCTACTACCATTTGGTATAAGAATTTGGATGACAGAGACGTAGGGCCGTAGGCCAAATAAAATTATGGGCTAAGATTTGAGGACTTGGTGTCTGGTCTGGTTCACTCAGACCTTATATATTAGTCACGGTCACTTTCCTAAATTTTGCCCGAACCTCGAAATTTCGAGTTTTCAAGGGTCCCGAAGCGAAATGGAAATTTCAATCCAATTTTTCAGAATTTCTTTCGAAATTTCGATCGAAGCCCGAAATTTTCCAAAATTCTTGGCAAAACATGAAATTTTCCCGAAATTTAAAATAATATTAAATTAGCTTGTTAGATATACATCGAAATTTTGACCAAAATCTGAAATTTTCAACGAAATTTAAAATTTTCCAAAATTTAAAATTATAATTATTTTTTTATTTTTAAATATTTTATTGTTAAAAATTAGGGTCAAATGATCCTTCATATTAAAAGGAAAGATAATAAATGACCAATTATGTAAATCATTAAGCAATAATTTAATTTACGAATATGAAAGTGATATTAGGCAATTAGTTAATAGAAATCCGGGCCTGATTAGAAAAGAAACACACAAAAATGATTTTTTACTAAATTCTCATATAAATCCTCCTAGAGCTCGATGTGATTTTGAATAATGATTTTTATTAAAGTTGCGGAATATTTTATTTTAATGAAGTTCTTATGAGATTTGATTATTATTTTACTACCAAATCATACTTATTTCATATTGTTCGCAGCAAGTTTAGTCATGCTAATTAACAAGATTCATTATGCATATACTATATATTAAAATATTATTAAAGTAAAAGATGCATAATCATGATAATTAAAGTTAACCAAAGTTTCATTACAAATTTTCAAATATTTCTATAAATTTTCATGATTTTTTTAAACTCGAAAGCCAGATTTTGAGTAAATTTATCACCTGATACCGAAATCTAATACTTAGTCGTGGTGGCGCACTCTATGTATGTAACAAAGAAAATAATATTAAAAAATCCTTGAGTAAAATCAATTAATACAAAATAAAATAAAATTAATATTTATATATTTGAATAAACACCCAATCACTAAAATATGAAGGGAGTAAAGAGAGAGAAATGAGGGAGGGGGGGATGTGTGAGATGAGAGAGAATGTGAAATAAGAAATAGGAAAGAGAAAGTGAAAGTTAAAAGAATATAAGAGATAAAAAGAAAAAAGAAAAAGGAAGCTTATTAAATTTTTAGAATAACAAAGGCCTGACCAAATTGACGGCCCAAAATAATTACTATAAGCCCCTCTTGCTTTGTTTTATACTAGTCAACGTTAAATTCCTGAATAAAGATCAATAGTATACAATGAAATAATTTAATACTTTTTAAAATAAGAATCAAATAAATAACAAAAGAGAAATGAAAGGAAACAAAGAAAGAGTGTGTGTGTGGAGATGTGAGAGAGAATGTGGTAGGAAAAAGGAAAGAGAAAATAAAAGTTAAAATAATGGATATAAAATTCAGAGAAAAAAAATATGAGACATTTGTCAAATTTTTAGTATAAAAGTGGCGTCACCAAAACTTAACAGTCCAAGTAATTTCTCTAGGCCCATCATGCTTTCTATACAGTATAAATATATATAATCCTAGTTGGCATAACACACTCGATGCATGTGCAAACAAAAAAAAAACTTAAGAAAAAAATTTCTAGTAAAAATCAATTTATACAAAATAGAATGATTTGATATTAAATTTTCGAATAAGGATTAAATAAACAAAATATGGATGGAGAGATAATACAAGGATAACATCATGAGAAAATAAAAGAACGTGGGTGAGTAAAATATGGAAGGAGAGATAATAAAAGGACAAAATCATGATAAAAATAAAAGAACGGGGATGAGAGAGAATGTGAGATAAATAAGGAAGAAAGAAAGAAAATTGAAAAACGAAATAGGAAAAAGAAAAAAGAAAAATTTCAAAATAAAATAAAATAGGAGAATGTGAATATTGGAAATAAAATATCAAATTAAAAACTAATTGGATAGTAGTCAAATTTTTAAAGTGAAAATGATTTCATTTAAATTTAACAGGCCAAGGGATGTTTTATGAGCTAATTAGTAGTTTGAGCTTATGGTCACCAAATTCACAAGTTTTTAAAGTAACAAGTAGTCTAGTATAAGTTTAGTCTCAATTGAGAGGCCTATTTAATACACACGAGATCTTTTATTATAAAATAGTGTTGTATCTTATATTGCATATCATGTCGGTCCGACAAGTGTATATAATCCATATTAGATTTATATTCAAGGAAATATATATATATATATATATATATATATATATATATATTGATTTCCCACGGGTTTTCCCACACCACATTGGGTATGAGACTAATCCCGCTTCACGGAACTGAGCCTACCGTTAGCCTGAGGGGATTTGTCACTGGGGCGAGTCGAACACGCTCCCCACTCAGGAGCGTAGTGGTGGACAAGCCACTACGCTAACCCTTCAGGTTATTTAAGAAAATATATACATATGTCATTCACATATGAAGTGAAATAGGAAATTCTAACATCGTTTGTAATAGAAGCTCCGAACTGTATTTCATAATACATCCATCATGTGATGAATGGCTTTCGACTTAAAAGTGGTTAGTACAAGAGTTTTCCTTACTAAAGTAAAAATTTATTTAATCACACATCTTGTAACTACAAATTCCAAACAATTTACGCCATAAATCAAATCATCTAAACCAGAGTAAGATGAACAACTTCTGTGAACTCCAACCTCCTAGTCTCAGTATACAAAGTCCTATGTTTATTAGGCCAATATGTCAACCAAATCCAACCCTTAATCTCCCACTCCATAACCCTACCCATGCAACCTTTATCCACCTTCCAACTCACTCTCTCCCCATACTCATCACCAGCAAATATCACCCCTCCTTGCCTTGTAAAAGGCCTATTAGCATTAGAGTATCGATTCTTGAACCACGCCTTTGGATGAAGCAATGCAAATTTCGAAGGCTTTGATGAGAAAACCTCTCTCCCATCCTCGCTATCATGTAGAAACCAATTTAGATTCGCGGTGTTTCCATAGACGGATTGCTCGAATTTCCATGGTTTCAAGCTAGTTGTGATGGTCTCACCTGTTGAAAAATGGAGGCCTATGGCACTTGGAGGTTCGATTGCAACTTCCATGCCTTTTTCATGACCAATTTCTCTTTGGGGATTCTCGGATGATTTGCTTACTGAGATGCTTATTACATTGGCTTGCATGGTCGGAGTAATTTGCAGAACTATTCGTGACGGGAAGTGCTTTTCGCAAGTTCCTGCTCCGCGCTCTTTCATGAGAGTGTCCGTTAAAAGCTTGACAACATCACACCTAGTCAAGAGTTCTAAGGGTTAGGTCTCCGATGTCGAAGTCTATTGTAAAGGACGAGTAATGGTCGTTGTATTTATTTTTTCTTATCTAAGTTATATTGGGAATGGGACTTTTCATGGGAAAATTGCAGTTTTCGTCCCGTAAGTTGCCCATTTTTCGATTTTGGTCTCATTGGATAAGGGATGTGCCACACTTAATCCCATAAATCAAATAAAATCTCCAATTGGATAGGGATGTGCCGCATTTAGTCCCATAAATCAAATAAAATCTCAATGTTGGTCCCATTGGATACGGTGTGTCACATTTAGTCCCATAAGTCAAATAAAATCTCAATGTTGGTCCCATGGACAATCTGATTTTCCATCTTTTGTAAGCCAATTTTCCAGCTCATTTCAATCCAAGACGTGTATTTATCCCTCTACACTACAAGAAAACAGGGCATCAGAGACCGAAAAATCGGTCTCTAAAAGCCAAAATTCGGTCTCTAAAAATAATTAACGACCGAAATTTCGGTCTCTAAAATCAGACACTAAACGGCTCGATGCTAATTAGAGACCGAAAAAAATCGGTCGCTAAATTTTAGAGACCGAAATATTTGGTCGCTAAATCGGTCTCTATTTGCACAACTTGTTCAAATACAATCGGTCTCCAAATTTCGTCGCTATCCGACACAAAATCGGTCTCTAAAAATTCATCTTTGATTCGGTCTCTAAATATTCATCTTTGATTCCGTCTCTAAATCGGTCTCTAAATATTCATCTTTGATTCCGTCTCTAAATCAGTCTCTAAATATTCATCTTTGATTCGGTCTCTAAATATTCATCTTTGATTCCGTCTCTAAACTGATCTCTAAATATATATCTATAATCCGTCTCTAAATCGGTCTCTAAAATTAGCACGTCTCAATTATAAATGCTGCGCTTTATTCGCTAAATTCATGTCAAACCTGTTAATTACAAATGATCCTACAAAATCAACAAGAAGTAATTACCACAACATCATAATCCCTTCCATAAAATACAAACAACTCATTAACACCACAATTTATATCTAACACAATATCATCGTAACACAACATAATTCTAAAAAACATCATCTAACTAACAATTATCTCAATTCATCCACTCTAACATCCAACAAAAAGTGACAGATAATAAAATGAGTCACTAAATCATCCAAGCAATAAATTAAAGTACGAACTAATGTTTTTCACCAAAACCAATTTATTTCCCATGTCCGGATCCACTTGCATACTTGTGGTTTGGCAATCCCGCTTCTTGAAGAATTTTTTGTAACATCTCCTCAACTTCCTGCATCTTTTTATCTGCTGCTTCTGACTTTTTCTGCGCCTCTTCTTCTCTCTTTTGAACTTGCTCAAGTACCTGTTCCAACCTTTTCTCTCTCTCTTCCTCTCTCCTGCGAGCGTCTTCCTCTATTTTCATAGCAGTAGCTCGCACATCATCTTCTACTTTTGTTAACTCATCATGAGACTCTCCCCTAACTCTTGAGTTTAGTGTGCTCTGACTGTAACCACTAGAAATGTGGCTACGCGCAACTCCATACATACGACCCTTAGACGAGCCTCCAATCAAATCAGACCATAATGGAAGATCAAACTTAAGTGGAGAGGAATCAGTGCAATTTCGTTTCGCCCTGTATTCTTCCTGCACAAACACGTCACAAAAGTAATAAAATCACCGAACAAATCAACATATTCCAATACACTTACACAAAATCAACATCAAATAATAGGTAATCTAACATCAAAATACATATACTAAAGTCACATTTTTTGGTAAATACTTCATTGAAAAAGTTTCATTGTTTATGTTATTTTTTAACAATTTAGACAACAAAGTTGTGCTCATTTTGCGAATATATATTAAAGTCAAAAAAGCCCTTTTCATTATAATAAGTAATCACCAAAAAAAATGTACCTTTTGCACATGATATGAATCACATAACAAAGAATATCATGAAATGTTATGTATACTCGGTACACTATTGAAGATCTCACAAAGATGAAATCTCAGTGAATTTCCATTTACTGAACTTGGAACCTTATTCCAAAGAAATGATATCACCTACATTTTCCTATGCTCAAACAATGTCAAAAAGAAAGTTGATTAAAAGATACTCACACTGATTTTATTTTATTTTACGTCGACAAAATCCCCGGTACTTTTTCTTTTGTGGGTATGCTCAAATAGCTCGAAATCATCCACAGGGCACTTCAATTCGTTTTCCTAAAATTATGACGTTTTGACAAATATCAACAAAATTAACAAAAAATGCTAATAATCTTTATACTAAAACCAATTCAGACATTCTAACAACTATAATCTCATATGATGTTCTCCTTGGCCAATATCACTAATATTACCAAAAAAGTTAGCTGAACTTGAATAGCACAAATCTAAATGTCATTATATAAAGAAAAACAATGAAAAGCAAAACAAAATCAAGTTGACCTCTCATTACATAAAGAAAAATAAATAAATAATCACCACTTGTCTTGTTTCTCAAAGGGCAATGCAATGCACCAATATATATATGGGAATTCACACCAATGGTCCCCCATGTGGACACATTGTGTCACTTTAGTCCCTCATGTCAAAAAATTAGCACTGTCGTCCCTCATGTCACTAAATTGTATCATGTTGGTCCCTCTTTTCAATTTCTCCACAAATGCAGGGGCATTTTTCGTCCTTTAACCTTTATTTTTGGGATATTCACTCAAATTGTGTCACTTTATAACTTAGTTGTGCGCGTCTTCACGAGAAAATTCATAACTCATTGTAGAAAGCTCAGATTCATGAACCGTTTTATTCCCATGAAACTAGACACATAGGTCAATCCACACGTATATCCCACATAATCAGGAGAAGTTTAGAACAAAGCAGGTTTGTATTCAAAATTAGATAAAAATCTATCGGCTGTTCAAGCAGCTGTGCGCGTCTTCACGAGAAAATTCATAACTTATTTTAGAAAGCTCAGATTCATGAATCGTTTTATTTCCATGAAACTAGACACACAGGTCTATCCACTCATATATCCCACATAATTAGGAGAACTCTAAAACAAAGCAGGTTTGTATTCAAAATTAGCTAAAAATCTGTCGGCTGTGCAGACGGCTGTGCGCGTCTTCACGAGAAAATTTATAACTCATTGTCGAAAGTTCGGATTCATGAACCGTTTTATTCCTATGAAACTAGACACATAGGCCTATCCACTTGTATATCCCACATAGTTATGAGAACTCTATAACAAAGCAGGTATGTATTCAAAATTAGCTAAAAATCTGTCGGCTGTGCAGACAGTTGTGCGCGTTTTCACGAGAAAATTCGTAACTCATTGTAAAAAGTTCGGATTCATGAATCGTTTTCTTCCCATGAAACTAGACACATAGGTCTATGCATACATATATCACACATAATTAGGAGACGTCTAGAACAAATCAGTTTTATATTCAAAGTTAGCTAAACCCAAAAATGAAATTTAGAAATCAGTCTAACCGAATTTTAATCAGTCTAACCGAAATCAGTCTAACCGAATTTTAATCCAAAAATGGAAAATAAAAAAAAAAAACCCAAAAAAATTTCAATTAACAAAATCTAAAATTGCATAAAAACATCATCATATAAATTTAGAAATCTAACCATTAATATAAAAACAAAGAGATTAAATAACTTAATTTAAGTTTTTTACCTAGGGTTTGGAAATTGAAATTAAGTAATTAAGGACTAAAGAGAGAGCCGAGGGCTTGTGTGAGAGGACTCTTCCGGCGAGTCGATGACAGCGGCGGTGGATCTTGGGAGAGCTTGAGAGTTGGAGTGGATCTTGCTTTCTTTCTTCCGTCGCAGTCTCTCACAGAAGAAGAAATGAAGAATGGATGATAGCTGCATGAGTGGGTGTGAGAGTTGGTGGTTTTATTTCATAAATTTTATTTATTATTATTTTGGCCCATAAGTTTTATTGAAATGTTATAATGACCCCTTATAATATATAATGCAAAACTGCTGTGTTCTAGACATCTCCTGATTATGTGCGATATATGTGTGGATAACCCTATGTGTCTAGTTTCATGGGAAGAAAACGGTTCATGAATTCGAGCTTTCTACAATTAGTTATGAATTTTCTCGTAAAAATGCGCACAGCTGTCGGATTCAGTTGAAAAACTCCAAAAAAAGACCAAAAAACTTAATTTTACCAATTTACCCTTACTTTAGGTTCAATTTTGACATAAAAGGGCTAAAGTGAGACGAAATTATTACTTTAGGGACGGTAGCGTAACAAATTTTAGTTTAGGCACGTAAGTGAGACAAATTGAATACTTGCACTGTGTGAGAGAGATACTGCAACAGTCCCTAAACTAAAATCTCAATAAAATCTCACTTATAGTCCCTAAAGTATTCAATTTGTCTCACTTACGTCCCTAAACTAAAATTTGTTACGCTACCGTCCCTAAAATAATAATTTTATCTCACTTTAGCCCTTTTATGTCAAAATTGAACCTAAAGTAAGGGTAAAATGGTAAAATTAAGTTTTTTGGTCCTTTTTTGGAGTTTTTCAACTGAATCCGACAGCTGTGCGCATTTTTACGAGAAAATTCATAACTAATTGTAGAAAGCTCGGATTCATGAACCGTTTTCTTCCCATGAAACTAGACACATAGGGTTATCCACACATATATCGCACATAATCAGGAGATGTCTAGAACACAGCAGTTTTGCATTATATATTATAGGGGTCATTATAACATTTCAATAAAACTTATGGGCCAAAATAATAATAAATAAAAGTTATGAAATAAAAGCCCCAACTCTCACACCCACTCACGCAGCTATCATCCATTCTTCATTTCTTCTTCTGTGAGAGACTGCGACGGAAGAAAGAAAGCAAGATCCACTCCAACTCTCAAGCTCTCCCAAGATCCACCGCCGCTGTCATCGACTCGCCGGAAGAGTCCTCTCACACAAGCCCTCGGCTCTCTCTTTAGTCCTTAATTACTTAATTTCAATTTCCAAACCCTAGGTAAAAAACTTAAATTAAGTTATTTAATCTCTTTGTTTTTATATTAATGGTTAGCATATGATGATGTTTTTATGCAATTTTCGATTCTGTTAATTGGAATTTTTTTGGGTTTTTTTTTATTTTCCATTTTTGGATTAAAATTCGGTTAGACTGATTTCCAAATTCCATTTTTGGGTTTAGCTAACTTTGAATATAAAACTGATTTGTTCTAGACGTCTCCTAATTATGTGTGATATATGTATGCATAGACCTATGTGTCTAGTTTCATGGGAAGAAAACGATTCATGAATCCGAACTTTCTACAATGAGTTACGAATTTTCTCGTGAAAACGCGCACAACTGTCTGCACAACCGACAGATTTTTAGCTAATTTTGAATACAAACCTGCTTTGTTATAGAGTTCTCATGACTATGTGGGATATACGAGTGGATAGGCCTATGTGTCTAGTTTCATAGGAATAAAACAGTTCATGAATCCGAACTTTCGACAATGAGTTATGAATTTTCTCGTGAAGACGCGCACAGCTGTCTGCACAGCCGACAGATTTTTAGCTAATTTTGAATACAAACCTGCTTTGTTCTAGAGTTCTCCTAATTATGTGGGATATATGAGTGGATAGACCTGTGTGTCTAGTTTCATGGAAATAAAACGATTCATGAATCTGAGCTTTCTACAATAAGTTATGAATTTTCTCGTGAAGACGCGCACAGCTGCTTGTACAGCCGATAGATTTTTATCTAATTTTGAATACAAACCTGCTTTGTTCTAAACTTCTCCTGATTATGTGGGATATACGTGTGGATTGACCTATGTGTCTAGTTTCATTGGAATAAAACGGTTCATGAATCTGAGCTTTCTACAATGAGTTATGAATTTTCTCGTGAAGACGCGCACAACTAAGTTATAAAGTGACACAATTTGAGTGAATATCCCAAAAATAAAGGTTAAAGGACGAAAAATGCCCCTGCATTTGTGGAGAAATTGAAAAGAGGGACCAACATGATACAATTTAGTGACATGAGGGACGACAACGCTAATTTTTTGACATGAAGGACTAAAATGACACAATGTGTCCACATGGGGGACCATTGGTGTGAATTCCCATATATATATTGGTGCATTGCATTGCCCTTTGAGAAACAAGACAAGTGGTGATTATTTATTTATTTTTCTTTATGTAATGAGAGGTCAACTTTATTTTGTTTTAATTTTCATTGTTTTTCTTTATATAATGACATTTAGATTTGTGCTATTCAAATTCAGCTAACTTTTTTGGTAATATTAGTTATATTGGCCATGGAGAACATCATATGAGATTATAGTTGTTAGAATGTCTGAATTGGTTTTAGTATAAAGATTATTAGTATTTTTTGTTAATTTTGTTGATATTTGTCAAAATGTCATAATTTTAGGAAAACGAATTGAAGCGCCCTGTGGATGATTTCGAGCTATTTGAGCATACCCACAAAAGAAAAAGTACCGGGGATTTTGTCGACGTAAAATAAAAAAAAATCAGTGTGAGTATCTTTTAATCAACTTTCATTTTTACATTGTTTGAGCATAGGAAAATGTAGGTGATATCATTTCTTTGAGATAAGGTTCCAAGTTCAGTAAATGGAAATTCACTGAGATTTCATCTTTGTGAGATCTTCAATAGTGTACCGAGTATACATAACATTTCATGATATTCTTTGTTATGTGATTCATATCATGTGCAAAAGGTACATTTTTTTTGGTGATTACTTATTATAATGAAAAGAGCTTTTTTGACTTTAATATATATTCGCAAAATGAGCACAACTTTGTTGTCTAAATTGTTAAAAAATAACATAAACAATGAAACTTTTTCAATGAAGTATTTACCAAAAAATGTGACTTTAGTATATGTATTTTGATGTTAGATTACCTATTATTTGATGTTGATTTTGTGTAAGTGTATTGGAATATGTTGATTTGTTCGGTGATTTTATTACTTTTGTGACGTGTTTGTGCAGGAAGAATACAGGGCGAAACGAAATTGCACTAATTCCTCTCCACTTGAGTTTGATCTTCCATTATGGTCTGATTTGATTGGAGGCTCGTCTAAGGGTCGTATGTATGGAGTTGCGCGTAGCCACATTTCTAGTGGTTACAGTCAGAGCACAGTAAACTCAAGAGTTAGGGGAGAGTCTCATGATGAGTTAACAAAAGTAGAAGATGATGTGCGAGCTACTGCTATGAAAATAGAGGAAGACGCTCGCAGGAGAGAGGAAGAGAGAGAGAAAAGGTTGGAACAGGTACTTGAGCAAGTTCAAAAGAGAGAAGAAGAGGCGCAGAAAAAGTCAGAAGCAGCAGATAAAAAGATGCAGGAAGTTGAGGAGATGTTACAAAAAATTCTTCAAGAAGCGGGATTGTCAAACCATAAGTATGCAAGTGGATCCGGACATGGGAAATAAATTGGTTTTGGTGAAAAACATTAGTTCGTATTTTAATTTATTGCTTGGATGATTTAGTGACTCATTTTATTATCTGTCACTTTTTGTTGGATGTTAGAGTGGATGAATTGAGATAATTGTTAGTTAGATGATGTTTTTTAGAATTATGTTGTGTTACGATGATATTGTGTTAGATATAAATTGTGGTGTTAATGAGTTGTTTGTATTTTATGGAAGGGATTATGATGTTGTGGTAATTACTTCTTGTTGATTTTGTAGGATCATTTGTAATTAACAGGTTTGACATGAATTTAGCGAATAAAGCGCAGCATTTATAATTGAGACATGCTAATTTTAGAGACCGATTTAGAGACGGATTATAGATATATATTTAGAGACCGATTTAGAGACGGAATCAAGGATGAATATTTAGAGACCGATTTAGAGACCGAATCAAAGATGAATATTTAGAGACCGATTTAGAGACGGAATCAAAGATGAATATTTAGAGACCGTATCAAAGATGAATTTTTAGAGACCGATTTAGAGACCGAATCAAATATGAATATTTAGAGACCGATTTTGTGTCGGATAGCGACGAAATTTGGAGACCGATTGTATTTGAACAAGTTGTGCTAATAGAGACCGATTTAGCGACCAAATATTTCGGTCTCTAAAAGTTAGCGACCGATTTTTTTCGGTCTCTAATTAGCGTCGAGCCGTTTAGTGTCGGATTTTAGAGACCGAAATTTCGGTCGTTAATTATTTTTAGAGACCGAAATTTCGGTCGTTAATTATTTTTAGAGACCGAATTTTGGCTTTTAGAGACCGATTTTTCGGTCTCTGATGCCCTGTTTTCTTGTAGTAGACCTAATGGATATTTGGATAAAATATACATTTGATATGTATTTTTACTTGAAAATACAAGATAAAAGATCACAGTTGAAATAGAAAATTTAAAGCGATCGTTTTAATGATTTAAGTTGTAAGAGATATATAAGAGGTTGTAATATCTTTTTGGTTGCCTACCACAGTATTCCGGACATTGCCGTACTAATCTGTTGGTCTACCCGGGTCGCACACTTGGCCTGGTGGGTGAGTCTCCCAACGGGGGTAACTGCGTACACAAAGAATCGAACTCGAGACCTTGTTTAAGCGGAACCAAGTTGCTTACCACTTGGACCAACCCCCGTTGGTCCAACATTATATCTAAAGTCTAGCATATGAATCCCTAACGTGCAAGCAACATTATATATTTGTATATATTTTCTATATACTAACACGTGAAAACACATAACTCTGAGGAAAAATACTAGTCGAACCTGATTTGGCTTAATTCAAGTGTAATTCACAAAGTGAATTACCAATTATATGAAAATTAAGTGTAATTCACTTGTCTTGTGAATTATATTTGAGTTTGATCAAATCGAGATCGGACCAGAACTTTCCAAATGTAGCTCACACCATACTCAATTACCATGTCATCTAAAAGCTCAAGCTGATTAAAAAATCTCAAAAAAAATTGTATAATTTATGCTGTGTATGTTGCTACTAATAATTAATTATTACTTTGTATCAAAGGAAATTCTAACTCGCTCCCGGCTCAGCCAAATCCATGTGTATTTTTTAGATTAACTTATCAATTATATGGCAAGTGTAATACGCTCTCCTTGTAAAATACACGTGGGTGCGGTCAAGCCGGGTCTAGATTAGAATTTTCCCTATCTATATATTTTACCTTATGTTATCAGTGTTGACTGTGACTTCAATCCACTTTTCTTGAACAGCCACCCTATAATTCAGCTGGATCACCCCCTCAAGTTGGTGATAATTAAGAGAAAACATCAAACGATCATCATGTGGGGAAGGATTACTAGACTTGTCAACATCCATGGCTATAACTGGACAATACAACTGAACTTTCCACAGCCCAACTGTTGAAAATGAGTAAGCAAACAATGGAGATGGTGCTTTTACTACATCATTTGCTGCTTGAAGTTCAGAAATCCAATTAGTAATCGCAAGATTCATCGAACGCATCCATTGCTGTTCGACGTTAGATCCCAAGAGCCTCATTAGAAGCTTTGAATCTCCTCTTGACTTTGGGCATGCAAATTGATCTTTAAGGGTTTTAAGACACGAAGCGCGTAAATCTTTGGGCGCTTCGTAGATGCAAATGATGAAAGTGAGACTTAGAAACGAGAAATTGAAGATATTTTTGAGATTGTTTTCGGGAAACGTTTGTGGGGGTTTAAAGGAATAAGGGCATTTGTTTGCCGAGTACTTTAAGACATCTTCAATGAAATTTGTCATGAGGGTTGGGATATTATCATCATCTAGCAATTTTTTTGACATGGGATTTTGTACTATTTTCTTGGAAGACCAAAGAATGATAGGGAGATTATAATCCGCAAAAATTGAGAGGGAAAAAGAGGAATTGTTTAAAACATTGATTGATAATTTGAGAGAAGGTTGAGATGAACATGACGGACATAAATTCATGGAATTAATGGAGTTTGTTTTCCATTGATGGATTGGTGGAAGGTTTTCTAACCAAGAAAACACATCAGGGAATGAAGAAAAAGCCATGAAAATTTTGAGGGTTTTGTTGTGACTTGTGAGTTTTTTCTAGTACTATGGGATTCTTTATTTATAGACATTGCACATGGATTTATAATGTAAAGCAATAATATTCTAAATGGTAAGAAGGTCAAAAAGCTAAAGAATATAATCGATGAAAATGTGCAAGAAAAGATCTCTTTTATTGTGAGGAATAAAGTATTTTATGAGTAGGGTAATTGGACAAGAAAAAGTGTTTGTGTTGCATGCATACCCTACTTTTGTGATATGGACTAACCGTGTGGGCTTCTGATTTCTTGTATAGAATTTTCATACATCATCGTTAGTAATATCCTTAACTGATTCTAGAACTTTTTCAATCAACTTAATGTCTAAAATCTTAAAATTAATAATAAAATAAATAATGTTAATTACTTTATCTGACTTCTCTATCTTTAAAATACTTTTTTTCAATGCTATATGTGCTTTTATAAGTTATGGTTATCCCTTCTTTTATGAAGTTAAATAGAGTTTATATAGTTCAAGATTATAACTATCAATTCGAATTTGTCGGGCTAGATTAGAGTATCCCCCTTTTATCTTGAATTTTTAAAAAAAATGTTATTTGTTATTTTGATCTTTTTAAAACATCGATCACAATCCCTAATTACAGAAATTAGACATTATCATCAGTTCGTACGTCTTTTTATCTTAGAATCACGATGATATTTATGTAAGTTCATCATTGATAATTACATTCCTATATCATCTATATGCGTGTATTATGCTTAATCTTTTTTATAGGATTTATATTGTGGTCATCAAATTTTCAATAATTTGTCCATCTATCGCATCATTTATGATATCATGCCTTAATAATTGTTGACATTATAGTTCTATAAGATCTATCAGTACGGAAAATTTTAGTTCAGACCCGGTTTGGCCACATTCGAGTGTATTTCACAAAGAGAGTAAATTACACTTGCCATATAATTGGTAAATTATTTTAAAAATTACACATAAGTGTGGCCGAGTCGGGAGCAGGCTAGAATTTCCCAATATGAAAATATGCCAGCTCTATGGCACTATAAGACGAAATACTAATAATAAATAATAATGCATAGAATTTCTACTTGTAAGCACATAAATAGGTAGGCAAAGCTACAGAAGTTCGTCTAGTAATGATAAGGGCATGGTAAATTTAGTCGTGTAAATTAAAGGGGTAAAAACACAAATTTACCCGAACTTTTCGAGTTTTGACACTTTTTTATACAAATTTTTTTTTCACACTTTTTTATCTCAACTTTTCGGATTTTACACTTTTTTATCTATTGGCATATTCGGCGGAATATTCCGGCGGAATTTCAACATATTCGGCGGAATGAGATAAAAAAATATAAAAAAAATAAAGTTTGGATAAAAAAATGTAAAGAAAAATAAAGTTCGGATAAAAAAGTGTAAAACAAAGTTTGTTTATTCATTTGGAATATGTCAATAGATAAAAAAAGTGTAAAATCCGAAAAGTTCAGATAAAAAGTGTAAAAAAAAAAGTTTGTATAAAAAACTCGTAAAGTTCAGGTAAGTTAATGTTTTTACCCCTAAATTAAAGTACGGATAATTTTAGCATAATATTTAGTTTTCTCAGATTGAGGGTAAATTTGTTCCAAAATTGAAAATTTGATCTGTAATTTCCAGCACACACCGTTTCTATTTTGAAACCATATTTTGGCCAAAATTTTGGTCAAAAGCTGTTTGGCTTATCCATTTTTCACCAAACAGTTATTTTTTGGCCAAACATTTCTGACAGCTACATTGCCTACATCACCCTACACCCTTCTCCACTTTTGATTTACTTTTTTGTATTATATAAGTTTTATATTATATTTTTCAATTATTAACTAATTATAAACATAACTTTTCAGACAAAAACTTACGTGATTTGATTGCTACAATAACTTTTGTCTTTTTTTAAAATAAAATCAAACACAAAACCAAACACATTTTCACCAAAATTTTTATCAAAAAAACCTCCAAAATAGAAACAAACATAGCCTTCAATTTTGGAAAAAAATCATCAAGTGATCAGGACCACAATACGACTTATCATGACCTACATCTTTAATTTCCAAAAAAATTAATAGTTATTGTCGTTAAATTGCTAGTATCACAATCTAAAAACTAATTTTACCATCCAATTAAAGGTACGGAACAAGTTTTTCAATTCTACAATTAAGGTACTAGAAAATGGAATAATTAAATAGCCCCCTCCCTATGAACCCTAACCCGGCTTAAACACCAGTTGTTGTTCCATTGCTGCAATAATTGCACGTGTACTCTAGTAATTAGTATTACTTTGGTCAACCTCGCCACGCCAACCATATAGAAAGTAGATTATATTTATCTTGTAATTAATTGACATTTTAGAAAAAGTAATTTGTCATAAAACAAACATCAATAAACCTGTGTAATTAATTGGTTGCAGTCGAATCCTATATATATATTTTGATTAGGACATATGATCCATTGTTCATTGGGGTTGATGTTAACGAGTTTCATTGGGCGAATTAACCGATCACGAAATTATCTTGTTACACATCTAATTTCGCTTGATATTATCAACATGAATTACTATATTACGTGTGGAAAAAAATGTTCTTTTAATATCTAGACAAAGGAATACCCTGCTTCGATAAAATTGGGCCGATAATTTTTAATCATAGGTTACACAAATTTCATAAAACTCCAAATGAAAAATTACAATTTGTAACAACCTGGAATTAAACTGATACCACTAGGCTAAAAAAAAATTTGAAAACATAAAATTGATAGTTTGAAGTTGTAATTTCTGAAAAGAGAGAGATATGCAATACTATAGTACATCGAGCGTATTGCTCCCAGTGCATCCATCACTACATATTCATGGGGTGGAGAGTGGTTTTCATCACCCACTACTCATACAAAAACCACCCCCAACGCTCAAATGTATGACTATGGTGCATCGAAAGCAATACCAAAGATTCCATGTTAAATGGAAACTGTATTTTACAGGGAATGGAAAAAATCGAGCAGTTTTCAAAGCAGTAAGTTTGTAAGAAGAAAAAGAAAGGTCAATTTCTTCAATCGTTTGCAAGGACGTGTGTCACGTGACCTTTCAATGTTGAGGGTATGTTGAAAATTCACAATCCATTTCAGAAATTCTTGTCTACTTACCTTATTTTTTCAATTCAAATGGATCTTCATGAAAAAAAATTATTAAACAAAATGTTTTAGTCTTAGTCTATTTTAAAATCAAATATAAAAGAGATCAATGTTCACAGAATTAGAAGTCATACTGCATGATTGATAGTATGAGAACAAAAACACCGTAAAAGAATGACTTCGAGTTCTTGAGATGAACTTGATTAATTAAAAGTTAAAAAGACAATTGAAGTTGAATAAAATATTGACATAGCATGCTCGCTGTAAGCAGACTATATGAAGAAAGGTCTCAAGCTCCTCCATGGAATATGGTAAAATCAAATTAATTTGCTTGCCCTCAAAAGGCTCGCATGCAAGGTACAACAAATGGAATAATAATACGTCCACACACAATGTATTATAGAGGTCGGATTATCAAAATAGACTTTAAATAAAATATTATAACGTCAAAGTATCATAGAGATTGAACTGTTCAAACTTCAAAGTAACAAGCAAACCTTAGATAAACTTTACGTCACACAATAAGCCAGACGATGGCCTCAACCCCAAGTCTTGGCAGCGTCCTAAATCTATAAAAGGAAGGAAGACTCGAGATACAGGCACATCGATCGTCTCATTCTCTTTCAATTACTTGTAGTTTAGTTTTCATAGTTAATTAAGTCTAACTTGAGAGTGATGATAGTAAAAATTGTCAGAGTATGAATATTACGTGTTCAACCACGTGGGGTGGAGGAACCAATCCAACTCACGACAGACTAGGTTGAAGGTTGGTTTTTGTATAGACTGCACTCAGTTAGTCCGAGCTGCCTCGTACCCAAACGATGTGGGATCAAGTCAATTCGTAGTTCGTTACTGGGGTTACTCTCTATTGCCAGTGTATTTTTACTGGGGGAGTAGATAATGAGTCACCTCCAACTCCTTTGAGGTATTTATAAGGAGCTGGTTATGGGCTATGGGCCCTATCTTGTCATTAGCCCAATAGGTTTGATTTAATTATTATTATTAGGCTAGAGGAATAACCTTATTATGCTTAATGGGTTGCCAGCCCTTTTTGGGATTGGCCAATCCTTCCACCGCGGGCTTTGACCCGTGGTGGGTGCCTCGACCCGACTCAGAGACGGGTAAATTACTAAAATACCCCCCACTCCCGGGTTTACTCCGAAGTTTAACCCCGGGAGTATGAAAGTCTCTACGCGTGGTGCTATACAATTCTATTTGGACTGGGATGGAGTTATCAAGTTTTCCCCACCTATCTTTCTATTAATAGGGAGTAGGTGAGAAATGCCTTTCACTTTTCACCTCTTACTAGCTTTTTCAACTCTTGAGAACTCCTTTTGAAAAGAGAGAGAAATTCCTTAGGAAGCTCTCCTCACCTCATGGCTAGAAGTACCAAAGGTAAACATCTCTCTTCATCTCCCTTAAGTCCTTCATCTAGAATCTATTTCTTAAAAAAATTTCTTTTTATCCATCGCATGATTGAGCTTTGGAGCATGCCACAGTGAATAGATCAAACAAATTAAGCCTTCCAGACCATTGGGGCGCTTGTCGCCACGCTCCAGCATGAATGGCGACCAACGTCTCGCAGCCGATGTGAGGTCCCTGGTGCCTCGCGGCTCGACTTCTTGGTAGTGTCGGGGGTTTCTTTCTGAGCCATTGCTCTCGTTTTTTCACTATCATGTGTTGTGCACTTCATACTTTGCTTGAGTATCTAACCCTCGTTTCTTGACAGATGTTGCAAGAACATTGTCGTTAACGTCCAGCGATGGGAGTTCAGATGGTGAGGACTTGGTGTCTCTAGGTGATGACTACCGTGAACGTGGTGAATGGAAAGGGAGGCCCCGGAAAGGAATGTCAGCTCAGGATCGCAAGACTGACATAACTAGTTGTTCCTCAACTATCACTGACAGCGAGCTGAAAACGCTTTCCAAGCAGTTCCCATCGGATCTCAAGGTGATGAAACCCTGGCCAGACGACCATATTCTGAGCCCCCCGAAGGGTTATGCTACCCTATTCTTAGAGTATTTTCGCATGGGATTTTCTCTTTCGTGCGACCCCTTGTTGGGAATGATACTAACCTACTACCAGGTGTGTATTAGCCAGCTGTCGCCCAACAGCTTTGCCCAATCTGAGGGCTTCACTCAGCGTTTTAGGGATTTTGGACTAACCGTGAGCCTTGAGGCCTTCCAGGCCTTGTTTAATGTTCGGCTGAGTTCGGGGAGTCCGTTCGTGCATTTCTACCCGACATCCCCCTACCGATTCCTAAAAGGAAAAACAAGCTCCAATGGCAATTGGAAGACCAAGTTCTTTTACTTCCCCATCCAGAGCTTGCCCATTCTATCCCCCAAGCGGTGGTGCGACAAAGTTGTCCGCCAGAAAATCACAAACACCTATTAGCAGTTACGCTTGAACTTTCTGGAGACGAAGCTGTTTAAGACTAGGTATGACAATCAGGAGGTATACTGCAGAGGTAATTTGCTTTCTCCATACCTCGGTACTGTACTTGTTGTCTTTGATATTTATATGTTCACAAGCGGTGGCAAGAATCTAACTCTCCAACTTACTTGTTGGGTAACTTGTTTCAGGTTCGGGACAACCCTCGAAAGGCAAAGGCGCTGCCCAGGAGGTGCCTGCTCCCTCACCCCCCCACCAATGAGCCAGTCTCTTTGGACTTTATTTACTGATGGCAGGGAGTACCGCTAAGGGTCCCAGGGCCCTTCTGTGGGGTATTATTTAAAGGGTCCCAAGGGGAAGGCACCGATGGAGGAGGGAGGCCTGGCGAGGACGTAGGGCCACTCTTCCGAACTTACATACATTCGAGCTCCCCCTCTCCCGAAGCGTAATCGACATGCTTCTCCTGCCAGTCATGGCACTCCTGGTCGGGGCGAAATGCTATTCAACTTTGGGCCGAATCATGACCCCACCGTTCAGTCCTTCTGGGACAAAGATGACGTAGTCACCCCCTGGAAGTTGGTGAGGCCAGCTATGACTGACTATGATTCTCGGTGTTTGCACATGCTGTCGGCTGATCACATAGACGAGGAAATTTCTGTCGGCGAGGGCCGGGTGAGTTTGATTGTGATATCGTATTTTTATTTTATCATTTATAACTGGCGACCCTCTTTTTTGAGTTCCCTTCTTCTTGTCGTTTCAGCTGATTCAGTTATCTCATCACCTCCGTCAGAAGTATGAGCATTTTGAGAAGAAGCTGGAGGATTGTTCAAAGAAAAATGACAGACTTCTTTCCAGATGCCCTCTGGTGGAGGCTGCAGCCCAAGAGTGGAAAGCAAAGTATAGGGCCACCATTAAGGACCTCGAAGATGAGGCCTCGAGTGGTCGAAGCTTCCTAGGCTTCTCAGCCTGCAAACAAGTTTTGGCTGACGTTGAAGAAATAGCAGTGAAAGAGTTCATGGCCAGCGCCGAATTTTCTAATGAGTGCAACAGTCAGGCGCGCGACCTTGCCATTAGGTTTATGGGCAAGACGGTTCGTCAATGTCGTCGCGTGCTTCGGGAAAGTGGTTGTTAACCTCCTGATGATTTCTTATGGGTTTATAAGGGGATAGCAGATGATAGTGATGAGGATAGTACGCCCCCTTAAGGGTAGCTAGTTCTATGCGTAGTATAGCTGGCTTTATTTTTAGCTGGTCTTTTGGTCTTTGACTATTTGTAGTCTCCAAGACCTTGTTTACTTGTAGTTTATGCAACTAACTTTTTTAAATAGTTCTTTTTAAATAATTTTGCTCTAACTATTCTTGTGACTCCCTGTGAGTTCTCATGCCTTATCATAGCTGCTACCCCCTGCCCCCTACTCCCTAATATGTTGATCATGTTTGGGAGTAAGTAGCTAAGTAGTGTATGATCGACGCATGACATCAAGGTGGTGTTTATTTCGTGGCACGTTGTGCCTTATTGAACAGTCGTCAGCTAATTCACTGTGATCACCGGTGCCCCCCATTCCTTGGAGTTACCGGGGGCCGATGTTAGGTGCCAATGAGTGGCATCCTTAGTGAGAATCGCCGTTGTATTTTAACGGGGGCGTGGTCGCCTCAAGTTCGTTTAGTTTGTATAATCTCCTACCAGAATCTTAAGGGGAGTGGGGGAGACCTTCTATAGGTCCTCAACCTCTCTCGATATTACTGGAGGAATTATGGGATGGCCCATCCTCGACGAGTATTTGAAAGCTCGGGGGACTTTTGCGGTGCCATCCTTATTGACCTCAAGTGGGGTCGCGAATATTAGATTTTGCTTATCGCCTCTAGTGGAAGCTTAGTCCCACATTTATGGGCGGAAAGTGCAAGCATTCATTCATGAAAAATATATTAACATAGTAAGGGGGGTGCTATGAGCACTCGTATGTATTTCTTAAAACATTACTAACAGTCATAGAGACAATCAGTCAATGTTCATAAAATTATTAAGTAAAATACCTTTCGAGGTTAGATATACTCCATGTTCGTGATTTCTCCTTACTCCCTACGGTCATTAATTTGTAGGTGTCAGGGCCTACTACCTCTCTCACTTGGTACGGAGCTTCCCACTTGGCCTCCAGCTTTCCAACAGGACTAGTGGCTTCTTTCCTTCTGAGCACCAAGTCTCCTACCAGGAAGCCTCGGGGGCGTACTTGGGGGTTATACACTCGTGTCATCCTTGCCTTATACTTAGCAATTCTCGCGGCGGCTTCATCTCTGACTTCAGCGATGAAATCCAAGCTCTCCCTACGACGCTGCTCATTGTGAGTGAGGTTGTATTGGCTTATCCTCAGACTTTTTTCTCCGATTTCCACCAAGGTTATGGCCTCATTTCCAAACACTAAGTTGGAAGGGGTCTCCCCGGTGCTAACTCTGGGAGTGGTCCGATATGACCATAGTACCGCGGAAATTTCGTCTGCCCAACTCCTTTTCGCTCCTCCAAGCTTAGTCTTTATGTGTTGCAGTATAGTGTGGTTCGTTACCTCCGTTTGACCATTAGCTTGTGGGTTTCTTACAGAAGTAAAGTGTTGCTTAATGTTAAGCTCCTGGCACCATTCCCTTAATTGGGTGTCGTTGTCTGATACTAAGGATCGTGGGATCCCAAAACGTGTGATGATATTCTTCCATAAGAACTTCATTACTTCTTTCTCAGATATTTTGGCTAGCGGTTCAGCCTCCACCCATTTGGTGAAATAGTCGATGGTGACTAACAAAAAATTTCTTTGACCCGTGGCCAAGGGAAAATGCCCTACTATATCGAGCCTCCACATATCAAAAGGGCCCGCACTTTCTAGCGATCGACTCGCAAAGCCCGGGAGATGACTTATGTTGGAGTGCTCTTGGCAGCTTCTACATTTTCACACCAAGTCTTGAGCGTCTTTAAGCATCGTAGGCTAAAAGTACCCCTGCCTTAGTGTCTTAGCTGCTAGCGCCTTGCCCCCCAAGTGATTACCGCAACACCCCTGATGTATCTCGCGCAGTACATAGTTGGCTCTAGCGGGGGTTAGACACTTCAGGTAGGGCTATGAGAAACCTCACTTGTATAGTTCTCCATCTACCATCACAAATCTCGCAGATCTCACTCTAACGCTCCGAGCTTGCTTGGTATCGTTGGGTAGGCTTTCTGCCATCAAATAGTCCACTATCTCATCCTTCCAACTGGGTTCCTCTGCCTGCCCGCAAAGCACCTCTAGGCCTCCCTTTTTAACTTTCGATTTCTCGGAGATGATTTATGGAGGCTATAGAGCTTGCCAGCTTTGCCAGTTAGTCAGGACTTGCCTCGGATCGAATTCTTCAAAACACTCCCTCATTTTTTGAACGAGAGCCAAGTACTGAACCATCCTTTCTTTTTTAGCTTCATTCACTCCGTTCACTTGGTTGACTACCAGTTGTGAATCGATGTATGCTATTATCTTCTTTGCTTCTGTAGCTAGTGCTAGTTTGGCTCCAGCCAATAGTGCTTCATACTCAACTTCATTGTTCGAGGCATCAAATCCGAACCTTATGGCATATTCCAATTTGTCTCCCTGGGGACTCTCGACTATCACCCCCGCTCCACTGCCTATGTTGGTGGAAGACCCATCTACGAACAGTGTCCATGTGGGTAGAGAACAACCAGCTTCTTCCTCCAACATCTCGGCGACAAAGTCGGCTAACACTTGTGCTTTGATAGCTGGTCTTCTTCGATATTCTATGCCACGCTCGCTAAGTTCTACTACCCATTTGACCATTCATCCCAACACGTCTAGGCTCGACAATATCCTCTTCAAGGGATGATTGGTGAGTACCACCATGGGATGCGATTGGAAGTAGGGTCGTAACTTTCTTGAAGACACTACTAGAGCTAGGGCCAACTTCTCGAGAGGGTATCTTGGCTCGACCGCTCGTAGTAGGCGACTGATATAGTAACTGGGCTTATGATCCCCATTGTCATCTCAGACTAGCACCGCGCTGACCGCCTCATGGGTCACTGCTAGGTACAGGTAAAGAGTCTCTCCATCAACGGGTTTAGTGAGCAGTGGCGGGGAGATTAAATATTCCTTTCATTTCTCAAACGCCATCTGACACTGTGTATCCCACTCGAAATCTTTCGCTTTCCTTATAACCTTGAAAAATGGCAATCCCTTATCAGCTGACTGCGAAATGAACCTATTGAGGGCTGCCCCTCGCCCCATCAGCTCTTGCACTTCCTTCTTAGATCTAAGGGGTGCCAACTCCAGTATGGCCCTGATCTTTTCTAGATTAGCTTCTATTCCTCTCTCGCTTATCATGAACCCTAGGAACTTCCCTCCACGTACTCCGAAGGTGCACTTGGCTGGGTTGAGCTTTAGCTTGTAATGCTTGAGTACTCCAAAGCATTCATGTAGGTCTCGCACGTGGTTTGCTTCCCGTTTACTTTTAACTAGCATATCATCTATGTATGTCTCCATGTTCCTTCCTAATTGTGCTTCGAACATCTTATTGACCAGCCTTTGATAGGTCACCCCCGCATTCTTCAGCCCAAAAGGCATGACGTTGTAGCAGAATGTCCCCTGGTCAGTAATAAAACTAGTCTTTTCCTGGTCGTCTGGTGCTAAAGGAATTTGATTATATCCTTGCCTTGCGTCCAGGAAGGTCAACATCTCACATCCGGCGATAGAATCTATCAAGTCATCTATTCGGGGGAGAGGATAGGAGTCCTTAGAGCATGCCTTGTTCAGATCCGTAAAATCTATACACATCCTCCATTTGCCTTTGGGCTTCGCCACCAACACTAATTTGGCCAATCACTCTGGGTAGTGCACAGGCCTTATATACCCGATCGCTAGTAAATTCTCAACCTCTTCCTTAGCAGCTAAACTCCTTTCTCTCACCATAGTCCTTTTGCATTACTTCACAGGACGGGCATCGGGATATGTGTTCAAGTGATGAGTCATGATCCAGAGGTCAATCCCCTCCATGTTAGCCATGTCCCAAGAAAACACGTCAATGTTACCCTATAAGAAGCGTGTCAGCTCCCCTTCGAGGGAGGGTCCTAGGGTAGTGCCGACCTTTGCGATTTTCCCGGGATGGCCCGGTACTAACTCATTCATCTTCAGGCTCTCAATTGCCTTCCCAGGGTGTTTCTATCATCTTCCCAGGCCTTAGTTAATTTGTCTTTCGCGTGTGACACCATGTCAATTTCTTTTAACTCCGGCCCGACCATAGGACCCAAGTCGCTCCGCTTCCTTTTGAGTGCATTGAAGCAATATTCTCTCGCCCGTCGCTTGTCTCCTATGACCTCCCCCGTTCCGCTGGGAGTAGGGAACTTGAATTTAAGGTAAAAGGTGGAGATAACAGCTCGAAAGAGGTTTAAGCTCGGCCTCCCTAGTATAACACTATACTCGGAGCGGGCTTTAACTACCAGGAACTTCACCTTTCGGGTAATACGTTTAGGGAATATGCCCAAGGACAACGGCAAGGTCACCTCCCCTTGAGCGTCTATTGTATCTCCTATGAAGGCGACAAGTTGGGTTTTCACTGTTGGGATATTGGCCTTTCCAATGGACAGCCTGTTGAAAGCGTCGGAAAAGATGATATATGCGGAGCTTCCACTATCAATTAGGATTTTGCACACCCAGGAATTTGCGATAGTGTCAGAGATCACTAAAGCTACATTCCGTGAGGGGATCCGATTTTCTAGATCTCGAGCTCCGAATGAGATGCTTTGTGTCTCAAAACCTTCCTGAACGGCGCACCCCTTGCTTCTACCGGCATCCGGCGATGGCAGCTCACACGAGATCTCATATGCCCTTATGGCGAGGGATGGGATCTCCATCGGTGACACCTGAGGTGCCGCCCGCCCATGTGACTGAGCTACCCGCGACATATTGCCGCCAATTTTCTTGTTACTATCCTTAGTCTGCATACTCAGTGCTTGGAAACGCTCTTCCGACAGATGGTGCCAATCTGATGATGGTAAAAATAGTCAGAGTATGAATATCACGTGTTCAACCACGTGGGGTGGAGGAACCGATCCAATTCATGACAGATTAGGTTGAAGGTTGGTTTTTGTATAGACTGCACTCGGTTACTTCGAGCTACCTATGTACCCAAACGATGTGGGATCAAGTCAATTCGTAGTTCGTTATTGGGGTTACTCTCTATTGCCAGTGTATTTTTACTGGGGGAGTAGATAATGAGCCACCTCCAGCTTCTTTGAGGTATTTATAAGGAGCTGGTTATGGGTTATAGGCCCTATCTTGTCATCAGCCTAATAGGCTTGATTAAATTATTATTATTATTAGGCTAGAGGAATAACCTTATTATGTTTAATGGGTTGGCAGCCCTTTTTGGGGCTTGGCCAATCCTTCCACCACGGGCTTTAGCCCGTGGTGGGCGCCTCGACCCGACTCGGGGACGGGTAAATTACTAAAATACCCCTGAATATTTTTGGCCCACACCAAAGAGATTTATCATGTCCAACGTCTTCTCACCATTTTTAATTTTAAGTATTTAAAGAAAAACAAGTTCTTCAATGAATTTAAGCCGAACTGAATTCGAGATCATCAATGACAATTACTATTCTACTCTTTTGTTACACTTTTCATTCCTCTATAATACTCAATAACATGGAGAATTTTAAATAAATAATACTAAATTAAATCAAAATTAAGAAAATAATACACAAAAAAATTGAGATCAGAATAGCACATTCCGCGCAGATTCCGCACTGCCCGAGCGCAGAATAGGATTCTTTTTTTAAAAAAATTTTACTGACATTCCGCGCCAGCTAAGAGCGGAATGTTAGAAACAGTGCATTCCGCGCTTAGCTGGCGCGGAATGCACTATTTTTTTAAAAAAAATTGTTTTTTTTTGTTTATTATTTGTTAATTTTCTCCTTATTTCCCGCTCATTTTTTTCCTTTTTTCGTACATTTTTTAGTTTCGACTTGAACATATAAATTGTAGACTTTCATATAGACTTTGCAACCACACAAGAATGGACTCATTACGATACCCGAGTGAAGAAATATGACAAGTAAAAAAGGACACATTAGAGCAATTTTTTAAAGAAAATAATACCGTTGTCTATGTTTCGGGCTCATTTTCTCCCTTTTTTGTTCATTTTTTAGTTTTGACTTGAACACATAAATTTTAGATTTTCATATAAACTTTGTAACCATATAAGAATGGACTCATTCCGATATTTGAGTGAAGGAATATGACAAGTAAAAAAGGACACACATACTAATTTTTCAGAAAAAAATATTTTTTTGTTATCTTCGTGATGATTTTTCAACATTTTTTGTACATTTTCAGGCTTCGACTTCAACACAAAAAATATAGATTGACTCACAAAGTTTGTAACGGTATGAGAATTGATTCATTTTGATATCCGAGTAAAAAAATACAACATGTTAAAATGGAACGGATTTTCCCCAAAAAAATGTTTTTTCATCTTCAGGATGATTTTTCGACCTTTTTAATACATTTTTAGGCTTCGCAACACAAAAAATGTAGATTGACTCACAAAGTTTGTAACGGTATAAGAATTGATTCATTTCGATATTTGAGTGAAAGAATACAATATGTTAAAACGGAACAGATTTTTCGGAAAAAAATATTTTTTCATCATTTTCGGGATGATTTTTTGACATTTTTTGTACATTTTTCGGCTTCGACTTCAACACTAAAACTGTAGATTGACTCACAAACTTTGTAACGGTCTAAGAATTGATTCATTTCGATATCAGGGTGAAAATATACAATATGTTAAAAAACACATATATATACAAATTTTTTGGAAAAAAGTAATTTTTCGTCATCTTCGGGATGATTTTTCTACATTTTTTGTACATTTTTGAGCTTCTACTTCAACACAAAAAAGGTAGATTGACTCACAAAGTTTGTAACGGTGCAAGAATTGATTTATTTCGATATTCAGGTTTAAAAATACAACATGTTTAAAAATGTCTTTATTAAATTTAATGTATTTTTTCATCCGGATATCGAAATGAATCAATTCTTACACTGTTACAAACTTTGTGAGTCAATATAAATTTTTAGTGTTGAAGTCGAAGTCCAAAAATGTACAAAAAATCTAGAAAAATCATCATGAAGATGACGAAAAATTATTTTTTTTTCAAAAAATTCATATATATATATATATTTCTTTTTTAACATATTGTATATTTTCACCAGTATATCGAAATGAATCAATTCTTACACCATTACAAAGTTTGTGAGTCAATCTACATTTTTAGTGTTGAAGTCGAAGCATGAAAATGTACAAAAAATGTCAAAAAATCATCCCGAAAATGATGAAAAATATTTTTTTTCCGAGAAATCCGTTCCGTTTTAACATATTGTATTTTTTCACTCGAATATCGAAATGTATCAATTCTTATACCGTTACAAACTTTGTGAGTCAATCTACATTTTTTGTGTTGAAGTCGAAGCCTAAAAATGTATAAAAAAGGTCGAAAAATCATCTCGAAGATGATGAAAAAATATTTTTTTCGGGAAAATCCGTTCCATTTTAACATGTTGTATTTTTTTCCTCGGATATCAAAATGAATCAATTCTCATACCGTTACAAACTTTGAGAGTCAATCTATATTTTTTGTGTTGAAGTCGAAGCCTAAAAATGTACAAAAAATGTCGAAAAATCACCACGAAGATAATGAAAAAATATTTTTTTTTTGAAAAATCCGTATATGTGTGTCCTTTTTTACTTGTCATATTCCTTCACTCAAATATCGGAATGAGTCCATTCTTATGTGGTTACAAAGTTTATATGAAAATCTACAATTTATATGTTCAAGTCAAAACTAAAAAATGAACAAAAAAGGGAGAAAAATGAGCCGGAAACATAGACAACGGTATTATTTTTTTAAAAAAAATGCTCTAATGTGTCCTTTTTTACTTATCATATTTCTTCACTCGGGTATCGGAATGAGTCCATTCTTGTGTGGTTACAAAGTCTATATGAAAGTCTACAATTTTCATGTTCAAGTTTAAACTCAAAAATACACGAAAAAAGGAGAAAAATGAGCGGGAAATAAGGAAAAAAACAATTTTTTTTAAAAAAAATAGTGCATTCCGCGCCAGCTAAGCGCGGAATGCACTGTTCCTGACATTCCGCGCTTAGCTGGTGCAGAATGTCAGTAAAATTTTAAAAAAATATTAAAAAAAAATCCTATTCCGCGCTCGGGCAACGCGGAATCTGCCCGATTCCGCACTGCCCGGGCGCGGAATGTGCTATTTTCTGATCTCAATTTTTTTGTGTATTATTTTCTTAATTTTGATTTAATTTAGTATTATTTATTTAAAATTCTCCAATAACATGTAACAAACTATTGAAATTGATATTCAATATATATATATATATATATATATATATATATATATATATATAAGACACTCTAGAAGGTTAAAGAAATAACAAGTCTAATGAAAGCAAATGGATAAGCATCTTGGAATAGTTTTTTATTGACTATATATAAATTTATAAGGGCATTTTTAGTTTGTCAACTCCTTAACCAATCAGAGTGCACTACTAAAATTCGGTTCTCCCAATTATTCTTAAATATTCTGCCTAACTATAAAGTGGGTGAAAGACTTATTAATACTAAGATCCAAAGATACAAAGACTTTGGTAGACTAATTTCTTCATAACAAGCGAAAGTGGAGAATCACATTCTCTAGCATTCATTATAGCCTTTTAGTCTACCAAAGAAAATAAAAAATAGCTTTTTTGAATGTTAAGGAAAAAAAAGAAAATGAAAATGATGTTTTAGAAATAATGGAAACCATTTAAAATGCACAAATTCATCTTGTAAATAATAGAAAATTAATTTAGATATTCATGGGTGTTTCTGTCCATTATTAAAAGAAAAAAGGTAAGTGGAGTGTCATTATAAAATTGTGAAGTGTCAATATAAACTCCCATATTCTTAAACTAAAATAAGAATGTAAGTAAATATTTAGTACTTTCAGTATATAAAAACTAAAAAATAAAATTCTAAATAACAATATACAAACAAATTTATAAGTAGTTAGCTCTTTGTTTATCATATTATTTTGAGAAAATTACTAAAACCCTCCTAAAATAAAATTATATCCAAAAAATCAACGAAAATATTTTTCAATCTCAAAAACCCATCACACCAACTTTTCACTCGAAAAAATGTCAAAAGTTAAGATAGAAAACTTGTTGGACTAAGAATTGGTCAATTAATTTTTTCTTTCAAAACCTTTTCGTTTTGGAATCTTCAGATAGTTAAATTGTATAAAAAGTACATATTTTATTATTGATACTCAATATTTTATATATTTTTATATAATTTATTTTTGACTTTAATATGGTAATTATCCAAAAATATGATTTTTTTTTATTTTGAAAAAGATTATAAAAATCTGAAAAATTAAAATTAAAATCATAGTTAATATTAACTATCAATACAAAAGTTTTAAATAAATAAATTTCTCTATAAAAGTACAATTGATTAATTCTTCATTTATAATGTTAAGGCCAATAAAGTCCATAATTACATTAACCATAAATATTGGGGTATTTTGAATGAAAAATTGGTGAAATGGATTTTTTGGATTAAGAAATATTTTCATGTATTTTTTGGATATAAAAGTTTGTTTAAGTGTTTTTAGCAATTTTTCCTACTATTTTGTCACATTTAAAAAGTTATGATGATACAGAAGTAAGATCCACAAAAATAGCGATCGAACTGGTCCAACTCTTTAGGAAGAGACTCAAGAGATTTCAGGTCCATAATAATCAGATCGAATATGAGGTTTTGAAATATTACTTCTTATTTCTACTTATTTTCTTTTCAAAAATAAAATTTCTACTTATTCCATAATTTAAGTCATTAGAGGATGTTGATGCAACAAAAAACTATAAAGTAAAAAAAATGTTCACATATGATATGAATATGATCTTCTTTGAAAAGGAAACTTGAGCATGAATTCTAGCTCGTGATCATGATGATCACTTTTGCCGTCTACTTCAAACTTTTTAGCCTCTTTAGCCCAAATATGCTCATTGTACATCAAACAGTTGTTTAATAACCTTGGTTTTTTCATTTTTTCTACCCTAAGTTTACCAGATAATAATGTTAAAAGGGAAAATTGCACTTTACGTCCTATAACTTTGCCCGAATTTAATTTTGGTCTCACTCGTTACAAAAATATCACATTAAATCTCATATCTTACAAAAAATCCCACATTTGGTCTCATCCGTCAATTTCCGTTTACTTTTAACGGCAGAAGGCATGTGCCTTGCACATGGGCCGTTAGTCAAAACTTTTGACCGTGATATGCACCTGATTTGGGCTCCAAAACAAGGGATAATTGCAAAAAGCTCCCCAACTATTAATTTGTTTAATATATTAATAAAAAAATATAAAATATAATACATATATATATACACACACACACAAAATTACATAATATTTTATATATAAAAAAAAATCACTATTCATTGTCTTCACTGCCAAGACGATAAACAGTGAACCAAAATTTTTCCCCCAACACACATACATATATAGACACACACATAGACATATATAATATGTATATATATACATACAAAATTATATAATATATTATATATAAAAGTAACAACAAAAAATCACTGTTCATCGTCTTCACACTGTGAAGACGATGAACAGTGAACCCAAATATCCGCCCCAACACACACACATACACACACATACATATATAGACACACACATAGATATATATAATATGTATATATATACACACAAAATTATATAACATATTATATATAAAATAACAAAAGAAAAATTATATTCATCGTTTTCAATGTGAGGACAATGAATAGTGAACCCAAATATTCTCCCAACACACACATAATCACTTTTGATTTTAACTTTTAAACGTTGGTTTGAAAAGTTCAAATAATTTTAACTTTTGATTTTGAAGGAGTTGATTGACGATTACACACGTACGATCCTGATTCGTGCATCATTTAGTTGCTTCCAAGATGACGAGGTCAAATTTTATCTCAAAATTCAGTTGTTTTAGTTTACATGTGACTACTTTTCTAACATTCTTAGTATAAAGTGGACATGGACCTAAACTTAATACTTAGAACGTATGAGGTGGAGATCTAATCCTAATGCAATGTACTTTTAAGTATGAAGAATGTTTTAAACAATTACCGAAGGAATTTCTGCTTAATTAGGTAGAATGAAGCTTCCAACTAGCTACTTTACATTTCGTTGAGTAGTTGACTCTCCACAATTTGGTTTTATTGCTTTAGGATTTTTGTTGCACGGCAAAAAATCACTTTTGATCCTGTAAGAGTTCGGTCATTTCTTTTTTTTTCTCGTCCCTTTGGAATTTAATTATCACTTTTGGTCCCATAAAAATAAAAAACTAACACTTTTAGTCCAATTCATCAAAAATTGGATGAAAAAAGGCATATGGGTAACACGCAACGTTAGTCTAAAAAAAACAATTAAAATAAAATTCAAAATATTTATAAATTAAAAAAAAAGTAAAAAAACATAATCGTCTTTTTCATCCTCATAATCCAGCGTAACGCTGCCCCCCACCACCGTAGTACGTCCCGCCACAGCTAACTCCAAAATATCCTCCGAATTCCAACCCACGACCAGTTGCCCACCACCAAATCCACCACCTACACTTTCGCCGCCATACCCACTTCCAAAGCCCCCACCTCTATCTCATCTTCATCTTAGACGGTGCGGTGGCGCTAGATGTGTGCGGGGCGGGGCGGGGCGGGGCTGGTGTGGAGGATTGGGGGTTTTGTGACCGTCTTCTTCTTCATAATTTTGAATTGTCTTTTATTTTATTAATTTTTTGAATTTATTTTCTGTATTTTTTAGACTAACGGCGAGCGCACTCCACTCTCTCTTTTTCATTCAATTTTTGACGGGACGGTACTAAAAATATCAATTTTTAAGTTCTATGAGACCAAAAGTGATAATTAAATTCCAATGGGACCAAAAAAGAAATGGTCGAATTCCTATGGTACTAAAAGTGGATTTTTCCCTAATTAAAAGGGTCTAAGAAAAGTAAGTTATATTTGAATGATACTTCTCTAGTAAAAGAAACGTAAAAGGAAAAAGGGATAAATTCCACTTTATTCCCCAACTTTAGTGAAAAATCCATGCTAGATCAATTCCAATTGTCCCAGTGTATAGATCTCATACACACACACTTGTGTGAGAGAGATAGACACAAAATTCACATTCGGACCATTAAATTCGATCTGACATAGAATTATCCCAACGTTAAACTGCTAAAAGTTTTTATGCTTTTAAATTTATTATTTTACTCTCGTGAGTGTTGGATCAATTTGCTCCTATATTTTCAAATTCATCATTTTATCCACTCAATCCCTAATTCTTCAGAACATCACGCTTAACAAACTTCTCCTTCCCTTAATAGTGTTTTAGAAAATAACTTAAATCTTTGAAACATCATCCTGGGATTTCTTGAGGACCAATAAAATGTGTAGTAGAACAACAATAAATAAATGGATTGTTGTATTTTTGGTCTCATATGTTTGGCTTTTTCCAATTTTGATCTCATTGTTACGGGATTCTCACATTGTGTCCTGCATCTTTTAAAAAGTCTCAACTTTGGTCACAGCCGTATTTTTCATCCAAAATTAAGCGGTCAACTCCGTTAATCAACATTTTGACCGTTTTTTTTTTGGGAGAATTCGTGCGTGAATGCATTTACACACGAATTATATTCAATATTACGATGTTTCTTTTCAATATCACGTGTCACTCACGCAAAAGAAATATCGATTATGGCTCACAACACACACACACACACACACACATATATATATATAATTTTCCAACATTTTAGCTGGAATTTATTGGAAATTTGTAAAATGAGATATTTCGAAGAGTTCAAGGCCCTCACCCCTCAAACCCACGCCTCACCCTTGCCCTGCCGATGTTGTGGCGCACCACCCCTGCAGAAACCAGATCTGCCCCCATCCCAAACCACCCTTAAACCCACGTCCCCACCTCTGCCGAGCAAACTCGACTGCATAGCACGGCGACCCACACCTTACCCTTGCCCCACGTCGTCATGGCACACCATCCATATCAAACCAACTACCCCACAGTCGCCACGGCATACACAGTGCAGCACTGCCACCTACGCCTCACTCTTGCCAAGTCGTCATAGAGAATCAAAATTGAACCACCGTCGTCATCAAACCAAACCCAAAAATCATTGCCTCACCAAGCCAAACCACCACCACTATGAAATGCCACCACCAAACCTAGTCACCGTCACAGATCCAATCATGCCCAACCCACCATGAAGTCAACCATGCCCAACCATTGACCCAGTTGACCTGTTTCCTTCCCCCCCCCCCCCCCCCCAAAATTTTCTAGAGTTTTTTAATTTTTAAAATGGATAAATATTTTCTGATTTTCTTCTTATTGTTGAAAAAATCTGAACAGGTAATTTGATAAATGATTATTTGAAAAAGTGAAAAAATGTGGTTCATTTATCTCAAATAAATGACTTGGTATTTCTGAAAATTTAGATTGATTTTGGGCCATAGATTGGAGTTTTGATTAGATCAAGATCCAACGGTAAGAATTTCACATTTTAAAAACCATTATCAGTCAAATGGAAGGTTATAACTCGAATTTTGGGTCAAAAGTTAACGTCGTTAACTCTAACAAACGACAATGGGAAGTGAGCTAACTAAAATCTAATGGGTAGGGTATTATGCCTATTTATTATACACATGGGACTGTGTAGTGATTTCGAATTAACATAGGGGTTTTTTTGTTAAAAACCCTAACCTTAGAAAATTAGGCTTGTCGAGTTCGAGCTCGAGCCTGAATATTTCATCAAACTCAGCTAGACCTCGACTAGTTTAAACCCCTAGTTTAAGAGGGTAAAAGATTTGAAGGGGGGACAAACTCTATTGGTCTGGAGACAAAGTGATGAATTTGGGAGGACAAACACGTACCAGCTAGACTAGATGACTAGAGAGGATTAAAAAAAAAATAGACTGGCAAAATACATACGCCCTCTGTGATATGTCTAATTATCGACCTGTTCCATTTATGAAAAAAAATCATCAATAAGCCTCCCTAAGAAAAAAAATAAAGAAGCAATTTAGCTCGCCATGCACGCGTTGCGCGAGTGGTTACAAAGCTACATTTTGATAATGGTGATGGGGCTTTTAGCCATCCGGAAAGGTTTGGAAGTGGCGTGGAGTAGAAGAGTTCTAAGACTTGTTATTGAGACAGATTCCTTATCGGTTTTTCAACTCATTAAAATGGCAGACACGAGAAGCCCCCCTCTTAGTCGAATCATTGAACATTGTCGGGGCTATTCGAGGTGTGTATGAGAATGCATGTTGGAACATACGAAGAAAGAAGACAATGGTTCCGCGGATAAATGGCCAAAATGGGGCATGGAATCGAAGGGGATGACATGATTTGGGAGTCTGCTCCTTCGAACTTGTTTTTGTTTTTGAGTGATGATGTTTAGCTAGACCTTAAGTCTCGTTTGATGTCAAAAAAAAATTGCTCTTTTTGGATAATTTTGCCCTTGATTTTAAAATTAGTCTAAATATGCTAGAAGTGACGGTTCAAACACATATATGTTTTAAATCAATTTATCATATCCATAGATCTTACAAAATCAACGGTCCATATTAATTAACTTATATTTATGGAAATATATATTTTAAAATTATAAAAGATATTTAAAAATATATGATAATAATATAAAATGTAACACACACACATATATATTATAAGTACACATACATATCTCTCCATGCAAATATAAACCTTACAGCAAACCCACCACCACCATTTTGTCGCTGCTTTTCCTCCACCTTCACAACCACATCTGCCCACGCACACGCCACATCCCTGTCTGCAATTTGGCGTTGAAGATATATGTATACACACACATATATATACACACATGATTTGCAAATCCACAAACCATCCTCCCCCTTTGTAAGTCAGCAACGTGTGAAGAGAAGCAGCAAAAGGCGAGCAGGGAGGCAACGACGGCTACACAATTTTGGAGAGGGGATACGGTGGTGCGCAATTTATAGAGGGGAGAAGGTGGTGGCGGCGACCATAGGAGGTGGTAGTGGCTCGATTTGCAGATTGGAGACGGTGGTCGTGTGATTGTTGGTCGGCAATGGCAATGGCAAGCGGCGAGCAATGAATGGAAGGTGTAGCGGGGTTGAGCTTGGAGGGTGGTGTGAAGGTAAATGTGGATTAGGATTAGGGTTTCTGGGAAAGAAGGTGGGTCGGGGGAAAAGGTGAAAAACAAGGAAAAAGAAAAGGATATATTTAAAATTATTACAAAAAACAAAATAAAAAAATAAAATGTAGTGTTAATATCCTTGAAAAATGAGGGCTTTATTGTCTTCACAAGCAAAAATGTTCCGGCAAAGCCGTAAGTACAATTCAAAAAATCGTAACGAGGCCTATTATAAAGAAATTTGAAATTTCCATAGGGGTTGACAATTAAGCATATCACATGGGTTGTATTTATTTTACCCAAAAAATGAAAATGCAAAATATAACGTTTATTCAACTGGTTATCTAATGGGAAAAAAACACAAAAACATAGAAAAAAAATTATACTTTATATCAATGCACTCCTTCACCCGTACACTAATTCAAGTGTTCGCGCAGTTTCTTTGGCTCCAACCCAACTCACGTCCGGCCCAGCTATCTAGCCGTTGATGAGGGACACGTGGATATAAGAAGCCATGCCACATTTCAGAGTGTAGAGCGTAGATAGCCAGTACAATTCTCGTTATTTATAAATAAATACCCATCATTTATCACAACCAGGTATATGTTTATTGCTATTATCACTTTGATTGTGCATTTATTCAAAATTTCTAATCGGAAGGTCTTCATCAGGAATCATCTCGACTAGACTAACCAACTTGTAATTTCAGACGAACCCAAGAACAAACCCAGAGTTCAAGGACAAGTGCGACCTCAGCTTCAGGAATTGACCCACGTACATTAGACCCTAATCAGAGTCACAAGTCCCATGTATAATCCCAATTCAGTGCACTTGTATCAGTGTAAAATGCAGGGGAGACATACCAGAGAGAGAAGAGTGAAAGAGAGAGCACCAAAATTGAAGTTACCAGCATACAAAAACAACTCTTCCTGTATTTTGTCATTCATAATTTCATTTCCCTTAATTTGCAAGCAGAGACATGCAGTGTTAACGAGCCGAGTGCACATGAAGAATTTGCAAAAAGGGAAACTCATAGCAGAATGATATTGAGGAGTTTTAAGTTCTCACTGTAATGGTTATTGGACACACCATTACATTTAACATGAATCATTTACAGACACCACAGTTTCTCCATGAGGTTGTATAATGTTTCTTCCTTTTCATTTTTCATAAAACTAGGGTAGAAAAGAAACATCTTTTACCGAGGGCTGTCAGTCCACTCACCTGCCAACCGGAACCCTCCTCGTAACATTCAACCTGGCATCATAACAAAATAATATAATCAGGGGTGAACATGATCGACCGAGAAAAGCTCGTTTTCTTTCCTCTTTTTTGTTTTTTTTTTCACGTGGAATGGTGGGGTTCATGTTGAAGTGACTTACCACATCCAAAACTTTCTTCTCCTTCACACCACCAATTACATACATTTTCCCACCAAGAACAAATGAGCCAAAATGTCCCCTGGAAACTGTCATAGACTCGTTCATCATCCATGAACCAACACGCGGATCAAAAACCTCAACAGTCGACACCATCGAATCTCCATCATATCCACCTAAAGCATATCTGCAATTAAAAAAAAAGTGAGAGAGAGAAAAATCATTGCTCAAGCATGTAACTATTTGGGAATCCCCAGAAAATTAAGAGTCAAAAGAGAGATTTCCCCTATAACCAGGCAGGAAGCATTAATCCACACAAATATAGACTGCTTCAGTACCCATAAAAAGAAGAAAACTGGGCCTTACAGTTTTTCTTTGAAGGCAACCAAAGAATGGCATCCTCTCTTTGTGTTCATACTTGCAATGCCAGTCCATGCATGTTCTCTAGGATCAAATCTTTCTACAGATCTGCATAAAATTGAAAAACGAAGAAACACAAGGTCAAACAGGAAAATCCCTTCTGAACAACTGTTTACATAGTTTTTCTATGAAGATATGATCAAAGTTAGAAGCTTATAAATCTTCTCAAAATTACAAGGTGGCTTCATCACATGAAACGCCAGTCTTGCAGAAATTAAAGTTATACTATCAAGAACGTGATGTCCTCTTGACAATATTAAGTCTGCTTGATAAACTCAGAATAGCTAGACCAGAGAAGCTATATTGGCAGAAGACAAAACATAAACATGTTCATGCATGCAAGCACCAATTTCTTTTAGCAGGGGACCAACGGCAAAGAGGTCTCACCATCTTATCCACCTCCCTCCTCTTACAACTAGAACGGCCTATCCTTCATTGCTATGGATGAGTCTGTCAACTAATGTGCTAAGCAAATATGTGGTTAATAAGAAGACCCTAGCCTTGAGCTTGGCACGAGAGTTAAATCAGGGCAGGCAGACAGAACTCAGAATGATATAAGCCTTGTGCTGGGCATGAGATATAATCATGGCAAAACTTACATCAACCAACTTCGAAATTCCAATATTAGTTTTTTTGAAATTTCAAAGCCATAACCATATGAGGACTGTTCAGCTGAAATAAAATTTTCCACGGGTCTGAAATGGACAAGCTCGACAGCAGCACAAGGGTTAAAACTAAGTTGCAATTTTTAATATTTAGTCAATCATATAAATTGGTGTAATCAATTTAAATTTTATTAAACATATTTCAATCTACCAATTTCTTTAAAACATGATTACTTCAGAGTCATTTTATGTTACTAACCAATCTGATAATCATGACAAGTTTTTGTGGTGCGAATACGAACCAAACAAGCTACAAAAGAGTTCTAATCTTGAAATTGAAGAACATCACAAAGTCAACTCCCACACATTTCCAGGTTTGACTAATTAATAGTGGTGGACCTTTAACTTAAATCTTTTACAGGGCAAGCATACGGATTTTTATGCATGTCACAATTCTTGCATATATGTGCATGTATTACACGGAAAAAGTATATTATGGGAAACAGGCAGTTACACTACTCCTCAAGTATATTATATAACAACCAACAAATGCTAGTTGGCGAACAATTAGAAGAAGAAAGCAAATATAAGGGTAAATGATTTTACTACCTCAAATAATCTCTTCCATCGTAACCACCAGCAACATAGAGTGCACCATTTACATCTGCTGCAGCCGGAGCAAAACGCTGCAGGAAGAAAAGGACATTAAAAGAAAAATAAGAGATTCTAAATAAGCATGAAGACTGCTTCTGAGTCAGTCAGTACCAAGTGAAAAAAGGATTTTGCAAAATATCACAAATACATCCATAAGAATAAGAAAACACATTTTTTTGTAATTGTCACATTTATAATAGAAACTTATCCGTTAGTAACACTACACCTGATTATAACTGCTCATTTCATTGAATTCAATACTTGAACTGATGATCAACTTTGATTTTATTGACTTGGTGAATTGAATCTTAATAATTATTATTATATTGGAGTAAGAATCTTAATAATTTTTCTGCTTATTTTTAAGCTTGATCAAGTTAAATGGCACTCCATTCTATGTTTGAAAAGAATTGATGAACACTCGCATTATAATTTGGATAAGTTGACAGTCATTATATAATTTGTATGCACTTGAACATCCTGCTTTGTATGTCCAGAATAAACATTTAAAAGTAAACAATTCAGTCATGTTTTTATCTTCTAGTTGGAACACTTCTCATTTTTTTTGTCACTTTGTTGGGACATATATCTAATCACTATGAGTTGATGAACAAAGTACTTCTCCAAGAAACTAATAGTTTTCGTGTTCTGCATTTTTCTTGTCAGATCAAGCATCTAATCCCTTTTAGGTCAAATCCAAGAAAACAGAACATTTTCAAAAAGGTATATGTATAAAGTTTGAAAATTCCAGCCCCAAGAAATATGTACGACAGTACATAAAGAACTAGTATTCACCTAGAAAGAGATAGTAGCAAACTGAAATAACTAATTCCAAGCTTTGATGTATATAGTGCATTAATTCCTGATTGTTCATGACATGTCATCTACAATGCATACTAATATCATGGACAGAATGAACAGATATAAAAATTACTGTGGTACCACACTCTTTAGAAATGTATTGTACATTAAACACAACTGAAATACTCAACACACCTTTTCAAGCATGGATTGAGTAGAGATCCATCTTCCAACGTTTATGTCAAAGAATTCCACTTCTGAGAAACATTCAACTCCATTTCCTCCACCAATTGCAAATATTTTCTCATGCATGGATGCTCCTGCCATACTTCCTTTTTTCTGATTTAAAGGCGGCCTCTGGACCCATTGATTACTTATTGGGTTGTATGATTCAACTATCAACAAGTAGGTTAACTAAATTGACCTCACCATAACGTCGTAAACAGATATGAAAACTTCAAAAAACTTGAGAATAGTTGGCTCATGAGATACTACTCACTTTAGTACTACCCAAATGGGTTGTGAACCGTTAGATTTAGATTACACATGATGATGTTAGTATCTTATTTTATGGCATCATCGTATTCTCATCCAATAATCTGCAACTCCATTTGGGTAGAACTCAAGTGGTTAGCATGAAATTTCCCACAACAGCGTTTGAAGATTATACCTGTTTCATACCATGCACCATCATGTGTGCCGCCAAAAAGGTAAAGTTCACCATTCAACTTGGCTAGAGAAGCATATGACCGAGAAAAGGTCATTGGGCAAAGTGATATAACGTGGTCCTCAGATGGAGAATAGGAACTCAAATCTTGAAGCCACGAGTGTCCATCAAATCCTCCAACTATTAATACAGATTCCTCATTTGAGAAATTAGGGATTTCACAGGCCTCTAGATCAGAGAGATCACTGGTAGAGGATGCCATAGATTCTAACTTCTGGCACCTTTTCTTCAATTGGTCTATTTCCAGGTTGGAGTGGAACTATATTGGAATTGAAATTGAAGTTTTACGCCACCAAAAAACAAACATAATAAAAAAAAAAATTAAAAAAAATGACGAAGAGCACAAGCACAACATGACCAAAATCTTTGCTAAAACTTTCACTGTCTTTCTTATGGTTCTTTAGAAAGCTAAGCATGATATTCTCCTCAAAAGATTAAGTTACATTATAATTATACGAAAAAAGATAGGGTTAATTACACTAACTACCCCTTTTATTCGTTGTAATTACAGCTCAATCTGCTTATTTTGGGCTCATAACAAATAACCCCCTATTATAATAAAAACTCACATTGACCCCACTCTGACCGGAATGGATCTTCTATCCCACAATAATGTACCACAATGGTGTCACATCATTGGGGGATTAACAAGTGTCCATTTAAAAAAAATTATTAATAATAATTCAAATTAAATGGATACTTGTCAATCCCACATGACACCATTGTAGTATACCATTGTGGGATAGAAGATCCGCTCCGCACTCTGACTAACTGTCATCAATCAACCGTGACAGAAAAAGTAAAATGTCAATCTTACCCTTGTTTTAAAAAAAAAAAACTTAAAAAGGGTTAATTACATTAACACCCTTGACCCTTCTTATGTTGTATAATTACAATGCAACCCATTTTATTGGATCTTATTACAAATACCCCCTTATAATAAAACTTTACATTCACCCCATACGACTAACTTCCGCTACTTTTTTTTTTCTTTTTTTAATTTTTTTTATATTTTTCATAATAACTTTTAAAATTTTCTATTTTATTTTTTATTATAACCTTATATATATTTGTTTTTTTCAATTTTATTTAATTTAGTAACTGGTTTCATATTTTTTGGCAACATACTAATTTAGATTTATCTACATTAAATTATGATATTGCTCCTATAATAAATCTAAATTCGGTATTTGTTTTCATTTTTTAAAAAATATTTGAATTGACATAAATCCAAATTTGCAATTCATTATCAAGATATTAACAATTTTTTTACGAAATTATTTATTTGAGACTGAATTGAAAGTTACAATTACATCCAATTTAATATGAAAAATTACATTCACCCTCAAGGGCAAAACAAGAAATTTAGAAAATATTTTTTGATAATGTCAGCAAATTCCGTTAGTTTTTTGATAGAAGGGGGCGATTGTAAAATTTTATTATAACAGGGGGTATTTGTTATGTGCTCAAAATAGGCAGACTGGAATGTAATAGTTAGTGTAATTAACCCAAAAAGATAAACATCCTAAAAAGCATCTGAAACACAAGTGCTAGCAACTATGCAAAAGAATGTTGGCCAAGCCTGTGATGTATGCAATTTGCAATATGAGTAACAATATAACACAACAAACAAAATAATAACGCAAAATCCCAATTAAAAAAGGACATTTTGGAAGGTGGGGGATAAAAGCTAGCATAATGGTGTCACTATTACAAACATTAAAGCAACTGAGATAAAAGTACCCGATATTCTTTTGGTGTTCCATAACACCCGGTCCAACATAGATTTATCCTCCATATTTCATAAGCATCACAAGATATATGATGAACATTACGCAGCAGGGGAAGAAGTCATACCAGCTCATGCTCCAGAAAAATAACCTTTTGCCTTTGTTTCAACTCAGACACCTTCAATCCTTCAATTTCTTGCAAAAACTTGAAAGAATATGCGATGAAGATCAATAGAAAGGGGGAAATGAGAGAAATAAAACTGATGGCAGTAATAACGCTAACATTTGAAATTTCTTAATTCAACAGAGAGCTGAAGGTACCTTAACCACCACAGACTGAAAATCAGAACACTGTATATCCAGAAGCACCCCTTCATACATAGTGTTGTCGTTCTCTCGGAAGTCCGTATTTGTCGTGGCAAGATGATTACGATCACTCTCACAATTTTCCAGAGGTGCCAATGCATTGTCACTTCTTACTTTTGCTTCGGTATCCATTAAAGCTTCTCCAGGTGCCTTATCTACCACAGACTCAGAATTCTCGGAAGATGGCATGTCGGGACCATCACTGTCTCTCTCATTTTCTTGCAGACATATCGACTCATTTTCACAAATTTCATTCGCCTCACTGTCCTCAATAGCATGTGCTTCCCAGCTTTCTGCTACATATGAATCAAATTCCGTATTTGTTGCATCTAAACAAGCCTGAGAACGCGGCTTACTCAGTTCCTGAGAAGCTGAGGCAAATTCCCACTCCATATCAAAAAAATCTGATGTTGATGAATTTAACTTCAATTTCTGAGATTTTAAACCTGCACCATTCTTCACAGTGTACGAAGATGACGAAGTTTCGAATAACTCAGCCCACTTCTTCCCCGAAGCAGAAGTATTTCTGTTAACAAGGACTGAGGCATATGAGTGCTCATTTGTCTCTTTTAGTTTCATGTCAGCCACTCCAGAAAACTGTTCTGACTGAACATCTTTACATTTATCGTTTGCAGCCTCATTTACACCCTCGGATAACACATCAAACATGGTGTTCCACTTAGCTGCATTTAGTGGATGAGGTATCTTTTCTGGCAATGGTGATGATTGGAATAATTTGATCAATCTATTAGCTTGCTCTTTGTCAAGCTCAAACCAAAAGAGCCTCTCCGCATAGTAGTTCTTTGAAATTATCGGTTTGAATTCCTCTTCAAATAGAGGGCGGCATTGCCTCCGAACATCTACTCGCACCTGAAAGAAAAGAACACGCTGCAAGTGAGTACACTTTTTTCTTTGAATCAAGGCTGCCAATCAGGCCTTCTGACCCACGTTAACATTGGGCTCGAGCTCAAATAATCAGGTTCAGAACTCAATTCACAAAATATGTTTGTCTCGGTTCGAACTCTGCTCATATACTTTTACAAACTTGGGGCATATTTCAAGCTTGTTCACACTTTTCGCGGCAAAAAAAAGAAACTACACATTAAATGTGTACGAAACTAATCTTAGATAACAGAAAAGATGAAAGTTTAAGCTAATGGAAATAGATAATTCTGATCTTGTAATCAATAGCATGAAAAGCTAAGTAAAATTTTCAATTCCAAAGTCAAGAAATAAAAATCAATAATAACATTTATCTAAATCTTAAGCTTTGCAATTAACAATAGAACAACATAAAACACAAGAATTATTCTCAATCTCTTCCAAAAAAGTTGTCCTGATATCTGCACTTCATCATCTCACTGAGTTTCTAGCAAGATAACTATTGTAAATACAACTTGAGCTAGCTACTAAATAATTTTGTTATTGTGGCATTATATAAATACATGAAAGGCCAAATTGTGGCTAATATTGATTATTGGGGCTTTTCCTGACTGATCCTAATAAGGTCCAAACTCATATCACAAATTGATCCAGGTCATCTTTAAAGACTCAAACTCAGACCCTCTTCATATATTAGGCTTGGCTCAAATATAAGCGGGCTGAATAATCAGGCTTCAGTTACGCCCGGACTCATTTGACGGTCCTGTTTATACCATTACTTAAGCTAACAATAAACTTGAGTACGAGACAAGTGAGACTTATTTCTTCACTCTCACCATTCTGTGAGCTCCAATCCCCAATATACACCAAGCAATGGCATACACATAGTAAATATGAATTTTCCTGTAAAAAGAAAAATATTCATTCTATTTGCATACCTGTGCAGCATATGGTGTACTCTCAGCGCCCTCACTAGTAATCCATGCATATGGATTAATATTCATCTGCCCGGCAGTTTTTGCCTCAAAGATACCATGAAGCGTCCGATCACTATAGTTAAAAAGAAACAGCGCAAGGCCAGGGGCAACATTCTTGACATATGAAAAATGTGCAGCTGGCAATCCTGCTCAAGATATTTGTCAAGAAAAATCACAAGTCAATGATTTAAAATAGATATATTAACCTCAAACTGAAGTATAACTGTATAAGCATGAATGCCAAGTAGAAAACGTACCAAATATCTGCTTAAGCAAGCATTCCTTGAAAGTATGATGCTTGCATCCGAATATTACAGCACCAAGTTCATTTTTTCTCAAATTTCTAGCGAGTGCATTCGAGTTGACTGTCCAGGAGACTTCAGATTTTTCCTTCAAATGAAGAGTTCTAGTTTTTCTGCTAGCCCCCATCTACAATTAAAGCGGACATAAAATTATAACCATTACTAAACATAGATATGACAACTAAAGCTATAAAACAAAGTGAAAAATTATCCGAAAGTTGGCATCAGGACTCGGACAAATTATATTTATGCATGAAACAAGAAAAAGAAAAAAGAATTGCTAAAGTTGATCGTAGAAGCTTAAAAATTCAGAGTCAGAAAGATATTTTAAAGTGATTCACTCTGGAAAAAACCAATAAATCAATAACAATATTATTATGAGATGTCAATAAACCAGAGACTAGCAAAGCTAGATTTAGGCTTCAAATTGAACGTAAAAGGTCCGGACGTGCAGCAAAGTACGAGAAGACAAATGAAAAGATAATAAGTTAATTTTTGAACAGGGTAAGACCATAGTTCCTTGTAGTTAAGCACATCTTTGAAGTCTCTTCCTGAACAAAGTAGAAGTTAAGGTCTTAATGTGGACTCACACACCTAAGTCAATTACTTATTCACTATCCTTGGTCCTCTATCTGTGTACATACAAGCAGGAACCCCCTTCCCCAGAGGCGGAGCCACAGGGGAGGCTGGTGCAACTTTGAGAAAATAAATTTTTTGTAAACTTTTAAGGAAGATATGACATATGCATTTGAAGTGTGGGAAGTAGACATCCAAACCATAACGTCCAAACTGATAATAAATCAAAAAAGAAAATCAAAGAGTGACATTTGAAGCAAGTTTGATGAAACACAATTACCCCATATCTAAGATTATAACAAGCAGCATTACAACCCTATTATACAAATAGAGTAGCCAATAGATAAAATTCAACTCCGCTTTTAAAAAAAAATCGAAAAAAAGGCGGGGAAAGGGAAAAAGAACATAGGTTAAGTAGTAGAAACTTTATGCTAGACTAAATAAAATTTAGGACAAAATACACTTTGTACCCCTAAACTATTCACTTTGTCACATTTGGGTTCCTAAACTTTCTAACGTAACAAAAAGATCCCTCCGCTTGACTTTTTATGGCTTGCCATGAATTGATTTGAGCTATGATACACGGACACGGACACGAGACACGAATACGTGAATTTTTGAAAATATTAGTATACACAGACACGACTAAGACACGAATGTTCATGCGTATTTTTTCTTTTCTCTCAATAGCTAGACACGGACACAGCGCGTGTCTGACACTGCACGGGCTGATTTTTCAGAGTGTCCGTGCATCATAAATTTTAAGGGACCATTTTGTTACGTTAGAAAGTTCAGGGACCTAATTGCGACAAAGTGAATAGTTCAGGGGTACAAAGTGTATTTTGCCCTAAACTTAATTTGATCCCAAAAAAAACTGTACCAAGTTCAAAAAACTGGACTTCACATATCAAGAACAAACATAAACCTTTTTATCAACTCAGAATGCAGTGTGTATTTTCTGCTCCTCTCATAGTTTCAAAAAATTGTGAATAAGACTTAGCAGCTACTGCACATGCATTCACCGCACCCCCAATAAACAGAACAAAAATACAAAGAACAAAGCACCATTAGCAAAAATAGCACGTACGGATACTCGATTAGTACTAAAATCAGCGCGCTAATTTAAAAAATGGCGGAAATCATTCAATAATCACAAAAACAAAGCTAAAACAGTATGTGGAAAACTACCTCAAGTTCCAGGCGAGCGTCAGTACGATCGGTTACCCTTGTCAGAAAGAAATGATCACAAGTAAAAGCATGAAAATGTGGAGGTTTTGGGTTTACTCTATATATATATATATATATATGTAAGCACACACGGAAAGAGAAGAAACTGAAACGTCGTAGGAAGTTTCAGATTTTTCCGGAAAATGAAAAATGGAGATAAAGGGGAGAGATTGTCCCAACAAAAACTATGATGCGCCAGGTGCGCAGAGTGGTAGCTAGTGTTTTGTTGAATGTTGCAGAAAATTTGCGCCAACATGGCAAAGAAGGCAGGTGACCGTAGGTGAAATGTCAATTCTACCCCTAAGTGAACAGATGAGGACAAGAGAATTTAATTTATTTATGGTAAAAAGTGATGTTCAAAATGCTCTGAGAAGTTTTCAGAGAGTAAGTAAAAGTAAAAACTTTTTTTCAACTTTTTACTGTTTAAGGAAAAATAGTATTTTATGATGTTTTGTATTTTCAAAAATTTCTTTTTTAGGGGGTGAATTATTGGTGGGGGAAGATTTGCTTAATTAATTAATTTATTTATATGGATCAAGAGAGGAGAGGGTCCTTTTCTTTTAATAAGATTCTACACTTATACAGAAAACTGCTTGTGAGAGGGCATAAGTGTATAAATTTAGATGATATTTTTAACTTTTTATTTTAATTTCAGAAAAACTCTTAATTGCTTATATAGAAAAACGTGTGTGAAGGGGCATAGAGTATAGTTTTGGATAAACTTTACATTTGTTTTTGTCATAATTTGAGCAAAACTATTGACTGAATTGTTGAGTTGTAATTAAGGGCGTACACGGTTTCTTATGTTCAGCTTTTGTTGAAGTAACCTTTCGATTATCGATTCAACTAAGTTCTTATATTTATTCTGGATTTAATTAAAAAAAATTGTTTACACTTATTTTAGAGAACAATTTGTACTAGACACTCTTGAATTCGATTAATTTTGACATATTTACCATGTTAATGAAGTATCACTTTGATGACACTTTTGATCAATAAAATGGATTTTTTTAAAACATAATAGTTCTTGAATTTATAAATATGATTTAAATTTTAATATTGGGTGAACTAAATAAAATAGTTTCTTAGTATCGAATCTATGTCTAGTCCTAGATCTTTTTAAATAACATAATTTTAATTAACCTTATTTATCTTCTTATTAACAATTAGAAAAATTATTACTCCTTAAGGTAATCGACATATAATTATATAATTCATAAATTTCAAATTTTTCATCAATTACTAAATTAATTCAATATTTAACAAGCAAAATTAAGTTATGAATACTATTTATCAATATAAAAATGAAAGAAAATTAGTTATCAAGAAGTAGTCTAACTTCTTAAATTTAAGTTGGTGAAACATGTTCTTGAAATATTTGGAAAAATATTTTCATGAATCTTTTACGTATAAAAGTTTATTTTAAGGAATTTTGAGTAATTTTTCATTTTCTTTTTGTAACAAGACCTTTACCAAAAAGATAAAAGTAGTTCTACTAGAGAGAGTTTGTATGCGGAAATAGAGTTTTGTTTGATGGGTTAGAAATAAACTAGCTGTCTTTTTTAGTAAAGATGCAAAATGAGATTAATTTGTCGCTTTTTTTGGTGGGTTTTTAATTCCTTGAAAATTGAGATTTGAAATTGAGTAAATGCCTACATTAATATGATTAAGGATAGTAATAGTATGAATTTTAATTTAGATGGTCCTAAGTATAAAATGGTGACATGGCAAAGCAACATTATTGCCCAATTAGCTTTGAATTTAATTTCCCTTTCTAATTATTTCTGGTTTGATATCAAGTTGATATGGATATGAGAATGTACATTTACAAAATGTTCTCTTTTTCATGAAACCATGCTAAATGTAATTTCAATTGTCTATTGTCAATATTGTGGTGGAGGTATAATCACTCCACATAAATCAAATCACATAAATCATATATGGTACAACAATTAATTATATATTTGATACGAATTGACTAAAAATAAAATCTTTAATATCGACTGTCATTATTTTCAATGAGACAAAACACTTGGTTCATTGAGTGTCATGTTTTTATACGACACGACTGTAGTCAACTACCTTGAGGTTAAATGATTAGGTACTACTTATGTTTTAAGCTCATTAAACATTTATGGCGCATCTTTATGAATTTATTCAGAGAGCGAATCTTTAACTAAATTTAAGTTTTAAGTATAAAATATAGCAAATTATAGATTAATGTTATACTAAACTATTAAATACCTTGATTTGTTTTTTGAGTGAATTGTTTAATGTTATGGGCGTATTGATTCAATTGGTGAAAAACTCGAGAAAAAACAAGGACAAAAAAAGGAAGCTAAAGATGAAGAAAAAAAGAACCACCACATGAGGCATATATTTTTCTATTCCAAGAGATAGAAAATTACAGCATGTGATATTTTATTTCATGAGATGGAATTTGCCTCGGGTACTAGTGCTAAGGCTAGATCATTTATGATAATCGAGGAATTCAACAAAGCCCGTAAGGAAATCATCTCCAACCTTGTAATGGAAGACCCCATGATTAGGTTCAATGTGTAGAAACAACACGTATTGCGTGATTCAGTAAACACTAATTTTAACGAGAGTATTCCTTGAGGTACCTCTTTCCCAATCTCTAACTTGAAAAGCAATAAAAGAGTATGGTGTTAGACTGAGTTTTGACATTTAATGAGACTAAGGCAGAAATTCCATGGGGTAAAGATCATACATACTCTTGGAAAATTTTGTCTAATTGAGAGTCGCCATGATGGTTGTGGCCAACTCTAGAGACCTCACGAGAATCAAAATTAGAGCACCTGGTCATTAACGCGCTGACCCACTATAATCATGTCCTAAAGTCGAAATCGAGTGTGTTGTAATTGAAGTTTGGCCAAGGGACCTAATTAAAGTCATAGTTCATTATGATTCTCTCCAATGAATATTGATATCATTAAGTAAAGGTTCAAGTCCGCAAGGCATCTGCACTGATTGCATGGTATAAAATTGTTATCATATTTTTGATGTATTGAATTAAAATTTCTTAAATCTTTTGAGTGTTTGTTAGAGATAAGCTTTTAAAAAAAAATCATTTTAATATTTTTTTGACAAATACAATTCTCTAGATTTAATTTTACTTATGGCCTCATTTGGTTATGGTTATTATCTACAATAAAAGATAATATGCAGATAAATTAGAGCAAAACTAATCAAAAGTATGTGAATTTGGACATTTAGTAGAAATATGAGTTTATCACATCCATTGAGTAACCATTTGGTAGATAGAGAATGAAGGAGCAAGAAAAAAGAATGACAAGAAAATAGGATGAGACTAAGCTTGTGGATGGATGTGAGACAAACTCATAAGAATTCTATTTCAAGATAGGGTTTTTCTTCATAAGGGTGTTGGTTGTAGGTTTAGAAGATGTCTCTCCAATTTCTGACTTGAACTTGATTCATTGTTTTGGAAGAGAATACTCTTACTCCCTGATCCAAGATCCTCAAATTGGATGACATGTCTGTTTCATTTTCTCATTTTTTAGAAAAAATAATATGAGTTATTTTCTTACAGAGCAAAAAAGTATGTTTGATTGAGTTATTTTTTAAAGAAAAAAGGGGTGAATTGCAATTTACCTCCCTGTGAAATCTCGAAAATGCAGAAAAACCCCCGTGAAACAAAAAAGGTCAATTTAACTCCCTGAGTAAAAAAAAATGAAGCACACTGCCCCCCAAAACGTATTTGACCTAGATTCAACGATAGAAAGACCAAAATACCCTACTGTATAAAAGTATTTACAGTATAATTTTTAATTTTATTTTACCTTTTTAAAATTATTTATATTGAATTTATTTATATTTTTAATTTTTGTTTCATCTTCTTCCTTACCCTTCATCTTCTCCACCAAAACCCTAATCCTAATTCACCTTCTTCATCACCTCCAACATCAACCCTTATCAACTACAACCTCCATCTTAAGGCAGGCCCACCTCCACCCTTCATCCGTCGCCTGAATCGCAAGCACATTTGCAGTCCTCCGCCGCCTCCGCCGCCCAGCCCGCCATGGAAGGTCGTTTTGCAGTTCTCATCGGAGTTTTTCCGACGCGATGAAGGTCGTTTTCTGCATCAAGACATCATTCGCCGCCTCCACCACATGATTTACCCTTCACAGCCGCCATCGACTTCACCTGCTCTGCTTGTTGCCGCCGCCATCAATTGCACTACCCTTCGCAACCCCCGTCTCCGTCGCCTACTCTACTCGTCACCGCCGCCGTGAACAACTGTGCTCTCTTCAGCCGCCATCGCCGTCGTCTTCTCCCCGCCTTGCTTGTTAATATGTAATACACATACATATATTGATACATGTATAAATATAAAATATAATATATTAAATGTGAGCCATTGATCTCTTTGAAGATCTATGGTTGATATTATTTAGATTAATAAATATATAAGATTTAATATTGACCTTTGATCTATAACATATTTGATCCAATGGCTGATAGATTAGGAGCAAAGTTGTCATATAAAAGTCAAAATAGCATACCCACTTGCAAAATGCGCGAGTGAAGGCGCGTGAGGAGCCAAATTGCCTTATTAAAATTTACTCAGAGAGTTAAATTGACCTTTTTTGTTTCACAGGGGGTTTTCTGCATTCTCGAGATTTCACAGGGAGGTTGTTTGTCGTAAGAAAATTGGTGTAGATGAGTTTTTAGTTTATAAGAAAATCCAAACATATCTAAGTTAAATTCATCAATTAAGACTCCCAAAAATAGCCAAAATGGATCTTAATTCGCACCTTGCTCATTTTGAATCAAGATATGTGATTATTTTGATATCCATGTTGAGTTATGATCGACAAAAACTTTTTAGTTATTAGATGAACTGTCTAATAATAAATAGTAAAAAATTTATATTTCCTGGGAAATATATCAGTGAAATGCCAATCAAACTCATTTTTCAAGGAAATTTGAGATTTTTTTAGGGAAGATTTAATGTAGTATTTCTTTGTGATATTTCAAGGAGATGTCAAACAAATGCAATTTTGATTGAAAAACTCTCTAAAAAATGGAAATTGGGAAATAGAAAATAGCATGTCATTTAATTGAAGCCTTACATTTCTGATTTTTTTAAAAATAATCAATCATATTTGTTTCATCACTATTCATTAAGTGACATTTCAACCCCAAATTCTCTTCTCATGCCCCATCTAAAACAATTTTTTTTCCGGGCAATATTAGTGTCGTTACGGCCAACAAACTCAAGATTCTTAACACCAATGATTAAAGATACCATTTGAGGTCCTTATAATCCATATTTTGAGTTTGATCATGAGCTTTAAAGCTTCTTATTGAATGATAAAATTCCACAATAATATTTTGAGAAAAAGATAAAATTTCACGATAATATTATGAGAAATTTTTCGCAGAATTATTCACAACCAAACTCATAGTTATAAGAAATTCATCTCACGTCAATCGACAATCATTGTCGTTATATAATTTTTTTCTAAGAATCTTACACTCAAACACACATTAGTAAAATACATTTATATCTATTCAAATACACATTAGTAAAATACATTTATATCTTTACAATTCACATTTTCTCTATGATACAAGACGAAATGAAACGCAACACAACCATTCACTCCTCGGTTATACTGTTATACATGTCAATTTCAAAATCAAAAGTGTCAACAACTTCTAAGAAACATGACAAATATGTAATTGCAATACTTACATAGCCAAATTTTTTTTAAAACTCAACACTTGTAGAGGACCAAAACTATTGCCACAAAATTGTCCAAAAGTTACAGGCATTACAATAGACATAGACACAAGAAGAAGTAAATAGTGGATTTCCTATATTAAAAATAAAATAAAATAAAATACTTGAGTTCCATTTTCAAATACTTGACTCTAGCTTTTCAAGGTTGATAACCAAGTATTAGACTCCAGTTGATATACCAAATAAAGATATATTCCTTTCGTTACATCGTATTATAAGCATCGTAGGACCTCTCTTGTACCCTCGTATATGAGGGTACGGGACACACATATATATATAGAGAGATTAAATATAATAATATTGTATTACACTCCAAGATCCGTGTGTTTTTAATAAACCGGGTAGGGTCGACCCATGACCCGACCCTACGATGATCGATCGCTACCATCCATCAAGTACACGTGTAAAGTATCCAAGAATAAGACGTCCCATCTGTCATTCACTCTACAATACAGAGTGGAACTCCTATAAATACTTCCTTTTATGAGTTTCAGGGACGGATAATTTGAGCAATAAAAACTACCAATTATATATCGTATAGCTTGAATTATTCGAAGACTTGAGAGTACGATCCTATAATACAAATATTAGATACCTTCGTAATACGAATCATAGATATTACAACAGCATTATTTGAACTACGTTTAGACTTGATCCCTTAGAGGTACGTAGGCAGCTCTGTAGTATTCGAGTGCAATCTATAATCTTGAGAGTACATTCTTTGGTCCGTATTCGAGGTCTTCTTGACTGAAATAATGTGGGGGTAAAATCCGAGCTAGATCACCAGTATTGGAAAAAGATTCAGTATTTTATTGTTGACTATTGATGGTGTGCAACAGAAAAACTCTCTCCCTCTTATTCATTTGAGTTTATTAGTATTTGTTTGAATTGCATAAAACGTGAGCTATTGAATATTCACCTTCCATTATATTTGAGCGTGTAAATAAAAATCAATTGAGTTGCGATGGAATATAATTACTACATGTAAACTCACCCACTAAAAATTAAACACATTCAACCCGAATTTATTGAATTAAAAAATATAATTATTTAATTTTCTGTAAATCTCTTGTTAATCCGCACATATCGAATTGGATTTAATTTTTATTATGAAAATATTTGAACTCCAATGCATAAACCCCTGTGTTAAGTTGTATTTTGTGACTGAGAAACTTCAATATCATTATCTACTCTAGCTCCTTGCCAAAATTTGGAAAATTATTATTTATATTAATTTTAGTGGATTGAAGTGCTTGAAGTTAGATTTTGTTTACTGTCTTATTTTCTATAATTATATTAACCTTGTCCCAGTCAAACATCCCACTCCGACTAAAACAAGTACAATTTGGGTTACTTTTGATGTCTCTAAGCTTAGAATGTCGGTTGCAAACTTCAATTCATTAGCCTGAAATTAAAAAAGGGCAAAAAATGGGTAGAACTGAAATAGATAATGTTAAAACAAAGATAGAGTATTGGATTAATGCAGTTGTGTGCTATGTATTAAATCCACCATTCCCAATTTTTAATGGGTATATAAAAAGGATGTGGGGCAAATATGAAGTAGACAAAGTTCTAATGTTGCCTAATGGAATGTTCATAGTGAGAATGTTAACTATAGAGGCAAAGGAAACAATACTACAGCTGGGGGCATTTCACTTTGACAATAAACCACTCATTATCACCCCTTGGTCTGCTAATTTGAATCATAGTAAAATTCGGGATGGGAAAAGTTCGTCATTGGATACGTATGTGTATATTATGAAATTTCATTAAAAATTACGGAGAAAAATTCGGCTAAAAAGTACGAGAGCATGAAATAAATGGATTCGTAGACGTACGAGTATAATACAAATATAAATTAATTATTCGGGAGTAAAAATACGGCTTAGTTCTATATAAATTTGTAAGATTTATTGCTTGTACTCGCTTCTAATTTATATAAATAATATTTTATATGAGTCATTAATTGACAATATTTAATGTTTTGATAAATTATTAACGTTCAGAGTTTTTAATTGTATAATACTCAATTAGTATTTATAAAAAATAATAATAATTTTTAAGTTTTAAATTAAAAAAATATTTTTTTCGCCAAAATTAGAGTATTATTCGTCGAGTATTATACGGAATATGTAAAGTATGTATACTAAACGGTTCAAGTCAAAAGTACAAATATTATTCATTACGTTCAAAATGCATACGAAAAACGGAAATATTTTTTAATTTTACGTACGTATGTGTATTATACGCTTATAATACGAATTTTTACTAACAGAGTCATTTATGTCCCTAATATTTAAATCGTGACTTTAGCAACCGTAACGTTTGGATTTGGTTTCACTTATATCATTTTGGACATTTTTACCCTGAAGTATCAACACGTATTGCTTATATGAATGGACTAAAGCGAAATAAATCTAAGGGTAAATACATCTAAAATAACTTAAATCCAACCAAATTTGAACGTGAGGGAGCCAAAGTTACGATTTAAACATACTAAAGTAATTCTAACATTAATATTTTTCTTCATACGCTTTTTGGAATTTCCATATTTTCTAGGGGCGTTTTAATATTTTTACATATTTTTTAGGCGTTCTCAAATTTATGTGGGAGTAGTTTTATTATTTACCATCTTTACTAGGGGTGTTCATCGGTCGGTTTTGAAACCGAACCGAAATTCTGGTTTCGGATCAAAAACGAACCGAAAAAGTTTGGTTCAGTTTGGTTAAAAACTGAACTTTTTCGGTTTGGTTAAACCGAACTTGCAAAAAACAAAAAAAAAATCTACTCGAATTTTTTGCTAATTTTTTCTAAGCCCATTTCTTTGCCCCGCAGCAAATCAAGATTGCAAGTAGGCCTGTCAATCAAGCCGAACGAGCCGAGCCTGGTCATGTTCACGCTCGGCTTGATATTATGCGAGCTTTTGTCGTTAAGGCTTGAATTTGTACGAGCTTTTTTTTTTCAAAGCTCAGGCTCGGCTTGAAAATTTATACGAGCTTCGAGCCGAGCCCAAGCCGGCCCAAATATATATTTATTTTTTAAAACTACGAGTAATAAAATAAAGATAATATATAAATTAACAAAAAATAAATAACAGTGCACAACATTAAAAAAATTGACATCATATATGCTCCAATGACAAATCATAAAACTTAAATTCGCAAAGTCGAAACATCTACAACAAATAAAGTAAATTGTATCGCCTCTTGTTAGCTTTCCAATCCATTTCTCTTGCATCAAGACTCAAATAAGAATTTATACATTAAAAAGCCATCAACACTTGAAAAAAAGATTCCTTTAAAAACATATGATTAATGAATTAACTATAAAGAAAAATAATCAAAGAATTATTCATATACATAAAAAAAAAAAAGCCATCAACATTTGAAAAAAAAAAGATCGCTTTAAAAAATCATGAGTAATTAATTAACTATAAAAAAATATCAAAGAATTATCTTACAAATTGTAAGACTTATCTTACAGGAAAAAGAATCTCATTCAATTTTCTACTCGTCACAACAATAAGTTAAAATATCTCTCAAGATACATGTTCTATATATTATTTAAGATTGAAAAATATTATAGATAAATATATATCTGGTTTACTTACAAGAAAATTGCTTGCAATATAAGAACTATGATGAACAATAGCCTTTTAAAGACGAAACCTAGTAGGAGCAGCCCACGACTTTCAATTTCAATTTATGTACGTGATCCATTGATTTGTATTAGAAAAGACATAGGACTCTTAGAGTTAGATATGGAGTTTTTTTTACTTGTTTCAATTATTTATGACTAATGTGTTGTATAAGGAAAATTTTGGAATTATATGGTGATTGAGTATTTTAAGGATTGTTTTTCCTAATTTAAAATATTGAAATTCTCCATCCATTATAATTAGTGTGTGTGTATATAATTTTACGAGCACGAGCCTAATTCAAGCTGAGCGTACCTTTGCTCACGCTCGACTTGAATTTGATTTCAAGCCTTAACCTTCGGCTCGGGCCCGACTTGGGCTCGGCTTGTATAAAGCTCGGTTTGAAAATTACCAAGCCGAGCTTACGAGCTTCAAGCCGGCTTGGGCTCATTGACAGTCCTAATTGCAAGTACAATTTTGTTGAAATTGGGCATATTATATCAGACAATTGCTAAATAAAAACAAGAAAAGTATAATAATATCATATGGAGGGATCAAATCATATAATAATTAGCTATAACTTTCTTCTTCATGATGGCTGCGCAAGCTTCGTGGTGCTCGCCGGTCGGCGTCCGACTTCTGGCGGTGGAGAGGCAGAAGTGAAGAACTCAAGATGAAGAGTAGAGAAGGCAGAAGCAGAAGTGAAGAGGGGTTTGAGCTACTGCACTTGCGTTTGAAGTGAAGCATAAGAGAAGAGGGTTTTTTGACCTGAATACACAATTTAAAGTTGACTCAAATACTTATATTATAAAACATTAAAAATCAGAAAAAAAATTATATATGAATCGGTTTTCGGTTCGGTTCGGTTAACCGAACTTGAAAACTGAAACCAACCGAAAACCAATTTTTGCACAAAAAAAGAAAAAAAAAACTGAAAGCCGAATCAAAATTTTCGATTTGGTTTTCGGTTTGAAACAAAATTTCGATTTTCGATCGATTCGGCCAATCCATGAACACCCCTAATCTAGGGTCATGTCCAACACTGGTAAATATGAAATTTGTGAGGTATGGAGAATCGACAAAATAAAGATATGTTAAAAGTTGGGCTGGGCTTACTCATTTTAAAGAAACTATTGAAATATGTTTGAATCTTATAAGCGTGTTTTCAAAAAATTAGCCACGCTCTTTCAAAAGATAAACCGAAGACAAAACACCAAAGATCTGTTGGCTAGTGGTATCCATTTCACACTTGATGTGAGAGGTCATGGATTCAAATCTAAACTGTCACAAGTTGTGATTCTTCCCTCCTTTATGAAGCTAGATAGATTCTTTATGGCTCAGTATTATAACTATCAACCCGAGTTTATCGGGCTAGATATGTGTAGTATCCCCTTTCCTCTTGAATTAAATCGAAGCCAAAACACCCTTTATTTGTGGGTGAAAATACTTAGAGATTGAAAAACGAACTAAACTATTTAACACTTGACTCAAGTCTATCTCTAGAAGCCCGTTTACTTAGAGTTCATTCATATGATAAATCAAGTTTGAATTTTCTTTTTGTTTGATATGTTTTGAAGTTAAACTCGAGCTCGCCTAGATCATTAGAAAAAATGACAAAATATATATGGCAAAAAATCGAACTGCTCGAGTTAGACTCATGTGGCTCGATTGAAGGCCGTCTGAGCTAAGTTTGACTAATATGAAATCAAACTCAAAACACAAAATTTAAAGTTTAATCGTAATTCAAACAAATTTACACAATACCTTGTTCAACTCGATTCGATTTGTTTAAAACCCTAGTCCCTAGATGCATACACTTAGAAATCTGGAAACACACAAAAACCTTCTGACTAATAATAGATAACCTGGCCAGGTGTTTGAACATTATCACTTTGGATTCAAGGGAGGAAAAATATAGATCAAGCAGACTAATGAATTAATTGCAGACAAGTTAAATCACAAGTTCTAAAACTTGCAACAAGAAAAAAAAAAGTCGAAAAATGTGAATAGCATGATTCAGCAATATCAAATGTATAACAAAACCTAGTGAAATTTCCTGATAATACTGTAACTAGCATTTCCATAAGGCACCAAAACTAGTCTCATATTTCATCTAACTCCAACACAATTCATACTACATGTTAAGCTCCATTTCAAGCAGCAACTCCTTCCTGAAGCAGCATCTGATCGAAGTCCCAAACACCTAACATTCCCAAAGCATATAAAAAAGAGTTACGATGATAAGAAAAAAAATGACGATAAAAAAGAAAAGCTGGTTTTAATACACGTACCATGGCCTTTACCCACTCTTCTTAGCTGTGCAACAAATTCTGATATCTTCTTGATGGATTCCACCTGGAAAGAAGCCAATATTTGATTGAGTATTCGTTTTATATAATTACAATTTTGTGAAAACATCTCTGTTTAAAGACGAATGTGGGGTGGAAAATAATCTGGAACCTGCTCAAGCAAATATTCGCTCTCGATAAAATCAGTCAACTGCACATCATTCTTTTGGGAGGCTACCTGTTATTGGAACAAAGAAGCATGTCATCGTAAACATATAACTCAATCAATCACCCTTTAACTACATGAGTCAAGCCCAAATACCACATACCACAAATTTAAGTCATGATTTCTGCACTTATTTATAAAATTTCAGTCAATCTTTACTGAAATGTTAATAAATGCTCATATAAACAGACAGTCAAACAGTATGGCTTACAGCATGTAGATTTAGAAGCTTCTCATTTGTCAACTTCTCCAAAGACAATGCCAGCTCCATAGCTGTGACACAAAAGAAACAAAATAAATAAATAAATATCAATTTCTTTTAGGTTTCGACCGACGCCTTAACTACTCAAGGTATTGAGAGTATCAGGCCGACCCACGCAACACAGATTACAACTTCTTAATAAGAAGTGTGATGAAACATTTACTAAAAAGATATGATGGTTAAAAAAATAAAAAAACTCATTCATTACTTTATGGACAAAGCAATGAGATATTGGAATTATGGTTTAACAATTAGTTACTCAAATTGATGGGATTGACTGAGTAGTGAATTATCTCATTGTCTCTTATCACGCAAAACTTTTACTTGTTAAGGACAGTTTGTATTACGTGACCTTCTATTCAATACCTGATGTTACAGTTTGTATTACTTTTATACCACACATCTAAGAAAGTGCAATGTTTTCTCATCGACTAGGAAAGCACATGTACATAAGAGCATTCTTCATACTTGTTATATGTGCATAATAAAGTCTCTTCCACTTAAAAATGAAAAGACTGTTGATTTAAATTCATTTCTGGGGTGATGTTTTTACCAATAGAATTAGTAAATGTACCATTAATTTATCAAGGACCTCGTATAAAAAGGAAAAAAAACAAAAACAAAACTCCTACTGCTATATCTCAACTTTCTTCCACAACCCACAATATAGCATCATCACAGAGAAAATCACATGGAGAAGAAAACCAAAAATTTATATATAATTTTGTCAATATTTGTCTGTTTGTTATGCTTCTCCACCTTCACGTAGTCTCGAAATTATGTAATGGTGCTTGAAGTTTCAGGTGTTGATTGAAAAATTGGGTAGTGGGTTGCAAGGAAGGATTGTGATGTACATGTTTTAGGGTGTCAAAAACAGAGTAATTTGGAGGCAATAATGTGCAGCGACGGTACATAGAGAAAAAAGGAAAAGGGACGTCAGAGGTCGCAGAAAATATAGTAATAGCTCTGAGTCTAGCAAAATTGTGAGAAATCTTTTGCTTATAATATTTCAGGTTCTTATGTTTTCTTCCTAGAAAAGCCTCCATATGTGACAACAAAAACAGAGAGAATCAAATTGATTTTTGAAATTGATGCAGAATCAGCTGACTATGGATCATGTTCTACACACGTATTTATTGCATATGTGTAATCCATGTGTCCTGATGACTACTCGACAACAACAGTAAGGCACACGGAAATGCACCAATTGGTGAAAAAATTATTATGTGCACCTCCAAAGGAAAACCGTAAGCATTTATATAATGCCACCTCTTCCTAATTTATTGCTAATAGCAAAGAAATGTAGGATCAAGACAAAGTTTGGTCCCCATTGTTGATGGGGACAATGGATAGATATCAAAATAGAATACTGTATAAACTATGACAGATGCGCATATAAAAACCATTAACTTATCGTATTAACATAGCCATTCAATACATATTCCTACATAATATATTTCAGACCATAATTATTGCCACATAAAGTAGGAAAAGGAGTGTTTACCATATAATGCATCTCCCTTTTCGACATGATCGAATTCCGTAAGAGGCATCAAAATAGACTGCAGCTTGACCTTTCCACCTCGCTTGTTCTGGATTTTTTTTACAGCAAATAAACAACATACTTCTTACCATTCTACTAATAATTGAGGAACAAAGAACACAAGACAAGTGCAAATGATTAAACACCTGGTATTCCATTAATTTTTCGGCATGCTCTCTTTCTTCTAAACTCGACTCCTTGAAAAATCTAACCAAAAACAAATAACAAACCTAGATTAATCAGATTTGAAAAACAATAACATAATACAAAATTCCTCTCATCAATGAAGTCTTAGTAGTGTACTTGGCAAGTCCCTTCAGAGCGACGTTGTCTCGATCGAAATACGCAAACATGGCGTGATACACATACGAAACATTGTACTCCACACTGTAATCACCACACAAAATTCCAAAGCAAATTCATTAAACTACGAAAAATAGAAAAACAAAATTCAACCTAATTTCATAAAAAACAGAATCAAATCGAATCCAAACGAAAATAAACATAAATGAAACCAGAGAATCGAACGAAGAAACGTACTTGATTTGTTCGTTGATAGCGGCTTCGCTCTCATCAGAGAATTTATGGCGAGCGAGCGAAGCTTGAGGGAGAGTGGGTACGAGCAAGAGCTCCTTCTTCACTTCTTCGAATGGCTCGAAAACGACGCCGCTGAATGGCTTGTTGTTCGTGTGTTTCACCGCACACACCGCCAAATTCTTCTGCGAAAACGAAGAAGAAGATGAAGATGAAGATGAAAAAAGAGCATTCAGATTTTCGCCATGGGAATTCAACAAGGCGAAAGCGGGAGCAGCTTTCAGGAGCATTGTATCTATTGTTCTTGTGTATAGCGACTGAAGAAATGGTGTGTGCAGAACTGCAGATAGAGATTTGTTTTGAGAGAAAACAGGGGAAATGAGAGCAGGAATGAATGGACTGTATGTATATCTATCTGTTTGTATGTATACCTGGGAAATGAAGGGTTGAGAGGAGGACCGTTGGATAAAAGCCACGTGGACGGAGGTGATTGAGTATCCGAAAGAAGCGCGTGGCTGGCTCGTGGAATATTGTGGAAACCGAGATGAAAAGCTGTGCTGGAGTGGGCCCACGCATAATGGTGAAAAAGGTTGCAAAATCAAAAGGGAACAAAAAGTGGAGGGTATCTAGGGATTTTCATGGCAAAATATATATTTTTTTGGTTGCCTACCACAGTATTTCGGACATTATCAGATTAATCTGTTAATTGACTCGGATCGCACACCTGACCTGGTGAGTGGGATAACTGCGTACACAAGGAATCAAACCCGAAACCTTATTTAAACGAAACCGAGCTACTTACCACTCAGACCAACCTTCGTTGGTGATGGCAAAATATATGATATATAGATTTCAATAATTTTAGTATTTATATCTCTCACATAGTATGTTATATTGTATGTAGTCTCCACGCATTTTTGTATAAAAGAGATAAACATAAAATTTACACTCAAATTATTGGATTCGATCTAGCATAGAATTGCCCGATTTTCATTTGCAAATCATGGCCATTTTCTTTTCTTTTTTTTCTTTATGAGTTATGTGTTTGGATTGGTAATATTTTTAACGAACTATTTTCAAAAAAAATGTTTGATTATTATTTTTCATAAAGTTATCTCAACAAAATTATTGATTTAGGTTTGCGATATATACGAAAATCGATCTTAGCTTACGTTTTATGTCATTTTCAGATCAGGATATATGATTAATATGTTATTTCACATTAAAGATATTGTCGGATGTAGCTCTTTTAGTGTTTGGACTTATTGATTAATAATGAATAGTAAAAAGAATTCTCCTTCTTTTACTGGAATTTTTCAATTATTGACCATCTTTTCTAATTCCTCCTGAGTGTGCCAAATGAATGCATTTTCAAGAGATTTTCTATCAACATATTTTCATCCAATTAGGTCTATGTTTGTGGTTTTTGAGTTTTCACTTCTCAGTTTGATTTTCCTTTCTTTCTTTTTTCTGGTGGTTTAGATTGAAAGGACCACTTCACTTGCTAGTTTCTGAACCACAAAAATGTGTTTAGTTGAGAGTTGAGACTGCATAAACATAACTGGCTTACAAAATTTCTATAAAGCCACTTCATTATTTGCTGAAGTATTTGGTCCAAGTCCATGTTGGAATTAAATTTCGGGATATTATTTGTCAAGTATATAGGATAAATATATTGTGTGTACTAAACGTTCAATTCAAAAGTACTAAGTATTATTCATTATGTTCAGAATGCATACAGGAAACAAAAGTATTTTTAAATTGTATATACGTACGCGTACTATACGAGTATAATACGAATTTTAAATAAGAGAGGTTCAGATTCATAAAAATACATGATGTAACATGTAAATGGTCTAACGATCATACCACATACTTTTCTTTGTGGTTTTATTTTTATTTGATATTTTTATTGTAGGAGTTATCAAGATCCAAAATCTTGAACAAGTGTGGATTTGGTATAATTCACATAGGAAAATAGGATTCAACCAGAAACGGATCCGAAATTGATATATTGGGACCGAAATTGTTATTATGGTGACAAAATTCGGACTATTATTAACATAGAAATTCGAATCAATCTCAATTCTAATCAACAAACAAAAATAATTTAACTAACATTTACTTTCATTAAATAATTGTTATAGGTTCTACTTATTTCAATAAGTCTTTTATAGATAAATAGTGTTAAAACGTATTCCATTCCTTCCTCTGATCGAAATGATCAAGTGACAAATAACATTCTTTGATGAAAAATTTATCTATAATGAAATTTATTCAAAATTTTACCTAACTTTTTTTCCCGAGTGTAAGCAACTAACCAATTTTCAGAGTAATTTTTTTTATTAATCTAATTTAGTCGTGAAAGTGTAATGAAGTGTATAAATAATAAAGTTATAATGTTTCTGTAGGATAAAAGTAGACACCCCCAGGCTATATGGGTTCTGCACTTTTTCCCCCAACTTATCAAATGTGCACCGGCACCTTCAGTTTTGGTAAATGTTGCATTTAACCCATTCAATAAGGGTAAATTCATCACCCAGGGGGTAAAATGCGATGCACCTCATAGGATAGAGGATTGTCTATTTTGATCCAAAATTTCTTTTATTTTTTTAAATCTTCATTTGTAAAGTTCAAATGTTCATAATTTTTCAAAAAGTATGAAAAAATTAGGAAATTTTTTTTAGAGAAACATAAAAACAAATTCAAAAAAGAAAAAGAAAAATTCATAAAAAAAAAACCATTCAAAAATCCTAAAAATCTCAAACAAAATAAATAATAATAAGAACAGAAGAAATTAGAAAATTCAGAAAAAGAATTAGTAAATTCCAGTAAATTTCTGAAAAATTCAAAAAGAAATAGAAGAATTAGAAATAAATAGAAAAATATAAAAATTAAAAATTCAATTTTTATTATTTTTATTTTTATTTTTCTGGAATTTTTTAATTTTTTTTTCTGATTTTTCTATTTTTTTTTTGAATTTTCCAAAAATTTACTGGTTTCCTGGTTCTATATTTTTCTAGAATTTTCAATTTCTTCATTTTTTTTTGGGTTTTGCTAAATTTTCTAATTTTGTATTTAATTATTTTTAAAAAAAAATCAAAATTTTTAATGGTTTTTGTTTGAATTTTTCCTTTTTTCTGAATTTGTTTTTTGAATTTTTTCCTGATTTTGTTTTTATTATTGGAAAATGAAAAATTTAGAAAATAAAGATTAAAAAATGAAAGAAATTTTGGGATCAAATCAGACAAACCCCTTTTCTATGGGATGCATAGCAGTTTTCCTCTTAGGTGACGATCTTACCCTTACTAATATCATGTGCATGTCATATGCGCCGTAAAATAAGGGAATATTCCCTAAGATTCCACCAGGTGGGGCAAAATTCAACATTCACCATAAATGAGGGTGTCAGGTGCACATTTTGATAGACTAGGGGGTCAAAGTGCACAAACCCTCATATAGCTCTAGGGTGTGTCTGTTTTTATCCCTTTTTCTTTTGTATGATTTTTCGTTATGCCTTTAAAAATTCAAAATATATATATTTCACTATCGGCTAAATTCATAGACCTATTATCCGTTATTTACACTAGGGTTTGGAAGTATTATTAGACTATCATAATTTGAAATCATTAGTATGCCAAATGGTTATAACTTGTTATGAATAATTATTTAGTGGATGTCAATATAATTCAAAGTCTCTTCACCTCCATGTCTTCTCACTTTTCATCATTAAATATGATTCAATGTAATTTATTTCCCTCATTATGTAATCAACCTTTGAGATTCTTGGTTTGTGCCTATAAATAGGCTCTGTCATTATATTGTAGAAACATACCAAAAAAATCAAATAAAGAATTCTCTTATTCTCTCATTCTATTGTCTTATAATATTTTTGGGGATATTTCATAATGTTAGAACAATTTACTAATAAGACATACAAATGAATAGATTGGAGGAGTCAAACAATTTAAAAATGAGAGCTTTTATGTATAACATATTGATGATGGTAAAAATTGTCAGTCAATGAATAACACGTGATTGACCACATGGGGTGGTGGAACCGATCGAACGCACGACAAACTAGATTGGGGGTTGATGAATGTATAGACTGCACTCGGATTTAGCGAGCTGCCTACATACCTAATGAATAGGGATCAAATCTGTTTGTAGTTCTTTTATAGGGTTACTCTCAATAACTAGTGAATTTTTACTAAGGGAGTAGATAATGATCCTTTCCCAACTCATTTAAGGTATTTATATAGAGTTGGTAGTGGGCTATGGGTCGTGAGCTTAACTTTGTCATTAGCCCATCAGGCTTAATAATATAACCATTAGTCAAATAAAATAGCTTGGGTATTCTTGATGGGTCGTCAGCCCTTTTGTGCTTAACTAGTATGTTAATCGCGGACTTTAACCCACGGGTGGTGCCCTGGCCCGAGCTGGGGTCATGTTTAATTACAGTAATGCCCTTAGATATTTTTGGTGCACATCATAATGCCCCCCCACTCCCGGGTTTTTCTAGTGGGATACCCAGGAGTAGAAGCGATTCCGTTTAGGCAATGCCGTTTAGCTTCAACTTGCACTGGGTAGTGGGTCATAAAAGCCCTCACCCACGTTTTTGTTTAAGTGTGGAGGGGTTTTTGGCATTTAACCCACAACCCTCACTCCTATCCTCACACTTCTTCAAACTTCCTCTCTTAGGAAATTCTCTCTCTGGAAGCATCCTACAATCAACCATGGGCAAAAGACAAGGTGACCAAGGTAAGGATAGCATTTTTTTATTTGTTTTCCTTGTTCATAGTGCCATGATGATAGCATAAGAGATTGCTTGTTTTTCTACCTTGTTTTGATTGATTCGATCCGTAACATCTCCGCCCTCATAGAGCGACTTTTTTGGCGTCATTGGCTTTTCATCCGGGGGGCACAACCCAGATATCACGAGAATTAGGCCTCGCGGTTGGGCCGCGAAGCGACCGCAAGGCTGTGGTGTCTCGCGGCTCTTCGGTGTCATGGCCTCGTGGCTTAGCCACGAGTCATTTGTCTTCATCACACGGGTCGTAGCGTGATGCCGGGGTGCGACTCTGGGGTCGGCTTCACCTTTTGTAGGTTTTTTATTGAGTCCCTTTAGGTGTGCTCCATTTTTATGTTTGTGCTATCGTATTTAGATAACCTCTATTAAGGATTTGTTGTTGATAGGGCCCCTTTATTTTCATAGAGCCAGGGAGACATTCTTCCTCGGATAATGAGGGTTTAGTTTCTCAAGAGGGCCTTGCTTTCGACTCTCGTGATTACACTATCACTGATTCCGAACTTCTAGTGCTCTTTGTGGATACCGCGGTGGACTTTGAGTTGCCCATACTTATAGCGGGTTGCCAAATTTTTGACCCCCAGGTAGGCACGTGACCCTTTACTCAGAGTATTTTCATTCGGGGCTCACGTTTCCTTACTATAAGCTTTTTGGGGAAGTCCTGACTCATTGTCACATTTGTATAAGCCAGTTAACCCCTACATGTTTTACCTTGTTTGAGGGTTTTGTTTCTCGGTTCACCGAGTTAGGCTTTGAAATAAATTTGGATGCCTTTCAGGCTCTATTCACAGTTAAGATGTGTACTTCTATACCATACATGTATTTTTTTCCCTCGTCAACCGTTAGGTTCTTGGAGGGTAACGTTAAACCTAGGGGTGATTGGAAATTGAAGTTCTTTTATTTTCTCGTCGCCCACTTGCGTATATCAACGCCTTTGCGTTGGAATGGGAACGCTGTCCCTCATCGTGTCACCCGTGTGCAAAAACAACTTAGAGTTATCTTTAGCAAGGTGGGTTTGTTTGAAAGTAGATTTGACATTAGCCAATTTTATACTCATGGTACTTATGCCTTCACTTTTTTGTACTTCATGTTGTAACTTTTAAGTGTGGCCTGGCCTCATGTTCCCATGCACTAACATTTGGTGGCTTTATGTATTTTTTGCAGGCGTTAGGGTGTCCAAGGGTGGCCAAGAGAACTTTACCACCCACGATACTCCCCGTGCTGTACCCACCCATAGTGATAGGTTTGATTCGCAGCGCCTCCGTTCCTTGCATAGAAAAACGTGACAGGGGTTGTTACGCCCTTGGATTTCGCCCCATCAGAGCAGGTACCATGCACTTTGGACTTTGATTCTATAATGGCGGGTTTAGGCTCTAGGGGTGCTCATGGCTCTAAATCGGGCGCCCTTGTTGGCTCTCAAGTCACTGTCGTGTTAGAGATAAGAGGTGGCAAAAACGCTCTTAGGGACTCAGCTCATTCTTCTCCTAGAGCTAGTTGTGGCAAAGGAGTAGCCCCTCAAGAGGGACATGTCATTCCTGGGAGACATGTTCCCTCTCATTCTTTGCCTCCGCCAGCTCCACCGGTGAAGTGTGCTCGTGGTTATTCTCTTGGGAGCTGTAGCTCGTCCGGACTTGGCATTGATTTGTTTAATTCTAGGGCGAACTTGGACCCCAACATCAGCTCATTTTGGGATACTACAGATCCTGTGACTCCTTAGTCTATGATGAGGATGGTCATGATAGATTATGACTCTACTCGCTTATCATCCCTATCGGTTGAGCGTCTTGATTAGGAGATTTGCATCGGGGTTGGTCGGTGTTATGTCCATTATTTATAGGCTACATGTTTGGGCATCTGAGGTTTTTACCCGATTTTAATTTTTGTCAGGTGGTCCAACTATCACACTGTCTTCGACTTAGGTACGAGGAGATAGAGAAGGAGCATCGAGATAGTGCCCAGCAGAACCAGAAGCTTCTTTCACGGTTCTAGAGAGCTAAGAACTCGGCTGACAAAAGGGAAGAGAAATATAAAGAGGTCAAGAAGAAGCTTGAGACGGAGAAGTCCGATGGTAGCTACTTCCTTAGCTCGGATGTTGGAAGAAAAACTCTAAGTGATGCCAAAAGGTCAGCGGTGGATAAATTTTGCAAGAGTGCCGCCTTTATTGAGGAGTGCAACCAGCGGGCGTATAAGGTTGCTCGGGGCTTTATGACCAAGATAGTACGCAAGTGCAGTAGGACTTTGTTAGGAAATTTCATGTTAGATGTTTTGATGATGACAAGATATGATTTTATGTTAGATCCCAAAATATAATGTAAGTTTATGTTTTCATAGATCAATTGTATAAGTGTTTGAAAGTCTGTAATTTTGTTAGGCTTGTAATTTTTATCTTTGTAGATTTTAGACTAAGTATTAGATATCGAGTCGCTAATAGAATTCTAGGTGAGTCTATTAGAGATGAAGTTGAAGATCAGCGTCTGAAGTCAAGTGAAGATGAAGATTTGTTCTTAGCGTCTGTCAAACGCTAAAGGACTGTTTCAGGGTTGTTGAATCAAGTACTTAAAGCACTCAAGCGATCAAGGATCATATTCACCTGAAATAAATTCTCAAGTCATGAAGGACTTAAATGCAATCATCAACGGACATTTATTTCCAACGGGAAATAAATTCAAATGCATTAAATGCCTGATAAGTGCATTAAATGTGATAAGCTATTATGACTTGTGGAAAAGCCACCTTTTGACTAGACTGTCAGAAATCAGAGTTCAAAACCTGCTCATGTTCAATCAGAGCCAGCAGAATTTCAGGAATGTCAGAATGGGACTGTTTAACTCGTTGCGTGAGGTACACGCGCCCACATGTATCCAACGGACAAATCCCAAGAAATTCTATAAATAGTACCCTTCAGCAAACCTTAAATACACACGTATATACACAAGAAAAAGGTCAAAACTTTGCTGAAATTACTTGAAAGAAAAGCTTACAAACTCCATAGCCAAAATCCTTCAAGCCTTTTCTTATACATTCCAAAGACAGTCACAGATATCTCAAACCTATTCAAAGAAGAACCCTAAACTCCTATTGAGATATCACAAGTTGTTTGAACTTCTCAAAATAAAACAAACCCGTGAAAAAACCCTTAACACCTTTCATCTGAGTGAGAAAGATTGTTGATTCTATAAGCAGTATTTTTGTGTAAAAAAAGCTTATTGAAGAAGGTCTCTAGTGGAGCTGAAGTCTGTGTGATCAAGGAGCTCAAGATCGTCTTCCCTCTCATCTATTTTGCAGAAGTCTCTGTGTGACTCTTTGATAATCAATCTAGTGAATTCTTCCAAGTGCATAGGAGAAGAAGGACGTATCTGGGATTACATCACCTAGTAAACCTTACAATATCTTGTGTTATTTATTGTTTTATTGCTTTACTTTACATTTGCATATTATATCTTGAAAAAGCATTCAAAACAATTAAGCGACTAAATCAAGTTTAAGAGAACGCTAAGCTATAAAATCATTTCCACTGTGTTAACCTTGATTAAGCGATTGAAACATTACTCTACTTTGGTAATCTTTGAAATCACTAAGTCTAAGTTATCTATTCTTAAGCGCCTGACCTAGTGCTAAGCTTTCCAAACATTCAAATTCTTCAAAGTAATACGAATGTTTTTGAAGTCGAAAAAGACTTCAGGGTCTATTCAAGTCGAAAAAGACTTAGTGCCATTGAAATTTCAGTTGTACTTTTAATCCCATAGGATTGAAAAAATTGCACTTTTGGTCACAGCCATAAAAAAAATGGATGGATAAAGCCGAGTGCCATTCATGCACCGTAAAATTTTCATCTAAGCTAACGGTGCATGTACGACACTTGCCTTTTTCCATTCATTTTTTGAAGTCCGGGACCAAAAGTGCAACTTTTTGAGTTCTATGAGACCAAAAGTAGAATTGAAATTCCAATGGGACTAACTATGAAATGAGTGAAGTCTTATAACACCATAAAAGAAATTTTCCCTATAATGAAGATTAAAAATCTTTTAAGTGAAATATTATTATGTAAAAGAACAATATGTATAAGTAATTTGATTGTATTGTGCAATATTTTAATCAAGTTAGAACGTACCATATATTACTTTTTGATCAATGTTCTTCACTATAGTCTGATTTCAAGTGGGCTATCAAGTTAAATGTCCTTTATATTTCTATTAATACAAACATAAAACAAAGCTAAGTATTTATGTTATTAAATATACTAAATTTTTTAAAAAAATATCAACTGATTAATTAAATTAAGAATATAGATTAGAATAGTGGACGCTAATATTATATTTGGTTGTGGATTACCATCAAATAAAATATTTCATTAACATAATAAATTTTATAAATTATGATTTTTATCTTACAACTATCAACTTTGTTTATTTATATATGTCTATAATTTATTGCTATATTATACGAAATTCCATGCTAATAATTAAAACAAACATAATATAACACACGCAACGCGCGTGCATTTTACCAGTTACTTAATAAGTATTATAATATTTGTTGGAAATTGGTATTTAAAAAAAACTGTGTAAAACACGACTTTAGTCTATGAAATTCGAGCAACACTCATTCCGGATACGGAATATTATGAGATAATATTGTACATAACGAGTAGATAAGATTTGCACTTCGACTTTTTCGAATCGGATTTCAAACGAATGAGAATTTTTTTTTAAGTGAAAGTAAAAATGTTATACCAACGAACAAAAGGAGTCACAATTTACAAAGGCAACATTAGGAGCAAAATTTTCTAACTTAGCCTCTCAAATATTTTAAAGCAAACAAATTAGAAACCAAAAGCAAACAGCCTTTCAAACAACGTCATCAGGCCAATATGCTATCTAAGCAAGCCAAGTCTCTTGTCTTCAATTTTCTTTTCATGCATTTCATAAATCTCATCTGGAGTTCCCTTTGCAAGTGTTCAAAGACCACATACCACACACTGTTATTTCTTAGATACTAGCAACTTTGATCCCCTTGCCTAATTTACATTGTTTGAAAGCATATATCACCCAGTTTTTTTTTATGTAAAACTTCCATGGGAAGTTTATCACTTGCAGCCAGCCCACACCTGTTGAACAAGCTACCTTGTCCATGCACATTCAAAAAACAGGTGGCTAATGCTATCAACCCCATCACCACATAAGACACATCGACTATCTTGTATCTCTATAAACTTACTACCTTTGTTTGAGGTCTCTGATTGCATCACTAGCCAAAAATGAAATGAATGTTTTGGTATGTTGTATCTGTTCCGCACTACTTTAGTTGGTTTGGATTAAGCTTGAGTCCCTCAAAATCAGTCATATGCACTCTGTACAATGTGTATCCCTAATGGTGTATTCTGCCAAGTATTATTTACATATCCTAATCTAAGTTTTCTCTTCACTTTTATCCAATTCACTCCACACCCATCTACATCTGTTGGTATTGTAAATTCCCGGAACTCTTGATCTTTTATACACACACTCCCTGGACAGGAGAAGAAAGTGTGGAAACTTGTTAAGTCGTTGTACAGATTCAAACAAGTGTCAAAGCTGTGGCATGAAAAGTTTGACAACACTATGTTATCAAACAATTTCAAAACCAATGCATGTGACAAATGCGTTTACATCAGATGTACACAAAACACGTATGTCATAGTATGTATATATGCAAACGATATGTTGATTATGGGGATCATGCATACCAAAGGAATGTTGAAGAAGAACATCAACATGTAGGATATGGGCTTGTTAGACATCATATTAAGGATTAAAATCTCTAAGACATATGAAGGACTTATCTTGTTGCAATCTCACTACATTGAGACGGTTCTTTACTAGCGATAGAGCTCCTGTTAAAATGCCAATGGACTTGAGCTTCTATTTGGTCAAGAACTCTGGCGAACACGTATAGAAAATAGATTATCCTGGGATTATTGACAGTCATATGTATATCATGAACTGCACTCATCCAAACGTTGCGTACTTTATGAGCAAGTTGAGTAGATTTACGAGTAAGCTTAGTCTAGATCATTAGAAAGCATTAACTAGAGTTCTTAAATAATTAAAGTACACTAAGAACTTAAGATTACACTATACAAGGTATCCATCTGTAATAAAAGGATGCAGTGATGCTAATTGAATATCAGGCACAAATGAATTCAAATCCACTAGTAGGTATACCATTACCATCGGTGGAGTGGCGGTGCCATTAAAAACGTCTAAGAAAACTTACATAACCCGGTCCACAATATAATTAGAGTTCATAACTTTAGATAAACTTGATGAAGAAGTTGAGCGACTACAAAATTTGTTAGAAAACATTCCCTGTTGGGAAAAGCCAGTGTCCCCTATCCTGATTCACTACAACAGTCAGACGACAATCAAAAGGGCGCATAGTAGCATGTACAATGGTAAATCTAGACACATTCGTCGTAGACACAATACCATTGTATAGTTGATCTTGCAACAGAATTATCTCCATTGCTCATGTGAAATCAAAGGAGAATATTGCAGATCCTTTGTCGAAAGGATTGCAGAGAGATCAAATAGACTGCTTATCAAGAGGAATAAAGTTAAAGACTACAAATTAATAATGGACAGAAATGAAACCCAACCTTGTTGACTGGAGATCCCAAGATCTTGGTTTAATAGGAAAACTAAGTTTTGAAAATTCAATGATGCACTTAAGAGTCAAATAAAATCCAAAACCTTTTTTCCAGAATAAGGAAGTGGTCCCTGCAAGTCGTGACAAAAGGCTATCAGACTTTTAGTGATTCCTATATTGTCAAAAGACTTAACGTAACAAAGTGGAGTATGACATGATACTCTTAAATAGAAGATCACTTATGTAAGTGTGAGATGTAGGTAGCCTCAAAACTAGGTAAACACTTATGAATCCAAAATGGGTGTTCAAAATGCACCTAATAGTGAGAACAAAAATTGCCGAGAGTTTATCATGTGAATATCATTGTCTGGATTCATACAAACAGTTGACCAATTCAAGACATTGCGTTCATTGGACAACCTAGTAAATCCGATGATATTTCACTAAAAAAGGTTCAAAGCCAAAAGCTACATCTTTTGATGTGATAGACTTATAATAGAACTCACAAGAAACTGCATATGTATTAATTTTATTCATGTGAGGGATTGTTGAAAATAGGTAGTTTAAAAGAAGTGTGTGAAACACGACTTTAGGCTACAAAATTCGAACAACACTTGTATCTGGGAAAAAAAATATTATGAGATAATATTAATCCACATAACGAGTAGATAAGATTTGCAGTTCGAATTTCTCGAATCGGATTTCGGACGAATGTGAAATTAAGTAACAAAGGTTGTTGTTTAGACTAGTATGATATTAGTTATCCCACAAGGAATCAAAAGGAGTTATGATGGTTTATAAGTCATTTAGTAGGAAAGAAGTTTTTGGAATGGGGAAGGACCTGGGTCCTACGGGTCTTCCCTTTGCCCGCATATAGGTCCAATCTAGTGGACCCAGACCCGAACATGGGCTCGGGCCTGGGCTTGGGCAAGGATCTTGGGCTTGAACTCAGTGTAATTTTTTGGATAATATTTAATTAAGTGATTATTTATGTAATAAATTAAAATCCTAGAAAATCCTTATCCATCAGATTCTTTTTGATAGAACAGAAGAAAATAATGGAAGATGAAAAATCACACATGTGAAATTGCTGGCCACGATCACACCGGTTTTTAATTTGGTACTTCACGCGTAACGTGAAGAAATAGCCAACTAGGCTGAATGGCCAACCATTTTGGCTTTATGGCCAAACAACCAATTGTTCCAGTTGAAACGGTCAGCTGTTACCTAGGTGCACTAAAGTCTGGAATTGATTTTTCAAATTTCAATCTTTCCATGCCTATAAAAGGCCTCCTGCGGAATCATTCTCAACACACCAATTCATCATTTCTTCTTTTGCTTTTTCGAAAGCCACTCTTGAGAGTTCTAGGTAGTTGTTTGTTCGTAGACTTAGAGGTTCGAAGTGGTTCTACCTCAGAGACGAATTGTTATATCTTGGGGCACTATTGCACTAACCCATACCATTAATAACTGGATAAATTTGTGTTAAACACATAGGGTTGACCATTACTTCAATTAATTTTGGTGTTTGTAATTCTCCAGAAGCATTTTTGACAAAAAACAATATTTGCATATGATTGGTTATTGTATTTAAATTATACATTAATCACATGATAAACGTAATTTAATTCAATTATATTGAATTTGCCCAGATCGGTCTAATTAATGTGCAATTAATTGAAATAATTTTTGCAAAATGAAAATGGAACCATATTGTTCATATTTTTCATTGGCAGAAGTATTTTTTGAAATTTTGTAATAGGACTCCATGGAAGAAAATTGTGGAAATAAAAATTTGTTCAGCAAGCTGCAAAGTTTCACTAATTGTGTGTTAAGAAGAAAGAGCTTGACTGATTGTTTAAGGTGGATTTGACACCATATTTTGAGATACTACTTTGGTTTACTTTTCAAATATGAGAAGAGGGTATCTGAGGGTGAGGGGTAATAAATTACAAATCTGAATCTAAAGAGGGTATCTAAAAACGGAGTGCTGAGTTTTGAATAGCCAATAATCATGTAGATGTAGGTTTTCAAGATAAATTATATTAGGGATGACAAGAGACTTGGATAGAGCAAGTCGCCCATTGAGGCTAGTTAAACGGGTCTTGGGCCCAAGGTTGGAGTTTTGTCTTTTGGGCTCATTCGAGTGTGGGGTGGGTCACGGGTCCACATAAATCCCGCCTCGGGACCTTAATATTTTTTTTTAAAAGTTATAATTTTTTCCTTTATTTAAATTATTAGCCTCTAAAATTAAATTTTCACAAGTTTTAAATTCACTTTTTAAAATTAATTAATGAGAATGGACTTAAAGTTAATACATATTTGCGGAATATTCTGTCGAAAGAGGTGTTTTGCAACGAAATTCAAAAGCTGGGGGGTAAAGTGCGAAACCTTTTGGAATAGGGGGTAAAATGAAAACATGTCATACTTTTGGGAACTTGCTTTTTACCCTAATGTATATGTATATCTGTGTATGTGTGTGTATATATATATATATTACATAAATATAATATATCATAATTACCATACTTAATTGGAGTTTATATATTATCGTATTGCATCGGATTAATAACTATTGTATTTAGTTGAATTTAACTTAAATTGGTGTCTAGATATGATTTAATCGAATTTGATTGGTCATAATCTAACAGATGAAAATTCGGTTTCAATTTTTGAAAAATATAAATTCAATTTAGTATCAATATCTGGGTATAATTTACTGTACTTAATCAAATTGAATATCTAAATATTTTAAGTAAATCACTCTTTTTCACTATATCACAACCCCCCTTTTTTATTTAACTACGTTTACCCCCTCACATGGAAGGGTAAATTCGTCCAAAAACATGATCAACATCTAAATCAAGTCAAAGCAAGACTAGAATTAGATTTTGAAAAATTTTAGCGTCTGGCGCCAGCGTTTTTGGTTCAAGAAGTTAATAGAATGGTCTTTTTGTTAGACGGAGTATGCCGGTAGGGAAAGTGATGGGGGGGGGGGGGGGGGGGGATTCCTTGTATTTAGCCCATATGTTCGGGGGGTAAATCTTCCCAAAAAATAATACAAATTCTTGTTGGGCCAAGCCCCGTAAATCCGTCTCTGCCTAGCCATTTTCTCCTATTTTTCTCTTATGTCGGCGTCGACATGGTGAAACAGTCTCCTCTATTGCCATTGTTTCAGCCACCATGATCGACATGTCAAGTTGTAGCATTCTTTTTTAAGTTTTGTATGTCAACTATAGGCTTAATAAGACATCGCTGCTACTGTCGCCACTGCCACCACCCCTTTATTCAGTGACCAACACTTTCAAATTTTTTTGTGATTTTTTATTTAGTTTTTTACTTATTCTATTTAATGTTATGTTTTCTCTCTCGAATGAGAACCAATCTGCATTGAACAAGAGTTTGTAGGTTTTGTGCACAAGTGTTATTTGTCCGATTGTTTGGCCTTTGACATTAGATTTCTTCGAAATTTGGTATCCTGAAGAAATTAGATATTTGGTATTTCAGTTGTTCTTAATTGCATTGACATAGACAATTTACAGTGTCTTGTTCACAGCATTATGAATTTCTATTGAATGTTTGAATAAAATGATATGATATGTTCAATATTATCAAAAAATAAACCCAAAAATTGCAAATAAAACACTTTCTCTAACTGAAAACGCAATTTCTTGGAAAAATGAAACCAAACATTGGGTTATTAACATACAGATAAACAAAAAAATTAGATACCCAGCTGTTGCAGAGCAATTAATATGAAATGGGCTACTAAATATCCCGGCCCGACCCATATTCTCAATATGAATGTCTGTGACAAGGTATGATTAGAATATCGATATATTCATCGTGTCAGGGAGGCTGGGCCTGTGGACCATTCTTATTCTATGGGCCCAGAGTTTTAGTCATTCACAGTCTCAATTTGATGACAAAAATTTTATGAAATGTTTGATTTTTTGAGTGGCTTTTTTTGGTTGAGAACTTGAGATTGTCTCGTGAGAAATTCATTAAAATTTCTTTTATGAGATGTGTTTGATTTTCGTGTGAAAAATTGGTATTTTTTTTTCCTGTCACATGGAAATGTATTTGGATTACTCATATTCAAATGATATTTGGATGATTTTTTTTGGTGATACTGTGTTGGTTTTAAATAGACCTAAGTTATTATAACAGTAGCATCATGTAAAATTTTATCTGAAAAAATTATTTTAACAATCAATTCATGTAGAGTTTTGGATAAACTAAACTCGAAGACCCTTTGCCCTTCAAATATAGCCATTTCTGATACAGTCAGAAAAAACAGAATAATAATGATAATAGAAGTAATATTAATGATAATAATGAGGAAAGCTTGGACCATTGATCTATGATGTTTTAATATTTGCGAAAAATCTAACAGTTGAAATCTTAAATAAAATATTTGTGTTTGAATTAATTAAAATCAAATATAAAAAATCTAACCATTGATTACAAATGATCCGACAGTGATTTAAAATGAGAATAAATATAATATTTATCAAAATGAGGGACATAACGGGTATTATTCCAAAAATTATTAACGACGTTAGACTTGACTAATGAAAAGGGAGCATTTGCAATCCAAAAATTACATAGAGATTTTTATGACTATATATGACTATGAATTTAACACGAGAGTTTCTTGCACATAAACATTATCATATGGGGCAATATGCAATTAATCCTTTCGAATAGTACAATATCAACATTGCAAAATAATACAAGAATAAAATAAGTTCAACCCATTTACATCCAATACATTTAATGCGCTCAACTCTTATTTTCATTGAAGAAAAGAGAGGAGAAATATAGTATTGAAACACTTTTTAAACTTTTTTGGAACTCTTTCCTTTATTTTTTAATTTGACCCAAAAGTTTTTCAAATTGCCAAAAAGTAGTCCACCGCATGCAAAAAAGTATTAGATACTCAAATCAACATTTTTCATTTTACTTTTTTAAAGCTTCGAATACTCCAAAAAAAAAAATGTATATAACACGTGTCCACCTTATATCCTACTTTTATCTGTATTGAAAAAAAGAAAAATCCAATATTACATGGGATACATTTTAGAATATCAATAAACATAGGTGACCACAATGCTCATTAATGCCCCGTATTGATGCTCTCGTGGTTTCTCCACCAAACAAGGTGGTGGAAGATGTCTGTTTTTTTCTTATAAGAAATTGTCTTAAATTTCTCAACACACGATTTTCCAAACTAACAAAGGTTCTTCACCTCTCTACCTCATCTTCCCATACAACTTAGGGTTCTGAAATACAAAAAAAAAAAGAAAAGAAATTGAGATATAGATTCTACATATATATATGTATATTATATGCATTCTCATTTCCAAATACATTATATGCATTCTCACTTCCTCGTTAGGGAGAGGAAATTTGCAGTTTATAAGTCTTTCAAGTCCCACGTCTCCAACCGATATGGGAAGATAGTTACATAGACATCAATCTATATATATATATATATATATATATATATATATAGTGGATGTTTTTTCTTTTTAAAAGAACTTCCATTGAATTAAACAAAGGTATCCACAGTTGTCTTCATCAAGAAGACAAGAAAAGAAACTTGGAATCATGTGTAGGACAATTAATGCATGGAGCTTAGGGTTTGTAAAATACATCAATTTCAATACTAATCTCAATCTCGGAATTGGTTTTATTTATTTTCTCTAATTAGTCATATTGCCTCTTAATTTCATGTCAGGGTCTCATTAATGACTTGGTCGTGTATTTGTCAAGTTTTGGTTCCTGCAATTAGACTCAAAGGTATCTTGCAATTTCTTATTCACCCCTGCAATTAATATGTCTTGTTTGGAAGCTGTCAAATTTATATTTAGCCATTAACAATTAAACCTTGTGTTAGCTAGAATCTTGCCTGTGAAATACCATACCCTTTCAACATGCCTCGGGTCATTCCACAACGAAGTGTATGTAACAAAATTGATCCATTTTTCACTATTACATCATGAAAGAGAGTGTAATTTTCCCCATTCAGTATATATAACTATGATTGAATCGGTTTTGTTGCATTAATCCGATATAGAAGTATGTACTAGCATACAATGTTATTATTTTTTTTTTGAACGTGTGAGTTGGAAAAAATGAAATATTTTGCACATCTTAATCTTAAAAGTAATTGTTTACGCAACATTACTTTAGAAATATATTATTCTTAGAAAGGTAGTAGTTTGTAGGGTCATTGTCCTGTTGAAGATTACAAGTATGGGATTTCTTCACATTGATCTCAAAAAGAGGACTTAAGATAGAGGTTTTCACCGGAGGAACCGTTCTCCTCGTGGAAAATATGGTTCTTGTTCAAGTTGTTACCTCTTTTTGTGGGGATTGGGAGCCCCCACTAAATGTGATCTCTCGTAATATACAAGATTTAGGCCTTCATTCTAGATTTATCAGTTCTAGTACTTCTAGCTATAACGAGTGTTTTTGTGCCTCTATTGCTGAGTCTAATGAGTTGTTAGTAATTTGTATTGACGGGCACAACTTGATTTGTAGTGGAATAAAATTTGTAATCCCTTCTAATTTTATTAATGTACAATTTTTAATTATAAAAAAAATTACAAGACATTATCAAAAAGGAAACATGTGTATTCAACTGTACCACTACAACAACAACAAAATGTAATTATAGTGATAAAATTTGAAGTGATAATGTTAAAGTTGTCAATATATATATATATATATACATATATTTGTTGACAATAATTTTTGTTTTGTCACAATAAAGATTTTTAGTGACAAGAGTTTCTTTAAAGTTTTCACTATTGACAATTAGCGACACATGTATAGTGACAATTTAATGACAACACAAATAGAGTGACAACTATAATTGTTGTCACTAAGTTATCACTAAACGTGTCACTAATTGTCAATAGTAACAACAACTTCCTTGTCACTATCAAGAGTAACAACTTTTATTCAAATTTTGTCACTATTAAATATGTAAAATCTATTCTTGTGATAAAACAAAAATTTTTGTGACTAAAAATTTACAATTAGTGACAATTTTAACATTGTCACTTTGACATTTTGCCGCTAATGTTTTCTTTTTTTGTAGTGTACACACACGAGAAGATGCAGACATTGTACTTTTCGTAAAAAAAAAAGACTTATATAAAGAAAATTACTATTATCTTTAATGGGAAGTGATATGATAAATATGTTTAGGACGGAGCTAGATTTTTAGTTTTGGGGCGAATACCAAAACAAATGAGCTAAACTTTATATATATTGTTTACTATGTGGATGCGAAATTTTGAACATAAAAAACTTGGGCAATTATTTTGGGGCAGGTGCCCCGGCTCAGTCACTGTACAATGTAACCAGATTTTGTGTACGAATGCATGTATGATTCATGAGCTAGTTAATGATAATATAATAATGTTATAAAGTGAAATGTTATAGTAACACTATTTATAACTCTATGGCTTATAATCCTTCTTATCCCGTTCCGAAATTTACAGAAACACAAATCAAATGCTAGACTAGTGCCTTCTAATATTAAGAATGAAAAAAAAGTATTATGTAAAAATAGTTTGGTAAATATCCAATTGTAGTTGCGGGAACAATATGAATATACACTGTCGAAACTCTGACACTAGGGCCAAATATGAAGCCCATTCAAACAGAGAAAAATCTTGAATAGAAATTGGAAATTGTAGCAACTGAAAGTGCGACTTCATCGATCTGTCTTAACAACGAAGAAACTTGAAAAGAAACTGACTATTTTTTTTTTTTTTTAATGTGTGTATACTTTTTTTTTTTGGTTTCAAAAAAGATAAAGATTAGACGCGGAAACCCTAATCTCTTGTGTCAGATCGTGTAAAGAAAAATCCTCCACACGGCGGTACTGTCTCTAATAAGATTCAATCATTTGTCATTTTTGGGGGGTCACAAATCGCTTACGACTTGACCTAACCAAGTATACTAATAATTATAAACTTGATAAACGTAGAATTCAGATTATGATAGCCCATAAAAGGTTCCCTCAATTTCTGTTCAGTCATTAGTGATCAAATTGAGATGAATAATTGGAAAACTATTCCATGAGGATTTTTAATATTTATTCAAATAATATTATTTTTGGAATTGGTGGTCCCAAGTGGCATACGAAAGGTCTAGAAGGAGGGGTTGAATAGACCCTGAAATCTTTTTCGACTTTAAAAATTTCGTATCACTTTTAAAGATTTGAACGCTTAGAGAGCTGAGCGCTTAGGTCAGGCGCTACAGTAAAGATAACTTAGACTTAGTGATTTTAGCAATTTACCAAAGTAGGGTAACGCTTAGATCGCTTAATCAGGGTCTGCACACCGAAAATGATTTTAAAGCTTTAGCGTTCGTTTTGGTTAAATAGTCGCTTAACCGTTTTACTTGTCTTTTTCAAGATAAATGATAAAATATAAAACAAGACAATAAAATAGTAAATGACAACAAATAACACAAGAATTTGTAAAGTTCACTGGGTGGTGTAATCCCAGCTACGTCCTCCTTCTCCTTGAACACTTGGCGAAAATCCACTAAATTGATTATCGAAGGATCACATAGAGACTTCTACAAAATAGAGGTGGAGATATTGATCTTGGGCTCCTTGATCATACAGACTTCAGTACCAATGAAGATCTTCACCAACAAGCTTCTCCCACTAAAAAATACTGCTTGTAGAGTCAACAACTTCTTCACACAGATAGATGACGTTGAGGGTTTTGATCATGGGTTTGTTTGATTTTAGGAAGTTCAAACAGCTTAGGATATCTCAATAATAGTGTATGATTCTTCTTTGAAAATGTTTGAAATATCTATGACTGTCTGGAATGTGTGTAGAAAGTTTGGAAGAATTTTGACTATGGAGTTTTTAAGCTTTTCTTGAAAAAATATTTCAGCAAAGTTTTGACTTTTTTTGTGTATATACTTGTATTTTTAGGGTTTGCCGAGGTGAGGTATTTATAGGCATTTTCTTGGGATTTGTCCGTTGGACACATGTAGGTGCATGCCTCTTATGCGCGAGTAAGTCATACCTTTTCTCTGACATTCCTAAAATCCTACTACACTGATTTGATGTGACAGGTTTGAACTCTGAAATTCTGACAGTTTAAGCCAATAGGTAGGTTGTTCCGTATACAATATGTCCTTATCACATTTAATGCTCTTATCAAACATTTAATGTATTTGAATTTATTTTCCGTTGAAAATAAATGCCCGTTTAAATGATTGGATTTAAGTCCTTAGTGACTTCGAAATTTATTTCAGGTGAATCTGATCTTCTTGATTGCTTGATTACTTTGATCGCTTGATTCATGAACCCTGAAACAGTCCATAGCGATTGGCAGTCGCTTAAGACAAAATCTTCATCTTCGCTTGACTTCAGATGCTGATCTTCAACTCCATCTCTAATAGACTCACTTAGATTCTACTAGCGACTTGGTATCTAATACTTAATCTAAAATCTACAAAGATAAAGATTATAAGCTTAGTAACATTACAACCTTTCAAACGCTTATACAAATGTTCTATGAAAATATAAACTTATATTCTTTTGGGGTTTAACATAAAATCCTGTCTTGTCATCTTCAAAACATCTAACACGAAATTCCTAACAGGGATAATTATATTGCTTCTACCTAGTCCTCTCTATAATTGAATATACTTTTGGTATGGCTAATTAGTCAACTTGATTTAATGTAATAAAAATGATTTGATTATTTTTCTTAAAAAGCATTCAATACTATTAAAGAACATAACAAATTAATATCACTATTTCAAAGCTTTTTATTATTGCTAAGTATTACAGAAATAATATAATAATTGTTCAAGAGATTAAATAGTTTTACCTTATTATAGCAAAATTGGGGAAAATCTCATTTTTGATTCCGTAATTGATCACCTGTGCACGTTTGATACAAAATATTTTGGAAATCTCACTTTTGATACAAACATCACCATTTCGTATCACTTTTGGTACCACCGTTGAGTTGGTAATAGAAAATGGTACATTAGGTACGCGTGGACGTTAACTTCTAGCTGGGAAGGGAATAAAACTGGGGAAAAAGGGTAAAATTGGAGAAAAACACAAAATTAGAGTTTAGGAAAGGAAGAAAATTGGAGATTTCTTCAATATCGGGTGCGATTTCTTAAATATTTGGTATGAAGCAACTAATTTCTTTAAGTATTGGAAGAAAAATGTAACAGAGCAAGTTGAACAAATGAAGAAATGGTGTGTTTTGTCACCCTAATTTCGAAGAAATCCCCAATTTTCTTTCTTTTCTAAACTCTACTTTTGGGCTCTTCTCCAATTTTACCCTTTTTTCCTGTTTTTATTCTCTCCTCAGCCTACTGTTAATGACAGCGCGTACCTCACGTACCTGTTTCCGTTAACAACTTAACGGTAATACCTAAAGTGATATAAAATAGCAATGTTTGTATTATAAGTGAGATTTTCAATGTTTGATATAAAAAATATACAGGTCATCAATTACAATACTAAACTTAAATTTTAAATTGGATGAAGTCATACGTGTTTGATGGAATATGATTTTGTGCAAGGATGGCTCACGAGATGCAACTGTACATGGAAGGATAGAAAATTCTGTGGGTTATCACATCCTTGATTTTTATTTAAACTTTTTGTCCTGCTAGAAAGAAAAAGAAAGATAAAGTACAAAAATCCATGTTTTGACTAGTGAGCTTCTGAAAATAGAAGAATCCAAAGAATTTCGAGGACAATTTACAAGTTAATTAATTTGTCTGTCACAAGAGTAATGACTACCTCGTGAAGAGATATACTAAAATTGCCATCAAATCAAGTGCCTTAATAAATTTCTTTCATTATTTCCTTTTCCTTTTTAAGGTTTAATATTTAAATATAATTTTGGAATAAAGTATCAGATTTTTTTAATGGGTCGGCACTTTAATTTTTGCTTCTACTTCTTTTTTCTAACTCTTGTAAGTAATGCAAGAAAATATAATAATTAGTAAAATATATATTAAGTGATATTATCAATTCTTAGTAATATTATATATTAAGTGCAAATAATAGCAAAATTTCAATTTTAGTCCCATAGAATTTCGTTATTCTAGTTTTAGTCTCACACTTTACAGGATTCTAAAAACCATCCCAATAAATCAAAAAAGTTGGGATGTTAATCCTTTTTTTAATCAACATTAGTCTCATACTTTATCTTGTATTTTTAAAATTGCATTTTGCCCCCTGAACTATACAAGATGTGTTAAACACCCTTCTAAACATATTTTTTTTTCACTTACCCCACTAAATATATTTTTATTTCACTTAGGCTCTGCATGGTTGTGTTTTCGAAAATGAATTTTGAATTTTTATTGGAGAATGTGTATTATAGAAATTCATGTGAAAATATTAATTTTTTTTTGTTTGTTTGGATGTGTTTTTGAAAAATGTTTGAAAATTATGTAGATGTGATATAAAATTGATTGAATTAGTTATATATGTAATGATTATAGGAGAAAAAATTAGAATAACATTTTATTTATGATAAAGTAAGAAAGAGAATGTGTTGGATAGTTGAATTATGTAATTAAAGAAAAGAGAGAATGAAATGATTGAATTGATGAAATGATGAGTAGTTATATAGGGGAATGTTTAGTAGGATTTAAAATTTGAGTATTTTCTATAGAATTTATCTTGGAGTGTGCATTTTCATTTTTTGGTGATCCAGAAAATGAAAATGCACTTAAAAAACAGAACCATATAGAGGCTTAATTTTTCAGGGGGTAAGTGCATATTAATATTTGTTTAGGGGGGTTTTAAAAATATATTGTATATTGTTATTTTTAGGAAAGGAAAAGAAAACCGCCCGCAGCCACTGTTCCGCCTCCGTGTATGGAGGAACCGGACCTGGATAAGCCACCACCGCTGGTGGTTACGCCGAATAGGAACACTAAGAAGTTGAAAAGAAATCTGCTTGGGGCGGATAATGGGATTAACCAAAACCCTAACCCCGAGTGAGCGTGACAATGAATAACACCTCTCCAGCGGCTGGATTTGCGCCGACAGCGACATATACCCATGCTAACCAGTTTGTGGAGAAGGATACGGTCGAGGATGACCAATCTGCCATACAGGACAATCTGGCGAATGCTTGGGGAACAAACAATCTTTGCCATGAATGAAACCCATGGATGATCTTGGGGCACTATCTAATAGTTCGGAAATGGGATCCGACGATCAGCCCGAAGAAAGAAAAGGTATCAAACACAATAGTTTGGTTTCGGTTCCCAAATCTCCCGATGCATTACTTCAATGAAAAAACACCTTCGTGGGATGGGGAAACTTATTGGGAAAGTGCGTGGCATTGATAAACATACCGAAGAATCTTTGTGGGGTCAATATGCAAGAGTGTGCATTGAAATTGATTTGGAAAAACCTCTTGTGCCGGTGATTAAGGTTAACAAGAAGTTGAGAGTAGTTGAATACGAGGGACTATCATTAATCTGTTTTAAGTGTGGAGCCGTCGAAAACCGCAAAGAGACCCGCAGATCACAACAAGGTCCGGACATTGCCGGAAAAGGAGAAGGAAAACAGGCGACACCAGCGACGCTCGGACCATGGAACATAGTGCCACCTCGAACAAGAAAAAAGGGACTGAGGAAGGTGAGTGTTAAGGGAAACCAGCAAGACCCGAATATATTTTACTTTAGGGTAGGGAACCATGAAGAGGCAAACACACCGAGGAATCAACATAATTGGGAAACATAGGCAAAGAGTGACCCTTAGGAGCAAGGTGCAAATGCTCATGACAAGGGAAATACATCTCAGGTGCAAAGGACTCGACAGGCTAAAAATAAGGGTTCGGCTCCCAGTGGCTCACGGTTTTCAACTTTACAGGATCTGGATGAACAATTTGAATCAGAAAATACTAAGGATACAAATTCGGTAGGCGAGGTGGGAACGAGTGTAGGGGCTAATAAAGTCTGGCGAAGAGCCGACAGGGAAAAATATTCGACTCAGACAGAGACGATAGTGGCAAAGGATAATATTACTCCAATCACCCATGGCTCTACTTACGCAATCAGGAACAACTCCATAATTCCAGATAGGGATAGGGAGATGGATAGTACGGAAGATAATGCGAGGCTCCCGTGGAATACAGGTTCTCAATTTGATCACATACGACCACCGGAATACAATAAGGATGACATGCTTAGCTCGGACGAAGAATTAGTAGAAGAAGTGGACACGTCCAATATCGATGCTCAAGGTAGCGCGATGGGTTATATAGACGGTCAAGCTGAATCTCAAGGGGACTTGGCTCTCCTCATCGACATGACCACGGATAGGGGGGTTCTAGCCCCCCCCTCGTTATAAGTTTTTTGTTCTTTTAGAACTTCTCCCTCTGTATAGTTAAATGACGTCGATATTTTGGAATTGCAGGGGTTCTGCAAAACCGGAATTTTTGAATTCGCTTCGAGAAGTTCTTAATTAGCATAAGCCGATGATCCTTGTACTTATGGAGCCTCGTGTTCCGGGTAACAAGGCTGATACTATTTTGAAGTTTAGTAAATTTGACAAAGTTGAAAAAGTGGAGGCTCGGGGATTTACGGGAGGTATTTGGCTACTTTGGAATTCGTTGGAAGTTAACATTGAAATCATTGAGGCAAACGAGCAGAGTATTACTTCCATCATCAGACGGGCGGGTGACACAGATTGGGTTCTCATTGCAGTGTATGCAAGCCCGCAAGTTGAGTCACGTAACCACCTTTAAAGACACCTGGTATATATGGAGCCCCATATCCATGGTCCGTGGGTTATAGCGGGAGATATGAACGTGGTTACGACTCAAGCTGAGAAAACAAGAGGAGCCCCCAATTGATCCATCTAAATGCCGAATATTCTTGGAATTTGCGGACCAATGTGGGCTTATTGATTTGAAATTTATTGGCTCCCCATTTACGTGAGCCAAAGGAGGAAGATCGGCACTGTAGGAACAATTAGACAGAGCACTGTGTAATGACAGGTGGAGGCTCCAATTTCCAAAGGCTATGGTGTGACACTTACCCCAAATAGGGTCGGATCATGCCCCTCTTCTCCTCACCTTAGCCGAGCAGCCGCGGTTTACAGCTAGTCTAGAGTACTTTTCGTTTCAGTCGACGTGGTTTACTCATCCAAATTTTCCCGAGTTAATTGAGCAGAATTGGTAATTACAATGCGAACAGGGATTACATGCTCAAATTCAACACACTTGAGCAGCTGTCCATACGTGGAATCTCGATGTATTTGGGAACATTTTCAAGCACAAGCAACAACTGTCGGCACGTGTTTCGGGAATTCAAATGGGGTTTGGTAATCAATTTTAAATATTATCTAAGGAAATTAGAGAATAAGCTCCAAGCTCAGTACTTTGATACTTTACGTCAAGAGGAGTTATTTTGGAAACAAAAGGCCAGGACGCAATGGCTTAGAGCAAGGGATTTAAACACGCATTTTTTCCACATCTTAGCAGTTAATCATTAAGGCAAAACCCATGTTTGTTCTTTGGACTGAGAGGATGGGACCATCGAATTCGACCCGGGAGGCCTCAAGCAAATGGCAGTTGATTTTTACAAAGAGCTCTATTGTCAGGGTGAACCCGTGGGTACCTATACCTATACTTCAAGGTTTCCAAAATTGCAAGATCATCACGTTGAGGCTTTTTCTCGGCCAGTCACCAAAGCTGAAGTTAAAAGAGCACTATGGGATATGAGTCCGACTAAGTCCTCGGGACCCGAGGAAATTCAGCCGATGTTTTATCAGAGGTTTTGGAATACCGTGGGGGATGATATTTTTCAGCTGGTCCAGAAAACTATTTAGTCAGGTAGTATCGATCCTTCCCTTAATAGCTCTCGTATTGTGTTAATTCCAAAAGTTAAGCACCCAACACATCTCTCTCAATTCCGACCAATTAGTCTTACCAATGTAAGTATTAAAATTGTCACTAAAACTTTGGCAAATCGCATTAAAGATTTCATTGATGAGATTATCCCCCGGTCTCAAAGTAGTTTTATCCTGGGTAGACAGACAATTGATAATGTGCTGATAACTCAGGAAATATTGCATGACCTTCGTAGGCTAAAAATACTAAAGGTTTTTTCCTAGCTAAAATCGATTTTGAAAAAGCATACGATCGGATTAATTGGTCTTTTCTCAATAATGTGTTGTGTGAGATGGGCTTCCCCGAGAATTGGAAATCGTTTATTATGGAGTGCACCACCCATGCTAAACTTTCCCTGCTGTGGAATGGTGAAGCAACAGAGTGGTTTGCCTCTAAGCGAGGTCTAAGACAAGGGGACCCCTTGTTGCCTTATCTTTTCATTTTTTGTGTTCAGAAATTAGGTTGTCTGATTGCCAGGAAGGTTCAGGAAAAGAAGTGGCGCCCTGTACCCACCTCTTGAAATGGCCCTTGTATCTCACATTTGATGTTTGCGGATGACTTATTGTTATTTGGGGAAGCGACGGTACATCAAGCTCAGATAGTTATGGATACTCTGAAATCATACTGTAATCTCTCGGGACAAGCCGTGAATGCTCAAAAGTCGAAGCTCTTCATCTCTAACAATGTGGACCCGCAAACCAAATACCGGTTAAGCGCTATTATGAACTTGGAACAAACAGACAACTTGGGGCGTTATTTAGGTGTTCCTCTTCAACATGCTACGGTTCTTCGCAGGGACTATGAGTTTTTGGTGGATTGGGTTAAGAAAAGATTACAAGGCTGGAAACGTAAGCAACTTTCTCTGGCTGGTCGTGTGACCTTTATCAAGTCGGTTACGGAGACTTTATCGTCATATCATATGCAAACGATGCGAATTCTGTTAGGTGTGTGCGATGCTATTGATAAGGCCCATCGTCAGTTTTTGTGGGATGGCTCGGATACAGAGAGGAAAATGCATTAGGTAAATTGGGACACGGTGTGTAAACCGAAGAATCAGGGGGGGCTAGGGCTTCGAAAATCTCAATCCATGAACCTGGCACTACTCGGTAAGTTGGGAAAGCAATTGATCACGGAGGAGGATAACTTGTGGGTTAATGTTTTTAAGCATAAATACATCCTGAGGAACATGGCTAGAGCTAAAAATGCTACGTTAGCTACTTGGCGTAGTATTTAGTCGGTCATCCCTCTACTCAAAAATGGAATTCGGTGGATAGTGAGTAACGGGTCCTGGATTAAATTCTGGGAGGACGTCTGGCTCAATGATGAACCATTGGCACTACATGCGGGGTAGCCCATTTCTCTGGAAGAGATACGTCGCACGATTGACCAGTATTGGATTCAGGGGTTTGGCTGGGACTGGAAAGCCCCACAGGGACTACCGGATAACATTAAACTTGGGCTGAAGGACATAGACTTAGACAGACAAGCAGATCAATTGGATAAGCCATAGTGGCTTTTTTCCCCGGATGGTAAATATAGTTGCAATAGTGCCTATGGGGCGTTAACTCAAGCTCCTAATCTGACGCGGGACTCTAAATTCTGGATGAAAATTTGGAAGGTACCGGGGACCAGCGATGAATGTTTCTTTGGCTGCTTCATCACGATAAAGTGATCACTAATTCGGTATTAAAAAACCGAGGCATTGTAGCTACAGATAGCTGCAGCATTTGTGGGATTGCTTCTGATACCCCACTTCATGTGATTCGGGATTGTCTATGGGCGAAAACATTTTGGTTACAGCTTGTGCACCCTAATTTTCATAATTTTTTTTCCAGGAACAGCGAAGGACTGGATCGACTGGAACTTGTCACATAAGGGTAACAGGTATGAGTGGTGTGATAGGTGGGACCTTGTGTTTACTGAGACCATTTCTTTTCTTTGGCAGGTCCGAAATGAGGTGACCCATGGTGTCCGATATGGAGTTCCCACTGGGGAACTAGATGTGTTACTAAAAAGAATTGACAGTACAATACATGCTCTTAACTTTGATCCGGACGTGATGCATTTTCAAATTCACAAGGGCTAGAAAAAGCAGGCACCCGAATACACTAAACTAAATGCGGATGCTGTGGTGACATCGAGTGGCCAGACCGGGGTCAGAGGTACTCTTCGTGATGAACACGGAACTTGGTTAAGGGGGTTCAGTGGTCGAATTGACCCGTGCTCATCATTGGAGGCTGAGATGCAAGCCATCCTAGAGGGATTAGAGATGGCGTGGGCTACAGGGACAAAGAAACTGATTGTGGAAACAGATGGTCAGGCTGCACTTAATAGCATTGTGGAAGCCTCCATGGAGCATCATTATTTTGGTGTGATTTCTTGCATTTGGCAAGTGCAAAGTCGAGATTGGGAGGTCTCATTTCAGCTAATTTGGCGAGAAGCAAATCAAGTTCCTGATAGATTAGCAAAAATGGGTATTGATACCCATATGCATCACATGGATACACCTCCCTCACAAATTTACCACCTCTTATATAATGATAGAGATGGCATTACATGGTCTAGACTTGTGACTAGTAGCTCGGGTTTGTCGGGCTAACGTACACGGTGTTTTTTGGGTACCCCCTTTTTGGAATAAAAAAAAATATATTGTATAGTTCAGGGAAAATGCAAAATAAAGTACGGGACTAATGTTACTTAAAAAAAGGACTAACATTATGACTTTTTCAAAATATTGGGATGTTTTTTAGAATCTCGTAAAATGTGAAACTAAAACTAGAATGACGAGATCCTATGGGACTATAATTAGAATTTTGCCTGCAAATAACTTCTAATGATTTAACAATGATTTTCACAAACTTAACTGTAATAACAATTATGGGAAAATTGCATTTTTAGTCCCGTAACTTTGCCCCATTTCACTTTTGGTCCCATTAGTTAGGAGACTTTCACTTTACGTCCTATATCTTTCAAAAAATTCTCACTTTTGGTCCCAAACTTATGATTCCGTCTATTTTTAACGTAAAATGGCACGTGAGTGGCCCGTGCGCTGTTAGTCAGCTAGGTTTGGGGGGAAATTGTTCACTTTGACTATTTGGGAGGCAAAATTGGCGCCAAAATTGAGAAAAACCTATCTAATTTTGCCCCAAAAATCTTATTTCCCCTTCATTTTTCTCAATTTTACCGCCAATTTTGCCTCCCAAACAATCAAAGTGAACAATTTCCCCCCAAACCTAGCTGGCTAACGACGAACGGGCCACTCACGTGCCATTTCATGTTAAAAATAGACGGAATTAGGGGTTTAGGACCAAAAGTGAGATTTTTTTTAAGATATGAGACGTAAAGTGAGAATCTCGTAACTAATGGGACCAAAAGTGAAATGGGGCAAAGTTACGGGACTAAAAATGTAATTTTTCCTAACAATTATTTTTAAGTAACATGCAGTGTTTATAATAGTATCACATTTAAGGTGACAATAAAAATATAATCACTGCATCATTGTATAGCTTTTCGATTGTGACTCTACATACATGTTATGAATTGTCAATAATGACAACTTATAAACACTACAAGAAAACAGGGTATCAGAGACGAAATTTTAGAGATCGACGGAATTTGGTCTCTAGACAGAGATGGAAATTGAGATCGACTTGGGTTCCGTCGCTAATTAGCGACGGATTACCAATGAATATGTGGATCCGTCTCTTTTTCTTAAAAACATATCCAATGGAGTAATTTAGTATAAAGACAACTACGAAATTAGCGACCGATTCAGAGACAGAGTGATTTTCGTCTCTAAATCCGTAGCTAAATGGTTGATTTACTTACCTCAGTTAGAAACAGACATTTGCGGTCTCTAATCTTCAAATTAGCCACGGGATTTAGCGAGCGAGATGGGCATCAATTTTCCATTATTATTTAGTGACCGATTCCGCGACGGAATATGAAATTATATTTTAGAGACCGATTCTGTGACCGAATAATTCGGTCTCTAATCAGCGACGGATTTAGAGACAAAAATATCCGTCTCTATTTTGTAAACTAGAATAAAAAAAATTGTCAACGGAATTCGAACCTCGGATCTCTTCTAAGGTTTTGATAGCGAATGCCACTACATCACAAGGGCTACAACTACACTTATTGGTGCAATTATATGCTATATAATTATTATTTTTGTTTTACTAAAAATAATTTTTGCATTTTTAGATTCGAATTTATGACCTCACACTTCTAAATAGACAATTATGCCACCACGGTATTTCTCGAGTAATTAATGTTACAATATTGTTATATATATATATGAAATTAATAAATATAATATATATATATATATATATTATATAACTAAATAAACAATATTGTACAACACTAATGGGGCCATGGGCCAAAACTTTTCTAATAACAATTCCATTCAGTTCGCTTTTGGAAAGCTTGCTGTTATATCTAATATATATTGACTTTATTAAATTAGCTTATGTATTTGCTAAAATGCCTTAATTAATTAGGCATTTTAGACCCATATAGCCCATTGGATCTCTATGATAGTGGACTATTTATCCTCAAGCCCAATCTCCTGTCATTGTAATTAAAAAATTCAGCAAACTTTATTCTCTTTGATGTAAACTTATAATATAGTATATATATAGTATAGTAATATCATTTATATATATATATACTATAACTAATAATAATACTGTACAACACTAATAATATTATAGGCCAAAGCTTTTTTAAGTGGCCCATTAAGACATAATTAGCTTTTCTAATTGGCCCATCGAACCCGCTTGCACTCCAACGTATCCCGTCCGACGAAATTCGCACCTTCCTCAAGCCACTGCCGCCTCCGCTCATGTCCGTCTACCACCACAGCGATGCCGTCAGCGTCTCTCTTTTCCTCAAAGCAACACAGCGGCCATCAAAGCTCACACCACCGCAGCTCCGATTTCATCTCTCTTCCTCTCTCGCCGATTTGTCATGGGTAATGGTAAAGCCCATGAGTGGTAAAAGGCTATCTCTAAAATTTTTGATCTATTTTGGTGGCATTGAGTTGTTGGTGTTGTGTTTCATACTTAGTGGGTTAAAGGGTGATTTATGTGGGTTTTGTGATATTGATAGTTGATATTCAGTATTGAGTTATTGGTGGTATTGATTGTTGATAGTATAGAAGACTTGTGGTGGTGATAGTATAGAGATAAACATAGCTTGCTTTGTTCTTTCCTTTAGCTGCTTCTTTTACTTCATTTCTTTGTTCAAGTTCGGTTAGTTCTTGAGTTAAATAATTAGTTTTATTTACTTCTTTACTCATCATTTTATGATTATAGTTGATCAATTAATTTATTGCTTCAAAATTCTCAATATCAAACTCTACAAATTAGTGGTAGTCTAATTAGTTTCCTATTAGTTGAATTACTTGATTATTAATTAGTGGGTAGTTAATTAGTTCTTATTAGTTTCATTACTTGATTACTAATTCAGTGAAATAGATTATAAGAACTAACTATATATGTTATATTCATTTCAAGCCATTAGTGATTAGTTTAGGTTATTACCATAAGTTCAGAATATATTCTTAAAGATTAACTTACTGATCATATTCTTAAAGATTAACTTACTTTATTGATGTTGATGATGTTGTGTTTCATACTTAGTGGGTTAAAACTTAATAATTCTTTTGATTCATAAGATAATTGCAGTTGAGATTCTGAATAAATGAAAAACATTACAGCAACGTATGACCTGGTCATTACTATGTTTTTTGAATAAAAGCAAAAAGAACGTATTTATTGTGGAATTGGTAGAATTAGAACATTATTAATTAATTTTTTTTAGTGTAAAAATTGATGTTAAGAGTAAATGATGCATACAAATCCATGTAGGCATTTGTTTGAGAATTATTACAGATTGCAAGATCATTTTGGATAAAGAGTGAAAGCCCCATGTAATAAAGTGCTCCAGTAATATTTTAGATGAGTGTTTGAAATATATTTTTAGATATTACTAATCTGTTTGTGCAGGGATTTGAATGTGGCTAAAATGTTAAAAATGATAAGTAGTAGATGATGTGCGAGCTACAGCTATGAAGTTAGAGGAAGACGCTCGCAAGAGGGAGGAAGAGAAAGAGAAAAGGTTGGCACAAGTACTTGAGCAAGTTCAAAAGTGAGAAGAAGAGACCCAAAAAATAGTAGAAGAAGCTGAAAAGAAAGCAGAACAAAGGATTTAGGAAGTCCAAGAGATGGTTCGAAAAATGATTCAAGAAGCGGGATTTACAAACCACAAGTATACTGGTGGATCCGGACATGGGAAATAAAGTGGATTTGGTGAAAAACGTTAGTTGGTATTTTTATTTATTGCTTGGATGATTTAGTGACTCATTTTATTATTTGTCACTTTAGGTTGGATGTGAGAGTGGATGGATTGAGGTAATTGTTAGTCAGATGATGTTTTGTTAGAATTATGTTGTGTTACGATGATATATATTGTGCTAGATATAAATTGTGGTGTGAATGAGTTGTTTGTATTTTGTGGAATGGATTATGATGTTGTGGTAGTTATTTCTTGTTGATTTTGTTGGATTATTTGTAATTAATAGGTTTGACATGGATTTAGTGGATAAAACGCTGCATTCATAATTGAGATGTGCTAATTTTAGATGCCGATTTAGAGATGGATTATAGATATATATTTAGAAACCGATTTAGAGACGGAAGTATAGCTAGATATTTAGAGACTGCTTTAGAGACGAATTAATAGATAAATATTTAGACCGATTTAGAGACGGATTCATAGATAAATATTTAGAGACCGATTTAGAGACGGGTTAGCGACGGAAAACATATATATTTAGAGACCGATTTTGTGTCGGTTAGCGAGGATATATAGATAAGGAAATTGTGACGGAATTAGATACAAAATTTATAAAAATTTAGAGACCGATTTAGAGTCAAATTAACTATGAAATTTGGAGGCCGATTGTATTTGAACAGGTTGTGCAAATAGAGACGGATTTAGCGATCGAAAATTTTCCGTCTCTAAATTTAGTGACGAATTTTTTGCCTTCTCTAATTAGCTTCGAGCAGTTTAGTGTCGGATTTTAGCGACGAAAATTTCAGTCGCTAATTAATTTTAGCGATCGAAATTTGGCTTTTAGAGACCGAGTTTTCGGTCTCTGATACCCTGTTTTCTTATAGTGAAATTACTGTTTTCAAAACTGGACCTGTGAAAATCAATTTTATAAAAAATAATTTGTTTATCGCTTAATATCCATAATTAGTAACAATTAGAGTAATATCACTTCACATTTTAATTTGTTATTTTCTCAAGTATTCTTCTCTCTTCCGTTGAAGTGTGACGACAAATGATAATGAACGAATATCTACATATATGCGTGAATCTCTCTCTCTCTCTCTCTCTCTATATATATAAAATTTATGTACAAGTTGATTAAGTGCTCAGAACTAAGTCATTAATTAGCACTAACTAGTTGCAAACAACGATGCACTATGGTGGGCTCCATTTTTATTGTAAGAAAATTATGTTCTATTTCTAAGACTACAACGTCTTGTACATATTAAATAATACATCAAATTGATGCTACATATAAGTTTATGACCAATGTCCACATAAATTTTGGGGCCCGAAGACCATAAGAGTGTGTATTCACGTGAATGTTTGCCCTAACAAACATTCACGTTGAGTTCCTCCTTCGCATAGACTAGAGGGTTTTCCAAAGACTTGTAAAAATGGCTTTATAATACAATTAATAAATAGGGAGTTTAATTATTTATTCAAGTAAAGATCACTAATATTTTATGGCTTCACAATTAAAGAGGACGTGCTAGATAAATAATATTTATAGTATTGTTGACCAATCAAAGATTTTGGCGGCAGTCAACACTTTGAGTGAGATTATAACACACACACATGCATATATATATATGTATATATATATATATATATATAGAGGTTCAAATAAGTTTCTTTCCTACGGCATTTTACATGGAGCACCCCAAATGGCTTTTTATAATGCAAAATGCCCCCCTAGAGAGTAGTTGTGGTTCATGGTAAAGTAGTTTGATAGGTATTAGGTGTGATGGAAAGAGTAAATTGGAAAAAGTTTAATTATAAGAGAGAAACCATCAAAAACACTAGCTAGTCTAATTTATAATGCGGTTTTCTTAATACATTATTCAAAATTAATTACATTAACATACCAAATATAAGATACTTATTAAATACAAATCAATAAATCCAAACCATATCTAAATGAAATAAACTATTAATAAATTACGTAGACAAAAAACCCTAATATATATTGACCTAGAGAAAGTTTCAATGACTTAAACTTGATCTACACAATTCTATGTTTGTCTATAGATCAAGATTTGAGACCTAAGGATTTTAAATCCATATTCAATTTTTTCTATCGAAACTTGAGCGTTGGGGCTTAATTAGGTCTAGGGTTTCTCAAAAGTATAAAATATATTATGTATTTAGATCCAAATATGACTATGGCTACCTAGCTACAAGTATGAGACTCACTAATTGGATTGAGCAGTTGACTTAAAATGAAAGGACAAAGGCACCAAAACTTTAATTACTGAAAATTTATGGGTGCCATCATATTTGTTCTGCTTCTGGTCAATAACGTTTCAAAATTAATCATATTTTAAATGTTGTTAAATATGAATGTAAATAAATAAAACAAATCCATTACTAATAAAGATGTCCAATAAGCATGTCTGCAAGCATTTTCTTTGAATTTCCTCTAAAATTACTTAAATTAGAAAGAAAAGTTTATGATGAAATTTAAGATCCAAATAGAGCCAAAAAAGATTTACAGGTTTGGTTAGAACATGTTACGTAATTTCATAACTATGCTTTCTTCAATCAATTTTTATGATCTTAATCACATCTAATTGCTTACATGAGAAAGGAAAATTTTTTTTAAGACAGACTGACTAATAGTAACTATTATACAAACAAGTGACTCTACTAAGTCCTGACGTCATTCTTTTGTCATTTAGATTTTTTCGGGAATTTTTTTATTTATTTATGTGATGAGATTTATATAGCATCACTGCAAGAAAATTGAGTATTGACAATGAAAATATATGTCATGACTTAAAACTGTGGTCTATAGCGGTCTAAGCTCACGGCTAACTTGGCCGTGGTCATATTGCCACACTAAAATTAGCCGTGGTGAAAAAAAATGTTAACTATTTTTAAACTCTAACTAGCCGTTGTGGAAGAAATGTTAAGCTATCACTTTTTTACAATGGTTAAAAGTCATGATCTTTACAATGAACAAAACATTGACCATGACTATATGTCATGGTAAATATATTGGCCATGCTTGCAAATACCACGGCCAAAGCCGTAGGAAAGCAATGGCCAATTGGTTTTAACCATGGCAAAAAGACATTTTACCATGACATATTGACATGGGCAATAATTATTTTTTTTTGTAATGCATTTATTATACATATGATTGTAATTATATTGGATTCTAAGTTCCAAATCTCCTTAAACATCGCTTGTAGGGAGGTTACTAATCTGATAGCACACTTAAGCCCCGGACTAAAATGAAAATAATTCAACTATTAAGTGAAAATAGACGCATAAGAAAACTTCATGATTGAATTGAACAAATTAAAAAACTTCCTAAAAGTCCCTCAATGTGCTCGTAAGGAGGTGAGACACGGACCAACGTGAATATGTGTAAACAGTCTGATTACGAAAGGATTAATTAGACCAATTAATGTTTTGAAAACCGGCCCGGACCGGCCGGTTAAAACCGGAACCAGTCATCAAACCGGTTCGGTTATGCGAAAAAACCGTTCGGGGCTCAGAACCGGTCAGAACCGCGGTTCAACCGGTCAAAATCGGTTGAACCGGACAATTTTAAAATTTTTGAAATTCAACCTTTTAAACTCTAAAAATCTGAAATTGACCCCTTTAAAATCTAAAAATATGCAATTGGCCCCCAAAAGTATAGAAAATACATATTTTTTTTCCATATTTTCATATATATATATAGGAAATACATAATTTTTTTTCATATTTTCATATTTTATATATTTAATAGTATATTAATTATTATTTATTGCATAATTATGACGTCACTGGTTCGACCCCGGTTGACCTGACGGTTAAACCGGTGACCTGTGACCCGGTCACTTTTCCGGTTCGTTGTCCGGTCCGGTTTTCAGAACATTGAATTAGACTTTAGTAATTAATCAACAACCAACAAGGTCCAACACAATTGGTAGATAGATGGGTTCATTAAGTATGTTGTCCAGGGTTTGATCCCTAATCGTGTTTATGGAAAGAACTTTGTTGGGAGAGACAAAACCTATTTCGGTGATCTCTACGTCTCGAAATGATTAATTTCTGGAGTCTGATTGGGGAAAACTCTTGGTATAAACAAAAATAAAATAAAATATATTAATGAACACGTATCCTACTATTCTATCATTCTAAAATTAATTAGTACTATAGGTAGTTTTGGTTCACTACATAACGTTCCACTTCCACCACATGCGTCGTTACCATTTTTCTCTAAAATTTATCGTAATATATATATATATATATATATATATATATCATAATTAAACTAATCACTTTCCATATTAAATGATTAGACACGCGCGTTGATCTCTTTGTTTCCACACTCTTGAACCCATTATAAATAGACCAGTCTATTCCCCATTCTATGCCAACTTTGCAAATACCTACAACTTTTATTTTCTAGCCAACTTTCATATAAAGTGCAAGACTTTTATATTTTTTTTGTCTCCTCCTTGTTGTTTTTGAAGAATGGGTAGTGGGAGTTCGCCGTGCGCTTCATGCAAGCTGCTCCGACGGCGGTGCGCCAAGGACTGCGTATTTGCACCATACTTCCCATCCGATGATCCTCACAAGTTTGCCATTGTTCATAAGGTCTTTGGTGCTAGCAATGTTAGCAAAATGTTGCAGGTTTTTGCCTCTATCTTACATATATATATTCTCAAAACCCTATTCTTAATTTAACATGTTTTTGGCCAATCTTTACTCTTTGTGCACATTCTTATGTGAGAGAAGTTAGAAAAGCTTCATCATTCAGGACATTGTGTTAGAACTCTCTATCTCCCCCTCTCCCTCTCCTTGTGTGTGCAAGTTGTCAACATTTTCAAACCCAAGATTGATTAAATGAATGTGTTCCATCAAGTACCCTACTTCGACTAATTTTTCTTTCTATTATTTTACTTTAGTGTAAATTGCATAAATACTACCCGCGTGAGACCCTAGTTATACTAAAAATTATCATAACATTTCATGGCCGTAAAAATACATGACAATTTCATCCATGTAGTAAAAAGCAAATTATAATCCCGGCCCCTATTTTTCGAATTGTCAAGATCTAACGCTGAGTGTCTTAGTAATTTGCAAAACCTCAAGAGATTCGTGATAATTATCCACTAAATAAGGGGGTGTGCATGTGATTATCCTTTTAATTTAAAATACTTTTTTTCTTGTTTTTGTTCTTTACAAAATCCACCCTACTAAGAAGTTTAGTTGAAGATAGTCACGTCTTACAAGTACTATAATACATAATTAGTCATTACAAGGACTAGAATACATAATTAGTCCTGTGGTATTACATATATTGTATATACACGCCGAAGGACCTTTAATTAAAGCAAAGAAGGTGGGGGTTGGAGCTGACACTTGTCCCTTCTTTATATTCAAAATTCATATGTAATTTCACTCCCTTTAAGTTTTTAAATCATCGTCCAATCAAATTAAAATATCTAACTTTGTCATCCAAGGCTAGAAATTCCAGCTCCTACCATGCTTTAAGGGGCTAGGGAAAAAAAACGAACAGTCACAAATAGTTTGTATTTTCACTAATACGTACTTTAACATACCTAAACTTTGCATAAGATCAATATTGTTATTACAGGAGCTTCCAGTGCATCAAAGAGCAGATGCAGTGAGCAGCCTAGTATACGAGGCGAACGCAAGAGCCAGGGATCCCGTTTATGGGTGCGTAGGTGCCATATCGTACCTCCAAAACCAAGTCTCTCAGCTCCAAATGCAGCTGGCCGTGACTCAAGCCGAGATACTTTGCATTCAGATGCAGCAAGAGCATGATCAGCCGGGTTTGGGAGCCACTCCGATACTGCTTGAAGCTGATGACAAATCATTTTCACTACATGATAACCTGCCTCAATTCCTCAACTTTACCTCTTCTAATAATAATGTAATTTATGATTCTTTCAAGAAAGAATCATCTCTCTATGGACATGACATGGTTTCTTAATTCATCCAATAAATAAATTAATGAAGTTCTTTCTTAGCTTTTTTCTTTTTCTCTTTTTCTTTTTTTTTGTTGCATTTTGTGCTGGGATGTTTTATGTCAACGGCTAGCTAGTCACGTTTTATTCAACCCCTTATTGATAATATTTGATATGAATCGTTACAACTCATCTCTTTTTGGTAGATTTAACAATTCAATACTTTCTACGTCTAAAGAGTAAATAAATAAATAAAAAATTATGAAAGATTTAGTCGCAAAAATGTAGCATCGTAATTAGACCATTTTTTGTTCTAGGAAGAAGTTCACCACTACTAATTAAGAGCCATATGTCATTAAGTTCACTGAACACTTTTACTTATTTTAAGGCACAATAGCATTTTTAGTCCAAGATGAGCACTTTTTGGTTCGGAACTTTATGGACATTAGTTCCATAACTAAAAGTTATTGTACATTTGGTTCACATACGGCATCTAATTTTGGATGAAAATAATTGACTGATTTTGTGGCTAAAACTTATGTGAAAATTACAAGAAGACTCTATGGGGAAATCTCGTCATTAGGTGGAAAAACTTATGGGAAAAGAATTCCTTTAATCCCTCACATGCCATCCACATGAGTTTTTTTTGAAAAATAGCGATAGTAATAAAAGCACGGGATATTCATACTATCAAGAAAAGCTACTGATGGTTGTTTCGATTTGAGATATTGGTATCACATTCACTTCATGTTAATTTAACTTAAAGTGAATATGGAATTTATGGCCTTCAATTTATTGTCAACTAAACATTAAGTTGATCAAACTGTTAAATATACATTAGTTTCCTAGTTATATTAGTTTCCATATCTTTTGTGTATCTTGTTACCTTGTTTGATAGGTTAGGGTTTCTCATATTCTTTTACTTCTATATATACGTTTGATATCAATACAATAGACTCACTGGGTTTTACCAATCTAACATGGTATCAGCCTAACTTAGGGAACTCTCAAATTTCTCTTCCCTTCGATCTGTCCAGCCTAAGATGCCTCCCCAACGCCACAACATTCTATCACTTCCATACATCCACCGTCCTCTTTATCATCATCACCTCCGTCCTATATTACGGTAAGTTTCGTGATTGTTAATTCTTATTTTCATCTCAATCTCGTGTCGAGTCCATTATCACTATGGGAGAATCATCCTCTTCCCCTCATCCGGCCTTTGCTATAAATAATGTTTATCATCTTTTTAATTTCAAACTTTGTAAGGAAGATCCTCGTTTTAAATTATGGAAAACTATTTTTTCTGATATTTGTCGTAGCTTTCGCGTTCTTGATTATATTAATGGACAATCTGTCCCAAAAAATAAAGAAGATGAAGATTGATTTTCTTTAGATTCGAAAATAAAAACTTGGATGTACAATTCGGTCGACGCGAGTCTTCTTGATAGTGTTAGTGGCGATGGTTTTACCGCCAAAATTATATGGGATAATCTTGAATCCTTTTTCAACAATAATAAACCTTCTCATTCCCTTCATCTTCAAGAAAAATTTCGTAATTACAAAAAAGGAACATTATCTAATTCCTATTTTTATCTCGATATGAAACCCATCGCCGATAATCTTAAGGATGTTGACTCTCCTATTTCTGATAAGGAATTAGTTTTACAAATTCTAAATAATCTTCCTGACTCGTATAATAGTATTATCGATGTTATAACAAATCAAAATCCTTTTCCCTCTTTTTCTCAAGCCCGAAACATGCTTATATTACATGAATCTCATGATAATCACAAACCCACCTCTTCTCTGCCTTCCGATTCCATCATTCTCCTATATTCCAATTCCAATTTCCGTAGTGATAATGGTCGTGGCAGAGGTTGAGGTCGTGGTAGGAATTACGGTCGCGGATTTGGTCGTGGCAATGGACAACATGGAAACTCCAATTTTTACCGCCACCAGCAGCTCACTTCACAAGGAAATTCATAGGGGCAAATTAATTACACCTTTTCACATGGGCAAAGTCAGCGCCCTTTTCAGCAACAACACCAATACAAACAGCCCAATCCATCTCAGCAATGGGCCACAAACTCACCTCATTCACAGGCCCAGCAGCACGCCTATTACATTGGGCCCCCTCCTCCATCACCTGGATTTCCTCTATATGGACCACCACCGCCCCAGCCCAGTCCCCAGCAACCTGTCTATCAACAATTTTTGTCTGGGCCTTGCACCAAAACTCTTGCGGCCCACAACTTCAATTCACAACAACAGCCCCAACAAGGAACTTATCTGACTTACTCCTCCATGTATCAACCCACTGACTTAGCTCAACTTTTCTCTACTATGAAGGTTTAGTCACCCGATGAAAATTTGTATATGGATTCGGGAGCAAGTGCACACATGACCTCTCACTCAGGTAACTTAAATTCAATTGTACTTTCTGATATGTCAAAATCTATTATTGTTGGTAACGGTGCTGTAATACTTGTTTCTCACATTGGTCATTCCATTTTTCCTTCTCCCGCCTCCCATCTTTCTTTATCCGATGTTTTAGTCTCTCCTACCATTGTCACAAATTTAGTTTTTGTTCGTAAATTTACACGCGACAACAATGTATCCGTTGAATTTGATCCATTTGGTTTCTCTGTGAAGGACCTCCAAACGGGCAACCACCTCTTCCGCAGTGATAGTCAAGACGGCCTCTTTCCGGTTCTCCCATCCACCTTTCGTGCTTCCACTTCGGCTGTCAACCTCCACGCCGACTCCCCGACCTTGTGGCACCAACGTTTTGTCACCCAGGCGCTTCAGTTTTTCATTTTTTAGTTTCTCGTAAATTTATTTCTTGTCAGAATTCTGTGTTACCTCTTTATCATGCTTGTCAACTTGGGAAACATCGACGTTTACCTTTTTAAAGTTCTATCTCTCGTACTAGTAGTGTTTTTGAAATTATCACTCGGATCTTTGGACTTCTCCGTTAGTTAGTGCAAATGGCTATCGTTATTATGTTATTTTTTTGGATGATTTTTTTCATTTTTTATGGGTTTTTCCCCTTTGTTCCAAGTCTGATGTCTTTAGTGTTTTTCTTAATTTTCATACTTACGTTAAAAATCAATTTAATACTGAAATTAAATCCTTTCAATGTGATCATGGCCGTGAATTTGATAATAATAATTTTCATACTCTTTTCAGTTCTCTAGGCGTTATTTTTTGTTTTTCCTGTCCTCACACCTCCCAACAAAATGGCAAGGCGAAACGTACTCTCCAATCGATAAATAACATCGTCCACACTCTTCTTTTTCAAGCCCATCTTCCACCAATTTTCTGGGTCGAGGCACTCCACATGGCAGTGCATCTCTTAAACCGTCTTCCTACAACCACTCTTTCCTACCGAACCCCCTTTGAAATATTATACCACACATTTCTCGACTACTCGCACCTCCGCATTTTTGGATGCCTATGCTACCCAAATATCTCTGCCACCACTCCCCACAAGCTCGCCCCTCGCTCATCCGCATGCAAGGTATTAAATTTCAGTATCGGTATTGATATCGGGGTAGTAAATTTATGGAAATTTGATGGAAATTTCAGGGATATTCAAAATTTCGATTTCGATTTTAAAGAAATCATGGATATTTATAGAAATATTTGGAAATTTGCAATGAAACTTTGTGTAACTTTAAATATCATAATTATACATCTTTTACATAAATAATATTGTATATATAATGTATGTGTAGTGAATTTTGTCAAGTAGTATGATTAAAATATGTGGCGAAAAATATAAAATAAATATGATCTGAGAGTAAATTAATAACCAAATCTTATAGAAACTTCATTAAAACAAAATACCACAATTTTAATACAAATCATCATTTAAAACCACATTGAGTTTCTCGGAGGATCGAAATCACTAAAAAAGGGAGTGACAATCTTGCCCATATTTTGTATCAGAAGTTGAATAATTTGCAGCATACGATACATCATTTATAGACAACCACAATAATTTGGATTCATTCTTATCTAAAAATAAATAATTAAATATTATTATAAATTTTGAAATATTTTGAGTATGGTCGAAATCTCGGGAAATTTCGGGAATTTCGGTAGATATTTGATAAAGTAATTTTATTAAGAATTTAAGATTTCGGAAAATATCAAAAATACGGTAAATATCGAGAAATATCAAAAATATTGGAAAATTTCGATAGATATTCCGCAAAATTGGATCGAAGGTGAGATTTCGCTTCGAGACCCCCGGAAATCCAAATTTTTGGTCGAAATTTTGAGGTTTCGGACGATATTTAAGACCATGTCTGCATGTGTCTTTTTAGGTTTTTCTGCTAACCATCGTGACTATCGTTGTCTCGATCTTTCCACTAACAAAATTATAATTTTTCGTCACGTTGTTTTTGATGAATCTATCTTTCCCTTCTTCTCGTCTCGTCCCTCGCCTCCGCAAACCGATTACTCTTTTCTTGAGCCCAACGATGATCCTCCACCCCATCTCCAATCTTCCCTAACTCGTATTGTCCCAAATCCATCGCCTTCTCCCATGGCATAGACGTCCCCGCCACCTCCAACTCCATCAACCGTGCCTTCTCAGCATCCCATGATAACTCGCTCAAAATCAGGCATCATACGCCCTTGTTCCATTTTTAGTCTTTCTGCCACCACTTCGCTTTCTTCTCTTCCACGCTCGCACATTCAAGCCCTTCGCAATCCTAATTGGACCGCAGCTATGAATGCCGAACTCTCTGCTCTTTATTTCAACTCTACATGGGACCTCGTTCCGTGTCCACCCGCCACAAGTCTCGTCGGCTCCAAATGGATTTTTTGCCATAAATTTCATTCTGACGGCTCCTTAGAACGTTACAAAGCTCGCTTAATTGCCCAAGGTTACACTCAACAACCCGGGCTCGACTACATTGAGACCTTTAGCCCCGTCGTCAAGCCTGCCACTATTCGTACTGTTCTCTCCCTTGCAATTTGCCAATCCTGGCCTATCCATTAGTTAGACGTTAAAAACGCCTTTCTCCACGGTCACCTTAATGAAGTCGTCTACATGAAGCAACCACCAGGTTTTGTTAATCCCTCTTTCCCTAATCACGCATGTCGTCTTAAAAAGGCTCTGTATGGCCTCAAACAAGCCCCCCGTGCGTGGTACCAGCGTTTTGCCTCTTACCTTTCTTCTCTCGGTTTTACTAGTAGCAAGACGGATACCTCCCTCTTTCTCCTTCGTCATGGGTCCAACACTGCCTATCTTCTCCTATACGTGGATGACATTGTCTTGACTTTTTCCTCACCTTCCTTCCTCACTCATCTTACTTGTCTTTTATCCTCTGAATTTGCTATGACTGATCTTGGTTCTCTTCACTACTTTCTTGGTATTTCCGTCACTTGCTCCTCTTCTGGTCTTTTTCTTTCCCAGTCGAAATTTGCTCGTGACATCTTACTTCACGCAAACCTATCCTCATGTAATTCATCTACCACTCCTGTGGGCACACGCGCCAAACTCTCGGCTTTGGGTACTCCCATTTCTGATGCCACCCTCTATCGTAGTTTAGTCGGTGCTCTCCAATATCTCACTATAACTAGCCCCGACATTGCCTTTGCTGTCCACCAAGTTTGATTTTTTATGCACGACCCTCGGGAGCCTCACATGCTCGCCCTTAAGCGCATTCTTCGCTATGTTAAAGGTACTCTTGATCATGGCCTCCAACTTCGGCCTTCCTCTCTCACTCATCTCATCGCCTACTCGGATGCGGATTGGGCTGGTTGCCCGGATACTCGTCGTTCCACCTCTGGTTAATGTGTTTTCTTAGGAGATAATCTAATTTCTTGGTCCTCCAAACGTCAAAATGTCGTCTCTCGTTCTAGTGCCGAAGCCGAATACCGCGGAGTGGCTAACGCCGTTGCCGAATCCTCTTGGCTCAGAAATCTTCTTCTCAAGCTTCATTGCCCTCTCTCTCGTTCCACCATTGTTTTTTGTGATAATATCAGTTCCATTTACATGTCCTATAACCCCGTACAACACCAACATACTAAGCATATTGAAATTGACATACACTTTGTACGCGAAAAAAGTTGCTTTAGGAGAAGTTCGTGCGTTACATGTTCCCTCTGCACACCAATTTGCTGATATCTTCACCAAAGGACTACCTTCGTCTCTATTCTGTGATTTTTGAGCCAGTCTCAGCGTTCGTGAACCTCCTGTTTCGACTGCGGGGGACATTCAAATATACATTAGTTTCCTAGTTATATGAGTTTCCATATCTTTTGTGTATCTTGTTACCTTGTTTGATAGGTTAGGGTTTCTCATATTCTTGTACCTCTATATGTACGTTTGATATCAATACAATAAACTCACTGGGGTTTTACCAATACCAATCTAACACAAACATTTTTTATTTATATCGACCTATCTTCAAAATGTCATGATTAAGCTCCAATTTAATGTTTTTGATTGACCCCAAGTGTTTAATGAAAGTTCTCAAAAAATAGGTTGCATGTCATTATTATTCACTAACTAATTACTATTATACAAACAAGCCACCCCACCAAGTTTTGAGATTATTCTTAAGAGTTTTTGTCACTTAAACTTTTAGGACTATTTCAATTATTTATGTGATGAGATCTAAAGAGCTTATCGTACACAAATGATAGCAACTGCATCGAAATTCAAATTCCAAAGTTCTCTAAATATCGCTCAAAGTCGCGTGTAGGGTGCCACCAATCTATATCAATAGCATACTTATACACGCCCCAGACCAAAATGAAAATGTTTTAACTATTAAGATAAAGTAGACCCATAATAAAACTTTCAAGGCCAAATTGAACTCAAAATTTTGGTTTGGACGCAACGAGCATAGACCATCTTGGCACTTTTTTTTTTTTTACCTAAAGTATTCCCAGGCCTCATTTGAGGCCCAAGTCTAATCTTTGGGGGAACGGAGCATTTAAAGTTGGTCCCTCTCCTAACAAGTGTGTTTCTCGGGATTCAAACTTATGTTCTCCTCCTTACGGGGTGGGAGCTGGTTACCACTCCACCAACACTATGTTGGTCATCTTGGCACTTCTATTTTGAATGACCAGTGACTTTCCAGACCACGTTCCAAAAGTGACCTCCATAAAAAGAGAAGGCTAATGGTTGAGAGGAGCATGGGAAAGTGCAATTTTAAATTTTAGGTAATTACTATAAACATCATAAAAAAAATTATATTAAAAAACTAATGAATATACTTTCAAGTCTTCATAGATGTTTCATTCGAAAGAATCCATTAGTTAGAAGTAATTTTATTTATATCAAGTCACCCTTGATTTTATATGTTAGACTTAAGTAAGTGATTATTTTTTATAGATGTATCTTTTTTCTGGTTCAAGAAAATTGTTGAGGAAAGGGAGAGAAGACACTAGGGACTATAAGAAAACATCCAAATAGTAAGGAAAATTAGCCAAGACAGTTATTTTGATGCTTATTAGCATAGCTTTTAGCAAGAAATAAGAGTTTCATGGTCTCCAATTTTAAAAATTAAGATTAACAACATATACTGTTGTTGTTGAGTTTAGGAGCGAATTTTTTCCTTGCTACATTTCATAGCTGCCTTAGATCAAAAATTTTAATTTTGGAGGGAGTTTTCCCGCCAAATAATTCGTTACAGCATTCCTAGCTGATTATTTCATAAAAACAAATAAAAACACTTTATTATTAACAACGTATCGTTGCCTTGCAGAATGCAAATAAAAAGAATGAATAGTCTTAACAACAAAAAGTTTGTTGCTAAATATATTTATGACAAATTTAAAAACTACTTAATAGCTTCTGTTGAACATATAACTATTTAATAGTTGCATATACACTAACTGTCTTTATTAAATAATATATTTTGAACTTAAGAATGCACAATAATTTATTAGTGAATTAGTAGCCCGTAATTAATCATAATATATTTGTTACAATTACAAAAAGATATTGAATACACTATTTATAGGGCTGTAAATGAATCGAGTCGAGCCAACCAATTTCTTCCTCAAGCTTGTTTGAACTACCTGTTGGGAATGTGCCCTCGATGCCTACAAGGAGTTAGAATATAAGGCACAAGTTTATATTGTGCAACCTCTAATTAATATAAAGGCAATAATATGTTGTTCGTATAATTCTTGATGGCATCTATACAGTTTTAAATGAATAATTAGTCTATGTGTGTCAAGGCAAACCTTCGCATTCCTTAAGGAGATGGGCACTGGAAGGGTTTGGTACTTGATCACTTAAATAGTTTGCAAGTCAGAAAATCTCAATTGGGCATTGAGATTTGTATAGACTTGTATGACACGTACTCTGACAAAGAAGTGTCAGTCAAACACTATGGGATAGTGGGAGTTTGTGTCATAGATACATTGATGGGATTAGTGTTTTTGAACACAGCTCGTAATAATTCGATCACATGGATTTTTACTCAGTGACTGTCAATGATTGGATTACTGATTATGAAGGTATGCGTGAGCCTTAGACCTGAGGAGTTACGGTCACAATGTCCTTGTGACGTTGGATTCTGTCACTAGAGTAGTTAGGCCCAATTCACTCGTTGAAAGGTGGGGTCGACCTCAAAATGCGTTCCAAGAGGCAAGTAGCATGTGAGGTGATTACCAAGAGGAAATTCACTGTTTCGAAAGTAAACGAGAAGTATCCTATGCAATCATGGGTAAATGAGATGGAAAGTCTCTGGGCAGAGCTGATGAATTAACTCGTGTTTAGTAATCTCATATTACTATGATTCTTAAGCATAGTATCGAGTCCTGCGAGTTTGACATATTCCATGACTCTCACTCGATCGGGATACGTCAGTGAAGGGCTTATACTCATACGATATTCATAATCTAGAGGTTCGTAATGACATAGTCATTGTGTACTTGATTGGGCTACGATGTGGGGCCACAGTGCTAGCTAGGTGTCACTCAAATCCTTTGCTATCCTCCTGTTGCCAATTGAGACGAACCTAGAGAGTCGCGCTATAAAGGAATAGACGGGGAAATCAAGTCTTGTATTTGGAGGGTGTTCTGGTAATTTGTCCCTGGGTAAGATGAATTAATTAATTGGACAAATTAATTTAGTTGGTTGTTTAATTGGATTAAACAATGGTGAATTAAATTAATTAGTTTGAATATTTAATTGACTAGGTTAATTAAATATTTAAACTATAATATTAGTTAATTAATTAATTAACAAGAATATTGATTTAATCGATATATATATTTCATTGGATTAAATGTTAATTGATTAAATTAATTGGACTAAGTTGACTAGGTCAACATAGCCCAATTATTGTCCAAAAGCCCTTTTGGGCGTGTACTGATGGGCTTCGTTGGAAGATTTATTTAATCCTCTAACACAAGCTAGAGAACACAGTTGAAAGTTAATTTTTCAGTAGAGAGAAAAACATAACTGAAATTCCTCCACCAAAAATACAAGAGAGAAAATTATTTTTCTTCCAACTCAATCTCGCTAGCCGCCATGGAGATTGGAGATGGAGATTTCTCGGAGTCAATTCTGTTGCGTGATGAACTATAGACTGTACAATTGAACTGTTGGAGAAGATTGAAGATTCGCGAGGATAGAAGATTGAATACGCGAAAAGGTAGGTTTTTCATATTCATTTTTTTCTTGATTAAAATCGATGAAAGCCACGAATTGATATTGGTTTGGGAACCCGGATTTGTTTTTCGTTTCCGCTGTGCATGCCCAACAGGATTCCCAACAGTGGTATTAGAGCCAAATTTGTTGGCTTCGTTGATTTTCTTTACGTGATTATGCATGTTTATGTGTTGATTCTTGTATATCGCTTATTTTATTGATTTGGAATCAATATGTGTTGATCGAAAATCTGTTTTATCATGGGGCTACAAATCTGAAATTTCTAATTGATTGATATCTGGAAAATATGAAATTTTGAAGAAAAAGATCGGATTTGATTTCATCAATTTGGAATCTGTATGTTTGAGAATTTAACAGTTTGAAACTTTCTGGCAAACTGAGTTGATAATTGGAATTTGCAATTTTGACAATTCGATTCATACAAATCTGAAAAAAAAAATTGTATGTTGTTTTTGGAATTTGTAATTCGATTAATACATCTGGGAATTTTGAATGCTTTGAATCAGTCGACTTTCTGGAATTCATGCCTTTCTGGAAAATCGATTAACTCTGTCTTTGGGGCTGTTTTTGAAATTTTTGAAAATTTGTTGTTTGAAATCTGGAAATTGCACCGCCGGTAGTCGATTATCTAGAAATTGCACTCACCGGAATTGACTGAGAAAGAACGGCGCTGGGCGTCGCTGAAAGAACGGCCAAAACCGGCGGAGATGGTGTCGCGATAAGCGCCGACGATGGTCGCTTAAAACGCCGCTGAGTTGCAGCCGAAAAATCGCGATGGAGACGGTCTGATTTGGCTGTGAAGAAGGACGCCTGGCGTGGCAGAAATCGCAGCCAAAATTTGCCGGTTAAACAACGACAGTAGCAGAGCCGAAGTCGGATGAAGTTTTGAGATTATATTGCTGTCGGAATATGGCCGGACTCGTCGCCTGAAGATCGGAGCTGTTCGTCGCTGTGAAATTCGCCGTTGAAGCGCCGATTCGGCATCGGCGGTGGTTGGAGAAGAGGCGGTTACATCCGCCTGAACCATTACCGGTGAAAGTCACCGGCGACGCGACAAAGATCCTGCGATGGCGCCGCGGCTAAGGGTGGAGGAAGAAGAAGGAGAAAGGGCATTTTTTTATGTTGGGCCGAGCCCAACAAATATTAAATTATGTGTTGGGCTTGATCCAATATATTTTTAATTAAATGGGGATTGGGCTTGGCCTATTCCTGTTTAATTAAATAAATGCCCAACATGCTTTATTTAACTAGAAGGGAATTGGGCTTGGCCCAAGTCGGATTAATTAAGTAAATGACCCATCGTTGGAATTATTTAGTTTGTATGGGCTTAACCCAGTGCGAATAAATAAGTCTAGCCCAATTCTGAATTAATTAGTTAATTGGATTTTGAGTTCGGCTTGGCCTAAGACCTCGTAATTTAAATTAGATGGGCTAATTTCAGTTATAACCCAATGTGACCCATTTGAATTGAATTTGGGTTAATTCAAGACCCAATTTAGAATTAATTTGATTCTTTCTTCGTTTCGCATTAAAATTAAATATGATTTGATTTATAATTTATTAAATTGGATTTAATTTATATTAAATTAAATTGTATTTAGTTTACCCATCAAAATTAAATAATTTTAACTAAGTTATTAATTAAATCGGATTTAATTTTGTAAGTTGATTAAATTGGATTTAATCACCTATCGAAATTGAATTGAGTTTAAGTATATAATTAGTTAAACTTAATTTTGTAATGATTAAATTGGATTTAGTCATTGGATTTGTAAGCCCATGAAAATTAAATTGGATTTGATTTCACCTTTATTAAATTAATATTTAATCTACATGTGGAAGTTAATTTGGATTTATTTTCATGTGGGATTAAATTAGATTTAGTCTATCTATGAAAATTCATTTGGATTTAATTTCACTTTGATTAAATATGATCTAATATTCTCATGATAATTAAATAAGTTTTAATTGCTATAAATTATATTTTTCGATCGCATGAAAATTAAATGGATTCGATTTGACCTCGATAAATTGGATTTAGTCTTGGTACTAAAATTGAATGAGATTTAATTTTTTAATAGTCAAATTGGATTTGATTATTAAATAAATTAGATTTATTTAATGCTCTTATTCACATATATGCTTGTGTATGTTATATGCTAGTTTTTTGTGATATTTACACCTCCCATGAACTTAGGTTTTATATTTATATTTGAGCATGCTTAAAATATATGTCGATTAGCCCATTGGCTTGGGCCGATCTAGAAAATTCATGGAAGTGTGTATGTAGGTAGAATTGTTAGGTTTTTCTATGCTTTATATGCATGTTCGCATGATATGAGTTAATATGCTCTGTGAGACCTTGTTGAAACATTTAAAATTCTCCCAGCTAAAATAATACTGAGTTAATAAAGGATGCGGGACATCCTCTCCCTCAACTAAGCTTTCTAAAATTAGAATTAGTATAAATGTGTAATGCTTCCCAGTTATAGGGGTTATGCATCAACCCGTTTAAAATTATGCTCGAAAATTTTGTCTGAACTGGCCTAACCAAATCAACAGACTTAGAAACTTGAGAAAGGTCCTCAGTTCACAGTCGTTGACTTGTATGCTTGAAGCAAGCATTACTCAAGTTTAAGAATGAGACGATAATTAGAGCTTAAATATGAGGTGCACTGGACATAGAACCATGTGTTTTAGAAACAACTGTTCTATGACTGGTTTTCTTAACTTTTTGTATTCTACATTCTAGAGCTAGTGTTCATGATTAAAGAATTAGAAAGAAGTACAAAAGCTGGGGAAACAAGAGGTGATCAATATTGGAACCAGACATGGTGTCGGGTGTATCCAAATATAGTCCACCTCTGTTCTTTTATAATTCTGAAAACTTTTGGATGATTGATTGGTTTTATCAAATGACATTAAGAAAGTTATCGTTTTCTGACTTGGTCAAAAAATGGTATTTTTTTAAGTTTGGTAATAACTTTCATGGCATTTATTTTGGCAATAAGTGTGGGAACAATACATCCTTACTAAAAATTTTAACACGATTTGAAAGTTTGGAATTAGTATACTGTGAACACATAAACTAGAGAACATAGTATGCTAGAAATAAACTAAAAGAATTGTTTGGCACCTAAGATTAAGTTATTCCTTACGAGCATAAGATTCACTACTTAGGAGAAAAGTGGGAGTACAAGCCCATTGGGATTGGATCCCTATCCAAACTTAAGAATCTTATCTCATAGGCAAGATGACCAAATCTCCCTTCACAGGGAACATATTAAAGGGCCGCTCAAGTTCTAAAGTTTGTGTGTACTGACGTCTATGGTTGAATATATGGTATCTTACTAAGACACTACAATTGGATTTTAATGTCAAGTGTATGATTTCCTAATTTGACCCGTTCCTAAAAGAATGTAACATAGTTTCATAGTTTGTACTTCCAGTGACTCTACAAATGAATAGGGTAGTAGTATGCAAGAACGAGACCTCGTTGGACATGACTCATTCTATGCTAAGCTACATAGAATTTCCCAATTCATAATGAGTCTTGCGCTACTCATAGGTTCATCTTGAATAGCTATCCCTCCAAATTCATTCCTACGTCACCATATCAGATGTGGCGCCAGTGGAAGCCTAATTTTAAACATGTGATGATATGGCAATTCCCAACCTACGTGGAAAAGAGAAAGGTAAAGAATCTGGAGGATTGGTCCTTAAAAGGACATTTTGTTAGTTATCCCAAAGATTCAGTGGGAGAACTCTTTCTACTTACATGATGATCATGGAATCATTATGGCCTTAGAGGTCTCTTGTCTTGAAGATAAGATCATTCGAGAAATTGGAAAAGGTGGAAAGATCATTCTAAAAGAATAAAAAAAGCATCTTAGGATACAACTATTCAAGGAACCAAACTAAGCCCATTAAAACACAACCACCAACCATTGATATGGAAGAGTCTCTCAACCGCTTGAGAGAAGTTGTTGTCTGCTACAAAGAAAGCATAGGATGAATGATGTAGCAGAGGAGAACCAAGGATACAATCCCTCTACCATGACAAATCAATGGTGGATATAGACTCTACGAGAAGGTGTCAAGGTTGTGAAAGTGAAGATGGATTAGATGACTTTGAATCAATCCTGGATTCTAGTGGATCACTCCAAGAGTTTTGAACTCATCAGAGGCGAGTACATCTACAAGAGAAAGATTGATACGAATGGCAAGGCCAGGTTGATAGCGAAAGGGTGTAGTCAAAAGAAGAGCATTGACTATGAGGAAGCCCCTTTGCCACAGCTAAAATCAAATCCATTAGAATCTTATTTTTGATAACAACACACCAATATTATGAAAATCTAGCACGTGGATGTGAAGACTCGTTCATAAATAGATTCCTTTAGAAGGACATCCATTTCGAACAGCCCAAGGGTTTCACATTTGAGGTAGATTATCATAAGGTGTACATGTTGTATGAATCCATTTATGGATTTAAGCGGACCTCTTGTAGTTAGAATCTTCATTTCGATGACATAATTTGGAATTATGATATCATCTAAACGAAGAGAGACAATCTGTGTGCAATAAGGTCAGTGGGAGCGAGATATCATTTTATGAGAAATGATGTGGACTCATTGACTATGTCAAGACATAAACATCGAGCATGTTCTGCATGAAAGACTTGGGAGAAGCCATCTTTATCCTTATAATTTGCATCTATGAAATAGGGCGAATAGGATAATGGGCCCTTCCCAAGCCCTTTGCTTAGAATAAATCCTAAAGCAATTTAGGAAGAAGATATGAGAAAGGGCTCTTGCCTATAGAGGAAGAGTAATGGGTATACATAATATATTATGAAGTACTTGAGAAGAACTTAGGATATATTTTTCGTCTATGCCCATGGAGAACTGATAGTGGAAGTTTTATACTTAATCGGACCTTGTGTCTGACAAAGGAGATTAAAATTCCACTTTAAGTTAATATTCACCCTCAATTGTGGAGTAATAACTTGGACAGGTTCCAAGTAAAATACTCTACTACTGAGAATGGATATGAAATGTCTTGGAGTGTTGGAGGTTGTCGAAGGAAATTGTTTGGATCTGAAGTTCATGGTAGAACTTCTATTGGTCCCTGGCGCAGAGCTTGCATTGTCACTGTTTTGTGATGAAATGAAGTTCACGCGCATGAAAGGAACCTAGGTCTCACAAATCTAGACAAATGGTGAGAGATACAACATCTCTTGAGAGATCGTTGGAAAGGGCGACGTAGCCTTGTAAAAAATAAGCTCAGGCAATTAAATGGCTAACCCACTCACTGGGTATTGTCACAGGCGATGCTAGAGCGACATCTTTAGAAGATGGGTATTTAATACCATAGCGATTGGCATTGTGTGCAAGTGGAAGATTGCTGGGAATGTGCCCTCGATGACAACGAGGAGTTAGAATATAAGACACAAGTTCATATTGTGCAACCTCTAATTAATATAAAGGCAACAATATGTTGTTCGTATAATTCTTGATGGCATATATAAAGTTTCAAATGAACAACTAGTCCATGTGTGTCAAGGCAAACCTTCGCATTCTTTAAAAAATTGGGCACTGGAAGGGTTTGGTACTTGATCACTTAAATAGTTCGCAAGTTAGAAAATCTCAATTGGGCATTGAGATTCGTATAGACTTGTATGACACATACTCTGACAAAGGAGTGTCAGTCAAACACTATGGGAAAGTGGGAGTTTATGTCATAGATACATTGATGGGATTAGTGTATTCGAACACGGCTCGTAATAATCCGATCACATGGGTTTTTACTCAGTGACTGTCAATGATTGGATTACTGATTATGAAGATATGCGTGAGCCGTAGACCTGAGGTGTTATGGTCACAGTGTGCTTGTGATGTTTGATTCTGTCACTAGAGTAGTTAGGCCCAATTCACCCGTTGAAAGGTGGGGTCGACCTCGAAATGCGTTTCAATGGGCAAGTAGCATGTGAGGTGATTACCAAGAGGGAATTCATTGTCTCGAAAGTAAACGAGAAGTATCCTATGCGATCATAGGTAAATGAGATTGAAAGTCTCTCGCCAGAGCTTATGAACTAACTCGTGTTTAGTAATCTCATATTACTATAATTCTTAAACATAGTATCGAATCCTGTGAGTTTGACATATTCCATGACTCTCACTCGATTGGGATACGTCAGTGAAGGGCTTATACTCATACGGTATTCATAATCTAGAGGTTCGTAATGACATAGTCATTTTGTACTTGATTGGGCTACGATGTGGGGCCACGGTGCCATCCACATCCTTTGGTATCCTCACATTGCCAATTGAGACGAACCTAGAGAGTCGCGCTATAAAGGAATAAACGGGAAAATCAAGTCTTGTATTTGGAGGGTGTTCTGGTAATTTGTCCCTAGGTAAGATGAATTAATTAATTGGACAAATTAATTTAATTGGTTGTTTAATTGGATTAAACAATGATGAATTAAATTAATTAGTTTGAATATTTAATTGACTAGGTTAATTAAATATTTAAACTATAATATTAGTTAATTAATTAATTAATTAGTTAACAAGAATATTGATTTAATCGATATATATTTAATTGGACTAAATGTTAATTGATTAAATTAATTGGATTAAGTTGACTAGGTCAATATAGTCCAAAAGCCCTTTTGGGCGTGTACTGATGGGCTTCGTTGGGGGATTTATTTAATCCTCCAACACAAGCCAGAGAACATAGTTGAAAGTTAATTTTTCAGTAGAGAGAAAAACATAACTGAAATTCCTCCACCAGAAATACAAGAGAGAAAATTATTTTTCTTCCAACTCGATCTCGCTAGCCGCCATGGAGATTGGAGATGGAAATTTTTCGGAGTCAATTCCGCTGCGTGATGATCTAGAGACGGTACAATTGAACCGTTGGATAAGATTTAAGATCCGCGAGGATTGAAGATTGAATACGCGAAAAGGTAAGTTTTTCATATTCATCTTTTTCTTGATTAAAATCGATGAAAGCCACGAATTGATATTGGTTTGGGAATCCGGATCTATTTTTCGTTTCCGTTGCGCATGCCCAACAGGATTCCCAACACTACCATTGAGTTTCAAAACTTGTGTTTGAACTTGGTTTGATTGTTAGTAGAGCCTAGCTCAAACGAGTTTTTAGCAATTGAGCTCGAATCGAGTATCGAATTGCTTGGTTAGTATTCCAATACTAACTATTTATGTTAAAGGTTCTAAATTATACTTATCTCTAAGTAGTATTAATTACACTTATATAAAAATTATGAATTTTTTATCTAATCAATCATACTGACATTGATCATTAGATTGAATTTCATTGTTAGTTTGTTATAGCTAATTCTTCGTTTTATATTAGGATTCAAGTAATGTTGGATTAGGATTCTTCGTTTAATAATATATATATATATATATATATTAAATAACAAGTATACTATATGATTATAAGTAATATTTTTTATAAATGGCTATTTCTCAAAACTGGAAATTTTAAATTCTAAACTCTAAATGCATGATATAAATAGTTTTTAGAACTTTAAACATATTAAAAGTTACTTAACATTACTGTTGAAAAAGAAGTTAGTAATTAACATTGTTAATTGAATTAAAATTTTGATCTTGTGGTTTGGATGAAATATATATATATATACATATATATATATTTATTCTAAACTTTAATTTGATATAGATTCCAATAACTTATAATACATGTATAACACATATTTTGTCTCAACCTTTTAAATTTGAGATGAATTTATAGACGAAAATGCAAATTAATTTAAATTTCATCTTTAGTTGAAGATGGAATATATAATTAATTTTTATCTTAATTTTAACTAGAGATTACAAATGAAAAGTAAATTAGATTAAAATTTTTATTTCATATTGATCTTAATTAGATTAAATCAACAATGTCTAATATTTCAAACAAAAGTAAATTGAGCTCTAGAAGAATCAAACCTGGGACCTCCTACCCAAGATGGATGATAAATATCACCACACTAAGATATTTGTTGATACAAATTGAGCTCAAACCACTTTTATATTCAAACTGGTCAAGAGTTTAAGACAAAAGGGATATATCGATGGGGACTTGGAAAATTTCATACAATTCCACACAACTCTCGCGCGCCGTAATACTTGCAAGCCCGCTGCTGCCCAGCTTCGAACCACTGTCGTACTCCATTATCTCCTCCAGCTTCGCGCCGCCGCCTTAATATCTCTTAAGTTTTGTAAGGTACATTTCATATATTATTGATTTTTACATTTACCTTTAAAGATATGATGCTCCTAAAGCATATGTGCATAGAGAGTTATTTATATGCTCAAAAGAAAATGGAGAGCATGATTTTCGTGATTTGACTTTTTCGTAAAGAAGATGCATGCAAATATGTACCCGCGCAAAATTCAAAATCACGAGGGGCATTGGTTGACATGAAAAATTTAATTTTTTGTCATTATGCTTAATACTTGGCATAAATAAAATTATAATATGTCATGATTCTAGAATCGAAAATACTTAATATTTCATTAAATAAAATTAGTGAAATAAAAAGTTTTTCTGGTTAAAATTCATTTTGTAAGATGTTATTATACCTTATCATCTTGACAAGAGTTCCCAAAAAAAAAAAAAAAATTTGGCAGCAACAATAATTACTTAGTCTTTAAGTGGATAATTATTAATTCCATCAAAAGTGACAACTATATCACTTAAAATTGAGTTTTTTTTTTCAAAATATTACTTTTAGAAAGAATAATTCTCAAATAATACCTTTTGAAAAATATTTCCTAAACTATTACTCTTGGTGCCACATGTATTGCTATATATACAAAAATTATTTAGATGGAATTATTTATTTTTCCCCTACTTTAATGACCCACATGGATTTATAAGTTATAATCATCATCATTTTTAATCCGTATCGCTCTCCAAATATTTCATATTTATCTTTTGTATTGCACTAGTTTATAACTACCTATAATAATTAACAAAAAATTATATGTAAATTTTTTTTTTTTGGCATAATTTCAAAAACACATATAGTGTTGAGAAATTTTCATATTAATTCACTCCAACTCTAATTCTATTGCAATTAAGGGGGAAAAACATAAATGTTAAAAAGGAAAAACAAACAAACATAAACAACAATGCGAACATTATACTAAAATTGTCATTTTCTGAACATTATACTAAAATTGTCATTTTTTTTAATTTCTTTTTTCTCATCTCTCGCATTTCACTTAATTTCAATTAATTTTGATTCAAAAGTTTCCTTATCAAAATTTTATTTTTGCACATGCGTCGAATGTGCCTTACCGACTAGTAGGGGAGAAAAAAAATTTGAAAATGAAGAGAAAATAAAGACGACAGAATAAAAGAAACAATCCTATAGCATAGGACTTAAATTTGCAATTTCCCATATAAAAGAATCCCAGGAAATTCTTCTACATTATCCAAAATATGTAATTGTTGTCTTTCTTAAAAAAAAAAAAAAGAAATCTAGAATATCTGCGTAAAATCTCTGAGATATGCTAGTTTGTTAAGAAAAATCATAAAATCTGCAATTTTCCCAATGAAAGAGGTCCAACAAATTCTTCTACATAATCTAAAGGTTAGTTATAACACCAGAGCGATAATCCTAATGCCAGAGCAATCTAACATATTAGACCAAAATACCCTTTTAAAAAAAAGCTTTGTGAAAAAGGCATGTGTGTACGTAATCTCATCTCCCCACAACACTTCGGTAAATTCTTGGTTGAGCCGAGACCATCACAGCCGTCGAATCAGCCAAAGGTGGGGTGAAATTGCTAAATGACCCCCCCTGTTGGGGGATCCGGCGGCTGTGACTGGGCCGAGACCATTGGTCTCGGCCCAGCATAGAATTGCCCCAACACTTCACATCATCACCATTTCTTCCTTTCTATCAAAATAATTCTCAATTTGGCTAAGTAAATTAAATTAGGGGTAATTGCATAAAATTCCCCGGTGTCATTTCAAAAATGCTAAAACCCCCCATGTGTTAAATAAATTGGCTAATTACCCCTTATATTCTTAAAAAGTGTGCAAAAAAGCCAAAATTCAGTAAAAAACAAGCTCGTTTTTCATGTTTTTCACCTTTATTGACATGTTCATTTATCATTTATATATTCTTCATATTTTATAAAAGGTAGATAGTGTTAATTCATCCAAAAAACACATATTTTCTTCTATCATTTTAATAAAATTTGGCTTTTTTACACACTTTTTAGGAACATAGGAAGGGTTTTTAGCATTTTCGAAATAACACAGGGGGGTTTTATGCAAGTATCCCATTAAATTATATCAACACCGAATTTCCCACGTTGAGACTACGTCGAATTCAACGATGAAGAGAAGAATCACAAAATCATGTGGCACCATGTAATCTGAAAAGATAAAGATGATTATGTAATAATAGAAAAAATCAAATTAAAATCAAGGTGAAAGATCGTTGAATGGACCTGCAATGGTAATAGGTAGACCACCAGGTGAACACGAGATAAAACAAAGATGACAATAGAGGATCCAAAGTAGCACACACAGGAACTAGGGTGAACGAGGTTGGATGTGTTCCATGGTTTATGATCCAGAGTACAAAGGAAATCAAATAGACGAGAAACCCATCAACCATAAGATCAATAAGCACAAAATCACAAAAAATCCCCGATATTATCCGAAAATTGGCCGATAATTATCATGATATCGCCGATATTATCGGCCGATATCCGATAATATCGGCGATACCATACCCAACCGGTAACAAAGCGTATCGCTGAAATTTATCGGATCAGAGGGGTCCGATCCTGTTATGTATCGGCCGATATCATCGGATATCGGCTGATACTTTGAACCATGTTGTACATGGCACTTGTATTAGGTTATGGTTCGGTGAAGTGGTGGTGGATGTTCACACCCGATCACTGCAACGCTATTAACCGCTTTAACTAGGGGTGGCAATTTGAGTCCAAAAATATATTTCAAACCCAACCCACCTAAGTTTTAGTTGAGTTGAGTCCTAAGTTTTTTCTCTATGGTTCCAACTGGGTTAGTTCTCACTTATTTTTGGGTCCAATTGGGTCTTAAGTTGAGCCCAATATGGGTCCAAATTGGGTCTAACTTCGTTTGAAATTTAATACATACCCAACACACAATTCACACAAACACTTGAACACATTTACACATACACTTCACACTTTTTACACACACTACACATGTTTTACACACACTACACATTTTCACACACACTATACACATTTTCACACACTACACATATTCACATACTACACATATTTTACACACACTACACATATTTTCACACACAGATGACATATTTTCACACAAATTACACATATTTTCACACACCACATATTTTCACATATTTTACACACACTACACATATTTTCACACACTACACATATTTTTACACACACTTCACACATTTTCATACACTACACATATTTCACATATTTTACACACACTACATGCATTTTCACACACTACACATATTTCACATACACTACACACATTTTCACACACTACACATATTTTCACATACACTACACACATTTTCATACACTATTTTTCACATATTTTACGCACACTGCACACATTTTCACACACTACACAAATTTCACATACACTACACACATTTTCACACGCTACACATATTTTCACATATTTTATACACACTACACATATTTTCACTTACACTACACACATTTTCACACACTACATATATTTTCACACATTTTACACACACTATACACATTTTCACACACACTACACACATTTTACACATACTACACATATTTTCACACACTATACGTATTTTCACACACATTACACATATTTTCACATATTTTACACACACTATACACATTTTCACATACATCACATTTTACACACACTACACATATTTTCACACCTATATGACACAATTTACATAAACTACACATACTTTACACACACTACACATATTTTCACACACAAATGACATATTTTACACACACTACACACATTTTCACACACAAATGACATATTTTACACACAGTACACACATTTTCACACACTACACATATTTTACACACAGTACACACATTTTCACACACTACACATATTTTACACACACTACACACATTTTCACACACTACACATGTTTTCACATATCTTACACACACTACACATATTTCACATATTTTACACACACTACACACATTTTCACACACTACACATTTTCACATATTTTACACACACTACACACATTTTCACACACTACACATTTTCACATATTTCACATACACTACACACATTTTCACACACTACACATATTTTCACATATTTTACACACACTACACATATTTTCACATATTTTACACACACTACACATATTTTCACATACACTATACATATTTTCATACACTACACATATTTTCACATACACCACATATTTTCACATATTTTACACACACTACACATATTTTCACACACTACACATATTCACATATTTTACACACACTACACATATTTTCACATACACTACACATTTTCACACACTACATATATGTGTGTAGTGTGTGAAAATGTGTGTAAAATATGTGATGTGTGTGAAAATGTATGAAGTGTGTAAAATGTGTGAAAATATGTGTAGTGTGTGAAAATGTGTGTAGTGTGTGAAAATATGTGTAGTGTGTGTAAATGTGTGTAGTGTGTGAAAATGTGTGTAGTGTGTGTAAAATATGTGATGTGTGTGAAAATATGTGTAGTGTGTGTAAAATATGTGTCGTGTGTGAAAATGTGTGTAGTGTGTAGTTTGTGTAAAATGTGTGATGTGTGTGTAGTGTGTGTAAAGTATGTGTATTGTGTGAAAATATGTCTAGTGTGTATAAAAAGTGTGTAGTGTATGTAAAGAGTGTGCATTGTGTGTAAAGAGTGTGCATTGTGTGTAAAAAATGTGCATTGTGTGTGAAAATGTGTGTAGTGTGTGTAAAAAGTGTGCATTGTGTGTGAAAATATGCATTGTGTGTGGAAAAGTGTGTAAAAAGTGTGCATTGTGTGTGAAAATGTGTGTAGTGTGTGTAAAAAGAGTGTAGTGTGTGTAAAAAGTATGGATTGTGTGTGAAAATACGTGTAGTGTGTGAAAATGTGTGTAGTGTGTGTAAAAAGTGTGCATTTGTGTGTGAAAAAGTGTGTAATGTGTGTAAAAAGTGTGCATTGTGTGTGAAAATGTGTGTAGTGTGTGTAAAAAGAGTGTAGTGTGTTTAAAAAGTATGGATTGTGTGTGAAAATGTGTAGTGTGTGTAAAAAGTGTGTAGTGTGTGTAAAAAGTATGGATTGTGTGTGAAAATGTGTGTAAAAAATTTGCATAGTGTGTGAAAACATGTGTCGTGCGTGTAAAAAGTGTGTAGTGTGTGTAAAAAATGTGCATTGTGTGTGAAAAAGTGTGTAATGTGTGTAAAAAGTGTGCATTGTGTGTGAAAATGTGTGTAGTGCGTGTGAAAAGTGTGTAGTGTGTGTATAAAGTGTGCATTGTGTGTGAAAAAGTGTGTAGTGTGTGTAAAAAGTGTGCATTGTGTGTGAAAATGTATGTAGTGTGTGTAAAAAGTGTGTATTGTGTGTGAAATATGTGTAGTGTGTGTAAAAAGTGTGTAGTGTGTGTAAAAAGTATGCATTGTGTGTAGAAATGTGTAGTGTGTGTAAAAAATGTGCATTGTGTGTGAAAATGTGTGTATTGTGTGTAAAAAATATGCATTGTGTGTGAAAAAGTGTGTAATATGTGTAAAAAAGTGTGCATTGTGTGAGAAAATGTGTGTAGTGTGTAAATGTGTGTAAAAGTGCGTTGTGTGTGTAAAAATGTGTAAAAAATATTCAATCTGTGTAAAAGTGTGTTGTGTGTGTGTAAAAGTGTGTTGTGTATATGTAAGTGTGTGTAATGTGTGTAAAAAGTGTATAGTGTTTGTAAAATATATGTTGTGTGTGTAAAAGTGTGTTGTGTGTGTAAAAGTATGTTGTGTATGTGTAAATATGCCTAGTGTGTGTAAAAAGTGTGCAGTGTGTGTAGAAAGAGTGCTTGGCTAAACTTGTTTAAAATATATTCTAATCCAATTTTGGGTCTATATTGGGTCCTAACTGGGTCCTCAATGGGTTCTTGTTGGGTCCATTATGAGTCTAGCTTTCATACAATTTTTTTTGCATAGGACCCAATTGGACCCGACCCGAATTGGACCCAACCCAGTTGGAGCCGACCCAAACCCGACCCGATCCACCCAATTGCCACCTCTAGCTTTAACTATTAGTTTATAATTCCACATGAATTTACATTTCAATTCACGTTTGGAGTGAACCCCTATGCATGAACTATCGTTTCATGATGGGGGAAAATGATTGCCAAAGCTCTTATTGGTGCAACGTTGACGTTACAGGACAATTTCTGGAGATATTTAAACTTTTCATGGGCGTTAACCTCATTTGCCCTCTCCAGCCTCAATAACACTTTGCTGGTAGGGGTTCCCTTGTTAAAGGCTATGTATGGTGCTGTGGGGAAGGATTTGGTGGTTCAGTCCTCTGTGATGCAGTCTCTCTTGTGGTTTGCACTCCTATTATTCATTCTCGAATTTAGGCATAACATCAGGACTTATAATAACACCAGTGATGATCATGATAACATTAATTCTTCAAATCATGATCTGAGGTGCAGGAAAATTTATAAGAGTTGGATTAGGAAGATCAAAATAATAATAATAATCCTAATATTGATTATAATATAATTAATGACAATGGAGATGTGGCATAGACAGGAAGAATATCATCGTCGTTTAGTTTTGGATCAATAATGAGGAGAGTTTGGGTTAAGCTTTTAAAGAATCCAAATTTGTATGCTTGTGCCATTGGCCTAATTTGGCCTCTGATAGCAAAAATGTACATGATGTATAGGTGAGCCCAAGATGGTTCGAAACTCGTAAACTCTCGACATGAAAATTTTCAAGATTGAGCCAAATGTTAGTGCTTGAGTTCATGTTCACGCCAGAGCATGAGTGCGCTCGACTTGAGTTGAGCTTGGACTCATGTAAAAAATAATAGAATTATATTATATGCACATAATAAAAATAATATACTAACATGTAAAATTAGGTAAAATCACTCATAACTTGTAAACTTAATTTCTTATCAAAAAAATAAAATAATTGATGATCTTTAATTTCTTAATTAATTAGATGGGATATAGAAATGTCGATCATAGTGCGAAGTTCGATACAAATATTGACAAAGGCAGGAAGCGGAGTTGCTATGTTCAACATGGGTAATTTATTAGTAAAGAGTATTAATTATTTATTATGTATATATTAATATATATATATATATATGTGTGTGTTTGTATATGAAATATGTGGAGTATATATATATATATATATATATATATATATATATATATATGCATGCATCTCTGTTCATGGCACTTCAAGAGAAAGTGATAGCCGGTGGCGTGCGTTCAATGATATACAGTATGAGTCTGAGGTTTGTAGGTGGACCGTTAACTACGTACGGCGGTAGAAAATCTCACTTTAGGCTTGCGAGGAGATATCCTCCGAGTAGCTATTCTCTTGGTACATATCTTGATCTAACTATTTATTAATTAATATAATTTTAACTCATTAACAATATATATTCTCCAAATTTAATTAATGAAATAGGCGGCCACTACCACAATCAGTTGTTACCTTTATGTTTGCCTAGTATGGTTTGCATTCTAACATACTTAGCACAACGTAAGCTCTATTGCCTTTTTATTACGTGTATACATATAATAAAAAAACACATGTCATGCAGAATTGAAGTTGAAACTAATTACTCTTTGGTTTACAACTTTCACGGTCATTTTCGGCACAATAATGTCTCTTCCTTTATTGATTGCTTATTATTTTGTTTTAGAAGTTCTCCATTGATGTCTTGGAGCTATAATAATAACTAAGGATTGATTTCTTGGAGCTACTACTAATGGATTGATTTACTGGAGCTAATTAAGGTCGTCGAACCAACTTGTGTCACTTGTAGATTACTTCACATTGTCACATCCAATATACATCTATATTTTATATATTCGTGCATGGTACCGTGCCCAAAATATGAAGTAAATTGCAAGTGACACAAGTTGGTTCAAGGGCTTTAATTAGATGACACAAATCAATTCATAAGTACTAGCTCCTAGAAATCAATCCTTAGTTATTATTATTATTGGTCCAAGAAATTAATGGAGAACTTCTAAAACAAAATAGTAAGCAATCAACAGTGGAGGAGATATTATTGTGCCGAAAATGACCCTGAAAATCGTAAAACAAAGAGTAATTAGTTTCAACTTTTCTGCATGAGATATGCTTTTTATTATATATATATATATATATATATACACACACACACACATAGCAAGAAGGCAATAGAGCTTATGTTGTGCTAAGTACGCTAGAATGCAAACCATACTATTGGGCAGACATAGAGGTAACAACTGATTGTGGTAGTGCCGCCTATTTCATTCATTAATTTGGAGAATTTATGTTGTTAATGAGATAAAATTATATTAATATATAAATAGTAAGATCTAGATTTGTACTTGGAGAATAGCTACTCGGAGGATATCTCCTCGCAATGCTAAAGTGAGGGAACTTATCGCCGTACTTTGCAGGCCACCTACAAACATCAGAACCATATATATATACTGTATACCATTGGACGGACGCCACCCGCTATCACTTTCTCTAGAATTGCCATGAACAGAGCTGCATACATATATATACTCTACCTACTTCACACACACACACACACATAATAAATAATGAATACTCTTTATTAATTAGTTACCCATGTTGAACATAGCAACTCCGCTTCCTGCCTTTGCCAATATTTGTATCGAACCTCTCACTAGGCTCGGCATTTCTAAATCCCATCTAATTCATTAAGGAATTAAGGATCGATCATCAAATTGTTTTATTTTTTTGATAAGAAATTAAGTTTTCAAGTTATGAGTGATATTTACCTAATTTTGCATATTAGTATATCATGTTTATTATGTGCATATAATATAATTATATTATTTTATTATATGAGCCCAAGCTCAACTTAAGTCGAGCCTACTCACGCTTTGGCTTGAATATGAGTTCAAGCCCTAACAAATGGCTCGAGCTTGTAAATTTTCAAGCAGAGTTTACGAGTTTTGAGTTGACTTGGGCTCATTGACAATCCTATACGTCATGTAACGTTTTGCTATCAGAGCACAAATTAGGCCAATGGCACAGGCACACAAATTTGGATTCTTTATAATCTTAACCCGAACTCTCCTCATTGTTTATCCGAAATTAAACGAAGATAATATTCTTCATGTCTCTGCTACATCCCCATTGTCATTTATTATATTATCATCACTATTAGGAGTATTGTTATTTTGATCTTCCTAATCTAACTTCTGTGATTGTCCTACACATCGATCACGATTTAAAGAATTAATGTTATCATGATTATCACTGTTGTTATTATAAGTCATGATTTTATGCCTACATTTGAGCTAGAATAATAGGAGTGGGGACCACAGGAGAGACTGCATGAGGACTGAACCACAAAATCCTTTCCCACAGCCCGATACAGGACCTTAAACAAGGAAAACCCTACCAGCAGAGTGTTATTGAGGCTGGAGAGGTCGAATGAGGTTAACGCCCAGGAAAAGTTTCCATATCTCCAGAAATTGGCCCACAACGCCAATGTTGCACCAATAAGAGTTTTAGCAATCATCTCCCCCTGGACGGATCCAAGATTGACTTATTGGGGGGCGAAGCATTAAAGTAAAAAAAAATTGACAATATTTATGATTATATCTCTAAACTTATTTTAATTATAACAGATGGAAAAAAAAATTATCATATTATGAAAAACAAAACTAATTTTTAATAAACTTACAGTAGTTTCAAAATATAAAGAAATTCTTCAAAAACTTTATCGAAGTTGTACACGACGATCAAAACACTAGTATCTGGCATAGGTTCTGATCTTTCAACTTGAGATTCTTGGTTTTGAGTATTTTTTCTTTTAAAAATTGTGTCGATTGTGGTTGATTTTCCCATACTTTTACCTATTAATCATATAATTGAATAAGTAAATACACATAAAGATACATATTAAATTCTAAGTAGTTTTTAACCTTACAAAAAGATACAATTGACAATAATAACTATAGATAATGATTATATTATCTTAAAAAAACTACTTAATAAATTAATACATTCAGTTATAAATATTTAATACAAACCAAAAAACAAACTAAAAAATATGTAATTCTCTACACTAAAAAATAAAGTTATTATTTACTAAAACTCTTTTAAAATTATAAAATAATATATTGTGATTAGTTCATACCTTGTGGCGGATAAACTCTGAATAATCGAATGAAGATCAACTTTTTCTTGTCCTTAGATGTGTTGATGTTTTGTATATTTTTTCTTTGCAATGATCCCTTTTTATAATTTTTGGGAAAAGTGTTATTAGTTCTAATTCTAATATATGTAGAAGAGAAGTTTAAAGAAAAGGTGTCACGCCCCCAAAATTGGAGTCGCGTGATGGCCATGTCCCCAAGCCCGAAAGGACTTAAAGACACAAAACCAAGAGGTTCAAAGCAATACTAAAAATGAAATCTAAAACTTCTCCTTTATTACAATTGCTCAAAAGTTCAGAAATAAAACAGGGTTTTCGTAAAAACGACAAAAATCCCAAAAACATTTATTTAATTCAAAAAATTCTAAAAGTAACATCCTAGCTAATCACCATCTTCACCACCCCAAATATTGTTTCTCATCCTCCTATGACTCGACTAAACTTTCTGCAAAATTTAGAATCGTGGTATGAGCGACAAAGGTCGCCCAGTAAATAGTTCTAACGCCTCTACCGGTCTAGAGCATGTTAAGTATGTATACATTTTAAAAATTATGTGAAAGCATAAAACGAACTATTTTTGTTTTAAATAAAAGTAATTTATAAAAAGGGGTTTTGCAATTCAACAAAAACTTACATATATAGCATGTGATCGACTTTGTAGGCAAATCAAAATTTAGAATCACTTTATCAAATAACTTCAAATATATCAATCTATCAAAGAATTTTTCTAATGCTCATGAACTTCTTAGAACCTAGTAGTAAACTTGATCAAGTCCTAGCTGTTTATCCCGCTAGGTAGGCCAAAACTGCTATTAATTCGCCGCAGTAGGCTCAAAGGTTCAAAACTGCTATTAATTCGCCGCAGTAGGCTCAAAGGTTCAAACACTGTATATTTAAAGCCCTACAGGAGGCCCGGAATTAATTCCTTACTAACAGATACTAATAATTCAGAGCATACGAATCATTCACAATTTCAAAGGCAATCTTTTAAAACAAGCAAATTGATAGTTTACAAAACACAGATCACATGGTAGAAATTTTATATAAGAAAGTTAAATCTAGCATGCTCAAGACCTATTTTTATATCAAAATAGTTTTTATAAAACATAACATGGAGTTTTGAAATAATTTTACACAAACAATAGAAGGGTAAAAACCACTTACTATTTTGAAACTCGATTTAGCTACACGTCTGTGGGATTTTTTGGATCCTACAACATTGGATTTACAAAGTAAGAACCTAGTTGTTATCATAAAATACTATAGAGAAAACTAGGGTTTTTCAAAATATCTACCTCACCGTCAGCCCGAGCTTGAACAACAACAGCCTCCTCGGATTCTTCTAATGAACTTCCTAAGCCTAGATGAAATTTGAGGGAGAAATATGAATAAGAGGTGCAATTTTCGTATGCATAGGTGGGGGCTATTTATAGGGGAGTCTGGGGTTCAGTTAGAAGAGTTTGAGTAGGTTTCTAAGTTCCTAAGGGGTTAGATATGATGAGATAGGCTTAAATCCACTAGATTTGGTAGATTTGAGGTGATATGCTCATCTAAATCACGTGTTAATTAATATATCCGAAAATTCATTATTTAATTGAGAAAACAAGTAGAAAGATACATCTATATATAAATATAATTATTACTGATAATGCATTAAAAGAGTTTGGATAAGTTTCAAGTTATTAGAGATAAATTGTTGTTAGGATTAGATAACAACAACTTAGATGTAGAGTAGTAATCAAGTTATATCCCTAGATTCTAGTTGATTCTAATATATCTTATCCCTAGATTTTAGTTGATTCTAATATATCATTTTAAATAAGTTGGTAATATCTATCTATCTATCTATATATATGTATATATATTCTATTTAATAATAGCTTAATTAATAATTATATAAAGCAAAAAGGGGCGGGTGTTACAAAAGGTGTTTATCAATTCTAACCCTAATATGTATAGAATTGAAGTTAAAAAAAGAAAATTAAAGGTATTATCAATTCAACTTTTTTTTTATGGTAACTACCTTTTTTTAAATCAATATAATGATATTATATGATAATTCATGTCTTATATGACACATGAGAAGAACCGCTCACAAACAATAGAGAAAAAGAGTTTAAAAATTAAAAAAATAGAAGGTGTGAATGGTGAGATTCAAACCCTGCTGCTGCCTCCGCCATGAGTATATGCAACTTACTGCCAAGCCTCTCACCAACTCCGCCAACTCGTTCTTGTGGTTTGTATAGAACCGAAACAATATTTTGGTGGGGGGCCATATTATAAAATCGTATATATAGTATAGAAAAAATTTAAAGTCTCGGGGCCCCCAGCCCTCCCTAAATCCGTCCCTGATCTGCCCCACCATAAAATGATAGTTCATGGCGTAGGGGTCCACTCCAGACATGAATTGGAATGGAATTATGAAATAACAGTTAAAATGGTTAATAGAGTGCAGTGGTCGGGTGTGAACATCCGCCACTCTTTCACTGAACCATTACCTAATACAAGTAAAACATATGGGGCCACCATGGCCACCACTACTTTGTAAACGTCTTTACACCCTATCATTAATTTTTTTACCTTCAAATAAATCAATCTATATATGGAGAAGAAAAAATCGTCCACTAAAAATAAAATGAATGAGTTGATATATTTGTTGATAGATGATGGAAGAAGGGGAAAGGTTTTCTATGTTAGGTGTATGCTCTCAATGCCAATGAGATATTAGTTAGGGCATTTATAAGTTATTTTGTACAAATGATAATATTTCTATTTATAGAATAAAGGTACATTGGTTTTGTTCATATAAATCTCATTGGCATTTAACTGTGTTGAACAAATAGTTCTTGAGATTTGAAGATAGACTCTTCACCTCTTATGTGGATAAGAGGAGGTACTGGAAGAGTCAAGTACTTAATCTCTTAATATTGGTTCGCGAGTTAAGAAATTTTAATTGGGAATTAAAATTCAACTCGTATGACACTTGCTTTGACAAGGAGTGCCAATCGAACACAAATTAGATAGTGGGAGCCTATGTCATGAATATGGTTAATGGAATTAGCATATTTGAACTCGACTCGCTTTAATCTGATCACATGGGTATTTACTCTTTGACAGTTAATGATTGGGATTAAGATTGAGATAGCATGTGCGGACTTTTGACCTGAGGAGTTATTTACAATGTGTTTGTAGTATTGGATCTGTTACCAGAGTAGTTAGACCCGTATCACCTGATAGGTGGGGTCAACCTCGAAGTACGATTCAAATGGTGCATTCGACATTGTAAGATAACTGCGAATATGGAATTCACAGTCTCGATAGTAAACGAGTATGTGACCTGTACGATCATAATTAATTGAAATTATAAGTCTTTGGCCAAAACATATAAACTAGCTAGTGATAGTCACTGAGGGGTAGTTTGGTAATTTCTCATTATTATGATTACAAAGTACAGTATCAAGTTCTATGAGTTTGACGTACCATGGCTCTGACTTGATCAGGTCACGTCGGTGAAGAGTTTATACGCATATGATAATCGTAATCAAGGTTCGTGATGATGTATTCATCTCGTATTCAATTGGGCTACGATTTAGTTCCATGGTGCTGGCTAGGTGACAATCTTATCCTTTGGTATCCTCTCATTGCTGATTGAATCGAGCCTAGAGAGTCGCGCTATATGAAGAAAAAGAATTATTTTCTATGCTAAAGGTATTTTGGTAAATTCACATTGGATGTGAATGACTAACAAAATGGATGACATAATTTAATAAAAGATATTTAAAGTTAAATTAATTGGGTTGTATTGGGCCAGAGTTTGAGCCCCCCAGCTTGTACCTATAATTTCGTAGAATTTTTGTAGACGTTATTTCCATGTAATTGTTAATAGATAGGCCTAATTGGTGATTCATGGTGGCACATGAAGTCTTGGAGAATGAAGATTAGATCTTGTTTAGCCGGAAACCCATGTAATTTTAACCATCTGCTTCCGGAAGAAATCGAAGAATTTCTTGGGAATCCTACAAGATCGGTTCGTTCTTTTTTCTCTGATAGATGGTCAGAACTTCATCTGGGTTCGAATATCCTATTGAGAGGTCCACTAGAGATCAGCAACTGTTGAAGAAATAGAACCTCTCCTTAATCACTTATTGGCTCGAGTTGATATAGAATAGTCCATACATGTGTGTGTTGTTAGAATCTAGGCTTTTCACTTATGCATTTCCTTGATTGCGCTATAAAGAAATTAATGTACAAAGTGAGACCAAACTAATTAACATTTTAAACGTTATAAGTTTCCCATAAGAAATTATACCAAGTAAGTAAAGGGGCATTGAATGTCCTGATTCGCCATCAAACTTTAGAAGATGGGTTCGCTTCTAATGCATGGCGACGTCCTGGAATAAGGGGGTGATGCATTAAAACGTGGTATTCAATCTTCTCTAGTGCATTTGTATTGGGGAAAAATAACCAAATGCAGCAGAAATGAAATTTTAAAATGTTATTTGGATTTTCCCGTAACAGGATCAATCACGGGGTTTTATCAGACTTATGTATGATAGAGTAAACGAAACTTTACCCATTGTAGCGAAGTGGTTGGAGAATATCACGAACTTGAATCCTTCAACTTCTTCGCGAATAACTACGGCTGAAATCTTGATAATCCGAGCAGTCCAAAAGTTCTGCCTCTAAATTGTCTCGTTGGAAAAACTTGATGAGAAAAATTCTCCTTCTTCTTCTTGGTGGAGGCCGACGGCTAGGGGAGAGAGAGGGAGAGGAATTCTTTCTTGTGGCTCAAGAGTTAATTGTAATTTCTGACCTAGGTATTAACTAATGTGATATATTTATATCACTTAAGTTAGCCCATCATTGGACGCCTATTTGGCTGTCCATTATGGCCTTGGTGTGCCCCTTGGTGCACCAATTTGAGCTTAGTCCAATCCACTATTTAATTAATTAATTCAATCCAATTAATTAATCTAATTAAATAATGAATATGATATTTAATTAATTTTATTTCTCCAAGAAATAACATATTAATTAAATTATAAATGAACTAACTTATTTCTTCAAATAATTAATTCCATTTAATTAATTTTAAGTATCCAATACTTAAAATATTGCCACAAGAAATATTTCATATTTTCCATCGATTTTTTCTTTTTAAACGTGAATCTTTAGGTTCATCTATATTTGGCAATGAGAGGATTCCATTAAATATGGGTCCCACTTAACCAGTTAAGTGGTCCATATTTTAACCCAAATAAGATGAAATGATTGGATCATTTTTACCTTTCCTATTGCAAATACTGTGTGAATATAAACTCTTCGTTTCCTTATCCTAATTAAGTGAGAGTCATGGTTTTTGGTCAAACTCACTAACTTGACACTATGCTATATTTATAATAAGTTCAGATCAGTCAATGCTTTAGCCAAAAACTTTAAGATCTAACTTGCTTATAAATGCATAGGATAATTCCTCGTTCACCTTCGAGGGAACGAATCACATCTTGGATATCAGTCAAGACTACTACTTGCCTATTAGGTCACAGTTCGAGGTTGACCTCACCAAAGGGTGAATTGGGTCTAACCACTCTAATGACAAACTGAATGTCACAAGTATACCTTCAACTCGATTCCTCAAGTCTAAAGTTCAAACACACTTATTATAATTTAATCAATTTTGTCATTGACTGTCAAAGAGCAAAAACCCATGTGACAGAATCGATGCGAGGCCTATCTGAGTGCCACTATTTCCATCAGTGCACATATGATGTGAGTTCTTCACTACTTCCTAGTGATGTGAGTTATTCACTACTTCCTAGTGATGTGAGTTCTTCACTACTTCCAGTGCCCAATTAAAAATTATTGACTTGCAGACTATTTTAGTACGCAAGTATCAAACTCCTCTAGTGCCTTAGAGAGTTAACTCTTGTGTTCATGGACTTATAGATGATTACAATATATAAATGCCAATATAATAGTAAACAATTAATTGCCTTTTATTGATAGAATGTGAAACAATTACAAATTGATAATGTCCTAATATTCTCTAATCCTCTCATAGCATTTGAGGACATTAACCTAACAATCTATCACTTGTACTCAATGCCCATCACTATGGTATCTAATACTGATCTTTTCAAGATGTCGATCCAGCACTGCCTGTGTCAAAGGCTTGGTCAATGGGTCAACGACGTTGTCTACTGAATTTACTCCCTGAACCGCTATCTCGCATCTTATAATGATTTCTCTTATTATGTGATATCTCCTCTCTATGTGATTGGATTTGTTATGAGACATTGGTTCTTTAGCTTGTGCAATGGCCTCGTTATTGTCACAATAAAGTGGCAATGGTAGCTCTACACTAGGGAGCACTTGAAGTTTTCCAGGAAACTTCTTAATCCAAACACCCTCTTTATCAGTCTCTGAAGCTGCTATGTATTCTGCCTCAGTGGTGGAATTAGCGGGTTATGCTTTTCTTGGAACTTTTCCAAGTTACTGCTCCACATTGAGCGTGAATATAAACCCTGAAGTGGATTTTCGATCATCTACATCAGATTGGAAATCTAAGTCAATATATCCATCCACCTTCAAATCTCCATGTCCATATGTTCGGACCATAGCCTTAGTTCTTTTCAGATACTTAAGGATATTTTTGACAGTGGTCCAGTGTTCTCTTCCCGGGTTAGCCTAAAAACGACTCACCACGCTTACTACATAGGCTACGTTTGGCCGAGTGCATAACATGGAGTACATTAGACCACCCGCTGCAGATGTATAGGGCACCATACTCATTTCTTTCCTATCTTCCTCACTTTGAGGAGACATAGACATTGAAAGGTGCACGCCATGTCTCATGGGCAAGAAACCTTTCTTAGAGTCTTCCATCCTAAATCTCTTTAAGACTTTCTCTAAGTAAAGGGCTTGGGAAAGTCCTATCATTCTATTTGTTCTATCTCTGTAGATATGAATTCCTAGAATATAGGTCGCTTCTCCCAAGTCTTTCATGGAGAATGTATTTGAAAGCCATCTTTTGACTGATGTAAGCATTCCTACATCATTACCTATGAGTAGAATGTCATCCACACATAAGACAAAGAAAGTGATTTTACCACCACTATCCTTCTTGTAAGCACATGGTTCATATTCATTTTTGACAAAGTCAAATCCTTTGACAGCTTCGTCAAAACGTAGATTCCAACTCCTTGAGCCTTGCTTAAGTCCATAAATGGATCTCTTAAGTTTGCACACCTTATGAATATTAGACCCAAATGCAAAGCCTTTAGGCTGATCCATATAGATATCCTCTTCAAGGAATCCATTCAGAAAAGTCGTCTTCACATCCATCTGCCATATCTCATAATCTAAGTATGTAGCTATTGCAAGCAGAATTCGAACATACTTGATCATTGCCATAGGTGAAAAGGTGTCTTGATAGTCCATTCCTTCCTTTTGACTATAATCTTTTGCTACAAGCCTTGCCTTGTATGTGTCAACTTTTCCATCTGGGGCCTATCTTTCTCTTGTAGATCCATTTGCACCCTATAGGTGCAATGCCCTCAGGATGATCTACCAGAGTCCAGACCTGGTTGGAATGCATCGAGTCTATCTTTGCTTGCATAGCTTCTCGCCACTTTTTGGAGTCGATGTCCATCATTGCTTGATCATAAGTAGAAGGGTCGTCCCCATGAACTCCCACTGCTATAGTGTGGACACCCAGTTCCTCCTGTAGCTGTACGCATAGTACCTTTCAGTTTGATGTGGTACTCTACCAGATCTTCGCAATGTTGGTTGTGTATCATCGGGTCCAGTGTGTGTTTCTTGAACTGTTGTCTCCCTGGGTGTTTCATCTTGTTCATTGAGAACAATCTTTCTGCCTGCACCACCTTCTTTAATAAATTCATCTTCAAGAAAGTACGATTGCAGCGCAACAATGATCCTTTGATTGTCTTGCATGTAGAATCAGTATCCCATAGAATCCTCTGAAAAATCGATGAAACATCCTTTAAGGGACCTAGCTTCCAATTTCTCTGCCTTTGTCTTCTTGATGTAGGCAGGGCATCCCCAAACCCTAATGTATTTAAGAATTGGTTTCCTATTTCTTCATATCTCATATGGGGTCTTAGGAATGAATTTGGAAGGATATCTATTCAAGATATAAACAGTCATAAGGAGTGCCTGTCCCCACAAGAAGATGGATAAATCAATGTAGCTGAGCATAGATAGAACCATATCCAAAGCGTTCGATTTCTACGCTTTATTATCCCCATTTAATTGTGGATTTGCTGGTGGTGTGAGTTGCAATATTATCCCATGTTACTTTATGAACTGATCAAACTCGTCACTTATATATTCACCTCCATGATCCGATCGCAGTGTTTTTATATGATGACCAGTTTGTTTTTCCACCAAAGCCTTCAATTCTTTGAACTTATCAAATGATTCAGACTTGTATTTCATTAGATACACAAGACCATACCTTGAATGATCATTAGTAAAAGTAATGAAATAGTGAAATCTCCACGAGCCATTTCTCCAAATGGTGTGCAAACGTCGTTATACACAAGTCCTAGTACTTCAGTGGCCCTTTTAAAAGTCCTGGTGAAGGGGGATCTAGCTATTTTGCCTTTGAGGCAAGATTCACAAGTTGGATAGGGATTCGAGCCCAATGGGTCAATTAACCTATCTTTCTCCATCTTGTGTATCTTTTGCTCGCCAGCTGCCTAGTCTAAGATACCACTTTAAGCTTAGGTTAGTGTTTTGCCTACCACACTTTTTTGAGACAACATTTACAACACATTCATTTCGCATGTTTAAATGATAGAGGCCATTGAATAAAGTAGCAGTACCAACAATATTATCATTAAATAAAATGCTGTAAGTACTGTTAATGAAATTAAAAGCATAATTATTCCTAACCAACATAAGAATTGAAATAATGTTCTTAAGCCCGTAGGGCAAAACTAAAACATCCTCTAAATTTAAAACATGTCCAGATGATAAACATAAAGAAGTTGATCCAATGCGAGAACCGCGACACTCTGCCCGCTGCCAACACTGATCAGCACCTCTCCATGCTCCAGCTTCCTACTTCGCTGTAGATCCTGATTCATTACACAAATGTGAGCACTAGCTCCAGAATAAATTATCCACGAAGTGGAAAATGCAGTAATAGAACAATTGGTTTCTAAAACAAAAAGTTCTATATCTGTAGTCTTACTTCGATTAGGACATTCTCTTCTCCAGTGGCCCAGCTCACCACAGAAGAGACACCTACTTTTTTCTTTGAGCAATTCCTTATACTTCTTGCTCTTTCCTTTCTTGTTTCCTATTTCTCTTCGAGCTTTCAAGGGTGCTTCCATTTTTTCTTTTTCTTTCCCATACTTGTAAACATCCAATGGTACGTTCTCATGAGTGGAAATTGTATTCTCTTTTCTATTCTTCCTTTTTTGTCTTTGAACAAGTTCGAGTTTGGTTGTCAGCCCAGCTAGTGAACCCTCGATATCGTTCATGTCAAAGTTCATGATGAAATAGTAAAAAGAATCAGGAAGCGACTGCAGTATGAGGTCAACTTGAATGTGAAGATCCATGTAGTAATCTAAAGACTTTAATTTTTCAATTAAGGTCATCATCTTCAGTACATGATCTCTCACATTCTCATGTTCCCTCATTCTTGTTCTGAAGAGTTCTCTCAATATCAAATACGGAACGGTCTTACCTTTCTCTCCAAACATTGAGTCAAGATGGAGTAGTATGTGTCTTGCATTCTCCATCTTTTCATGAGAGCTTTGCAACTCACTGCACTTTGAGCTTAATATTTATCCTCTAGCTCGATGATTGTAACAGACCCAGTCCATGTAGGAAATTCGAACCCTTTCATCCTCCAAAATACTCGGTATAGGGGAATGTTTGAGTTCTAGTACATACTCAATCGACTCACTACTTAGGACCATCCTTAAGTTTGTGAGCCATTCTATGTAATTTGGTCCACTCAAAGTTTATCTTTTTATCAAATCGGATAAGGGTTTAGGAGACATTGTGAGAGAGATAATAAGCAAATAACTACAGAAAAGTAAAAAGACTTATTAGATTCTAATGTAATTGTTTGTTCCAAGTTTAAATTAAGGACTTTCAAAATAAAATTGGCTCCCACTACATTTTTTCGAAAATCCACACTCCCATTGTGAAATTCGGAAGTCATCGTTGGAAGGCTTCGTAGTGGTGATTGATTTCTTTAACTAGATTAATAGGTTGCAACCTTTTGCTGGAATGTGGCCTAATCAATCTATTAAAGTGATGTCCAAGACCAACCCATCAAATGGATGATTCAATCCCTTTGTCCATTATTCATTAAATCTCAACCTTTTAACGATCTTATTGATTTATGAATAATATAAGTTCAACCTACTTACTATCTATTAGTCTAACAATTGAATTTCACCTTACAACCTTTTGCTGGTATGTGGGGTGAAATTTGTTTTGACTAATGGCATGTCATGTACTTAGGAAAAATTTAAAATATATTTCAATATATAACCCCCATTGCTTAGTGACGATATTATATATTAAATATCATTTTAATTTCTCCTAAGTTCAGTGGAGGATAGGATATCTAGTACCCTTTACTAACTTAATATTTTTCAAAGTGGCAGAATTTAAATTGTTTATTAGGTCTCACTTTGTACATTAATCCATTTTATACTAAACATACAAACATGGATTAAATAAAAAGACAGCAATTCTAAAAAGCTAACAACACATGATTCATGAACTTTTGTTCCTAGATTGAAACAAGCCAATGTCTCAATCAAAATAAAAAAGAAACTACACTAAAGCTTCCAAAGCTCCTTCTTGTATCTCCTCGGCTCGACTTGGATTTCTCCTTTGGGCCTATTCTATTTCTAAATATTACATTTCAATATAAGCCACCTATACAAAGATATTCTAGAAAGAAAATAAAAATAGGCTCAAAAAGATCTTTACAACTCATTGAAAAGAAATACAAATATAAACGAGCCTAAGTCCATGAATCATGTCTCCCATCACATAACATGTCAAACATGATATATATCACATAATACACGAAAACCATATATGTTAATTTCTAATTAAATTCCAAATTTAATTATTGTTTTTCATATTCTCGAGGAAATTAAATTTATTTAATTCTATTTGAAAATTCAATTTTAATGAACCCCGATTAATTTTACATTAAAATCCAATTTTAATAAAAATTAATCTCTAAGTATATTAAAATTTATTTCACAATAGAAAGAATCCAATTTAATTCAAAATCTAACTTTAATTAACATTAGATTAGATGAAAATAAAATACTTTTATTAAATAAATAATATTATTTATTTTTGCATTAAAATTCTATTTTAATCAAAAACTAAACAATATATATAATTAATAAATGACTTGGGTCGGGTCGTTGCAATCCGTGTGTTGAAAAACACATGGGTGGGCTCGTCGTGCGGCCGCATAGCGAGCCCAATCAGCACGATGGGCTGCGATGTGCAGCCCATCCCTCTTGGCAGCCCGTCACTGCAAGGGGCAGTCGCCGCCACGGCGACGGGTCGGAGCTGAAATTCGCAATTTTTTTTTAAATTTCCATCACATTAAAATACATAAAGTTCTACTTTTATTAATTTCTAACAAATGAAAAATAAATTAAATCCTCAAAAATGAAAAAAATGCAAAAAAATCCACATATCTTATCATGCATCGATAAAACTGTAAATCATGCATCTTTATCACATATTTACACATAAATTACATACATCGAACCCCGCAATTTGGCTTTGACACCACTATTGAAGAAAAATAACCAAACGCAGCCGAAACGGAAAGGGTATTTTGGTCTAATATGTTAGATTGCTTTGGCATTAGGATTATCGCTCTGGAGTTATCACTAGCCTTTAGATTATGTAAAAGATATTGTTGGAACTCTTTTATTGGGAAAATTGGAAAGGCCTTTATGATTTTCTCAACATGCTAGCTTATCTCAGAGATTTTACATAGATATTTTGGGTTTCTTTTTTTTGAAGGAAAACAACAGTTACATATTTTAGATTAGGTAGAAGAATTTGTTAGGACTTTTATATGGAAAATTGCAAATTTAAGTCTCACGTTATAGGAATGTTTCTTTTGTCTTCTTTCCTTTTTCTCTTTATGTCCAGATTTTTTTCCTTCACTGCTAGTTGGTAAGGCACATTTAATGCATGTGCAAATATAAATATTTGATAAGGAAACATTTGAATAAAAATTATTTAAAATTAAGTAAAATGCAGGAGATAAGAAAAAAGAAATAGAAAAAAAAGATCTCAAAAATAAAATTTAGTATGATTAAAAAGAATAAAGAGAACAACAATTTTTTTTTCATTATATCAGTTTTTTTTTAAACTCTAGATGAGGGGATATCCTAACTCGACAAACCCGAGCCGATAGGTTTTTATCATATGCCACACAAACCCTATAAAACTTCAAATAAGGAGAGAAAAGTCACAACTTCCGATAGCCTGGAATTGAACCACAGACCTCCCACATGAAAGTTTAAGCTGATACCACTAGGCTTATAAGCCTTGGAGCCTATATCATGTTTTCAAGACCTTTTGAATCTTATTAATTCACTTCATCAAAACATATTAGGTGTCACTATAATCTTTGCATATGGTTCACCCCTAAAAAATTGTTGGCTTCATCAAAATTAATTGACCGACCAAAGCGGTTTAGCTTAGCCCCTCTTTATGGAAAATTATTTTCCATTGTTTGGCTACTAAAGACAATGAGAACGAAAAGAAAATAGGAGAAAAAAAAATTAATACTAATTTGAGACAATACCTTTTTCTCACCATTTCGTGAAGAAAAGGGTGGAAGAGAGAGAAATATCCACAACCCCCTGTGAAAGACGTTATACCTGAGTTTTCATAGTACTAATATACTTACTACTTCGATGACTACAAGTATAACATTGTTAGGAAGCTTCTTGTTATATGCTTTGATGATGATAATATAATATTTATTTGACCCCAAAATATGTAAGTTTGATTTTACTAGAATAATGTATAGGCTTTGAGAAATAGTTTGTAATAGGTCTTAGATGTTATTTAGACTTTGAGAGTAGAAATGAACGCTTAAAGTCTGAAGTTCATCACTTTGAAGTCTGAATGAAGTTACCAATAAGCAACCAACATCGAAGAAGTCTTCCGAACATTCGTGAAGATCCTTCAGCGACCATTCGGCGTTCCAACAATTCAAAGATATATGCTAAATGCGATATTTATTTTCAAGTCCAGGAGTTCAATGCTATATTTATAATGGGCATTTAATCAACGACATTTATTTTGAATACATTAAGTGCAGATAAGAGAATTAAATGTGATAAGTAATTCGAACGTACGGAGTCGACCTCTCTGATTGGACTGTCAAAAATCACTAGTCTACCACATACTTTGCATTGGAAGTTCAGAGAAAAGACAAGGAAAGTTGTTCACTCACTTGATATGGAGTCCATGCGCCTTACATGTGTCAAATGACTGTTTTTTTTTAAAATATCTATAAATAGGACCTCCCAGCATGCAACCTACTAAAAAATCAAGAGCAAAAACTCTATTGCATTCAAGCTAGAAGAAGCCTTCCAAGCTCTCCAAGAACATCTTCAAATCTCTAAGAGCTTTCATCTAGACAGTCAACCTATGTCATACATCTTCAAGAAGAAGAACTGATATGCCAAAAGAGATAGTCCTTTGTTTTTTACTCAAACACAACCCCTTAAAGAATCAACCATCGAACATCAACCTCTTTGTGAAACTGAACCTAAAGATTTATCTTATTTTTGGGTGAAAGAAGCAAATATCAAGAAGAATCTTGGAGCAGAATTCTGTGTGACCAAGGAGCTCAAGTTTTCATTCATTTAGCTACTAGTTTGTAGAAGTATTCTAAGTAAAACTTCAAAGATCATTTAGTGAATTCCTCCAAGTGAAAAAGGATAAGAAGACATAGTTAGGATTGCATACACCCAACGAACCTTACAAACTCTTATCTTTATTTATTGCTTTCAGTCTTTACTCTGTTCATATGTACATTGAAAACATACAAGTTTAAAATCGCACTTTATCTAAAGCAACTAACATAAAATATTTCAACACTTCAAACCTTTAAAAGAAGAAGACTAAGTCTTTCCAGTGCACAACTCTTGATCCAAGCGCTGTGAACTTGATTCTACTTTAATCAAGTGACCAAACCCTGAGTCTAAAGTTTTTGTTTATACAGTCTTCAAATCGACGCTCATCAACGACGAGCGTAGTTAAAAGCGTCGAAATCAATTTATACAGAAAGAACTTTTAAGCCAGAAGAAAACTTCAAGGTCTATTATACCCTCCCCCCACCACTCTTCTATACCATTTTCATATGCTATTTAGGATCAATAAGTGGTATCAGAGAGGTTGAAGTAGAAACCTTAAAGAGTAACTGCTTGTTTAGATCCTTTTCAAAATCTAGTTGCTTTCTTTTGAAAAATCATATCATACATATAATGGCTTTCACAAAGATGCCTAAGTTTATTGTATCAAACTATGACTTATAAAAACTTAAAACATTTAAATATTTAGATTCTTGTGATAACGAAATATGTGATGTCATTACAGATGGGCCAGTAACAATCAAGAAGGTTGCCACTAGAGCACCAGAGGCAAATAAAGCTACTCCCTATACGTATGTTGAGAAACCGAAAGTTGAATGGGCACCAGACGAGTGTCGGAGGGCAAACTTAGATAATGTTAGTAGAAAATCCTAATAGTTTTCCATTGGTGACAATTGCGCTTTACTTAACGAGGTCAAGTCATGCAAGACTTCAAAGGAAATCTGGAATAGACTTGCCGAGAGTTTCAAGGGTTCTGAATAAATTAAGGAGAACAAGCTCTCCATTGCTATGTAAAAGTTCAAACAATTCAAAATGAAGCCAAAGAGAACTAACAACAGAGTTAGAATCTTTAGGGAAGATTCTCAAAATAAGGAAATGGTTGTCAAGATTTTCAAAAGCTTACCTAGCAAGTATCTTATTAAGTCAACTGCCTCAAGAGAATCCAAGCACTTAGATTCCTTCACACCTCAAGACTGATTTTTAGAGCTTAAAGCTTTTGAGTTTGAATTAAGGAAGATCAATTAAGTATCAACTTCAGGAACAGATTCAGGAGCGCATTTGGACACAATTGTTTGTAAGTCAGCGTCCAAGAAGCAAGCGTCGGACTTATTTGAGGGTGAAGATATGGCAATGTTGGCTAAGGATTTTAAGAATTTATGAAATATAGAAGGGAAGGAAACCATATTTTCCTAAGCCAAAATGCCATACTTCCCAAGATACTCCTCCGCCATATCAATAAAACCAATAAGCGCCTTAATATTCTGCATCGCAGCTCCAAGTGCCAGTTCTACATCAAGTGTGCCCTTCTCAGACTTATTTAACACCTATAGGTTCAAGACCCCAGGTTAAAACAAAATTAACCTATGAGCAAAAGTTAAAAAATGACTTATGTTATAAATGTAGATAGTCAGGGCACCACCAGGTAAATTGCCATTATCCTCTTGTTCCTAAGCCATCAAGGCAAGATAGGATGGATAGAAACCAATTCAGGAGCAGCCTTCGCCAACAAAGCTTGCTAGCAGAATCAGAATCTCTTCCCGCACCTGAAGATGATGAGGAATCATTAAAAGAAAGTGATGATGAGCCATCAAGTGATTCAGCGCTCATTTGTCTTATGACGAAACATGATAAAGCAACATCAGACTCATTATCAAAGGTAAACGAAGATCAATCTAATCTTCCTTCTTATGAGGAACTACTTGACAAAATGTCCCAATATAGTGATAATTGTCGAGCGGCTTCCAAATTATATCAAAAACACTTTGATGAAATTTCGGCGCTCAAAAGCTGGAATGCCATACTCAAAGCAGAATTGCAAGTTCAGCAACTATGCATTCAGAAGAACAAATCACTAAAGACTGAAAATTATCAGTTGAAAGGTGATCTTGATGTAATAGTCAAGAGAGAAGTTGAGCTGATCGTCAAACTTGCCAAATCAGAACAACTTGTCGCATCGTTATCAAAAACATCAAGAAAGCTAGATAACGTGACTGAGGTAATTAGACTTTTCAAAGAAAAGACTAGTAGGATTCAATATTCATGTAATAAATGGAAAGGGTTAAAAGTTACAGCGTCTAACAAAGCTAAAGGCAAAGCGCCTGCAGGTGTAACCTTTGTTGAGAGCAGTTCATATTGAAAGCCACTATATGAACATAAAGACATTGGTGAGAAGTCAAATAAGAGGTACAAAGCCGAATTAGATGAAAAATGAAAGACAAAGGTAAATAATTCCTATGAAAAGAATCATTCTAAAGTTTGCAAGACAAAGGAAAGATTCTATCCCAAGGAATCATATACCAAGCTTCATTCCTTAGACCAGCACCAAGGAATCACCAGCGTCACTATTAGCGTCAAACTAGATCATACTATGATAACTATGATTATGTTCAACAAGAATATTAAAATACACCTCAAAGCACACACCTCAAAATGTGAAACCCAAAAAGACCTATCTTCGTTCAAATAAGATCAGACAAATATGGGTTCCTAAAAGTGTAATTCAAACTAAAGTTACTAATACGAAACGACCCAGTCTCCAATAGGTACCTAAAAAGAATTAGAACTGCCCTTTAAATGTAGGTACCTAAGGCCAACGCCAATATATCTATTTGGTACATTGATAGTGGGTCTTCAAGGCACATAACAGGCTCAAAAGGTCTTCTAACTAATTACAAAAGTACTAATAGTCCTAATGTTATATACGGTAATAACTTCAAAGGTAAAACCAAAGGTATGGGTATTATACTTGGGGAAAACATCATGATAAGTGATGTATATTATGTTGAGGGTCTTAAGCATAATTTATTGAGCATAAACCAATTCTTTGATAAAGGTTTTAATGTTGAATTTTCAAGTGCTTATTGCTATATGAAAGGTACAACAACAAATAATGTTTATTTGATAGATTGGGGTTCAAACTTAAGTAACAACCCTATATGCTTTGTGGCTAAGAGTCAATCAGAAATGGCTTGGTTATGGTATAGAAAAATGAACCATCTCAACTTTAGGGAATCTCTCAGTTCATAACGCTTAATCTAGTAGAGGTATTACCTAAAGGCTCGTTCCAAAGAGTTCGCTTATGTGATGCATGTCAAATGGGTAAACAAGTTAAATCATCTTTTAAGAAGAAAACACATATATTTACCCTCTACGATTCTTGAACTACTACATATGGACTTGTTTGGGCCAATTCAAGTAATGAGTTTTAGTGGTAAAAGAAATACATTGGTAATAGTTGATGATTTCTTATGCTACACATGGTTAGAATTTCTAGTATCTAAAGATGAAACAGATGGCAAGCTCGCAACACTAATTCATCAAGTGTAGACATCTAAAGATCTAAAAATGACAAGGATTAGAAGCGATAGAGAAACTAAATTACTAACCATGTTGTTGAGAATTTTTGTTCAGCTAATGAGGATATATTTCTCATTTGAATGTGTGGGTGTTTTATAAGGGCCCCGGATATCAAGATGAATTAAGTCAAATTTTTCTAGAGATTTGTGAGTACTTGTTGGAAAAGGGAATCTGGAATGTTTGGCAAGAGGACATATTTGACAGTGTTAAGTTTTGTGTGTAAGGTAATGCCCAATTTGTGGAAGAAATTTTAATCTGAAAGGAGAAATGTGTCCCAATATAGTATGCCATAAAGTGGGATCGATGTAACTTGAACAAGATCTCATGTCATTGTTACAGAAAACATTGTTCTTCACAGAAAGAGATGCATTACACAAAGAAATAGTATTGTTCTTGATAGTACCACAGTAAGTAGACACATAAGAAAGAAATGAATTACATGAAGATTTATTGAAACAATCAGTTGATGTGGAAACTAAAGGATCAAGGATGTACAAGTCATTCTTGACTTTACCAATCCCCTCGATCTTGCCACTGCAAAGATTCTGAAAAGAATATAAATGAGGATACAAAGCAACAAAGCAATTGTTGTCGTGAGTAATTTTAGAAACAGATAGAAGGTTGAATTGAAAATTAGGGATATAGAGTACATTGTGGAGAGACATATAATTGGCTAGTTTAATTGTCCTTATCTTCTCAACTTGAGCTATATTGCCATTAGGCAACTTAATAGATGCATTAGAGGGTGCAATGTGTGAAGAGGTATCAAACAAATAAAAATTATAAGATATGTTTTGGTTAGCTCCACTATCAATTATCCACTCTTGGTTAGAAGTATTGACTAAAAAAGTACAAAACTCTAAAATGTTAACTGTTTGAGAAATAGTGGCCAAAGATGCAGTAGTAAAATTTGCATGTAAAGAAGAATCGACATTCCCATTTGGTGAAGTATTCTGAGATGGTATCTGTGATTGGAGCACATTCAGAAATTGTTGATACTGTTGTGGGGTAAAAAGCGGAGCTAATTGTAAAGAAGATGATGCAGACTGTGTATGATTAATGCCAGATGCAAGCAGACTGATCTGTTTGATTCTGCACAAAATTAACATTATGTGACTTAAAATTTCTACCACCATTATGGCCACCTCTGCGATTATTATTTCCATTTCTTCCTTTTCCTTTACCAAAACAATGTGGATATTGAACCAACCTATAACAAGTATCTTGAGAATGTCCTCTAATGCCACAATTCTCACAAGTAACATTTGGCTTTCTTTGTTTTTGAGAATTAGAATAAAGATTGATAGGATTTTCCAAAGTAGTGACTGGATTTTGTATCATTCTTTGAGATTCCTCATTAAACATGGAATAAGCTTGTTTAGGTGTTGGAGAAGGAATCATCATTAAAACCTAAGATCTAAGGGTAGAGAAAGAATCAGTTATTCCTATAAGAAATTGTATCAGTTTGTGTTCATGTTTATAATCCCTATATGCCTTTGGTGCAACACATTCACATTGAAGAAGATTGAGCAATGAGTCATACTCTTCCCCCATTTGCTTAAGTCTAGTGTAGTAAACTGTAATGGAATTACCTCCTTGTACATGAGAACTAATATCTCTAAATAGTGCAAAGATTCTAGATCTATACATTTTATTGAATTGATCATATAGATCGGTCCAAGCATCAAAAGTTGTATCACAATACATAAGGTCATTGTATAATTCTTGACTAACACACTTTAGGATCCAAGATAATACCAAAGAATTGCATTTTCCCATTGATCTAAGTAAGGTGAGTCTGCATCAGGTTTAGGGAATTTACTATTGATGAAAACTTATCTTGCTTTTGCATTTCAATGCCAGCATCATCGATTTGCTCCAAACTCCATAATTTTCTGATCCTCGCAACTCATGAGGAACCAAATGAAGATTTGGAACATCAGATGGGTGAACATAAAGTGGATTGTTGACATCACAAATGATCCAATTTGCAACAGAGGATTGTGAATTGTACATATTAGAATCTGTATTTTGTGGATTCATCGCGGAAGGGGAAAATCGCAAAAAATGATCGATCATGCAAGAAGATGAACAAGGAAATCAATCAATAATGCTTTAAAGATGTTTGATCAATTGTGATCAAGGGAATAACAGAATTTGATCTACAAGATCAATGATAGAATCAATGAAAGCTGTAGAGAATTCCTTGATTGAAGGAGAATTTTCTAGCTCTGATACCATGTTGAAATGTAGAAGAAATTGTGATTTCATTGAATGAATAACAAGATACAAAGAAGTTGATATTTATACAGGCTACAAAAGGAAACTAAGCTTAAACTCTAAGTTGCCTAACTAACTAACTTATCAGCTACTAACAGCTTAACTAATTACCAGCTCATCTAAATAAAATAATTAAATAATATCAATATTTCAACACTAACCCCACCACCGCTCTTTACCACCAATAGCCACCACAGCTGCCTGCATCTTCCAGTATAAAACCCACCTGCATATTCCAAGCTCATTGCCCCTCGCAGCAAAACCCGCCAGCAAATCGCACCTAACGTCCACCATAGCCGCCTCTACAAATTGCTGCCGACACCCACGACCCCTGCCTGCAAATCGCTGCTCAAAGCTACTGAAATCGCCGTCCCCTAACCACCATGGGGGAGCTCCAGCAGATTTGGAAATTGCCTCACCTTCAGGCAATTTTCGTAACGTTCAAGCGGAGATTTGCGAGGGGAAAATGGTGGGCATGGGCGGAGGTGAGGCAGCAATGGCGAGGAGGAGAAAGAATGAGGGGTTGTTGTACGGTGGCGTAGAGTTGTAGATATATATATATATATACACACTTATATATTTTATATCGATAAATTGTAACGGGGGTCGAATGTATTTATCCCAGTTGGGAAAAAGAAAATGATTTTTCTTGTGATTTCTTTAGCAATTCTTTTTAACCAAACCAAATATAAATCTTTTTTTTTTTGTGCTTACAATATAAATGATTAAAGGGTGTTGTTTTGGTGGAATATATGTATTAAGAAATTCCATGTTAGAAGTTTTGATGATAACAAAATAGGATTTTATGTCAGAGCCCAAAAGATTGTAAGTTTATGCTTTCATAGAACTTTTGTATAAGCGTTGCAATTTTATAGGCTTGATTTTTAGCTTTATAGATTTTAGACTAAGTATTGGAAGCTCAATCGCTGATAGAATTCTAGATAAGTCTGTTAGAGAGAAAGTTTAAGATCAGCGTCTAAAGTTAAAAGAAGATGAAGATTGTCTTAAGCGTCCATCAAGCGCTGAAGTCATTTTAGGATATCTGAATCAGCGTCCAAGCGACAAGATTCACCTGAAATATATCCGAAATCAAGAGGGACTTAAATGCAATCAATAACGGGCATTTAACTCCAACGAAAATTTATTTAAAACGCATTTAATGTCTGATAAGAGCATTAAATGTGATATGGACTATTGACATACTGACAAACCATTTTGATTGGACTTCAAAGGCTGTCGCACCAATCCTTGCAGCAAAATTTCAGGAATTTCAATATGGAAGTAGTTCCACTCGCCTGAGTGAGAGGCACGCGCATGTATATGTGTCAAATGGACACTTTTTCCAAAATTTGCCTATAAATAGGACTTCTCAGCAAACCCTAAATATGAGAATACACACACGCCAAAATACATTTAAGCTTAATTTGCAAAATCCTTTGCTGAATTTATTCAAGTCCAAATCCTTCCAAGAAAAGCTCATCTCCATATCCAAATCCTTAAATCTTTTCTTTAATCCCAAAGATAGTCACAATATCTCAAACCACTTCCTTAGAAGAACCCTACTCTACTATTGAGATATTCCAAATTGTTTGAACTTCCAAAAATAAAACAAACCCTAGTGACAAAACCTTCCAACCTCTTTATATGTGTGAAGAAAAAGTTGAAGATCAAGTAACATTTCTGAGCTAAAGAACCCTGATAGTGAAGAGATCTTAAAGAGTTGAAATCTGTGTGATCAAGGAGCTCAAGATCATCTTTGTGTTATTCACTATTATAGAAGATATCTGTGTGAAAGGTTTTGAGTATCATTTAGTGAATTCCTCCAAATGCAAAGGAAAAGAAGGACATAGCTGAGATTACATTACCAAGTGAACCTTTCAATATCTTGTGTCACTTACTTTACCATTTTATTGCTTTTATTATCATTTCATAACATCCTTTAAAAGCATATAAATCAGCCAAGCGACTAATTGGTAAAACTGAAAACTAAGTAACCTAAAATATTTTATGCCGTGGTAACCTTGATTTAAAAGATCCAAGTGTTACCCTACCTTGGTAATTGCTAAATCACTAAATCTAAATTATCTACATTCAAGCGCTTAACCAAGCACTTAAGCTTTCCAAAAAACGTTCAAAAGATTTTGTGGCAAGAAAATTTTTGAAGTTCGAAAAGAACTTTAGGATCTATTCAATCCCCCTTTTAGACCCTTTTCATAGCCCACTTGGGACCAATAATATGATTGAAGGAATATAAGTTTTGGACTTATATTAGGAATAACAATATTTTTTTAACCAAACAAAATATAAATGATTATTTTTATGGTGCTTAAAGTATAAAGGATTAAATGATGTTGTTCTAGTGGAATATATGAATATAAGTTTTGGACTTATTATATTAGGAACATCAATTTTTTTTAACCACAAAAATATAATGTTTTTTTCTTTTTTTTGTTGTTGGGCGCTTAAATATAAATGATTAAAAGGTGTTGTTTTAGTGGAATACGTGATTGAAGCAATATAAGTTTTGGACTTGCATTAGAAAATGGATACGCTCTTCCTATCATAGCGTCTTTGAATTGCGATATATGCAAGGTCTTAAATTTTAGTTTCGGTATAGATGTCAAGATAGTAAATTTACGGAAATTTCGAGGATAGTTGAAATTTTGATTTCGATTTTAAATAAATCATGAAAATTTATTGAAAAATTTGGAAATTTACAATCAATCTTTTGGTAACTTTAGTTATCATAATTATGCATCTTTTACATTAACAATATTCTATATACAATATATGTATAATGAATCTTGTCAAATAGTATGATCAAAACCTGTCACAAAAAATATCAAATAAATATGACTTCAAAGTCAAATAATAATCAAATCTGATAAGAACTTTATTAAAATAACGTGTACCACAAGTTTAGTAAAAATCATGTGTGTAGTTGGGGTAAATGGTTGGTAGGTGTTGATCAACATGAAATAATATTTTTAAATAAATTTTTTTTAAAATGTATAAAAAAAAAATATTATTCAAAATTTTGGGAAATTTTGAGTTTCGGTGAAAATTTCGGGTTTCGGGCTTAATTTCGATGAATAACAAGAGTGTTTTATTATTATTTTTAAGTTTCAGAAAATTTCAGGTATCGGCAAATATTTTGCGAAATTTTTTGTTTCGATCGAAATTTCAAAAAATTTCAAAAAGTATTTTGCAAAATTGGATCGAAAGTGAGATTTTGCTTCCTGACATCGGAAAACCCAAATTTCGGTCAAAATTTTGAGGTTTCGAGGGAAATTTAAGATTATGTATATATGTCGTCCAAGAATTTCGGCAAAAATTTGGTTGAGTTGTTGTAGATCTATAAATACAAGAATATTGGTTAAAATTGATGAAAAATGAAAATACATAAAGGCTACATTAGCATTAGCATTTATGTGATGAGATCCATGTAATATTTTGTCATACAAATTATTGTGACTATATTGAAATTCAACTCGAAAAATTTCCTGAAAATATCTTCAAGTTGCTTATGGGGGAGTTGAGCCACGGAAGATTAATTAATTAATCAATCAACACGTAACCTACTATCCTGTCATCGTTCCACCACATGCTTTAGTACCATTTTCTCAAACACAAAGATGGCTAAAAGTTCCAATCTCATCTAAGATATAATATAAATATACTATATATCATAATTAAACTAATCACTTTCAGTCATAAACAATTAAACGCGTTGATATATTTCCGCACCGTTGAGCCCATTATAAATAGACACTCTATTCCTCATTCTATGCCAACTTTCCATATAAAATTCCATATCCCTACAACTTTTTCTACCCAACTTTTCTAAAGTTTAGGACTTTTTTTATTTATTTCTTTTTTGGTTGTTTTTGAAGAATGGGTAATGGGAATTCGCCGTGCGCTTCATGCAAGCTGCTCAAACGGCGGTGCGCCAAGGACTGCGTATTTGCACCATACTTCCCATCCGATGATCCTCACAAGTTTGCCATTGTTCACAAGGTCTTTGGTGCTAGCAATGTTAGCAAAATGTTGCAGGTTTTTGCCTCCATCTTTTTCTCAAACCCTATTCTTTTAACATGCTTTTTGTAACGGTCTAGCCGGAAAATTCTAGCCTGCACCCAGTTCAGCCAAATTTATTTGTATTTTCGAAAATAACTTACCAATTATATGGCAAATATCATACATTCTTTTTATGAAATACACTTAAATGAGGCCAAGTCGGGTATGGATTAAAATTTTCCTGGTCTAGCCCTAGTCTAATACGAAGGAAAAAAAAAAGGTCGAGTCACTTAATATCTCTTGCCTAGACTCAGGGACTGAACCAGAATTTCAGGTTTGGGAACAAATATACAAAAAAAGGGAAAAACTTGATATTTTTAGATTTGGGGAGAGGGGCAAAATATCAAATATAAAAGAATTTAGGGGCAAATTTTTTCCCTTTGAAAGTTGAGGTGGGGCCGGTGCCCCCATCCCTGCGTCCTCTCTGTCTAGACAAAAGGCAGTTTAATAAAATAATAATGATAAAAGAAAAAGACTCTTTATGCACATTCTTGTACATGCATGTATCTGCATTCGAAATTTTTTGGGTGCACTCGATGTGAGATTCAAATTCATACACTAACACATAATAAAAAATAATAAAAAAAGTGTATTTAATATAAAAACAAATCAATTTTTTATTTATTTATTTTTGTGTGTTAGTGTATTTGGGTTCATACTGGGTGCATGCAAGAATTTTCCTTTCCAAAGTGAGAGAAGTTGGAAAAGTGTTCATGAAGAGTAATGAATTCAGAAGTTAAAGGCAATGTTTGGTTACGTTTTCATAACATGTTTGGTCCAAAATTCTCACAAAATCATGTTTGGTTCACAAAATATTTGGTCAAAAATACACTACTTTTTTGGTAAAAAAAAACATAATAATTATTTTTCATCTTTCTACATTTACTTTGTCCCTACACTCCTCTCTATGTGCTCTCTCTCATCTCTAGCAGACAAAAGTTTCATGATTTGACTGCTAATTTTATTCTCCTGAAAACAAAACCAAACATTATCTTACCAAAAAAACACTCCCAAAAATCAACTTCCAAAATAAAACCAAACACAATCTCATCAAATACGCATGTGTCCCCATAAATTTCTCACCAATAATTCTCACCAAAATACCATCTCAAAACATAACCAAACATAGTCTTTGTGTGTTAGAACTTTCTCCCCTTGTGCGTGCAAGTTGTAATTTTAACTACAAAGTCAACATTTTCAAACCCAAGATTGATTGAAAAATGAAAAGTGGGGTAAAAGTGCCCCCTCCAATTATAAATACACGTATAAACACATATTTCCTGGTTGTACTGTATAAAACATTTAACAAAGGATAATAGTTCAGCGAGCGTCCATAGTTTTTGTCTTTCTATCATTTTAATTAATTTACCAAGGTTTTCCATAATCATGTCTTTCTTATGTGATTTTTTTCTTTTTATTGTTCATTTTGTCCCTCATAGAATGAGTTGTCTTACTATATTAAGCATAGTTGAAAATAGTCTCAACTTACAAGGACATAAAACTTAATTAGACATCAGGCATTACACTGTATATACAAACCGCCTAGTGGGAAATTCTAACCCGCTCTCGGCTCGGCCAAATCAATATGTATTTTATAAAATAACTTATCAATTATATGGCAAGTGTAATACATTCTCTTTGTGAAATACACTTGGGTGCGACCAAACTGGGTCTGAGCTAGAATTTTCCCCGTCTAATTAAGTAAGACAGAAAAGAGAGGGGCTCGAGCTGGAAACCGACCCTTCAAGTATTTACATTCAAGTTCATATGTAATTTCAATTTTTTACTCGTCTTCAAGTTTTTAAATCATCATCCAATATAAATTAAAATATCTAATTTCGTCACCCAAGACTAAAAAATCCAGTTCCTACCATTCTTAAAGAGGCTAGAAAAAAAAAAAAACGAACAACATTATTCTTCGTCGTCCCAAATTTTCACTAATTACGTACTTTAACATACCTAAACTTTGCATAAGATCAATATTGCTATTACAGGAGCTTCCAGTGCATCAAAGAGCAGATGCAGTGAGCAGCCTAGTATACGAGGCGAACGCAAGAGCTATGGATCCCGTTTATGGGTGCGTAGGTGCCATATCGTACCTCCAAAACCAAGTCTCTCAGCTCCAAATGCAGCTGGCCGTGACTCAAGCCGAGATACTTTGCGTTCAGATGCAGCAAGAGCATGATCAGCCGGCTTTGAGAACCACTCCGATACTGCTTGAAGCTGATGACAAATCATTTTTACTACAAAATAATCTGCCTCAATTCCTTAACTTTACCTCTTCTAATAATAATGTAGTTTATGACTCTTTCAAGAAAGAATCATGCCTCTATGGTTTCTTAATTGATTAGTCGAATAAATTAATTATCTTTGTACGATATATCATTTACTACTCTTTATTAGCTTCTTTTTGCATTTTCTGTTAGGATGCTTTATATATATCGAACGGCTAGCTAGTCGCCTTATTGATAATATTTAATATGAATCGCTACAATTCAACTCTTTTGGATAGATTTAACAAAGCAATACCTTCTACATCTAAGAGGAAATAAAGAAATTGTGAAAGATTAAGTCGACAATATGTAGCATTTCTCTTCTTAGACTATTTTTTGTTATAGAAATAAGTTCACCACTAGCAATTAAGAGCCTAAATGATCATTAAGTTCACTGAAGTCGTTTGCTTATCGTTCAGGCAAAATCGCATTTTTAGTCTGGACGAGCGTTTATGGTCATGAACTTTACGACGGGCATTGCACATTTAGTTCCACAATTAAATGTTGTTATATACTTGGTTCATGCTACACAAACTGGCGATATGAGACCTCATTGGTTCTACTAATTTCTGTGGTAAAAATTGATGTGAAAGTTACATGAGGACTTCAAAGTGGCGAAACCTGTCATTAGATGGGAAAACTGAAGCAAGATATCTTCCTTGTCGTGCAACTGCGTGCATCCATATGAGTTTTTACCGATAAATCATCAGAACTAATGACCACATGATACTCATATGATCAATTACAGCCATAACTATGCTGATGTGCAACAATTTTTAAGTTATGGAGCTAAATGTGTAGTACGTGTAAAGTGTGAAACCAAATGTGGGGATTTTGTCTATCTAATGGGACCAAAAGTGCAATTTTGTCTATCGGGGATATTTTTTAAACATTTGCCCAAGTTTAGTTTGTATAACTTAATTACATGAAAAGTATAATCTATTATGTAGTACATTTGATTTAATACACTTAGTGGCTAGATGTACAACAAATGTGCATATTTGTTGTTTAATGATATATCTATTCATAGATAAATATGAGAAATATGATATATTCACCAAATGTGGCATCCAATAAATTGATACGTATATATACTAACTCATTGCTCACTTCCCATAACCCAATTACAAGTATAATTAAGTTGCGTGTGTAATTTTGATCTAACTCTAGATCCATTTCTTTTTAGCCATTCTAGCTAGTACAATTCACATAGTGTAAAAGGAGACTTCTTTAAGTCATTCTAGTACAATTCACATAGTGTAGAAAGGAATTTATTTTTTTTTGGAGAGAGAGAGGACACAGGAGACAAACATATATGCAGATGCCTATCGATCGCATGGGAGTGAATATAATAATATATTTTATTTTATTTTGAAATCGAATATAATAATAGTTAAAGATGTGATAAGAGTAGGACTTGAGGTTGAAACAAGGGTACGTAAAGATGATTATAAGTCAACCCTAGCATGTGAAACTAAATAATTAACATATATATGAAAATGCTATATAACGCTGATTTTTGATCCCTCCTTAATTTAGAAAGCATGGATATATTAAATTCATTAAATCAATTAATTGCAAGTAATTTTTTACCAAAATTAGGAGATGAAAAATTTGTGGCATATAAAAAGTGGTGTATAGCATTACTTTATATATATATAACAATATTCTCTTACCAAAAAAAAAAAAAAGAAAAACAATATTAAAGAGTTATCCTACCATCAAAATTAATAAACAACGAAGGGCGGTGCTGATCTCTCGACAATATTATAATTAACATGTTTAAATTCCGCATGCAATTCAAATAACGACCAGATCACTCCAATAGGGAATAGATTGTATGGATTGGGTTCAATTTACTTCTACATCATAAAAATATTTATGATAGTTTTTAGTACGAAGCACCAAGTGCTTCATAAGAAAGAAAATTTAATTGATGAATGTTTCAATGTTGTATCACATATCAAGATTAGTTGTGTATATAAGTGACTTTTTTTTCTTTTTTTTTTTTCACAATGATCGATCATTTATTCAACATGAAATTTTTCAAGAGAAAAACCATATTTTTCACTCCTCCATCCGCATGAACTCTAAGCATATAAACTTCAGTATCTAAAACCCCGTAGGCTATATCTTCAATTTTTGCAATCGATATTTAAGCAATCATGAACACACCTTTGCAATTGATATTTAAGTGACTAAGGACTCCTTTGGTATGGGTGAAAAAAAGGAGATAGGCGGATTTATCTTCTGTTTTCTCTAGTTTGGTATTAATGTCAAAAGCCCATTATAGATAATGGCCCAGCATTGGCCCGGTGTTTTATCTGCAATATAGAAGATAAATAATCGCCCCGGGGGGGGGGGGTGCGATTATTTTATCAGCCACTCCACCCATTAATTGCTTAAATATGAATGACCCATGTGTCCTTGTTTTGATAATTTTTCTGACCATTTAACCCTCCTTAGTTCAATTAACTACAACATTCATTTATTAATATGAATTAAATACTTTACAGCCATGGGATTTGAGAATTTCTACCCTGCTCAGAAAATTTACTCGGCCAATGGAGATTCATTAAATCAACATCAATTTTGCTTCTACAAATAGAGATTCATTAACAGGTTTTTAACCCAACAAGGAATTTCTCCATACAAATTTATCTCCCCTCCCCCCTTCCCTTTTTTTTTTTAATTTACGCTATTCTCCAAATTTTGAATCAATATTTTTCCTGAATTACCTCTTCTTACTCACATGGTTGGAGTAAATGTTGAGCCATACAACACAGGAGGAAATCATTTGAGGTAAATTTGGAGTTCAATATCATTTTATATTCAAGTTTTTTGGGCTGTAGGGTTTATCATAGATTTTGACATGAAGTTTGCTTGTGGATAAAATTAATACATTCTAGGTTGTGGCTTTTCTAATATTTTGCTTAAATTTCATTATAATTAAGCCCACTACAATGATTTTATTAATTTTTTAGTAAAATAATCTTTAAATAATGTCAAATTCTTATATAGGGATTACTTTATGTCTAATGATAAATCTGTCTGGAATAGATGATTGAGGTTGTTGTGTATTGTTCTTCTAAAATTTGGTTTGATGTTGTGTTTTGAATATGAATAAGTATCGCCTATTGGTTTTTCCTATAAACTATTTTCAATGGTTAGTAGTTAGCAATTGTTAGCCTTCCGAATAATGATATCCACGGTGAAGAATAAAAACAGAGAAAATATGGTGGGTGAATTGTTGTTACAAAAGTGGATACCAATGTGTCCTTGTAATGTAATTCCCCTATATTTTGTTTGATCTTTAGATCTGTTGTTGAAACTTCTGACACTAGTCTTATTTCATTTGTGTTTATGGTAATTTCTGAAATCTGGAATTGTATATTCTCTCCCAAAAATTTTATCATTTTTTTTTGATAATTAATTATCATGTTTAATGAAACCCAACCGTGAAGAGTCAGATTCTGATAATGAGGACAATAGAGATGCTAAATATGCATAAAATTCATTGGTTGGTTTAGCAGAAAATGTGTAAAAGTAAGGAGCAGGCCAGTCTGGGCTTTCGGGAACTCAAATCTTTCAATGAAGCAATGCTCGCCAAATAGGGTTGAGGATTTTGCAAAGATCCGAATGTCTCATCAGTCGCATTTATCAAGCTCGTTACTTCTAGGAGTCCACATTCTTGGAGGCGCGCCTTCAGTTGAAACCATCGTATACTTGGAGAAGTATTTTTTGGGATCGAGATATTATGTTTGAAGGATATAGGTGGCAGATTGGAAGTGGGAATCAGGTTGGAATTTGGACTAATGCATGGGGTCCTGGGACTTAACAGTTTTCGAATTTCTTCGCTTCCTAACAATCTGGAGGCAGGGGCTAGAATAAGCGAGTTGCATGTTGGGGTAGATGGTTGGTATAATCGAAACAAAACACTTATGGATAAGGTGACGATGGAACCCGATATTCTTGTTCGATTCGCCAGTAATTTTATGGATTACATAAGAGAGTTGCTGGAACTTCTCAGCGTTCTCCCACGGTGTGGAATCATGTCAGCCACCCCCTCCTAACACGATGAAAATCAATTTCGATGGTGCCATTTTTGCTGCTACTCGGACCACTGGAGCATGGATATTGCAAGAGATTTGAATGGACAATACTTGGGGTGGGCCACCATAATTTGGCCTTTTCTTGCTGCCTCTGAACGTGCAGAGGGTTTAGCTGCTTTGGAAGCAGTCCACTTTGCAATTCGGATGGACTGGAGATCTGTGATTTTCGAAGGTGATTGTGCGGGTCTAATTCACAGCTTGAATTCCTCAGAGACTTCTTTGGCAATGTTGGGTCCTATGTTGGACGATATCAAGCTTTTTAGTTTACCTTTCAACTCTTGTTTCTTTGTTTTTATTAAGCGTTTAGGCTATCAAGTTGCTCATTTTCTAGCTCGTTTAGCTTTGGGAAACCAAGAGGGTTTTCTTGGTCTTCCTCCGTTAGCAGCGAATGCTTCACTTTAAGACCTTTTGAGTTGATTTTTTATTTTTTTTGATACAATTGAGTCGATTTATATATATCATCTTTTATTTGAAAAAGAAAAGGAAGCTATATAGTTGCACATGGAAACTTTACATCTTTGGAATTCCTGTTGCTACCATGCTTAGTGGAGAATATTATGATTCATTACTTGAGCTTTCTCTGCAATCCAATTTTTACTATCATTTGATTGAAAGACATTTGGTAAAAAGTTGGCACCTGAAATTGATGACATAAAGTCGTACATGAAATGTCTTTTGTCGGTCGGGTTGAAGGCTAAATCATGATTTTCTCTGCTTCAATTACCTTTTAATTCAAATTTTGTGTATAACAAGTAGAGAATGATAAAATATCAAAACTTGTAATAGATACTGATTTTGTGAAGATATTATTTTGGAGGCGGGTTTAGGGTTTTCTTATGTCGTGTGTTGTGTGAAGATATTATTTTGCGAATTTTGTGTATTGACTTGACGAAAATAATGTTTCTTACAAAAAAATTCACCCCAAATGCCACTTATTAAATCATGGGGCAGAAATGGAATTTTCACCATATCAGCCACTTTATCACTAATACCAAACACTTGGGAAGATAGATGAGCAATTTTCCATCAATCACACCAAACAAGTGATAGATAAGTTTTTTTTAATCTTGAACAGTGTTTTATCTCCAAGATGGGTTTATCATCCCTTTTCCTATGATCCATACCAAAGGAGTCCTAATTGTTTATGTAATGGATCACACATTTATGTGAAATATATGTGATTTGCACCAAAATATGTCTAGGGGCATTATGGTAATTACATGTGTCCCGAAGCCGGATCGGGTCGCCACCCGCGGATTAACGTCCGTGGATAGCCTGCCATACAAAGCCCAAAAAGGACGGAAGACCCACCAAAGATAATTGGGTTATATTATTAGTCCAAAAGACAATAATATCATTGATCATTAAGCCTGATGGGTTATTAAGTAAATTAGGCCCATGGCCCATAGCCTACGAACAGCTCCCTATAAATACCATAGAGGAGCTGGGAGAGGCTCATTATCTACTCCCCCAATAAAAATTCACTAGCTATTGAGAGTAACCCATAAAAGAACTACAAACTGACTTGATCCTACATACCTTGGGTACGTAGGCAGCTCGACATACCCGAGTGCAGTCTATAACTTAACCAACCTTTAACCTAGTTTGTCGTGCGTTGGATCGGTTCCATTACTCCACGTGGCCAATCACTTGACATCCACTGTCTGACAATTTTTACCATCATCAAATTAGTGTCGTCTGTGGGAAACTCGATCCGACCACTGAGCATGCAGACTAGAGATCAAGTACCTAATATCAGCAATCAGAGTAATAACAGCAACATGCCAGGCGTGGTATCCGCAAGCGATCAGCAGGCACCACAGGGGGCACCAATAGTGGATCCCCCTCCTTACAAAGAGGGTAAATGAGATTACCCGTCGTATGCCCCCTGAGGTGGCCTCCGATTTGAGTAAGCAAAATAGTCACATGGATCCTGAGGCACAAAGCATTACGTTCGGAGCTCAAGATTTGGAAAGTCGAATCCCCTCTAAGAACGAAGCTTTAGTGATCTCAGTCTCCATCGTGGATTCCTGGGTATGCAAAGTTCTTTTTTGATAGTGAGAGCTTTGCAGAACTTATCTTCTTTGACACCTTCACACAGTTGTCTAGTGGTGGAGCCAAATTTCAAGTGGTGAAAACCTAACTCATCTGCTTCACTGGCGAATCGGCAGATGCGTTGGGAGAGGTGACCCTGCCGTTATCTTTGGGTACACTTCCTAAGTGTGTGACCAAGGACGTGAAATTTTTAGTGGTTAAAGCCCCTTTCGAGTATAATGTTATACTAGGGAGGCCGAGCTTAAACCTCTTTCGAGCTGCTATTTCTACTTTCTACTCGAAGGTTCAGTTCCCAACTCCCTGCGGAATAGGAGAAGTCGTAGGAGACAAACAACTGACTAGAGAATATTGTTCTAATTCCTTGGCTTCACTCAAGAGGAAGTGAAGAGACTCGGAGCCAGACACCGAGTGTGAGTTGATAGAAATAGATATGGTGGCCCAAGTTGAGGGCTAATCAAGTAAGACATTGAAAGACTATAGCTACACCCAAGGAGAGGCAGCCAAAAGCCTGAAGATGGTAGAGTTAGTACTGGGTAATCTTGAGAAGGCCACCAAGGTCGGTGCTGCCCTGGGGTTTGCACTAGAGGATGACTTGACACATTTCCTCCGCAGTAATAAGGATGTGTTTTCCTGGAATATGGGAGACATGGAGGGGATTGACCCTGATGTCATGACTCATCACTTGAACACCTCCACGGATGGTCGCCCTGTAAAACAGTGCAAACGGACGACGGGAAGGTAAAGGAGTCTGGCGACTAAGGAAGAAGTAGAGAACTTGTTGACTGCCAGATACATAAGAGTCGTGCACTACCTTGAGTGGCTGGCCAATGTGGTGTTGGTAACAAAACCCAATGGGAAGTGGAGGATGTGCATAGACTTCACAGATCTAAATAAGGCGTGTCCTAAGGATTCTTATCCTCTCTCTCGGATCAATGACTTGATCGATTCCACAGCTGGCTGTGAAATATTAACCTTCCTGGGTCCAAAGCAAGGATATAACCATATACCCCTTGCGCCCAAAGACCAAGAAAAAACTAGTTTCATCACTGATTAGGGTACCTTTTACTACAATGTGATGCTGTTTGGGCTAAAAAATGTTGGTGTCACTTATCAGAGACTAGTCAACAAGATGTTCGGAGCGCAACTGGGAAGGAACATGGAAGCATACATAGGTGACATGCTGGTCCAGAGCAGGCGGGGGATAGACCATGTGCGTGACTTGCAAGAATGCTTCGAAGTACTAAGGCGTTACAAATTAAAGCTCAATCCTGCCAAGTGTACTTTTGGAGTACGAGGCGGAATGTTCTTAGGCTACATGGTGAGTGAGCGGGGGATAGAAGGAAACCCCAAAAAAATTAGAGTTATCTTAGACTTAGCTCCCCTTAGGTGTAAGAACTAATGGGGCGAGATGCAGCCCTCAACAGGTTTATTTCATGATCAGCCGAGAAGGAATTGTCATTCTTCAAAGCAATAAGGAAAGCTAAAAGCTTCGAGTGGGATGCTTCGTGTCAAGTAGCATTTGAGAAATTGAAGGAATACTTGGTTTCCCCGCCATTTCTCACTAAGCCCCTAGATGGAGAAATGATTTTCCTATATCTGGCAATAACACAGGAAGCTGTTAATGCAGTACTGGTTAGAGATGATCATGGGGATCATAAACCCATCTATTATGTTAGCCGACTACTACGGGCGGCCGGCCCAAGATACCCTAATTTTGAGAAGTTGGCCCTCGCCTTGGTAGTGGCAGCTAGAAAACTAAGGTCATACTTCCAGTCACATCCCGTGGTGGTGCTCACTAACCACCCCTTGAAAAGAATACTGTCAAGGCCCGACATATCGAGAAGAATGGTTAAATGGGCGGTGGAACTTTGTGAGCATGCTATCGAATATCAAAGAAGATCGGCTATTAAAGCACAAGTGTTAGCTGACTTTGTCACTGAGATGATGGAGGACAAGGCCAGCTGCTCCCTGCCAGCATGGACCATATTTTTATATGGCTCTTCTATCAGTGTCGATCATGGAGCTGGAGTGATAATCGAGAGTCCACAAGGAGATAAGCTTAAAAATGCTATAAGGTTCAAATTTGATGCCTCAAATAATGAAGTTGAATATGAGGCACTAAATGTCGGGGCCAAATTAGCCCTCGCAGCTGGAGCAATGAAGTTGATAGTCTACAGCGATTCACAGTTGGTGGTCAACCAGGTGAATGGAGTATATGAGGCTAAAGGAGTGAAAATGACTCAATACCTAGACCTGGTCCAAGAGATGAGAGAACATTTTGAAGAGTTTGACCTTAGGCAAGTCCCAAGGACTGAGAATGAGGTTGCGGATCAATTGGCCAAGTTAGCGAGCTCTATAGCCTCCATCAAAAATAGGAAGGTAACCTTTATCACCTCCAACAAACCCGAGGTGGAAAAAGGAGGTCTTGAAATACTGTGTGGGAAGGCAGAGGAGCCTAGCTGTAAAGATGAGATAGTGGACTACCTAGTGGCCGGAAGTTTACCTAGCGATCCCAAAATAGCCAGAAAGGTAAGGATGAGGGCAGTTTTATTCATCATTATGGATGGCGAGCTGTACAAAAGAGGATTTTCACAATGCTACTTGAAGTGCTTAACTCCTGCCAGAGCGTACTATGTGTTGCATGAAATACACGGGGGGTGCTGTGGCAATCACCTGGGGGAAAAGCGCTAGCTGCCAAGATGTTGCGACAAGGATACTTCTGGCTGACCATACTTAAAGATGCTCAAAACCTAGTGCAAAAATGCAGGAGCTGCCAGGAGCATTCCAACATAAGCCATCTCCCCGGGGCTGAGATGCGACCGCTAGAAAGTACGTGCCCCTTTGACATGTGGGCTCTAGATATAGTTGGGTCTTTTCCTTTAGCCTGTCAAGCGGGTGGCCCGGGTTCGATCCCCGTCAACGGCGCCAAAAACTTGACACGACTAATTTATCCTAGCAAGTGTATTAGGTCGTGCAATGTAATAAAATAGACAACGAGTCCGGGTATGTATGTCTCCACAGGGACAATTGGATTCGATGCTCGTAATTGCTATGTTACCTAACTCTAAGCTAAATCAAATTATAAGATCAGAGATGATTATACTATTGAAAATAAACTAAGGACAACTATATGAAAAACAAGGTAATATATCAAATGGAAAGAGATGATTAGGCTATAACCCTACTATGTTCTTTCTTATGTTCATAAACTCTAAATTACCCAAATTCTTAGAACATTCTTGTTATGGCGAAAACCCCTAATGTATTCATTACTCAATCTCTTGAAATAGCGATCCTATACTAGTTAACAATTTCCCATATCTCTATAGTGAAGATTGAATTAACTAACATGCATTAAGGTTCTAAGGAGTTCCTTGCTTACGAAGATCCTACATTCAATTGGGTCATCTTGTCACAAAAAGCCACACAACGCAATTGAATCTATCTCTAGTTAATTGTTACGTTATGATGTTTGATTTTGTGATCTACCTTTATCTATCTCCTCTCAGTCTCAAGACAAAGAATTAAATCAAACACATGGTGATCAAGCATATGCAAGCATTAAACATAAAAATCAAACATGTAACAAGAATGTCATAGATCCGGAAACTAGGAATTCAATAAACACAAAATATCATAAAGAATTCACATAACCTAACCACAAAGATACTTAGCTCATACTTGCAACAAAAGGTAATCCAATATTTCTAAAATACATAGTTGATAAACTAATCTAAGAGAAAGAGTTGAATTACTCCCTATTACAAAGTGTGATTCCAAGATTTTATGATGAAAATGACTCTTCAAACTTCCTTGGGACTTGACATGGCTTCCTTGGGTCTTGGAGAGCAAGAATAGCCCCTTTTGTAGGTGAAAGTTGTGTCAATCCCCTCAAAAACTGACCTTAAACGGTATTTATAGGTGGTTGAACACTGATATAAAAATTAGGGATCAGGGAAGAGGACCTCCGTCTTGGACCGCGGTCTATTTTGGCACTGGATTGTCGGGCCGCAGCCCTGCATCGCAGTCTTCTGACGTAAAATTTACAGTTTTAGTATTTTGATCATAAATATCTCTACAAATGTAGGATTGAGGTGATTCAAGTTGCTACACGAAGCTAAGACAAAGCTCTACAATATTGGAGAAGAAATATTAGTCTGATTCGGCTTTTAAGTAGATGAAAACCTCGTTTTTCTATGAGCATTGTGTAAAATCTTTCGTCAGCTATCTTCTTTTGTTTCTTTCTTCAATTTCAAGCTCAATTTGGATCTTTTTTCTTGTCTTTCATGCGTAAATCAACTTTTATCCTACAAAACAAAATATATACCAACCAAAGCATTATAAGGGATAAAAAGTGATCAAAGTAACGATCAAATCATATTACAATGGGACACAAAATACTGTCAAATATGGACTTATCAATACTTCTGGCCGACCTTGCTTTAAGATGCTCAAAACCTTGTGCGAAAATGCTGGAGCTGCCAGGAGCATTCCAACATAAGCCATCTCTCCGAGGCTGAGATGCGACCGCTGGAAAGTACGTGCCTCTTTGACATGTGGGCGCTAGATATAGTTGGGCCTTTTCCTTTAGCCACGAGTCAAAGGAAGTTTTTGCTGGTCACTATTGATTATTTCACTAAGTGGGTGAAAGATAAGCCCCTTGCCAAAATATCTGAAAAAGAAGTGATAAAGTTCTTATGGAAGAATATAATCACGCGTTTTGGAATTCCGAGATCTTTGGTCTCAGACAATGGCACCCAATTTCAAGGAGCAAAGCTGAGACTAAGCTCGGAGACGCGAAAGAGAGTTGGGCGGATAAAATTCCAGCAGTGCTGTGGGCATACCGCACCACTCCCAGAGTTAGTACTGGGGAGACCCCCTTGAACTTAGTTTTTGGAGCCTTGGCCATCACCCTGATGGAAATTAGAGAAAGGAGTTTGAGGATAAGTCAATATGGCCTCGCTGAAAATGGGAGTCGCCGAAGAGAAAATTTGGATTTCATCGCGGAAGTAAGAGACGACGCCGCTGCAAGGGTCGCAAAGTATAATGCAAGGATGGCACGATCCAACAATCACCTGGTAAACCCCCAAGGATTCCAAGTGGGAAACTTGGTACTTAGGAAAAAAGAAACCACAGGCCCTGTTGGAAAGCTAGAGGCCAAATGGGAAGGACCCTACCAAGTAAGGGAGATAGTCAACCCGGGCACCTACAAGTTAATGATAGCTAGTGGTAAAGAGGTGCCACGCATTTGGAGCATATCCAACCTCAAAAGGTATTTTACTTAGGTTATTTTGCCTACTGAATGTGTTATCCCGATAACCGCTAATTAATAGTTAATAACAATGGCCGCTGGTCAAATTATATTTGAATGTTTGTCACCACTATTATGTTATTATGTTGTCAACAACATCAAATACTTAAACATTTCATGCACTTAAGTGGAGAACAAGAACATTAATGCGACCCCTGGGTGCTTAGCAAGCTCCCACTTGAGGCATTATGAACATTACTCGCAACCCCACGTAAGATCAACATGGGTAGCACCGCGAAAATCCCCCGAGCTATTTATGACTCGACCGAGGATGGGCCACCCCATAATCCCTCCAATAATACTGAGAGAGGTTGAGGGCCTACAAAAGGACTCCCCACTCCCATTAAGGTTATAGATTGAGAATGTGAACAAACAAGAGGCAACCACACCCAATTAAACAGTGACCGTTGGTAACATGAACTATTTTACTCATATGAACAAACAAAAGGCAACCAAGCCCCCAATAATGAGTGACCACTGGCATCACCAACCGTGTCGCCCATTCAACTAAGTAAATATAATGCAAATTGACTTTGTTGTTCCAAGTGTTGTTATAACCAAACACCAAGGAGATAGCAAGAAAGAGGTGGCTAGCCAAAGATGCAACTTCACTTCATTCTCCCGTTGTGTGAAAGTGATAGCTATCTTAGCCCCAAAGATGGATTCCAACATAAAATAGTCGAGGCGCCACGTGCCAATTATTTCATTACCACTTGCACATCTACTCCCCAATGGGTGAGTAGTAGCAAGAAAAATACCAGCCGCCTATTAAAGAACTAACTAATCAATAGTCGGTTACTAAGTAGCCATAGGAAATATTATCCAACCCCTCCATCCTAAACATAGGGGCAGATAATGACTACATGTCAAAAAGAGTAAAATCTTTCTAACTCCCTTGCTATATGATCACTTACTCCTAAATTTGACTAGCACAATTAAGGAGTAGGAGGTATACGGGGAGAAAATATAGCCAAGTAGCTAACTGTTAGATCATGCAAAAATCACCAGCAGTAAAAACAAGCAAATAGTCTTACAAAAAAGTAAAGTACTTAAGCAACGGGGTGTGGCCTAGCGGTCACAAGGCCATCAGCCATGAAAACCCACCCGGGTTCGAAACCCAGGTGTGGGGATTGGGGGTATTTTTCCTAGATCCTCCCCTGGGGGGCCCTGCTCTTATCGAGCTCGTTGCTTATGGGTAACCTAGGGCGGCTTACCCCCAAACGTGGTTTGCGGACTATTGCGTGTGGGCAGGTTTGCTCTGCTGGGTGATAAGAGATGTTTTTACGTGTTTTTAAGACCGTAATTCTTATGATTTGGATTCACTTATTGCTTAAATCATGTCACATTTGCATTTAATAGGTGTGTTAAGTGAATACAGGTAATAAGTGAGAATACATGAAGAAAAGGGAAGAAAAACGATGTACAAAACAAGTTCAAGCATGTTTTTCAACACCTAGGCGGTTTATGCATCTCCTACTACATTCGAGCGATAATTCCGTACATTTGGAGACCGACTTCGACAAAGTTTCCTTCCACAAAGTTTTAGATGAATGTCTTAGCTTCAAATGGGAACTTGAAACATCCAAATCGGAGGTCTATAGAGATAATTGTGAAGGAAATACGATTGCTGCGCCGAACAGAGAAGTACATGTGCCAGGATACGCCCCAACGCCCTCCTAGTCATGCCTAGGCATGGATAGTCCGAATGTTACTCCTTTTTCAGCCTAAATTCCAGCATTATATGATGAGTAAGAATCACTTTTGGCCATAATTCATCACATGTGTTGAGGGGTTGTCATAAGTGTGTTTCTTGGTAGATTTACTTTATGGGCGCCAAATCAGAAACAACCTCCATGTTGAAACGTAATTTAGGTATACTTAGAGACCGAATTGGACAAAATGTCCTTCTGCAAAGTTTTAGATCTACGTTTTATCTGAACATGGGGACTTGAAGCAGCCAATTTGGAGATCTTTGGAGACGTTTATGAGGAAAATACTAAGACTGCGCTGGAAAGCAAGAAAATGGCAGCATGCATGTGTTTTGTTGAAGTTTTCACATGGTTAGGCTTGGTGGAATTCTTAATGGCCGAAAGTTCAACATTTTTTAGCTGGTTGGAATCTTAAAAGCCAAACTTTAAGCATCACCTTAGGTGGAATTCTCATTGGGGAACTTTAATGGGAATTCTTAATGCATACTTTAGTGGAATTTTTGGCTATAAAAGGAGGGGGAACCCATACTCTTCATCATTCACTATCAATTTCAGATTCTTAGAGGAGAGGGGGGCAGCCCCTAATCTGATTTCTCCACCATTCATCACCATTCTTCATCACTATTGGAGGGGAAAACTAGAGGAAGGAAAAGAGCTTGGAGATTGAAGGCTCAACTCCAAGATCCATCTTTATTCACTTTTGAGGGAGTTTTTATAGCTTTTCATTTCAATTATGTCTATGAACATGTGTATTAATTCATTTATGTTTTTCATATTATCCATTATGAACTAAATTCATAAGACTAGGGCCATGTAAGGCCAAATTGTGATATATGCTTATAATAGATGATTGTTGAGGTTGTTCTTATATTGTTATGTGATGTGAATTTGTGTTTTTGCCTATCTTGCATATACTTGATCACTATATGTTAGAATCTTATGCCTAGGTTAATATTTCGGGAGAAAATTGACTTAGGGTGCAAGAAATTCACATCATGACCCGTAACTAATGAGGAATTGCCCTAGACATAGGTAAAGATTCCCGGGTGAAGTTGTTCGATTCAAATCGAGTGAACTCTAGTACGTTAATGCATGTTTAGTGGTTAGATTTCCGGATAGGAATATTTGGGAAATCACGATCTAAGCATAGGAGTTTATACGCGAGACATCGGTTATTCTCTACCCTCGGAGTTCTCACCATAACAATATAAGCGTAATCCTTCAACTAGAATCTTTATAAGTATAATTGATCAATTTGAACCTAGCATGTGCCTTAGTCTCCCTTTATACTTTGTGTAAAATCAATTGTGTAATCTTGTTCTTATTGTATGCATTTTACCTATAATTTACTTTAATTATATTTGTTCTTTTTTTCGTTAAAATCATAAACTAAAATTCAAGTCTCCGTGGTTCGACAAACCGGACTTTTAGTCCACTTATTACTACACACGACTAGTGCACTTGCTATCATAGCATGTTGGCTTTTAGCGTGTCAAGTTTTTGGCGCCGTTGCCGGGGACTTGTTCATTTTAGTTTTTGATTTTTCGTTTAAATTTTCATAATTCTTAGTTCTTCGTTTATTTCTAACCTTTCTTTTATTTTATTATTCTAATTTTGTTTTTTGTGTTTAATTGTTAGGTGTAATTTGTGGTGCATGACCCGCTCTTCTAACGAGCCTCTATACAATTTTGAGCCGGAGATAGAGCGTGTTCTTCGATCTAGTAGACGCACTCGAGAAATGGCCGACAATCTAAATCCAAATGGGAATTTTCCCGACATAAATCTCCCGGAAAACAAGGAATGGTTACAAAATCTATTGCAAGCTATGCAACCGGCACCTCCTCAAAGACTTCCATCGGTCCGGGAAAGTCTACCTCCAAGGGTCCACACTATACCGGGGCCCGTAGTCTTTCCAAATTTCTTTGCACCAAATTATCACATTCCGTCACACATCTTTAGCATGGTGCAAAGCGAACCCTTCTATGGAGAGCCCCATGAATCACCTCATGAGCATTTGGAGACTTTAGACGATACTCTCATGACTACCCAATTTCATCCACGGGATCTCGATGCAATTCGTCTAAGAGTCTTCCACTTCTCATTAAAGGAAAGGGCGACCATGTGGTACAAATCTCTACCACCCCAATCCATCACAACATGGGGACAATTGGTCGATGCCTTTTTGAGCAAATTCTTTCCACCCTCCAAAATCAATGAGCTAAGGAGCAACATTAAGGAGTTTAAGCAGGGGAATCATGAGTCCTTAGCCGAGGCATGGGCTAGATATAAAAACATGCTCCGAAAATGTCCGGATCACAACCTAAGATTGAGCGAGCAAGTATTACGATTCCATGATGGAGTCCGTTCGCGCATCCGAAATAGGCTCAATGCCGGCGCCGGTGGTGATCTCCTTGGGCTCGATTGCCAAAGTGTGTGGGACAAGATTGAGCAATTAGCCCGAGAAGATGAACTCTATCCCGATGATGAAGAAATCACACCCACAAAAAAGATTGCTTGTGTTCAAGAGTTGGGCGAAGAAGTTGCTTTGGAAACAATGGTTGGCAATGTAAACTATGTTGGAAATGCCAATCGACCTCAATTGAACTTCCATGTGCCCGAAAATTTTCCAAGGAGGCCTAATCCGGCACAAAATGCCCATCCCGGCGTCTATCAAGCACCAAGGCCCCCATTCAACAATAACCAAGCTCAAAGGCAAGGTAATCCTCATATACAAAGGCAAATAAGACCTCTTACAACCGAAGAGCGTCTCGATGAACAAATAAAGAAATCGGATTCAGCAATCAACGAACTCCGTACTATGATGAAGGATATAATGATGGACATGAAGGATTTAAAGACACAAATGGGTCAAATGGCAAAGGCGATCAGCGAGAGAGCCCCGGGAACTTTACCAAGTGACACAGAAAAAAACCCGAAGGAGCAATGCCACGCCATCACCTTAAGAAGTGGCAAACAGATAGTCAATGATGCTGTTCTCATTTCCGCGCCTGAGCACCCCGATGAGAACGCCCAGGCGCCGGAATCAACCCACAGTGAACGAATGCTTCGCAATTGCTCGCCCGAGCGTCCCGATGATCACGCTCAGGCGCCCGAGACCCAGCACCCTGGCGCCGATCGTCGCGCCCAGGCGCCACCTCCTGACGGACTCTTCAACTCCAACGCATCCTCCCATCGAGGTCCGTCTGCCATTTCCTAATGCACATAGAAAGAAAAAAAAGGAGATGGATCCAAGTTTCCTTCGAATCTTAGCAATACTTCGTGAGATTAGGATTAATATTCCTTTTATAGACGCAATTTTACAAATGCCAAATTACGTAAAAATTTTCAAGGATATTTTGTCCAACAAACAAAAGTGGGAGGAAAACGAAACGGTGTGCCTAACCGAGGAATGCTCCGCCGTATTGCTTAATAAATTACCAATGAAACTTGAAGACCCTGGGAGTCTAACTATTCCTTGCACGATTGGGCCATTATCCTTCGAAAAAGTTTTGTGCGACTCGGGAGCTAGCATTAACCTCCTCCCGTACTCTCTTTTCAAAAAGTTGGGCCTTGGTAACCCAAAGCCGACTTCAATGAGCCTCCAACTTGCCGATAGATCAATCAAGAGACCACGGGGAATAATCGAAGATGTAATCGTTCAAGTCGACAAATTCTACTTCCCGGTTGACTTTGTGGTTCTTGATATGGAGGAAGATGTTGAGGTACCCCTGATCCTAGGAAGACCATTCCTAGCCACTGGTAAGGCGGTAATCGATATTGCCAATGGTAAGCTAACCTTAAATGTGGGAGATGAAAAGGTCACCTTTGATGTTTTTAAAGTGCTTAAACACCCATGTGATCCTGACTCATGTCTACGCATCGATGTATTTGATATGTTGATTGATGAGACTTTTCAGGCACAAATGGTAGACGACCCTTTGGAGACATGTCTTTCCAAATCTATGGATGTCGATTCAGCGAGTGAAGAACAATTGGAAACCATGTTTAGCATAGAGAAGCCACCTTTTTACCACGTCATTGGAGCTAAAAAATTAGAAAGATCACTCTTGGCTCCTCCTCGCCCTTCTATCGAAGAGGCCCCTATCCTTGAGCTTAAACCATTACCATTACATTTGAAATACGTATTTTTAAATGATAATGAGACTCTACCTTTAATTATCTCATCTTCTTTGACAGGAGAACAGGAGGAGCGACTCATGAGAGTATTGAAGGCCAACAAAAAGGCCTTCGGGTGGAAAATTGCGGATATAAAAGGCATAAGTCCAGTGGTGTGCATGCACAAAATACTCATGGAGGAGTCCGCAAAACCTACACGCCAACCACAAAGACGGTCAAATCCACAAATACAAGAGGTGGTAAAGAAAGAGGTTATAAAACTACTCGATGCAGGTATAATCTATCCTATCTCTGATAGTGCATGGGTAAGCCCGACTCAAGTAGTACCCAAGAAGGGCGGAATAACTGTGATAGAAAATGCGAACAATGAATTAATCCCTACTCGAATGCTTACCGGGTGGCGTGTGTGTATAGATTATCGCAAGTTAAATGATGCCACTCGTAAGGACCATTTCCCCCTCCCATTCATTGACCAAATGCTTGAAAGGTTAGCCGGACATGATTTTTATTGTTTTCTAGATGGATATTCCGGCTATAACCAAATTGCCATAGCCCCCGAGGACCAAGAGAAAACAACTTTCACTTGTCCCTATGGCACGTTTGCTTATAGGCGGATGCCGTTTGGATTATGCAATGCCCCGGCCACATTTCAACGATGTATGATGGCGATCTTTCATGACATGGTTGAAGAATTCCTTGAGATTTTTATGGATGATTTTTCTGTTTTTGGAACCTCATTTAACACATGTCTTGATCATTTGGACCGTGTTCTAAAACGCTGTGAGGAAACAAATCTTGTTTTGAATTGGGAAAAATGTCATTTTATGGTCCGGGAAGGGATTGTGCTAGGTCACAAAATCTCCGAAAAAGGGATTGAAGTGGACCAAGCCAAGATTGAGGTAATAGAAAAGCTTCCTCCACCTACATCGGTGAAAGCCGTGAGGAGCTTTCTTGGTCATGCCGGCTTCTATAGGCGATTTATCAAAAAATTTTCCAAAATTGCAAAGCCGTTATCTAACTTGCTTGTCAAAGATGCACCATTCAATTTTGATTCCCTTTGTTTACAGGCCTTCATCACTCTTAAGGAGCTATTGATATCTGCTCCCATCATGGCACCTCCCGATTGGAGTTTGCCCTTCGAATTGATGTGTGATGCTAGTGACACCGCGGTGGGTGCGGTCCTTGGCCAAAGGAAGGATAAGGTATTTCAAACCATCTACTATGCTAGTAAGACTTTAAATGATGCACAAATGAATTACGCAACCACGGAAAAAGAATTACTAGCCATAGTATTTGCATTTGACAAATTCCATGCTTATCTCATTTTGAATAAAGTAATTGTGTACACTGATCACTCCGCATTAAAATACTTGCTTGCCAAAAAGGATGCCAAACCTAGACTCATTAGGTGGATTTTACTTCTTCAAGAATTTGACATAGAAATTAAGGATAAGAAAGGAGTAGAAAATGTTGTTGCCGACCACTTGTCTAGGATAGAGATTCCTAAGCCTGAGTGCGTGTTTGATAAACCTATTTGTGAGGAGTTTCCCGATGAGCAATTGTATGCTATACTTCATAATGATACTCCTTGGTATGCCAATTATGCAAATTATCTTGTCACGGGAGTTCTTCCTCCGGATATCACTTATCATCAAAAGAAGAAATTCTTATTTGATGTGAAGCGATATTTGTGGGACGAACCATATCTATTTAAGATTTGTGCAGATGGCCTCATTCGACGATGTATCCCCGAGGAGGAAATAGCATCAATTCTCGCCCATTGTCATGATATGTCGGTAGGTGGTCACTTTGGACCCTCTAAAACAGTGGCTAAAGTGCTTCAATCAGGTTTCTTTTGGCCTACTCTTTCTAAAGATGCATTCTTGTATGTTCAATCTTGTGATAGGTGTCAACGAACAGGTAACATCTCTAAAAGACACGAAATGCCATTGAATAACATGCTTGAATGTGAACTATTTGATGTATGGGGTATTGATTTTATGGGACCCTTCCCTAGTTCTTGTTCCAATAAGTATATTCTTGTTGCGGTCGACTATGTCTCCAAATGGGTCGAAGCTGAGGCTTTACCAACTAATGATGCTCGGGTGGTTACTCGATTTTTTTAAAAAAAAGGATTTTCACTCGTTTTGGAACTCCTAGAGCAATCGTTAGTGACGGGGGCACCCATTTTTGTAACAAACAATTCGAGCACGTACTGAACAAGTACGGGGTACGACATAAAATCTCAACCCCATATCATCCTCAAACAAGTGGTCAAGTGGAGGTGTCGAATCGGGAGATTAAACGCATTCTTGAAAAAACGGTTAACGCATCTAGAAAAGATTGGTCCCTTAAACTAGATGATGCCTTGTGGGCATATAGAACCGCGTTTAAAACTCCGATTGGCATGTCCCCATATCGCCTTGTCTTTGGAAAAGCATGTCATTTACCGATTGAGCTCGAACATCGCGCTTTTTGGGCTATTAAATTTCTAAATTTTGATTCTCAACTCGTAGGTACCAAGCGATTACTCCAATTACACGAACTTGAGGAATGGCGCCATCAAGCGTATGAGAACGCCAAGCTTTACAAAGAGAGAACAAAAACATGGCATGATAAGCGTATTATTCCCCGAGAATTTCATGAAGGAGACAAGGTTTTATTATACAATTCTCGCCTTCGACTTTTTCCCGGGAAGCTCAAGTCAAAATGGTCGGGACCATTTGTTGTATCTCGTGTGTATGCTTCTGGTGCCATTGAACTTATAACGGATAATGGACGAATCTTCATGACAAACGCCCAAAGGTTAAAGCATTACATTGGGATTGACGGGTCGAGGGATAAAGTGACCATTCCCCTCCAGGATCTTTAGCGATTCTTTATCTCAAGTCGAGCTACCGACTCTAAACTAACGCTTCTTGGGAGGCAACCCAAGTTTGTAAGTTTTCTTTTCTTTTTGCTTTCGTTTTTGTTTTGTTTAGTTTGTTTCTTTTTATTGTGTTCAAGCATGCACTTTCAGCATGTATGTTTTTCTTATGCTTGGTGGTTTAAGTTGAAGTGTTAGATATGATGCACATTTGGACCCCACCTTTAGAGATTCTTATTTTACTCGATAAGAGGAGAAACTTTGTAAGGATGCATTGGAAGCTTAAGGATGTTCTTCAATATCCTTGGTTGTAAGTGTTCTTTTACCTTTGTGTATGCATGTTGTAACAACATTGGGGACAATGTTGGATTTAAGTTTGGGGGTAGAAGAGTATCTATTTTGAATATTGAAAATGCAATCCTAATTTTTAACTTGAATTTGGGGAAAGTTTGTTTGATATCATGTTTATATGCATCTTTGTTGAGAAAATCAAGCATGAAAAATTTTTAGTCCTTCCAATTGATGCATTGAAATTGATTGACTTGGAAAAATGGCATGAATTCTTGAAATAATTTGAATTTAATGGAATATATATCTTTGAAATTGCTCGTGGAGACCTTAGACTAGAATTGATTCTTTAGATGATTCACAATGCACTTAAATCGAAGGTAGAGGAGTTGAGAGGATAACCATCTTGAGACACTTAAGGAATTATTCCCAGAAATATTAACTTAGATTTCTCATAAAGTTATAAGTTGAGTAGTAATTTTATATGCTAACAATGAATTGAAAAGGTTGAATTTTGGTATGACCAAAAGTGGTCAGGCTAATACGTACCGGAGGTGAAAAGTTTCATACCTATATACTGTACTATTATGCTAATTTGAGCTATGCTCAAGCCAAAAGAAGTGAATTGTTTAAAAGATCTAGTTTTATTTCGTGGCCTTTGATACTCGAGTGATTAAATCCTTAGGAGTGTCTCTACACTTAATGCCCCAAAACTATCTAGTTTGGGAGTCATTGGTCTAAAGCTTGCTACATGGGTTTCATAGAAAGCCTAATGGAATAAAACATTGCACATGATCTAGCCTTAATGAAGTTTCAATGGAAATTTCATATGAATTGAAAGTTAAATGTTTGAGATAATGAAATTTAAATGGCTATGAGATTTTCTATAATTCTTGTGCTTTGCGTTTGATCGAAAGTTGATAGATATGGGATTAATGTCCAAAATTTGGTAAGGATGCCTCTCGACTATAATACCTTAGATTTATTTTTCACTACACCCTAGAGAGTCTTTTCAAGTATTGGTGTCACATGAGCAAAAGTAGTTGATATGTATATATATATTTGTGAACTTTAAAAGGTTGATTTTATGCCATTCATTCTTGTTGATCATATTGAGATGTGTTGATTCGGTTGGGATTGAAAATTTGCTAGATTTTGTGGGTATATCTTATGCAAACCCTCACGAGACTATAACTCGTCCTTTGAGGTAACTCAAAGGTTTAAAGGCTTGTTGCACCCGCTAAGTGCAATCGTTTACTCCACGAAAGTGAGTTAGTTAGTTGTTTTGTTTTCTCCCATTGAATGATGTTGGTCTTGCCTTATAGCTCTTATTGCTCGAGGTCGAGCAATTGATAAGTTTGGGGGTGTTGATAAGAGGTGTTTTTACGTGTTTTTAAGACTGTAATTCTTATGATTTGGATTCACTTATTGCTTAAATCATGTCACATTTGCATTTAATAGGTGTGTTAAGTGAATACAGGTAATAAATGAGAATACATGAAGAAAAGGGAAGAAAAACGATGTACAAAACAAGTTCAATCATGTTTTTCAACACCTAGGCGGTTTATGCATCTCCTACCACATTCGAGCGATAATTCCGTACATTTGGAGACCGACTTAGACAAAGTTTCCTTCCACAAAGTTTTAGATGAATGTCTTAGCTTCAAATGGGAACTTGAAACATCCAAATCGGAGGTCTATAGAGATAATTGTGAAGGAAATACGATTGCTGCGCCGAACAGAGAAGTACATGTGCCAGGATACGCCCCAACGCCCTCCTAGTCATGCCTAGGCATGGATAGTCCGAATGTTACTCCTTTTTCAGCCTAAATTCCAGCATTATATGATGAGTAAGAATCACTTTTGGCCATAATTCATCACATGTGTTGAGGGGTTGTCATAAGTGTGTTTCTTGGTAGATTTGCTTTATGGGCGCCAAATCAGAAACAACCTCCATGTTGAAACATAATTTAGGTATACTTAGAGACCGAATTGGACAAAATGTCCTTCTGCAAAGTTGTAGATCTACGTTTTATCTGAACATGGGGACTTGAATCAGCCAATTTGGAGATCTTTGGAGAAGTTTATGAGGAAACGACTAAGACTGCGCTGGAAAGCAAGAAAATGGCAGCATGCATGTGTTTTGTTGAAGTTTTCACATGGTTAGGCTTGGTGGAATTCTTAATGGCCGAAAGTTCAACATTTTTTAGCTGGTTGGAATCTTAAAAGCCAAACTTTAAGCATCACCTTAGATGGAATTCTCATTGGGGAACTTTAATGGGAATTCTTAATGCATACTTTAGTGGAATTTTTGGCTATAAAAGGAGGGGGAACCCATACTCTTCATCATTCACTATCAATTTCAGATTCTTAGAGGAGAGGGGGGCAGCCCCTAATCTGATTTCTCCACCATTCATCACCATTCTTCATCACTCTTGGAGGGGAAAACTAGAGGAAGGAAAAGAGCTTGGAGATTGAAGGCTCAACTCCAAGATCCATCTTTATTCACTTTTGAGGGAGTTTTTATAGCTTTTCATTTCAATTATGTCTATGAACATGTGTATTAATTCATTTATGTTTTTCATATTATCCATTATGAACTAAATTCATAAGACTAGGGCCATGTAAGGCCAAATTGTGATATATGCTTATAATAGATGATTGTTGAGGTTGTTCTTATATTGTTATGTGATGTGAATTTGTGTTTTTGCCTATCTTGCATATACTTGATCACTATATGTTAGAATCTTATGCCTAGGTTAATATTTCGGGAGAAAATTGACTTAGGGTGCAAGAAATTCACATCATGACCCGTAACTAATGAGGAATTGCCCTAGACATAGGTAAAGATTCCCGGGTGAAGTTGTTCGATTCAAATCGAGTGAACTCTAGTACGTTAATGCATGTTTAGTGGTTAGATTTCCGGATAGGAATATTTGGGAAATCACGATCTAAGCATAGGAGTTTATACGCGAGACATCGGTTATTCTCTACCCTCGGAGTTCTCACCATAACAATATAAGCGTAATCCTTCAACTAGAATCTTTATAAGTATAATTGATCAATTTGAACCTATCATGTGCCTTAGTCTCCCTTTATACTTTGTGTAAAATCAATTGTGTAATCTTGTTCTTATTGTATGCATTTTACCTATAATTTACTTTAATTATATTTGTTCTTTTTTTCGTTAAAATCATAAACTAAAATTCAAGTCTCCGTGGTTCGACAAACCGGACTTTTAGTCCACTTATTACTACACACGACTAGTGCACTTGCTATCATAGCACGTTGGCTTTTAGCATGTCACTGGGTGAGTGGCGGAGATTTACCCTGGGATTTCCAAAAAAAAAGTAAAGTACTAAAGAGTGAATCTTATAAGGTACAAATAAATAAGTCATAGAGGCTGAGTAACTAAGTCAAGGCAACTCGAAAATCTAACTACACATATAATAAAAACTAGCCCTCTTGAGGAGGGTCGCCACCACGTCCATGGGCGGGAGGCACATCATCCTCGTCTCTATCATCGGTCACCCCCTCATACAGCCATAAAAAGTCATCATGGGGATAGCGACCGGCACTGCCGAACCGTCTTTCCCATAAAGACAAGGGTGATGTCGTATGCCTTCTTGTTGGACTCGCTGATGAACTCGGTGCTTGTCCTAAAATCATTCACGACTGACTCCTCGGCATCAGCCAACGCCTGTATACAAGCCAATGAGCCAAGAAAGCTTTGTCCAGTAGAGGCCTCCTCATAAAACTCCTTCACAACATCATTGCACTTCACCTCCCACTCCGCGGTTGCTTCCTCAACCTTAGGAGATTTTGAAAGAAGCCTCTCGTTCTTCTTTGAACAACTCGTCAATTTCTCCGCGAAGTGATCATACCACTGATGGAGGTGATGACATAGTTGGATCAGCTGAAAAGGCAAAGGCAAGTATGCCTTAGAGGGCCAATGATCAATAGAATGGAACCACAAAGCAACAATGCAATAAGATAACTAGGCCTACCCGGCCTTCGACCGCAGAAATCACTTCATCAATCTGATCCGCTGGAATCTGTGCAAATTTTGGGAGTCATAATCAGTCAACTCGGGCCTTGATATCATCCATGGGGTGACGACATCACTCGTATCCCAAAAGGAATGGACGTTAGGTTGCAGTTCGTCCCAAAACTGAACAACCCCTTGCCACGACCCGGGGTGCCCAAGCTCGCGAGAGAGATATCCCGACTGCACTTTGGGAATGGAGGAGCCCTGATATATGTAAGCTCAAGGGAGCGGTCTAAGGCCTCCAATGCATCATTCTCCTCCACTGGGGCTGTCCCTTTAAGAGTCTTTGAGGAAGCCCCCAACAGCGAGATCATGAAGGCCCCTAGCAGACAACCCCGACATCATAACATCAAAATCCAAGGGATCTGGAGCCACATCAATTGGTAATGAAGCTGGCACCCCTTGGTCGGAGCTTTTGCCTTTCGAAAGAGGGTGAGCAGGCTCGGTGCGAAGGGATAATCGCCCTCTCTCGAGAGCGGGGACAACTGTTGAAGCTTTAGAACGCCTCCAAGCTCCTGAATTGAAGTATTCCAACAAATAAATTAATGGCGTTAGAATATATTCATCACTCCATAAAAATATAACAAATGTAAGAGGCAGTGCCAAGCAAAATAAAAGGAAGTACCACCGCGGTATACCGTCCTAATGTCAAAATGGGTCTCAAACAGACCCGTCCCCATAAAATCCAACCACAACTGGTGGTGAGTATCAGTGAGCTTATGGGGGCAACTTTCTCGCACCATTGCTTCGGCGTAAGAATGAGCAGGCTTTGGATGGGAAAATAAAAGAATTTGTTCTTCCAATTTCCATTGGAACTAGCCTTCCCCGATAAAAATCTATATGGAGACGTTGGGTAATAATGCACTTATGGCCCTCCCTGGTTCATCCGGATATCGAAAAGAGCCTGAAAGGCCTCAAGGCTCACAGTCAGCTTGTAATCCCAAAAACGCCGGATAAAGTCCTCAAGCTGGGCAAAGCTGTTGGGTGACAACTGATTGATACGCACTTGGTAGTGTGTCAAGATCAACCCTAGTAAAGGGTCGCATGATAGGCTAAAGCCCATGCGAAAATACTCCAAGTAGATAGTAGCATAACCCTTTGGGGGACTCCGGATCCGGTCATCCAACCTGGGTTTTACCACTCTAAGATCTGGATGGAAATCCTCAAAGAGCGTTCGTAGCTCTCTATCTGTGGAAGTGGAAGAACAAGTAGCAAGATCCGTCTTGCGATCCTGGGCCGACCTCCCACTTTGAGCATCTTCTTTCCACTCGCCCAACTCTCTATAGTCACTCGCCCGTGACACCAAGTCTTCGCTCTCTGAGCTACTATCGCTAGATGACAATGACAAATGCACAACACAAAATAAAGGATCGTAAGTCATGCGATGGAAGCACAATAGTAAGGGGCGAACAAATCTAAGAAAAAACCAAGTACACCCCGAAGCATCACATGACTCGCGGTCACAGCGAGGAACGGAGGCCTCACGATGACATGCCTCATAGCAGCCGCGAGGCACGTGGTGCCTCACGCGGGTCGTGAGGGCCTATTTGCCTCAAGCGAGTCGAGGAACCACCCCGGGTCCAAGGCTTTCGCTTAGTTTGCCATTTGCATACACAAAACCCAACTATACGACTAATTACGAAAGGTAGAGGAAGAAGCATACCGTTTCCAAGGTTATCTTTAGCCATAGCTAATCAAGTGAGAACCTCCTAGAGAAAGTGTTTCACAAGATGAGAGTTTGCAAGAGGTAAAATTATCAATGTGAGGTGAAAGGGAAAAGGTTCTCTCATACCCCCCATTTAAATAAAGGTAGGTGGGGAAGCCTTCACCCTAGTACAAGCTAGACTAAGTAGTTTGACGAATGCAGTATAATTTCTACTCCCAGATTCAACATCCGATAGAACCTAGGAGTGGGGGGCATTATGATGTGCACCAAAATATGTTTAGGGGCATTATGGTAATTACATGTGTCCCTAAGTCCGGTCGGGTCGTCAGCCACGGGTTAATGTCTGTGGATAGCCCGCTATACAAAGCCCAAAAAGGACGGAAGACCCATCAAAGTTAATTGGATTATATTATTAGTCCAAAAGATAGTAATATCATTGATCATTAAGCCTGATGGATAATTATGTAAATTAGGCCCATGGCCCGTAGCACACGACCAGCTCCCTATAAATACCATAGAGGAGCTGGGAGAGACTCATTATCTATTCCCCCAATAAAAATTTACTGATTATTGAGAGTAACTGGTGGTCTCAAGTGGCATACGAAAGGGTCTAGAAGGGGGGTTAAATAGACCCTGAAATCTTTTTCGACTTCAAAAATTCGTATCACTTTTAAAAATTAGAACGCTTAGGAAGCCGAGCGCTTGGGTTAGGCGCTTTAGTAAAGATAACTTAGACTTAGTGATTTTAGCAATTTATCGAAGTAGGGTAACGCTTAGATCGCTTAATCAGGGTTAGTACAGCAAAAATGATTTTAAAGCTTTAGCGTTCGTTTTGGTTACATAATCGCTTAGCAATTTAGTTTGTCTTTTTCAGAATAAATAAGAGAATATAAAGCAAGACAATAATAATAGTAATAACACAAGAAATTGTAAGGTTCAATGGGTGATGTAATCTCAGCTACGTCCTTCTTCTTTTCTCCACTCAGAGGAATTTTACTAAGTTGATTATCAAAGAATCACACAGAATCTTCTACAAAATAGTAACTAATGTGAAAAATGATCTTGGGCTCCTTGATCACAAAGATTTCAGCACCAATGAAGATCTTCTTCTACAAGCTTCTACAAGCGTCGCTAAGAACAAATCTTCATCTTTTTTTGACTTCAGACGCTGATCTTCAACTTCATCTTTAATAGACTCACTTATAATTCCATTAGCTATTCGGTATCTAATACTTAGTCAAAAATCTACAAAGATAAAAATTACAAGCCTAATCAAATTTACATACTTTCAAACGCTTATACAATTGATCTATGAAAACAGAAACTGACATTATATTTAAGGTCTAACATAAAATCCTATCTTGTCCTCATCAAAACATCTAACACGAAATTCCTAACAATTTCCCCCTTTTTGATGATTTCAAGACCATAACTCTTATAATTCTTTTATAGATTAAGAGTTCAAAGAAAAGTCTAAAAAAAATTATAAGTTAGCGTTTGGAAAGTTAGTAAAGTTAGCTAATGTTAGATTAGCCTCAGCAAGATGTTTCAGCGATAAATCATTCATTCATTCATATGGAAGAATTAAGCATACATGATTTATAACTGAAAGAAAATATTTTAAAGCGACAAACAGAAATATATAAAACAACATAATCATTCATCTTTTCTGTCGCTTCGTATTTACTTCTTCTTCTTGATAGATTTCAGTCGCTAAATCCAGTAGAAGTCTATCAACATCTATCATAGTTGTGTGTTGGAGTTCATTATAGTCATGTCTTCTGCGTCTAGCGCTTCCTTCCAGCTCCAATAGTCTTTCCACCCAATCCCCCGGAGGGATTCCAAGTTCTCGGATCAATTCATGGTAAATGTCTTGTCTTCGATCATTGGTGGATTTCCAGTTGATAGGTCTTCTAAGCGGTCCGGCGTATGGAGGAAAACCCATACTCTCCAAAACCTCAACGTCCAAGTCTAGGAGTAAGTGCTTTCCTTGATAATATCTAGGTTTTCTCTTCTTAGTAAGCATTTTCTTTATGCTCACTATCTCCTTGAGCATAGATCTCCAGTGCTTGTTGTCTGTTTTGGAGATAACCTTGGACAGGGACTTTTATTTAAGATCTTCCCCCTTCTTGGCATCATTAAGGGAGGTCTTTAAGTCAGCGATGTCCCGTCGGAGAAGCTTGACTTCATCTATCAAGAAAGCAATTTGCTCAGCAATACTCTGAGAGGCCAGATCGGAAGTATTATGGCGCTCAGTATCAGCGGATGCATTTTGGGCAAGTTTTTTGTTAAAGTCGTCAGAAAGTTCTTTGATGAGGGGAGCGATACTGTTCATCATAGTGACTGAAAGCTTGTTTGCATGACTCATATCAGCCTTAAGCAATCTCTCTACATTATGAATCATTGCGTTGCTGCGCTCTTCCAGACGAGAACAAGAGCAAGTTAGATCGTTGAGAGAATTGGGAATGGCCTTCTTGAAATCTCTTGCCTCTGGATCACTTTCTGAGTCCGAGTCCGAGTCTGAAGATGAGTGTTCAGGAGATTTTGCTTGAGAGGTCATTGGAGCCTTGCCTTTAGATTTATCTCTTACTAATGGCTCTTCGGGCTCATCAAGGGCTTCCTGAACTTCTTCAATCGCTTGATCCAGAGTAGGATCAACAGCCACTGAAGGGGGCTCGACTACTGGGGCACTAGAAAGATCTGGCAACGAAGCCTCGAGAATTTGAGCGGCTTCCACAGTAGGAGAAACTTCTATTTCAACAATTTGGATTGGAGAAGGGGCTTTCATGGCACTAACCCAGAGTGGGCCAATCGCTTCCATAATATGCCTAAGGCTGAGGACGTTGGTCTGCGAAATATAAAATATAGCGTCTTTGCGCTCTTCAGTGCTTAGTGCAAATTGCACTCCTTCCGGCAGATCAACTCCTGAAATGTAAGAGTTGTAGAAGTCTAATAAATAAGGCATTAGCACTTGAGCAGCCTCTTGGTCTACGGGCCTGATTTGTGAAATCATCTTAGCCATTTGTACGTTCTACTCACAAACAAAGACTGGGTGAAGACTATAGCCTCTGAAGTTATTCAGACCAAAGTGTTCAACCGAGGAGATGTCTAGCGATTGCGCATTCTCAAAGATCGCTCTCCTGTCTCTGTAGAGTTCAGCAAATTCAGCATGATCGTTGTGAAGGCTTAAGGGGATTTCACTTTGCCCAAGCAAAAGAGGTTGTTTACTGGTGGATGCATCTTCGTTCAAATCAGAAAGAAGTCGCTGCACAAAGTCTTGAGGCAGATGATAAATATAGCGTCATCACTGAGCGATTAGGCTTAGATGATGGCGAATATAGCATTTTTTTTATTGTCAGTATTAAGGCAAAGCGCTAATATCTACCAGATTGCTACGTTGCTCGAGTAGAAACACAGCGAAACCTCTGCGCTTGTAATCTACTCCAAATTAAAACAAAAATGGATATTTCACAAGCTCTTCTAACGTGTAAAAATGCAACACGAACTCTTCAGCCCATCTTGCGGTATCCATCATCCATTTTCTTCCAAGTTTATCAGCTTTCTTCTGTTCTTTTCTAGCGGCAAGAAACTTTTCAAAGCGTTCAAATTCTTCATCATAATCTTCTGCCCATACTTTTTCCAGATACTCGCGGGCTTCAGCTTCTATCCAAGAATTAATAGGATTGGGACGCTCAGCAACAACTGGTCCTTTTTCTTTCCATAATCTGAGAGGTTTGGGAGATAGAGCGTTCTGAGGAGAATGAACGACTTTGGAGTCAGCTGAGTACCCTATTCGGTTGAGAATTTCTTCTTCTGGATTCTTTGACCAGTCACCAATATGGGGATTCTTGATGACAATCTTATTCTGGCGCAATGGATAAAAGGACTCTTCAAAATGCTAGTAAAGTTGAAACGCTTCTCGTCAAATTTTGTCATGTTGAACGCTGGTCGCCGAATGTATTCAAGGTGAGATTGAAGACGCTCAAGAGAGTAGAGGCCCAGGTTAACAAATAGCTCGAAGAATTCAAATCTAGCAGAATTGGAGACATCAGTCCTATAGAGAGTGTTTTGAAAGTTGATCTCCATGTCGACTAATTACCTGGTGTCAAGCTCCCTGGTGAAATTGATGACACGGGGAAGAGATCCAGTTGGAGTAGAAACAAATACAATTGACTCGATTGGGATGGGGGCCACTCTATCAACCACTCAGCATGCACAATAGCTTTACTGACTGGAGATGTTTCAGCGTCAGGAAGGACTTGTGCTACTTCCTTAGTGATATCCATAACCTTGGTCATATCGATATCCACTTCAACTAGAACCTCTGAAAGTGGAGGTGCATCAGCGTCTGGTACATCTTGAGCTGATACATGCAAGCATTTGAGAAAAGCAAGTAAAGTTTTTACTAAGTACAAATCATAAGTAAGAGACTACAACGCTTACCTTGAGGATTATCATTGACTGGTGCAGTCGCTTGATCTGTTTCAACATTTGGCACAGTTTTCTCAAGCTCCAGGACAACCTCTTCCGGATCTAAATCAAGAAAAGAAGTGATGGGATCAGCACGAATGGGGATATGCAAGTTCTCAAGAGTGTTAAGAACATTCTGAATATTTGCTTCACACTCGGTTGAAAAGATTTTATCCTAGCGTTAGAGACTTAGAAACTAACGACGGAAGGATATAATACGTTGCTTAGCACAATTACTTACCCCGAACATGGGAAAGCCTCTCAGATGGAGTAGTGGCTTTAGGTTCTGAGCTGGTTTCAGCGTTAGAAGGAGGAGGAGAAACGCTGGCTGGTTCTTCAAGCACTGGCTTGACTAGAGTGCTTGTTGATGCAGCTGGAGTGGATAAAGGAGTACGCCTTCAGGCTAGCGGTAATTCTTCTTCTTCCTCTTCCTCATGGAAGATAAATGCTGAAGGGGAAGACGGTGATTTGGGAGTAGGAGAGGGAGACTTTTGTTTCTTCTTAGGCTCCGGCTTCTTCTTTTGTTTCTTTGTGGACTTGGCTGGCTCAGCGACCTTGATAGCGATCTTTCATTTTGGTCGCTTAACCACCATTTCTTCTTCCGATGATGATGAAGACGAAGATGCTTGCTCTTCATCATCGCTGCGAACAACTCCTTCGGCAAGAAGTCGCTCACGCTCGTCTTTTGGAACCGCTGCACCGCCACATCGCTTCGGCTTGAGCAACTCACTGATCATCTTCTTCCCATATAACTTAAGCACTGGGACTTTTTTTCCAGCTGTGTTGATGAAACCTCTAGCGCTTAGAATACGACTCAGCATAATCCCGTAAGGCTTGGGATTTACTGACTTGGCCATCGCTGCCTTAAAGCGATTAAAAACGTAAAGTGACCAATTAATCCTCAATTTGGTCAGAATGGCCACCATCATTTTATATTGAACATTTGAGATTTTATCGAAGTTTCCTTTTCTGCATTCAATCATTTTTGTGCATATGTCAACCAAAATGACATATTCGCCCTTCATGTCATTTTTCTTGAAGTTAGGTTCGTATGCAGCTTCGACTTCATCCTTCTTAATTAACGCCCAGACTTTGCTAGCATCACCAAGAGTGACATTTTCAACTTCGCCTCCATCGTTTGGCAAAATGAGTAAAGATGATATAAGAGAAGGAGTGAGGACAAAGGTCTCACTAGCAAAGGGAAAGACGCAGGAAATGGAGTTTCCGTCGTTGGAGATTTTTACATTCTGGAAGAAGAAAAGGGCTTCTTCCTCAAAGATATTTGAAAAGGAGGTGATCATATCGCGCAAACCAGATTCCTGGACGAGTGGAAGAATAGTCCTTAGAGGGAAGTTCTGGTTATCAAACAGGTAGTCCAAGTTAACAAGAAATTCGGTGTTAAGAGTGACTGGTTTTTCAGATTTAGAAGATTTTCCAGCAACAGATTTTGAAGATTTGGGTGCCATGGATGAACGGAACAAGCTTCGGTTGAGGAGAGAAAAGAGATTCTTTTTGCCTTAGAGAAAAACTTTTACAGCAGGAGTATTTTGGAAGTGATAAAGTTTTACTGTAAAGGTTGTGAAGGGTTTAAATAGGAAGCAAAAAGTAACTCCTCGACTATTAGATAAATGACACGTGTGTAGTACTTAATTTTGAAAAAGAGAAAAATTAAATCTAAGTCGTTTACTCATAACTACGGATGTAAAAAAGTGTGGTAAAATAGGGTAACAACTGTGAAATATAAAAGTTTGAAATCCGCTGTTACTTTTTAAAAAATGTTTGAATAATTTGAAATTTTCAGCGTGAAATACACGCGCCTGATAGTACACTGACACGTACTCAGACAGGTGCAGTTACTGAACCGCCTAGTTTTTAGATAGGAATCATTAACCGTCAGTTTGATTTGATAAGCATGTGTGGGCAGTTGTCAAATCTAATCTTTTGGACTTATCCGCACGCTACTTTTTAGCGTTGAAAACTATGCATGATTTTTAGAAAAGTTACTTAGCGTTAAAGTGGGAATCTTTTTAACGTTGAAGTCTTTTTTATAAGGTCAATTGCTTTTGATAAGATAAATTTTTATTTAATTTTATTAGAGATTGATTTTGCCATTCATCGTAGATAAGCGTTAGTAATCAATGCATAAATTTTCAAAGTCATTTTTTATCACAGTCGCTTATGAAATGAGACAAGTACAATTTTAAGGTTCCCCCTAAAATTGATGACTCATTTCAATTTTGGAAAACACTTTAGATAGAAATATAAAGTGGATTCCCCTTGAATTGTATGCCTATAAAATATGATGCTTTATGATTTAAGCGTTTAAGTCTATCATACCTAATTCACTTCTCAAAATGAGAAAGCGTTGTTCGTTGAGCGCTTTGGTGAAGATATCTGCCAATTGTTTGTCAGTTCCAATGAAGTGCATGGAGATATCTTTCTTTTGAACATGGTCACGCAAGAAATGGTAACGAATGTCAATGTGTTTAGTTCTAGAATGAAGGACAGGATTTTGGATCATAGCTAAAGCGCTTTGGTTATCACAATGGATTGGGATAGGACCTAAGATAGTTCCATAATCTCTAAGTTGTTGCCTCATCCAAAGGATTTGTGCACAATAGCTCCCTGCGGCTACGTACTCTGCTTCTGCGGTAGAAGTCTCTATGGATTGCTATTTCTTACTATGCCACGAAATTAGTCTATCACCTAGAAATTGACATGTACCACTAGTACTTTTTCTATCTATTTTGCATCCTGCAAAAGCTGCGTCTGAATAACCGATTAGTTCAAAAAGAGAGTCCCTTGGATACCATAAGCCCACATTTTGTGTGCCTTTTAGGTATGTAAGGATCTTCTTGGTAGCAATTAAGTGTGATTCTCTAGGATCAGCTTGAAAGCGTGTACACATGCATACCGCTATAGTTAGTGATATTAATTTTCTACCCATTTTCATCTTTATCTAACTTAAGCGTTTGGCTCATTGGAATTTTTAAAGATGATGCATTTTTCGTACCAAATTTCTTAATCATATCTTTTGTATATTTAGCTTGGTTTACAAATATACCATTAGGGAGTTGTTTAACTTGTAATCCTAAGAAGAAAGTTAATTCACCCATCATGCTCATTTCAAATTGATCTTGCATCATTTTCGAAAATTTCTCACACAATCGCTTATTAGTAGAACCAAATATAATATCATCAACATAAATTTGGACTAAGAGAATATCTTCAGTATAGGTAATTTTGAATAACGTTGTATCAACACTGCCTTTTGAAAAGCCTTTTCCTATAAGGAAGATAGAAAGAGTGTCATACAATGCTCTTGGTGCTTGCCTTATTCAATTTGTAGATGATACTTTTCCCATGGTTGTTGATGAATCCTGGAGGTTGCTCCACATAGCCTTCTTCTTGGAGTTTACCATTTAGGAATGCCTCTTCACGTCCATTGGGTACACTGTGAACTTGTTGAATGCGGAAAACGCTAGGAACATCCTAATCGCTTCAAGACGGGCTACTGGGGCATACGTCTCATCAAAATCAATACCCTCTTCTTGACAATAACCTTGAGCGACTAATCTGGCTGTGTTTCTTATAACAATGCCATCTTCATCCATCTTGTTCCTAAAAACCCATCTAGTTCCAATAACTCCTTGGTGAGTTGGTCTTAGTACTCGCGTCCAAACTTTGCTTCTCTCAAATTGGTTAAGCTCTGCTTGCATTGCTTCTACCCAACTTGAATCATTGAGCGCTTCATCCACTTTCTTTGGTTCCATTTAAGATAGAAAGCTTTCAAACATGGCCTCATTGATTGTTGTGGACCTAGTTCTCACAGGTGCTTCAATATCTCCAATCACTAACTCTGATGGATGGTCTCTAAGACATTTACGATCTGGTTGGAACGGGTTGAGAGACTCTTGATTATCAATCGCTTGACCCTCATTTGTCTCTTGCATAATCGCTGCATCATTTACATTTCCAATTTTCTCTTGATGATCATTCTCTTCATGATCATCAGCGATTCTGACAATATCCTCATTAGTAACCTCACGAGTAACCTTAGGGTTGGATACAAAGATCTCATCATCCTCCTCATCATCACCATCATCACCAAGATTTATTTGTGATGCTTTTCGGGCAAGATCTTCAATTCCTACATCATCAGGATTAACCTTACCCAGTTCTTGGTTAGCATCATCAAATACAACATGAATGGACTCTTCAACCTTCAATTTGATCTTATTTATGATGCAAAAACTCTTTCCATTCTTGCCATGGCCTAGAAAGATTCCCTCATCCTCTTTAGGATCAAATGTATATAGGCTTTGGGATCCATTATTATGAATGAAACATTTTGAACCAAATACATGAAAATATGAAACGTTAGGCTTACGTCCCTTCCACAACTCATGTGGAGTCTTTTTATGTTGCTTGTTGATCATACACCGGTTCTGAGTGTAGCGAGCAGTATTGATAGCTTCAGCCTAAAATCTTTGAGGCAGCTTAGACTCTGCAAGCATTGTCCTAGTAGCTTCTTTAAGCGTTCTGTTCCGTCGCTCGGAAACTCCATTCTGTTGAGGTGTTCTTGGAGTAGAATACTCATTGAGTATTCCAAAATCTATACAAAACTTCTCAACAAATTGGTTAGTCAATTCTGTTCCTCTATCGCTTCTAATTCTTGTCACTTTGAGATCTTTATAAGTTTGCAATTGACGAAATAGCGATGTGAGTTTGACACTAGTTTCATCTTTGGTCGCTAGGAATTCTACCCATGTATAGCGAGAGAAATCATCAACTATTACTAGCGAGGACTTTTTACCACTAACACTCATGATTTAAATAGGACCAAACAAATTTAGATACAATAGTTGAAGAACTCTAGAAGTAGATAGGCATGGTTTCTTCTTAAAAGATGATTTAACTTGTTTACCCATTTGACAAGCGTCACATAAGCAATTTTTCTGAAAGGAACCTTTAGGTAATCCCTCTACTAGATTTAACGATATTAATTGAGAGATTGCTTTAAAGTTGAGGTGATTCATTTTTCTATGCCATAACCAACCCAATTCATTTTGACTTTTAGCAACAAAGCATGTGGGATTGTTATCAATTGTAGAATCCCAATCTACTAAATACACATTGTTTGTTCTTTTTCCTTTTAATTTAGTATATTTAGTCTTAGCTTCGTTAACATAGCAGTAGTCGCTTGAGAATTTGACTTCAAAGCCTTTATCACAAAATTGACTAATGCTTAACAAATTATGCTTAAGACCTTCAGCATAATATATATCACTAATCATGATGTTCCCCCTATGCATGATACCTTTACTTTTAGTTTTACCTTTGGAGTTGTCACCGAATATAACTTGAGGACTGTTGGTAGCTCGATAGTTGACCATAAGATCTTTTAATCCAGTCATATGCCTTGATGACCCACTATCAATATACCAAACTGAGATATCGGTGTTGGCTCTGGGTACCTACATTTAAAGGGCATTTCTAATTCTCATTAGGTACCCATGTTGTCTTGGGTTCTTCAATCTTAGTTACTATGGTTTGAATTAAAACTTTAGGAACCTATATTTGCCTAGTTTTCATTGTAGGAATACTGGCCTTCTTGGGTTTCACATTGTGTTGTGTGTGTTTTTTGGGTGTATAATAATATCCTTGATTATAATAGTAATCATAATCATAGTCATAATCATCATCATCATAGTATCGATAATATGATCTTGACTGTCTTGGCACTGGCTTAGGAGTCGCTTTTGGCGATTAATGTCTAGCGTTTGATTCACTTGTAGGTGGTTTATCCTTAGCCTTTTGAGTGTTTGGATGAACCTTCTTTTGTGAATCATTCACTTTCGTCTTCTTCTTATTGCCTAAGTTGGTATTGACCTTCTCATTTGGACTCTTACCATTGTCCTTGGGTTCATTCAGCGTTTGACTGTTTGAACTCTTCTCAACAAAGAATACACATTTTCCTTTATTAGTTGTCGTAACCTTAGACACTTTTGATTTTTGACCAAATTTATCAAAACCTAAACCGGTCTTTTCATTAAAAAGTCTAGTTACTTCAGTCACATTATCTAGGTTTCTTGAAGATTTGGATAATGATGAGACAAGCTGCTCTGATTTAGCAAGTCTAGCGATTAGCTCAGCTTCTCTCTTTACTATTATATCAAGGTCACTTTTTAACTGGGTTATTTCACTCTCAAGTGATTGATTCTTCTCAATGCATTGTTTTTGAACTTGCAACTCTACTTTGAGCGTTAATTTATCTATTGTGAGCGATGAAATGATAGTGAAGTGATTTTGATATATCTTAGCGGCATCTTGACAATCTTTATAATATTCATTGACTTTGTCAAGTAATTCATCATAAGAAAGAGGATGAGATATTTCAGTGTTTACCTTAGATAGCAAGTCATCAGACGCTTCTTCATGTTTTGCCATGAGACAAATTAACGCTTAGTCGCTTATTGGCTCATCATCACTGCTTTCATCTGATGATTCCAAATCCCCTTCAAGTGAGGAGAATGGTTCAGATTCCGCTAGCAACCCTTATTGGCGAAGGTTGCTCCTGAATTGGTTTCTATCCGCATAGTCTTGCCTTGTGGGCTTAGACACATTTGGATAAGGGCAATTTACCTGGCAGTGCCCTGGTTTCCTGCAGTTATAACATAAATTAGTTTTCATTTTTTGTTCAGTGGTTAATCGCTTAGAAACAACTGGCGCTGAGAGATTCTGAGTTGGAGACGGAGGCGCTTGGTATGGAACGGGTGTTACTGGTTGAGGTGCAAAATACACTGGCGCTTGATGCTGAGGCGTTGGTGCTAGGGGAGGATTTTGAAATGAAGTTTGTCCAATGGATTTCTCTTTTCATATCTTAGAAATTTCTTAACCAATAAAGCGATCTCTTTTTCTTCATTGGATTTTGTTGATTTAACCTCACTAATCGCTTTACCCTTACTTTTGGTAGTAGCGATTAAAGCTCTTGATTCAGTCGATGTGTCACTGACTTCACCCAATTCGAACTCAAATGCCTTTAGTTTCGAAAACACATGTTCTGGAGTTAGAGTTTCCAATGTTTATGATTCTCTCATGGCAACAGTCTTAATCAAATATTTGCTTAGAAGACTTCTGAATATCTTCTTGACCATTTCCTTGTTAGTCAATTCATTGTCTAGTGATGCTAATTCTGTAATGAGCAAAGTAAATCTTGGGTCCAATTGTTCTAGCGTCTCATTGGACTGTGGTGGTCCCAAGTGGCATACGAAAAGGTCTAGAATGGGGGGTTGAATAGACCCTGAAGTCTTTTTTGACTTCAAAACTTCGTATCACTTTTAAATGTTAGAACGCTTAGGAAGCTGAGCGCTTGGGTCAGGCGCTATAGTAAAGATAACTTAGTGATTTTAGCAATTTACCAAAGTAGGGTAATGCTTAAATTGCTTAATCAGGGTTAGCACAGCGGAAATGATTTTAAAGCTTTAGCGTTCGTTTTAATTAAATAGTCGCTTAGCAGATTAGCTTGTCTTTTTCAGAATAAATAATATATAATATAAATCAAGCAATAATGAAAGTAAATGACACAAGAAATTGTAAGGTTCACTGGGTGATGTAATCCCAGCTACGTCCTTCTTCTCCTTTTTCACTTGGAGGGAATTTACTAAGATGATTATCAAAGAATCACACAGAATCTTCTACAAGGTAGTAAAGAGGTGAAAAAAGATCTCGGACTCCTTGATCACACAGATTTCAGCACCATGAAGATCTTCTTCTACAAGCTTCTCTCACTCAGAAATATTGCCTGTAAGGGTTTCAACAACTTTCTCACTCAGATGAAAGGTTGAGGGTTTTGTCACAAGGGTTTATTTGTTTTTTTAGAAAGATCAAACAACTTGGAATATCTCAGTAGGAGTTTAAGTTTCTTCTTTGGAAGATGTTTGAGATATTTGTGACTGTTTGGAATGTATGTAAAAAGCTTGAAATAGTTTGGCTATGGAGTTTCTAAGCTTTTCTTGAGAAAATATTTCAGCAAAGTATTCTTATGGTGATCGTTGTATGTCTCTGTTTTTTTAGGGTTTGCTGGAATGAGGTATTTATAGGCAATCCTTGGGATTTGTCCGTTTGACACATGTGAACGCGTGTATTTTATGCGGCGCGTGATTCTACCTTTTCTCCAACATTCCTGAAATCGTGTTGTTTCCGATTAGACTGGAGTAACTTTAAACTCTGAAATTCTGACAGTCTAGTCAAAAGGTGGCTTGTCCATAAGTCATAATAGCTTATCACATTTAATGCTCTTATTACGCATTTAATGCATTTGAATTTATTTCCCGTTGGAAATAAATGTCCATTGAATGATTGCATTTAAGTCCTTCATATCTTGAGGATTTATCTCAGGTGAATCTGATGCTGATTGCCGAAGTGCTTTGAGCGCTTGATCCATGAATCCTGAAATTATCCTTTAGCATTTAACTAGCGCTAAGAACGAATCTTCATCTTCATTTGACTTCAGACGCTGATCTTCAACTTCATCAATAATAGACTCACCTAGAATTCTATTAGCAATTCGGTATCTAATACTTAGCGTAAAATCTACAAAGATAAAAATTAAAAGCCTAATCAAAATTAAAAACTTTCGAACGCTTATACATTGATCTATGAAAACAGAAACTTACATTATATTTGGGGTCTAACATAAAATCCTATCTTGTCATCACCAAAACATCTAACATGAAATTCCTAACAATTTTCCCCTTTTTGATGATGTCAAGGCCTTTAACTCTTATAACTCTTTTATAGTTTAAGAGTTTTTAAAGAAAAGCCCAAATGAGTATAAGTTAGCGTTAGATAAGTTAGTTTGTTGTTAGATTAGCCTCAACAAGGTGTTTCAATGTTCAATCATTCATTCATATAATTTCAAACAAAGCATACAAATGATTGTGCTGAGAGAAAGGAATTTAAAATAACGACAACATATAGAGATAAGAAAAAGAAACGAGGCATAATCTTCTTTGTAGCTTGGACATTTCTTCTCCTTAATAGATTTCATTTGCTAAGTCCAGCAAGAGTCGATCAATGTCTAACATGGTAGTGTACTGGACTTCATCAAAATCATGTCTTCTCCGTTTAGCGCTCTCCTTTAACTCTAAATACCTTTCCACCCAATCCCTCGGAGGGATTCCAAGTTCTCAGATCAAGTCATGGTAAATGTCTTGTCTTCGATCATTGGTGGATTTCCAGTTTAAAGGCCTTCTAAGCGGTCCGGCATATGGATGAAAACCCATACTTTCTAAGAGTTCGATGTTTAAGTCTGGAAGCCTGCCTGCCTTGATAATATCTTGGCTTGCGCTTCTTAGTTAGCATTTTATTTATGCCTTCTATTTCATCGAACATAGAACGCCAGTGCTTGTTATCAGTTTTGGAGATTGATTCTTTTAGGGCTTTGGACGATTGATGCTTTTCTTTCTCATTTCCGCCCCTTCTTAGCATCATCAAAAGAGGTCTTTAAGTCAGCGATATCCCATCGGAAAAGCTTGACTTCATCTATCAAGCAAGCAATCTGCTCAACGATAGTCTGAGAGATAAGATTGGAAGAATTGTGGCGCTTAGTATCAGCTGAAGCATTCTCAGCAAGCGTCCTGTTGAAATCGTCGGAAAGTTCTTTGATGAGAGGAGCGATACTGTTCATCATTGAGATTGTAAGCTTGTTGACATTTCGCATATCAGTTTTGAGAACTGTTTCTACTTGATTAAGCGTGGAAGTACTTCGCTCTTCCAATCTAGAACATGAGCCCTTTATATCGCTGAGAGAATGTCGAACTGCTTTTCTGAAATCTCTAGCTTATGGATCAGTGTCAGAGTCTGAATCTGGTGAATCGGAAGAGGAATGCTCAGGTCCGTGAGAGCTTGAGACTACTGGAGCTTTTCCTTTAGATTTGTCTCTTATAAGAGGCTCTTCAGGCTCATCAAGTGTGTCCTAAACTTCTTCGATCGCTTGATCTAGAGAAGGATCAACAGACGCTGAAAGGGCCTCGACTATTGCGGCACTAGAAAGATCTGACAAAGAGGCCTTGGTAATTTGAGTGGCATCCACAGTAGGAGAATCTTGTATTTCAACAATTTGGATTGGAAAAGGAGCTTTCATGGCAATGACCCAAAGTGGGCCAATCGCTTCCATAGCGTGCCTTGGACTAATCAAGTTGGTCTGCGGGATAAAGAATATAGCGTCTTCGTGCTCTTCATTGCTTAGTGCAAGTTGCACTCCTTCCGGCAGATTAACTCCTGAAGTGTAAAAGTTGTAGAAGTCCAAAATAAATGGCATCAGCGCTCTGGCAACTTCTTGGTCCACTGGCCGAATAAGCGATATCATCTTGGCCACATGAATATTCTGTTCACAAAAGAGGACAGGGTGAAGAGTATAGCCTCTGAAAGGATTCAAGCTAAAATATTTAGCAAATGTGATGTCCAGTGATTGTGCATTTTTTACAACCGCTCTCCTGTCTCTGTGAAAATTTGCAAAATCATCAATCAAAATTACTTGATGGCTAGGTCCTTGAAGCGCTCGTCGCTTGCTTGAGGAAGCGTCTTCATTTAAATCAAAGTGGAATCGCTAAGCAAAATTTTGCTTATAACCCCCTTAGCTGATTTGTCTGAGTTGTTCTCGGATGTAGACTTCAATGTCTCTTCGAAAGTAGGGTAACTGACTGATTAGACCTACAAGAGACTCATGTTTGTTGCAGCAAAACCTCTACGTCTGTACTCTATTCCAAAGTTGAATAGAAAAGGATATCTGAGCATCTCATCAATTGTATGACAATGCAAAACAAATTTCTCTGCCCATCTTCTAGTGTCCATTTTCCATCGATGACACGACAAAATCCTAGCAAAAGAACTAGGTCGCGTAAGTAGTAAAATGGATTTCTAAGTCCGGGGTTATCGTATCCGCAGGGACAACTATAATCTAAGTACCAAGACTACTATATTACTCAATTCTAAGTTAAATCGGTCGATAGAAAGGTTGATTAACTAATTAATAAATACTAGAAAATAAACTAAGGCAACATCACACCAAATAAAGGGAGGAAACAATAGAGAGAAGCGATCAAGGCACATGGTTCAACCGATTATGCATTTAGATTGTGATTTAGGTTCTATTGGATTATTAGATTGATTTAGCTAAGGCGAAATTCCCTAACGTACGTACTACCCAATCTCTTGGCATAGCAACCCTACCCTTGGTAACGATTTCCTATATATCTCTATATGAAAACCCGATTAACGAGGATGCATTTAAGGTCTAGGAATCTCCCACGTGAATGGAAAGCCACCTAAAGAAACCGAGTCTATCTCTAGTCGGTTTAACTATAGGGTATTCAATGTTTATATCTTCCCTAGGTTATTATCTCTCGATCTCTAAACTAGGCATTTTATCAAACACTTGGTGATCAAGCAAATGTAGCATTGAGATCAAATATTGAATACATAACTAAAACCAAAATTAATCCAATAAACACCAACAAATCAACAATCAAAATAACATAAACGGCCTATCCATGGCCTCAATCAAACAAGTTTAGCTCATATTCATGTCAAAAGTGCAAATATAAATCATACAAGTCATAGGAGATTTGAACAAATTCAAGAAACAAATATGTAAAAACTCCCTAATTCTTGTAGAGATGTGGATTCCTTGTTGAATTCTCCATGTTTTGACCTTTAATCTTCTCTTCTAAGCTCTCCCTCTCTCTATTTTCGTGTGGTTGATGATATCCAAGGTGAGTTAGCGTAAAAAATGGCTAAAAGTGGTATTTATAGACCAACCCACTTCCTCGAACGCCGCAGCGTTCGCTTGTCGAACGCCTCGGCGTTGGCTACTGCATGTGAACGCCGCGGTGTTCGTGGATGAACGCCTCGGCGTTCGTCCCCTGCTGCTCCAGCCAGTTTTGGTAAACTTCGCATAACTTTCTCTACTGATGTCGGAATTCACTGATTCAAGTTGCTGTAGAATCCTAAAACAAAGATCTAAAACTCTCCAGAAGACACTAGGGCCGAAATCAAACGTTAAAGATGACAAAATTGTCTCACAAGTCACTGAATGAGAAAACTCCATCGTAAGACGTCTCTTCCGATGACGTTTTCACCTCCTTCCCTACATATCTGATCTTTGTCTTCAACATAAGAAATGTACCTTTGCCTCTTATATTTCCATTGGTAAATCAAGTGTGTAATTTGGACATGGGTAGAGAACTCTATTCAATAAACTCTATCACTGCGCAGACAGTTTGTATCTTTATGCATGATTTACCATCAATCCTTGTTCTTTTCCTCCAAATGTTATGTTATTCTATAAAATATGAGAAGACAAGGATCAAAGCATCATATGTGATCAAATTATCAAGGAAACAATCAAAACTAAGTCGATAAACGGGGGAAAACTAGTGTTAAAATAACATATATCAACTACCCCCAAACTTAGCATTGATCGTCCTCGATCAAATACAATCAAACACACATATGATGATTGAAAATTTCATTTGCCAATTCACACACATAAGAGCAAGCATTATACCTTCAAAAACGATTATGAAAAGCTACACGATGCTTTGAACATTCAACAATTTGAAAACCTCACAAAATCTTAGTTTCCATCCCTATATCATGAACTCCCACATCCATATTCATGTCAAGAGCACACTTTAGAAAAGATTATGCAAATCAATTGGAAGGTAAAGACATTGAAACAATTCAATATTCGTTAACTCATCGGTGTGTATAAAGTGCAAAAGTCACAATCAAAAGGTCTTTCCGGCTTGTAATGTACGGCTAGGTGATGGCTAGGACCGGAAGATATGGATAAAGTGACTAAGTCAAGAGAGCCTATGACTCAAAATCATCGAGCTAAATTCTCATATAAACCATATAAACTTTCACAACTTATCACTTATCCCTTTTTCATTCTATTTTGCCTTTCAACTTACAACCCCCAAACTTGTTTCTTTTCATATTGGGTTGTACACAGATTTCCAAGCCAAATGATCCAATTGAGTGCCAAGATCAAAGCCTAGTCAAGAGCACATTTTTTTTTCTTTTTTTTTTCACATATATCTCTCTCTCGACTATTTAGCCCATTGCTCAAGTTTTCATTTCATCGCCTTTTTTTACATAATATTTCAAACCTCAAATATCCCAACATGGCCAAAACATCACTATCTAACTCACATACATTCAAATCAAAACAAGGTGACTACCCATATTCAAGTCAAATGATATGAAGTTCTAAACTCTCTTGATTAGGTGCAAGACATTGTTTTTCTTTTAGGGTAGAAGGTGGTTGTCGTGGCTTATGAAATAAAGACGAATGGTGGTTTCTAGTGTGCTTAGCACACTCCATTCTTATCAATACGGCTCAAATCAAGGTCTAGAGATTATGCAATATAGAGAAGGCCAAAATGTAAGGCTAACAACAATGAAAGATGGCCTAAATCATTTTATGACTTTACAACATTAATACACACTTCATAGTCAACAAAATTGAAAGTCCAATGTTTTAAATTCTCAAAAAAAATTGCATAAGCATGACTAAAAAGGGCTTTCAAGTCACAACATATGACATGTTAACCACAGATAAGGGACTTTGACTTCGAGAGAGTAGAGATATTCAAACGCATTATGCTCTCATGCAAGGGTGCACCAATTCATGAATTCTATATCAACAAGGTTGTACCCCCAAACTTAAATTAAACATTGTCCTCAATGTTCATGAAATAAATGCAAGGTGAGAGGGATAAGCGATACAACCCTGAAATGGAGAGAAATGGAGGGAGCACGGTGGTGGGCTCATATCCCAGGATCAAACCGTGAGCAAAACCTGAAAGAAATAGTTCTCTAGGAAATCACATCAACAATAAGACAGAAGAGAAAGCAAGCTAAAGACAAAAAGGAAAAAAAATAAATAAATAAAATAAAAATAACGAAGCTTGGGTTGCCTCCCAAGAAGCGCTTGTTTAAAGTCATTAGCTTGACTCTTTTTTTATTTTTCTTCTTCACCCAATACCAGTGGTACCCTTAGTAAACATTTGATCGAGGCCTTGTTTAAACTTCACAGTCTTCTTATCTTTTGTAGCCATTTCTCTCAAGGACTCGCCTACAGGTACGACTTGGTAAACATGATGAACGGTAGAAAAGTGTTTTGTTTCATTAGACAAGTCAAATTTCACCTCTTCTTCTCCAACTTTGAAAGTTAATTTACCATGCTTAACATCAATAATTGCTCCAGCTGTGGCTAAGAAAGGTCGTCCCAAAATAATGGGGACCTCAGCATCGTTGGCTATGTCCAGTATTATGAAATCGACTGGAATGATAAGATTTTTCACCTTGACCAAAATGTTCTCTAAGATGCCTACAGGGTGCTTGACCGAGCGATCTGCCAATTGCAAGGAGATTGTAGTGGGTTTTAAGTTCGTGAATCCGAGCTTCCTACACACAGATAAGGGCATGAGTGAAACACTAGCACCTAAATCACATAAAGATTTTGAAAAATTCAAATGACCAATAGTGCAAGGTATAGAGAAACTCCCTGGATCTCTTAGTTTTGGCGGAAGCATGTTTTGTAGAATTGTTGCACATTCCACCGTAGTAGGCATCGTATCATGCTCTTCCACCTTTCTTTTCTTGGAGATGATCTCTTTAAGAAATTTATCATAGTTGGGCATTTGTGATAAAACATCTACAAGAGGAATATCAATACGCAATTGTTTAAAAATATCAAGAAACTTAGCAAATTGCTTATCTAACTTCCCTTTTTGTAATGCAAGTGGAAAAGGGGGCCTTGGTTTGGGTACGGAGGGTTCGGGTGAAGAATTTCCTGAAATAGGGGAGAACGTCGCGGTGTTAGAGGGTTGAACGCCGCGGTGTTTCACTCTAGTAGGTGTAATGGCACGGTGTTCCTTGGGAAACGCTGAGGCATTTGTTCCGGAGTCGGATGCTGCCTCGTTTTCGTCCGAACGGTGTGGTGTATCATCCTTTTTACCTCCCAAGTCTGAATCGATGAAGTTCTTTCCACTTTGAAGAGTTATCACATGAACTTGTTCCCTTGGATTTTTCTCGGTGTCACTTGGTAAAGTTCCTTGAGTTCGTCCTGAAAGCATGTTGGCAATTTGCCCAATTTGAGTTTCTAAGTTCTTTAGTGCGACTTCTTGATTTTTTAAGCTCGATTCTTGTCTCTTGGACATCATTTCTTGAAATTGAAACTTTTGTGTCGCCTCCGTCATGAACGTTTGCCACACATCTTCCATATTATTCTTTTTCTCAGTTTGTTGTGGTTGCTGGAACCCCCCTTGCCTTTGAAATGGAGGTTGCTGAAAAACGGGTGGTGGTGGTGGTTTCGCCATATTCATATTTTGGTTCCACGAGAAATTTGGATGATTCCTCCATCCCGGATTGAAAGAGTTCGAGTAGGGATTGTTTTGTTGACGACTTGAATTTTCCATGAAGTTAACACTTTCAACCAAGTTCGGTGCCACACATAAATTTCTTTATAGGCATTCAAAGTTCGTGTGGTCACCTCCACAATTTTCACAATCGGCTCGGACATGATTCACCGCACCTCGCATGAGTCCTAAAGCATCTAACCTTTTGTTTAGGGCCTCCAATTGAACGGCTACTGTGGAGCTTTTCCCAATTTCATACAATCCGGCGGGCTTCTTGGGCAACGTGATTCGTTCGGTTGGCCATTGATAGTTGTTCTCGGCCATGAGCTCAATTAATGCCCAAGCTTCCTCAGGTGATTTGTTCATGATAGTACCTCCCGCGGCGGCATCTAGATTCGTACCGAGATTCGATCCCAAACCCAAATAGAAAGTTTGAACAAGTGTGGGCACGGCTAACCCATGGTGTGGGCATTTCCTCAAAAGTTCCTTAAAACGCTCCCATGCCTCATAAAGTGATTCTCCCTCATATTGACGAAAGCTGGTGATTTCATTTTTCATTGCGGCCTTCTTACCCGGTGGAAAATACTTAGACAAAAATTTATCCACCATTTGTTCCCAAGTACGGATAGAGGCGGTTGGCAAAGAGTTGAACCATTGTTTAGCTTTATCTTTGAGAGAGAATGGGAATAACCGTAAATGTATGGCATCGTCGGTGACCCCGTTGTTCTTGAAAGTGTGGATAATCTCCATGAATGTTGCTATATGAGCGTGTGGATCATCATGGAGTAAACCGGAGAATTGAACCTGGTTTCCTATCATTTGGATATACCCCGGAAGGATTTGAAAAGTGTTAGCCTCTACCAGTGGTAGAACAATTGGCCCGGCAGCTCCTTGAATGTTTGGCATCATATAATCCCTCAACGGGCGTTGTGGAGGCGCCTCTGGTTGGTTTTGATGGACTCGAAGATTTGCAAGTTCCCGACGAACTGCTTCTTCTAAGATAGCAGGATCTATGTGAATAGGAGGAGGATTCAGATTTGGATCCATTGTGGTTTGATGTTGTTGAGTCTCTCTTTGTAGTCTTACCCCTCGAGTAAATATTCGTTCAATTTCAGGGTCAAACTCCGCTAGTTCCACTCGAGTACGGGTCATGCATTAACCGAGATAAAACCTTGCACAAAGAAAGACACACAAATTAAAAATAAAAGAAATGATCTAAGCTCAGAAAGAATAAGGGAATCTCAATATTAGATAAAAATAGTTATCCCCGGCAACGGCGCCAAAAACTTGACACGACAAAATCCTAGCAAGAGAACTAGGTCGCGTAAGTAGTAAAGTGGATTTCTAAGTCCGGGGTTATCATATCCGCAGGGACAACTATAATCTAAGTACCAAGACTACTATATTACTCAATTCTAAGTTAAATCGGTCGATAGAAAGGTTGATTAACTAATTAATAAATACTAGAAAATAAACTAAGGCAACGTCACACCAAATAAAGGGAGAAAACAATAGAGAGAAGCGATCAAGGCACATGGTTCAACCGATTATGCATTTAGATTGTGATTTAGGTTCTATTGGATTATTAGATTGATTTAGCTAAGGCGAAATTCCCTAACGTACGTACAACCCAATCTCTTGGCATAGCAACCCTACCCTTGGTAACGATTTCCTATATATCTCTATATGAAAACCCGAGTAACGAGGATGCATTTAAGGTCTAGGAATTCCCCACGTGAATGGAAAGCCACCTAAAGAAACCGAGTCTATCTCTAGTCGGTTTAACTATAGGGTATTCAATGTTTATATCTTCCCTAGGTTATTATCTCTCGATCTCTAACCTAGGTATTTTATCAAACACTTGGTGATCAAGCAAATGTAGCATTGAGATCAAATATTGAATACATAGCTAAAACCAAAATTAATCCAATAAACACCAACAAATCAACAATCAAAATAACATAAACGGCCTATCCATGGCCTCAATCAAACAAGTTTAGCTCATATTCATGTCAAAAGTGCAAATATAAATCATACAAGTCATAGGAGATTTGAACAAATTCAAGAAACAAATATGTAAAAACTCCCTAATTCTTGTAGAGATGTGGATTCCTTGTTGAATTCTCCATGTTTTGACCTTTAATCTTCTCTTCTAAACTCTCCCTCTCTCTATTTTCGTGTGGTTGCTGATATCCAAGGTGAGTTAGGGTAAAAAAATGGCTAAAAGTGGTATTTATAGACCAACCCACTTCCTCGAACGCCGCGGCGTTCGCTTGTTGAACGCCTCGGCGTGGGCTACTGCATGTGAACGCCGCGGTGTTCGTGGATGAACGCCTCGGCGTTCGTCCCCTGCTGCTCCAGCCAGTTTTGGTAAACTTCGCATAACTTTCTCTACCGATGTCGGAATTCACTGATTCAAGTTGCTGTAGAATCCTAAAACAAAGATCTAAAACTCTCCAGAAGACACTAGGGCCGAAATCAAACGTTAAAGATGACAAAATTGTCTCACAAGTCACTGAATGAGAAAACTCCATCGTAAGACGTCTCTTCCGATGACGTTTTCACCTCCTTCCCTACATATCTGATCTTTGTCTTCAACATAAGAAATGTACCTTTGCCTCTTATCTTTCCATTGGTAAATCAAGTGTGTAATTTGGACATGGGTAGAGAACTCTATTCAATAAACTCTATCACTGCGCAGACAGGTTGTATCTTTATGCATGATTTACCTTCAATCCTTGTTCTTTTCCTCCAAATGTTATGTTATTCTATAAAATATGAGAAGACAAGGATCAAAGCATCATATGTGATCAAATTATCAAGGAAACAATCAAAACTAAGTCGATAAACGGGGGAAAACTAGTGTAAAAATAACATATATCATGTCCATTTTCCATCGATGGCTGAAAGTTGCATTCAATTCTGAATCAGTTTGAGCATTTAGCAGTGTCTTAAAATGCTAATTTTCTTGCAAAACGTTATCTTCCCAGACTCTGGCTAGGTACTCTCTGGCTTCATCTTCAACCCAATGATTAATAGGGTTAGGGTGTTCGTGAGTCGCTACACCCTTTCCCTTCCATAAGCGTAAGGGTTTAGCTGAGGACAAATTTGTTTCTGATTGGACAACCTTTGGAAATGCTGAGTAGCCTATTTTGTTCATCATATCTTCGTCTAGATTCTTTCCCCAATTTCCAATATGAGGATTCCATATCTGGATATGAGTACGACAGAATGGATAGCTTTGTTCCAGGCTTTTGCCGACTTCTTGAAAGTGTTTGCTTTCGAACTCTGCAAAATCTTTTTGTGGAATTTCCAGATATTCTAAACGAGTGATGAGATCTTTCATTGAGATAATGTCACCATTGGCAAGTGACTTGAAAATTGCTATCTTTTGAGCATCAAATAGATCATGATTGTGGAGCATAGATTGGAAGTTGAGCTCCATGTCAATCAGTTGCCTAAGCGTCTTTTGTCTCCAGGCATAATAATATTCCAAATCTTCATTATAGCCTCTTGGAAAGATATCGACCACTCGAGGAGGAGGACCAGTTGAAGTGGAGATAAACGGAACAGCCACTTCTGTCGACTGCTCAGCATCCTTAGTTGCTTCCAGAGCTGGTGATATTTCAGCGTCTGGAATGGCTGAACTAATTTCTCTGGAAATTTCCACCACTGTTGATAAATCAACATCCAACTCTATATCTTCCTCGGGAGGGTGAGGTGTATCAGCAGCTTGTGCACTTTAAGCTGATACATGCAAGCGTTTGAGAAAAGCAAGCAAATTTTCTACTAAGTATAAATTACAAATAAAAGACTAAAACGCTTACCCTGAGGACTATCATCGACTGACGCAGTCGCTTGATCTGTTTCTACATTTGGTACAGTTTCCTCAGACTTCGGAACCATTTCTTCTGGATTTAAATCGAGGAAAGAAGTGAGGGGAACAACTTTAATAGGGATGTTGCAGGCATCCAAAGTATTCAATACATATTGAATATTACGATCTATTCAAGTTGTAAGAATTTTATCCTAGCGTTATAGAAAGATAACGAGGAAAGGCTAAGAATACGTTGTTGTTCACAAGTACTTACCCTGAAAGAGCTTAGACCTCTCAAAAGGTGTTGCAGGCTCTGGCTCTGGAACAAGAACAGATTCAGGAATAGTGTCCGAAGAAATAGGAGGGACACTCGCTGGTTCTACTGGAGCGCTTGTTGATGCAGCTAGAGTGGATAAAAGAGTACACTTGCGGGCTAGCGGTACTTCTTCTGCTGCTGCTTCTTCGTCTTCCTCTTGAGGAAAGATAAACGCTGGAGGGGGAGATGGAGATTTAGGAGAAGAAGAGGGAGACTTTTGTTTCTTCTTGGGCTCTGACTTCTTCTTTTGTTTCTTTGCTGGTTTGGCTGGCTCAGCAATCTTTCATTTTGGTCTCTTAACCACCACTGCTTCTTCCGATGAAGATGATGAAAATGAGGATGCTTGCTCTTCATCAACACTGTGAACAACTCCTTCGGCAAGAAGTCGCTCACGCTCTTCTTTGGGAATCGCTGCACCGCCATGTTTCCTAGGTTTGAGCAGCTCGCTGATCATCTTTTTCCCATAGAACTTGAGCACTGGTACTTACTTTCCAGCGGAGTCTGTGAAACCGCTAGCGCTAAGGATACGACTTAGCATAATCCCGTAAGGCTTGGGATTTACAGACTTGGACATTACTGCCTTGAAACGATTAAAAACGTAAAGCAACCAATTTATCTTCAATTTGGTCAGAATGGCCACCATCATCTTGTACTAAAGATTTAAAACTTTATCGAAGCTTCCCATTCTGCATTCGATCATCTTTGCGCATATGTCAGCCAGAATGACATATTCTCCCTTCATGTCATTCTTCTTGAAGTTGGGTTCGTAAGCAGCTTCAACTTCATCCTTCTTGATTAACGCCCAGACCTTGGTAGCATCACCAAGAGTGACATTTTCGACTTCACCACCATCGTTTGGAAAATTTCGTAAAGATGAAATAAGAGACGGAATGAGGACGAAGGTCTCACGGGCAAAGGGAAAGACGCAGGAAATGGAGTTTCCATCGTCGGAGATTTTTGCATTCTTGAAGAAGAATAGAGTTTCTTCCATCATATCACGTAAACCAGACTCTTGGACAAGTGGAAGAACAGTCCTTAAAGGGAAGTTCTGGTTATCGAAAAGATAATTCCAGTTAACAATTAAACAGGCGTTAACAGTGACTGGTTTTTTAGATTTAGAGGATTTTTTGGCAGCAGATTTTGATGATTTGGGTGCCAATGATGAACTGAAAAGCTTTGGTAGAGAAGAGAAAGTATATTATTTTTGCCTTGGAGAGAAAGAACTTTTACAGTAGAAGAATTTTGGAAGTGAAAAAGTTTTACTGTAAAGGTTGTGAAGGTTTAAATAGGAGTCAAAAATGATTCCTCAACTAGTAGATGAATGACACGTGTACAGAAATTAATTTTGCAAATAACAAAAATTAAATCTGAGTCGTTTACTCATAAATACGGATGTCAAAAAGTGCAGTAAAATAGGGTAACAACTGTGAAATATAAAAGTTTGAAATCCGCTTTTACTTTTTCAAAAACGTTTGAATAATTTGAAATTTTTAGCGTGAAATACACACGCCTGATAGTACACTGACACGTACTCAGACAGGTGCAGTTACTGAACCGCCTAGTTTTTAGATAGGAATCATTAACCGTCAGTTTCATTTGATAAGCACGTGTGGGCAGTTGTCAAATCAGATCTTTTGGACTTATCCACAAGCTACTTTTTAGCGATGAAAGCTATGCATGTTTTTCATAGAAGGATACTTAGCGATAAAGTGGGAATCTTCAATCGCTAAAGTCTTTTCAATAAAATTCAATTTCTCAAAGCTGAATTAATACAAATCAGTCGCTTGAATTATTTTTAAAAGATATTTTCATCTAATTTTATTAGAGATTGATTTTGTCATGCATATTAGATAAGCGCTAGTGATCAATGCATACAATTTTCAAAGTCATTTTTTATCACAGTCGCTCATAGATTGGAACAAGTACAATTTTAAAGTTCCCCTAGAATTTATAACTTATTTCAATTTTGAAAGATACTTTAGACATAATTTAAAGTGGACTAACCCTAAATTGTATGACTATAAACATATTTTTAGGTGAAATAGTAATCTATATACCCACCAAGCAACATTCAAAATACAACCAAAAGGCACACCCCAATGAATAACAGGATGCCCTCAAAAGCCAAATGCCTCAATCTTTACAAAAACAGAACCAATAAAATCACTCTAGTTAGTAACATTTTCTATGTATAAAGTATCTCTCCTTGTCAATCTTCTATTCACACTTCCCTGAATTCGCATCACCAGGTCCCTCTTGAGTTTTTTGTAAACTGTCTCAACTGATTCCTCACTCTGCTTAAAAATCCTGCTATTTCGAGATTGCCATATACTGTATACCACCCCTGCAACAGCTGCCTTAATAATCTTCTGTCTCAATCCCCATGTTCTAAATGCATAGTGTAACCATCTCTTCCATCGGGAAATAGACCATGGTCAGTTGTGTACCTGGAGCCATACCAACACCTTCCCCAATAGTTCTCTTGACCATTCACACTCAAAGAATAAGTGTTCAACATTTTCCCTCTGATTTACATTGCCACATAATACACACCAAGTTTCAGAAATATCTATAAAATAACTCAATCTATCTCGTGTTTGTAGTTTTTGATGAGCTACAAGCCACATAATAAAAGAATGTTTTGGAACATTAAGATTATTCCAAACAATACCTGCATCCCTGAACAGAGTTGGAGTCCCTTTTAGCCAGTCATATCCACTTTGTATGGTGTATTCCCCTGATGGAGTATACATCCATCTGTCTTGACTTACGCCCATCCTTAGTTTGTCTTTCACCTTTGCAAGCTTCTTCCATGCCCAGCTACTATCATTTGGAGGAGTATAGTGCCAATAATCCAGCCCTCTTAAGTATATAGAGTTCACCCACTTGACCCATAAGGTATCTTTCTTTTGGACCAACGCCCAGACTTGCTTCCTCAAGGCTGCTCTGTTCCATATTCCATAGCTCTTGATATTCAGACCACCATTCCTCCGTTTAGGACAAACTTTATCCCAGCTAATCAGTGTCATCTTCCTGTTTGTTTGAACAGTTTTCCCCCATAAGAATTTCCTACATTTCTACTCCACCATTTTAACCACTGATTGGGGTAAAATGAACATTGAGGTCCAATACACATGGAGGGAGAATAATACTGCATTGATAAGCTGCACTTTTCCAGCATACGAGAGATGTCTATTTGCCCAACATTGTAACCTATTAGTGATCTTCTCAACTAGAGTATAACAATCCCATTTTGACCATGTTGTGGGAGATAATGGTACACCCAGGTACCTCATAGGAAAAGCTCCTTCTGAAAAACCTGTTATGTGTAAGATTTGCTGCTTCACTTCTGGAGACACTCCCCGGACATAGATACTTGACTTATTTTGGTTTGCAAAAAGGGCTGCTGTGTTTGAAAATTGCTTAAAAGCCTCCCATATCAATTGTACTGACTTAGTAGCAGCTTTACAAAAAACCATCAAGTCATCCGCAAAACATATATTGGTCAATTGTAGGTACTTGCAGGCTGGGTGAAACCTAAATTCACTCTGTTGGGCCACAATCTTCAATCTCCTTGTCAAGTACTCCATGACTAAGACAAATAACAGAGGAGATATCGGATCTCCCTGCCTAAGCCCTCTTTTCCCTTGAAAATAACCATGAGTCTCTCCATTTAGGACAAGGGATAAAGTAACAGTGGTCACACACTCCATTATCCATTCAGTAAACTTCTGTGGAAACCTTAATCCTTCAAGTAACTCTCTTAGGAAACTCCATTCCACAGAATCGTATGCCTTCCTGATATCTATCTTCATTAGGCATCTGGGGGTAACATTCTTTCTATTATACTGTCTGATCAACTCTTGACTAATGAGTACATTATCACAGATTGATCTCCCTTGTATAAAGGCACCCTGATTTTCATTTACAAGATTGGGTAAGATTTGGGCCAGTCTATTAGTCATCAACTTAGAAATACACTTGTAAATGTATTGCAACAGGCAATAGGCCTGAAATCATTTGCTAACTGCGGACTCTCCACCTTCGGAATCAAAGTTAATAAAGTGCAATTCAATTGTTTAAGAAGTTTACCAGAGTGGAAAATTCAAGTACTACATCTGTAATCTCTGTACCTACAATGGACCAAGCTGCCTGGAAAAAACCACTCCCATATCCATCTGGCCCCGGGCTTTTATATCTACATATTTCAAACATTGCCTTTTTAACTTCAGTTCTTGTGAAAGGTTGTATCAACTTAATCTGCTGTTCCCAATCCAACACAGGCCCCATTTCAAACACCCTTTGTTCAGTATGAGCAACCTCCCCCTTTGTTCCCTTTCCCAGTAGCTGTTTATAGTATTCCACAAAATGATTTGTAACCTCTGTGTAATCAGTGAGTGATCCTCCTAGCCCATCTCCAATAGAGACTACTCTATTTTTATACAACCTATTTTTTATAACCATATGGAAATATCTTGTGTTCTGATCTCCCAGATTGAGCCATGTAGCTTTTAATTTTTGGTGGAGGTATTGTTCAAGTGCTATATTCTTCACTTGCAGTCTTTGACCTGCCTCTCTTTCCCTTTTTTGCAGCTCAGTATTCAAGGGATCTGTATGCAATAATTGTTGCATATCTTCCAACTCTGTTTTTGCTCTGAATGCTTGGGTTTCAATATCTGAAAACTGTGTAACATTGAGATGTTTAAGAGCATTTTGCATTCTCTTCAGTTTCTGACACACCCAAAACATAGAATGCCCCTGAATATCCTCCTCCCAACTCTGAACAACCATGTGAACAAACTGTGGAGAACTTGTCCACATGTTATAAAACTTAAAAGTTTTCCTTCTGTGGATTATGTTCATGTTGAGACTTACTACCATAGGACTGTGATCAGATATCCCCTCACTTAATATCAAATTCTCAGCTAAGGGGAATCCAGTACACCATCTCTCATTAATCAAGACCCTATCAATTTAGGAGAAAATTCTATTTCCATCCTCTCCTTCGCTATTCCAAGTAAAATTGCATCCCTTCCATCTCATTTCCTCCAATTCATTATACTCTATGAAATATTTAAAATCCTTGATCTCCTGGACAGTGACATGGACCCCCCCCCCCCCCAATTCTATCAGTCAGATTTAAGACATTATTGTAATCTCCCAGAAGTATCCATGGCTCTGTCACACTCTGGGCTATTCTTGTTAACTCCTCCCATAATTCTTTTCTGGCCATACTTTGGTTAAAAGCATATACAAAAGTCACCATCATTCTCTTTTTTGACAACAAATGTTGCACTGCACAATGCATAAACTGTGCATGAATCTGGTTAACTGTAACTTCATAGTAATCTTTCCACATAATCCAGATTCCCCCCCCCCCCGGACTGACAGCAAGGTTTGTTTCTATGCGCCAACCTACTCCCATTGAATTAGTTACTTTTTGGTATTTTTGTTGTTTTATCTTATGATCCAACACACCACACAATTCCACACCATATTTATTGCAGAGGGCGAGAACTTCCCTCTGCTTACTGGGGCTATTGAGCCCCCTAATGTTCCATGCTGCTACTTGATCCATGATCAGTTTCTACTACAGGAACTTGACCAGGAACTACCCCTATTTGGACTTCATTTAGATTATTTTCATTTGCTCCTCCCACATGACTAGAAATGCTAATCTCCATTGGTTGTTTCCCATTTCTTCTGACTTGGATCCATTGACCTTCTGCTTGCTGATTTTGCTCCCTCTGTGTTACCTTCTGTGCATCCCCTTTTTCCTTTTGAGTTGGCCCCTCTCCTGGTTTAGAGGTTTGCTTAGGCACCCATTGTTGTTTGCCTTTGAGTTTCCTACACTCCTTTACCTCATGTCCAAAATTGCTACAGTGTGTACATTTCACAGGTTTCTACTTGTACTTAACTGGTTGCTCCACTACAATCCCTTTTTCATTAACAAAATGCACAACATCGGGCATTTTTGTTATATCCACCTCAATAAACATCTGAGCATAATGAATACGCTCTTTACTCACAGTCATCTGATCAGGTAAGATTGGAGTGCCCACCAAACTCCCAATCTTACTCAAAGAATTGTTACTCCAGTATTTCAACTCCAGCCCCTCCATTCGAATCCATACAGGTACCTTATCAATTGCATTCTTAGTATAATTCATATTAACAGACCAAGGTGCTATTATCAATGGCTTATTATCAAAGTGAAACACACCCATATTCAACACCGTATCTCTAGCTTCAACATTCTGGAATCGAATCAGGAACATTCCATTAGCCATTAACAACACCTTATCAATACCATATTTACCCCACATTCGCCTAAAATACCCATTCATTATAGGGAAAGGGGGATTAGCTCCCAACACATAGCTCACTACAGATGGTTCCCAATATTCAATTTCCGGCTGGACATCTGCAACCTCTATTTTACTCATAGTTTGCCCTAATTTAGTTTTAGGTTCTATAAATTGAAGCTTACCCCCTGCACTTTGAATCTTGGAGATGTCAAAATTAGTCCATACATTACCTGACGTAGCTGTTGTCTCCTCAGTCTCCATTGACGGCAATTTCCGATTTGGGGATGCATCTGATTTACCCATCCACTCAGGTAGAATCTTCTCAATTTCCGTCTCATCTTTGTTCATCTCCACCATAGTCTGAGCTTTCTGTAGGAGATTTCTCAAATCAGTTGCTCTTCGCCCACTTTGACTGGATTCAAGCGTACTATATTCTATTGGAATCAATCGACACACACTGGGCTGTACACTCCTCTCGCTACCTTGACCAAGCTACAGTTCAGTTGGGGAGGCCACTGGTGTAACCACCGTCTCCGCGCTGCCCCGTTGAAGTCCTTTCTTCTGTTTGGCCATTGCCGCGGCGTACGATAAGTATCATGCGCCGAGAGAAAACGAAGAGAGAGAGCTTAATGATGTGATATGACAATTATAATTCTGTTTGCTGACTATAAACATATGATGCTTTATGATTTAATCGTTTAAGTTGATCATACCTAATTCACTTCTCAAAGTGAGAAAGCATTGTTCGTTGAGCGCTTTGGTGAAGATATCTGCCAATTGTTTGTCAGTTCCAATGAAGTGCATGGAGATATCTTTCTTTTGAACATGGTCACGCAAGAAATGGTAGTGAATGTCAATGTGTTTGGTTCTAGAATGAAGGACAGGATTATGGGTCATAGCTAAAGCGCTTTGGTTATCACAATGGATTGGGGTAGGACCTAGGATTGTTCTATAATCTCTAAGTTGTTGCCTCATCCAAAGGATTTGTGCACAATAGCTCCCAGCGGCTACGTACTCTGCTTCAGCGGTAGAAGTCGCTATGGATTGTTGTTTCTTACTATGCCACGAAATTAGTCTATCACCTAGAAATTGACATGTACCACTAGTACTTTTTCTATCTATTTTGCATCCTGCAAAGTCTACGTCTGAATAAGAATTAGTTCAAAAGGAGAGTCCTTTGGATACCATAAGCCCACATTTTGTGTGCCTTTTAGGTATTTAAGGATTCTCTTGGTAGCATTTAAGTGTGATTCTTTAGGATCAGCTTGAAAGCGTGCACACATGAAAACCGAAAACATAATATCAGGTCTACTAGCGGTAAGATAAAGAAGTGACCCAATGATACCTCTATAGTTAGTGATATCAATTTTCTTCCCACTTTCATCTTTATCTAACTTAAGCGTTTGGCTCATTGGAATTTTTGAAGATGATGCATTTTCCATACCAAATTTCTTAATCATGTCTCTTGTATATTTAGCTTGGTTTATAAATATGCCATTAGGGAATTGTTTAACTTGTAATCCTAAGAAGAAAGTTAATTCACCCATCATGCTCATTTCAAATTGATCTTGCATCATTTTCGAAAATTTCACACACTGTCGCTTGTTAGTAGAACCAAATATAATATCATCAACATAGATTTGGACTAACAGAATATCTTCATTATGGGTAATTTTAAATAACGTTGTATCAACGCTGCTTTTTGAAAAGCCTTTACCTATAAGGAAGATAGAGAGAGTGTCATACCATGCTCTTGGTGCTTGTTTAAGGCCATAGAGTGCATTATCCAATTTGTAGACCATACTTTGCCATGGTTATTGATGAATCCCAGAGGTTGCTCCACATAGACTTCTTCTTGGAGTTTACCATTCAGAAATGCACTCTTCACGTCCATTTGGTATACTGTGAATTTGTTGAATGCAAAAAATGCTATGAACATCCTTAATCGCTTCAAGATGGGCTACTGGGGCATACGTCTCATCAAAATCAATACCATTTTCTTCACAATAACCTTGAGAAACTAATCTGGCTTTATTTCTTATAACAATGCCATCTTATTCCTAAAAACCCATCTAGTTCCAATAACTCCTTGGTGAGTTGGTCTTGGTACTAGCGTCCAAACTTTGCTTCTCTCAAATTGGTTAAGCTCTTCTTGCATTGCTTCTACCCAACTTGAACCATTGAGTGCTTCATCCACTTTCTTTGGTTCCATTTCAGATAGAAAGCTTGTAAACATGGCCTCATAGATTGTTATGGACCTAGTTCTCACGGGTGCTTCAATATCTCCAATCACTAACTCTGGTGGATGGTCTCTAAGCCATTTACAATCTGGTTGGAACGGGTTGAGAGACTCTTGATTATCAATCACTTGACCCTCATTTGTCTCTTGCACAGTCGCTGAATCATTCACATTTCCAATTTGCTCTTGATGATCATTCTCTTCATGATCATCAACGATTCTGACAATATCCTCATTAGTAACCTCACGAGTAACCTTAGGATTAGATACAAAGATCTCATCATCCTCACATCATCACCAAGATTTATTTGTGACGCTTGTTGAGCAAAATCTTCAATTCCTACATCATCAGGATTAACCTTACTCAGTTCTTGGTTAGCATCATCAAATATAACAAGAATGGACTCCTCAACCTTCGATTTGATCTTATTTAGGATACGAAAACTCTTTCTGTTCTTGGCATAGCCTAGAAAGATTTCCTCATCCGCATTAGGATCAAATGTCTTCAGGCTTTGGGATCCATTATTATGAATGAAATATTTTGAACCAAATACATGAAAATATGAAACGTTAGGCTTACGTCTCTTCCATAACTAATATGGAGTCTTCTCATGTTGCTTGTTGATCATACACCGGTTCTGAGTGTAGCAAGCGGTATTGATAACTTCGGCCCAAAACCTTTCAGGCAGCTTAGACTTTGCAAGCATTGTCCTAGCGGCTTCTTTAAGTGTTCTGTTCCCTTGCTCGGCTACTCCATTCTGTTGAGGTGTTCTAGGGGCAGAATACTCATGAAGTATTCCAAGATCTATACAAAACTTCTCAACAAATTGGTTAGTAAATTCAGTTCCTCTATCGCTTCTTATTCTTGTCACCTTGAGATCTTTATAAGTTTACAATTGACGAATTAGCGATGTGAGCTTGATACTAGTTTCATCTTTGGTCGCTAGGAATTCTACCCATGTATAGCGAGAAAAATCATCAACTATTACTTGCGAGTATTTTTTTACCACTAACACTCATAATTTGAATAGGACCAAACAAATCTAGATGCAATAGTTCAAGAACTCTAGAAGTAGATAAACATGGTTTCTTCTTCAAAGCTGATTTAACTTGTTTTCCCATTTGACATGCATCACATAAGCGATTTTTCTAAAAGGAACCCTTAGGTAATCCCTCTACTAGATTTAGTGATATTAACTGAGAGATTGCCTTAAAGTTGAGGTGATTCATTTTTCTATGCCATAACCAACCCAATTCATTTTGACTTTTAGCAACAAAGCATGTGGGGTTGTTATCAATTGTAGAATCCCAATCTACTAAATACACATTGTTTGTTCTTTTTCCTCTTAATTTAGTAGACTTAGTCTTAGTGTCGTTAACATAGCAGTAGTCACTTGAAAATTTTACTTCAAAGCCTTTATCACAAAATTGACTAATGCTTAACAAATTATTCTTAAGACCCTCAACATAATATATCACTAATCATGATGTTCCCCCTATGCATGATACCTATACCTTTGGTTTTACCTTTGGAGTTATCACCGAATATAACTTGAGGACCATTGGTTGCACGATAGTTGACCAAGAGATCCTTTGATCCAGTCATATGCCTTGATGACCCACTATCGAAGTACCAAACTGAAGTATCGGTGTTGGCTCTATGTACCTGCATTTAAAGGATAGTTCTAATTCTTCTTAGGTACCCATGTTGTCTTGGGTCCTTCAATGTTAGTAGCTTTGGTTTGAATTAAAACTTTAGGAACCCATATTTGCCTAGTCTTCATTGTAGGAATACTGGCCTTCTTGGGTTTCACATTGTGTTGTGTGTGCTTTTTGGGTGTGCAGTAATATCCTCGATTATAATAGTAATCATAATCATAGTCATAATCATCATAGTATCGATAGTATGATCTTGACTGCCTTGGATATTGATGATGGTATTTCCTTGGCGCTGGCTTAGGTTGCACTTTTGGTGCTTGACGCTTAGCGCTTGATTCACAGTGGTCAGGTTTATCCTTAGCCTTTTGAACATTTGGATGAACCATTCTTTGTAAATCATTTGCTTTCGCCTTACCCTTGCCTGAGTCAGCTTTAGCTTTCTCATTTGGTCTCGTACCATTTTCGTTTGGTTCATTTCGTGTTTGACTTTGTGAACCTTTCTCAACAAAGAAAACACTCTTTCCTTTGTTGTTCGTCGTAACCTTGGATTTATTTGGTTGATTACCGAATTTATTGTATCCTAAACCGGTCTTTTCACCAAATATTCTCGTTACCTCAGTCACATTGTCTAGCTTTCTTAACGCTTTAGACAATGATGAGATGAGCTATTCTGATTTAGCAAGTCTAGCAATCAAGTCAGCTTCTCTCTTGACTATTATATCAAGATCACTTTTCAACTGGAGTATTTTACTCTCAAGCGATTGGTTTTTCTCAATGCATTGTTGCTGAACTTGCAACTCTGCTTTGAGAATTACTTTATCACTTGTGAGCGATGAAATAATAGCGAAGTGATTTTGATATATGTTGGCGGCATCTTGACAATCTTTATAATATTCATTGACTTTGTCAAGTAATTCATCATAAGAAAGAGGATGAGATAATTCAATGGTTACCTCTTGTAACGAATCGTCAGACGCTTCTTCATCTCTTGCCATGAGACAAATCAACGCTGAGTCACTTATTGGATCATCATCACTGCTTTCATATAATGATTCCAGATCCTCTTCAGGTGTGGAGAATGGTTCAGATTCCGCTAGCAAACCTTGTTGACGAAGGTTACTCCTGAATTGGTTTCTATCCACATAGTCTTGCCTTGTGGGCTTAGACACATTTGGATAAGGGCAATTTACCTGGTAGTGCCCTGGTTTCCTGCAATTATAACACAAATTAGTTTTCATTTTTTGTTCAGTGGTTAACCGCTTTGAAACAACTGGTGCTGAGAGATTTTGAGTAGGAATTGTAGGCGCTTGATGATAGGAGTCATTTTTACGTGTTTTTAAGCCCCTTTCTGTTTATGTTTTAGGTTCATTTATCGCTTGATTCTTTCCACATGTGCATTTAATTCGTGCATTAAGTGATTTCAGACCTTAAATGGATACAATCGAAGAACGGGCTGAAAAACGACGTATAAAACAAGTTTAGGCCAAGATGCTTCACACCTCCATGACCAAACAAGCAAGAAATAAGTTGGAGTTAGCCAAAATCATGTTTTAGTACCATTTCTGCACACCTGGGCGCCAAATCAAAAACAACCTCCACATTGGAACGATATTTTGATATATTTAGAGACCGAATTTGATGAAGTGTCCTTCTACACAGTTTTAGAGCTATGTTGTATCTTTACATGGGGACTTGAATCATCCCATTCGGAGGTCTGTGGAGAATTTTATAAATAAAATACTATCCCTGCGCTGGAAAACACGAAAGTGGCAGCTCCCATTCTTAGTAGGTGGAAAACAAGAGAATGGTAGTTCACATTCTTGGTAGATGGAAAGGAAGAGAATGGTAGCTCACATTCTTGGTAGGAGGAAAGTAAGAGAATGGTAGGTGCAAAACAAGATAATGGTAGTTCACATTCTTGGTAGATGGAAAACAAGAGAATGGTAGGTGGAAAGAAAAGAGAATGGAAGGACATGTTCTTGGTAGGTGGATTTTTTGGCTATAAAAGGAGGATTGGAGGCCATCCTACAAACACACTTGAAAACACATTCCCCATTGGGGGAGCCTAAACACATCCTATCATCATCTTCATCATCCTTAGATTAGTTATGAAGATTATCAAGAACCTTTGAAGGTGAAGAAATCAAGAAGCATGGAAGAGATGAAGATCGAAGTTCAACCATAAAAAATACGAGGGAGTTTCTTAGATTTAGATTTGTTTTTGTCTAAGAATATGAATCTTAATTTAAGTTCCTATCTTTTATCTTTTATGATGAAATAGATTCTTCGAACTAAGGCCATGTTGAGGCTAAATTATGATAATTGAGTTATAAATTGTGTTTTTCATATTAATTCTATTGTTGCTTTGTGTCTTGATCTTGTTTGAATGCATCATATGCTTAGCTACGATATGCATGATTTATTGCTTAAATTATTCGTTCGAGAGAAGGTAATTTAAGGTGCAAAGAGGATCATCACATAATCCGTAAAAAATGGGGAATTGCCCCTAGAGATAGGTAGAGATTCCCGGGTGCAGTTAGCCGGATTAATCCGAGGAAATTCTAGCACTTGAATGCATGATTGTTGGTTAGATTCTCGGATAGACATATCTAGAGAACCATCAATTAATCATAGGATTATTACAGTCGAGACATCGGGTAGTAATTATTTAAGGTTTTTTCCACCAAAGCAACATTAGTCTAATAATATGAGAACATGTTTATAATGAAAATTGATTAATTTATGCCAACACATGTGTCTTAGTTGCTCTCTTCCATAGCTATCTTGATTTCGACATCTTGTTTCTTATATCTTACTTCCATAATATTTTAGTTAATTCTTGTTTTAGTTTAAGTTCTTCAATTGCTTTAAAATCATAAACTAAAATACAAGTCCTTGAGGTTCGACAACCCGGATTTTATTGTCCACTTTATTACTACACACGACCAGTCCACTTGCTGTTTAAAACTTGACACGAAAAATCCTTACGTGTATTAAACAGCAAGTGGACTGGTCGTGTGTAGTAATAAAGTCCGGGTTGTCGAACCTCAAGGACTTGTATTTTAGTTTATGATTTTAAAGCAATTGAAGAACTTAAACTAAAACAAGAATTAACTAAAATATTATGAAAGTAAGATATAAGAAACAAGATGTCGAAATCAAGATAGCTATGGAAGAGAGCAACTAAGACACATGTGTTGGCATAAATTAATCAATTTTCACTATAAACATGTTCTCATATTATTAGACTAATGTTGCTTTGGTGGAAAAAACCTTAAATAATTACTACCCGATGTCTCGGCTGTAATAATCCTATGATTAATTGATGGTTCTCTAGATATGTCTATCCGAGAATCTAACCAACAATCATGCATTCAAGTTCTAGAATTTCCCCGGATTAATCCGGCTAACTGCACCTGGGAATCTCTACCTATCTCTAGGGGCAATTCCCTATTTTTTACGGATTATGTGATGATCCTCTTTGCACCTTAAATTACCTTCTCTCGAACGAATAATTTAAGCAATAAATCATGCATATGGTAGCTAAGCATATGATGCATTCAAACAAGATCAAGACACAAAGCAACAATAGAATTAATATGAAAAACACAATTTATAACTCAATTATCATAATTTAGCCTCAACATGGCCTTAGTTCGAAGAATCTATTTCATCATAAAAGATAAAAGATACGAACTTAAATTAAGATTCATATTCATAGACAAAAACAAATCTAAATCTAAGAAACTCCCTCGTATTTTTGATGGTTGAACTTCGATCTTCATCTCTTCCATGCTTCTTGATTTCTTCACCTTCAAAGGTTCTTGATAATCTTCATAACTAATCTAAGGATGATGAAGATAATGATAGGATGTGTTTAGGCTCCCCCAATGGGGAATGTGTTTTCAAGTGTGTTTGTAGGATGGCCTCCAATCCTCCTTTTATAGCCAAAAAATCCACCTACCAAGAACATGTCCTTCCATTCTCTTTTCTTTCCACCTACCATTCTCTTGCTTTCCATCTACCAAGAATGTGAACTGCCATTATCTTGTTTTGCACCTACCATTCTCTTACTTTCCTCCTACCAAGAATGTGAGCTACCATTCTCTTCCTTTCCATCTACCAAGAATGTGAACTACCATTCTCTTGTTTTCCACCTACTAAGAATGGGAGCTGCCACTTTCGTGTTTTCCAGCGCAGAGATAGTGTTTTATTCATAAAATTCTCCACAGACCTCCTAATTTGATGCTTCAAGTCCCCATGTGACGATAAGACATACATCTACAACTTTGTAGAAGGTCACTTAATCCAATTCTGTGTCTAAATATATCAAAATGACGTTCCAATGTGGAGGTTGTTTCTGATTTGGCGCCCAGGTGTGCGAAAATGGTACTAAAATATGATTTTGGCTAACTCCAGCTTGTTTCTTGCTTGTTTGCTCGTAGAGGTGTGAAACATCTTGGCCTAAACTTGTTTTATACGTCTTTTTTCCACCCTTTATTCGATTGTATCCACTTAAGGCCTGAAATCACTTAATGCACGAATTAAACGCACAAGTGACAAAATCAAGCGATAAATGAACCTAAAACATAAACGCAAAGGGGCTTAATAACACGTAAAAATGACTCCTATCAACTCCCCCAAACTTATCAATTGCTCAACCTCGAGCAATAAAAGGTCTAGGGCACAAAAAACATCATCAACCAAAAGGAGAAAACAAAAACAACAAACGAACTCACTTTCGTGGAGTAAACGATTGCACTTAGCATGTGCAACAAGCCTTTAAACCTTTGAGTTACCTCAAAGGACGAGTTATAGTCTCGTGAGGGTTTGCAGACGATATACCCATAAAATCTACAAACTTTCAATCTCAACCAGATGAATACATCTCAACATAATTAACAAGAATAAATGGCACAAAATCATCCTTTTACAGCTCACAAATATATATACATATCAACTACTTTTGCTCATGTGACACCAATACTGGAAAAGACTCCATAGGGTGTAGTGAAAATAAATCTAAGGTATTATAGTCGAGAGGCATCCTTACCAAATTTTGGACATTAATCCCATATCTATCAACTTTATGATCAAACACAAAGCATAAGAATCATAGAAAATTTCATAGCCATTTAAATTTCATTATCTCAAACATTCAAACTTTCAATTCATATGAAACTTTCCAAGTAACTTCATTAAGGCTAGATCATGTGCCATGTTTTATTCCATTAGGCTTTCTATGGCACTCATGTAACAAGCTTTAGATCAATGACTCCCAAACTAGATAGTATTGGGGCATTAAGTGTAAAGACACTCCTAAGGATTTAATCACTCAAATGTCAAAGGCCACGAAATAAAACTAGATCTTTTAAACAATTCGCTTCTTTTTGGATTGAGCTTAGCTCAAATTAGCATAATAGTACAGTATATAGGCATGGAACTTTTCACCTCCAGTACATATTAGCGTGACCACTTGTGGTCATACCAAACTTCAACCTTTTTAATTCATTGTTTAGCATAAACAAATTACTACTCAACTTATAACCTTATGAAAAATCTAAGTTAATTTTTTCGGGAAAAACTCCTTAAGTGTCTCAAGATGGTTATCCTCTCAACTCCTCTACCCTCGATTTATTGTGCAATGTGAATCATCTAAGAAATCAATCCTAGTCTAGGGTCTCCATGAACAACTTCAAAGATATATATGTTCATTTAAATTCAAATTATTTCAAAAAAATCATGTCATTTTGTAAAGTTAATCAATTTAAATGCATCAATTGGAAGGACTAAAAAAAAAAAACATGCTTGATTTTCTCAACATAAACACATATAAACATGATAGCATACAAATTCCCCCAAACTTGAGCTAAACGAGGTACACATGACATGACGAAAATAGCAAACACATGGTGATTAATCATATGAATGTATTAAAACCACAAAGTACTACCCACATATACCCCCAAACTTAAACTCAACATTGTCCCCAATGTTGTCTCACATAAACGCATGCAAAAGGTATAAGAGTACTTACAATCAAGGATTGGTGAAAAACAATCCTTCATCACAAATATGTTCCAAATCAAACCCATCTCATCAAAATAGGCCTCTCAAAACAACGTGAAATTGCTACTAACATGTTCAACATACTTATCAAACAAACCATCAAGCATATTAAAACACATGCCAAAAGTGCATGCTTAGACAAAACAAACGTTGTTTAATACACGTAAGGATTTTTCGTCCACTTTATTACTACACACGACCAGTCCACTCGCTGTTTAATACACGTAAGGATTTTTCGTGTCAAGTTTTTGGCGCCGTTGTCGGGGAATTTGTTTGCTATCATCTTTATATCTATTTATGTTAAGAAAATCAAGCATGTCACGCGGTAGAGATTCCCGGGTGCAGTTAGCCGGATTAATCCGGGGAAATTCTAGAACTTGAATGCATGATTGTTGGTTAGATTCTCGGATAGACATATCTAGAGAACCATCAATTAATCATAGGATTATTACAGCCGAGACATCGGGTAGTAATTACTTAAAACAACTGGTGCTGAGAGATTTTGAGTAGGAATTGTAGGCGCTTGATAAGGAATTGGCGCTACTGGTTGAGGTGCCGAATACACTGGTGCTTGATACTGAGGCGCTGGTGCTGGGGGAAGAGTTTGAAATGAAGTTTGTCTAATAGGATTTCTCTTTTCATATCTTAGAAATTTCTTGAATTTCTTGACCAATAAAGCCATCTCCTTTTCTTCATTAGATTCCGTTGATTTAACCTCACTAATCGCTTTACCCTTCCTTTTGGTAGTAAAGATTAAAGCTCCTGATTCAGTCACTGAAGTCGATGTGTCGCTGACTTCACCCAATTCGAACTCAAATGCCTTTAGCTCTGAAAACACATGTTCTGCAGTAAGAGTGTCCAAGGTCTGTGATTCTCTCATAGCAACAGTCTTAATCAAATACTTGCTTGGAAGATTTCTAAAAATCTTATTAGCCATTTCCTTGTTGGTCAATTCCTTGTCTAATGACGCTAACTCTGTGATGAGCAAAGTGAACCTTGCGTCCAATTGTTCTAGCGTCGTCAGCATCTTGAAATGCTTAAATCTTTGCATGGCCATGGAGAGCTTGTTCTCCTTCATCTGTGTTAAACCTTTACACACAATAGCCAACTTATCCCATATTTTTTTAGAAGTCTTACATTGCTTGATCTTGTTGAACAATGCATCATTGTCTCCTAATGCTGAGTATAGTGCACTTCGTCTAACATTATCCAGATTCGCTCTTTTTCTATCATCTGGCGTCCATTCTAACTTGGGTTTCTCGATATATCCATCTGGAGTAGCTTCATCAGCTCCAAGTGCTCGAGTTATCACTTTCATAATCTTAATGGGGCCATCTGAAATTACATCACACATTTCATTATTGCAAGAACATAGATACGCAAATGCTCTAAGTTTCCAAGAATCATAATTTGATTCTACCAACTTAGGCATTTTGTTAAGCGCCATAATGAGATGTTTAAGAGAAAATTTTAAAGCGACTAAGTTTAGAAAAATGGATCTAAACAAGCAGTTACGCTTGGAAACGCTTAGGTTTTTACTTCAACCGCTCTGATACCACTTAGTGGTCCTAAATGCCATACGAAAGGGTTTAGAAGGGGGGGTTGAATAGACCCTGAAGTCCTTTTCGACTTCAAAATTTCGTATCACTTTTAAAGGTTAGAATGCTTAGGAAACTGAGTGCTTGGGTCAGGCGCTATAGTAAAGATAACTTAGACTTAGTGATTTTAGCAATTTACCAAAGTAGGGTAATCAGGGTTAGCACAGCGGAAATGATTTTAAAGCTTTAGCGTTTGTTTTAATTAAATAGTTGCTTAGCAAATTAGCTTGTCTTTTTCAGAATAAATAATATAATATAAATCAAGACAATAATGAAAGTAAATGACACAAGAAATTGTAAGGTTCACTGGGTGATGTAATCCCAGCTACATCCTTCTTCTCCTTTTTCACTTGGAGGGAATTTACTAAGATGATTATCAAAGAATCACACAGAATCTTCTACAAGGTAGTAAAGAGGTGAAAAATGATCTCAGACTCCTTGATCACACAGAGTTCAGCACCAATAAAGATCTTCTTCTGCAAGCTTCTCTCACTCAGAAATATTGCCTGTAAGGGTTTCAACAACTTTCTCACTCAGATGAAAGGTTGAGGGTTTTGTCATAAGGGTTTGTTTGTTTTTTAGAAAGATCAAACAACTTGGAATATCTCAGTAGGAGTTTAAATTTCTTCTTTGGAAGATGTTTGAGATATTTGTGACTGTCTGGAATGTATGTAAAAAGCTTGAAATAGTTTGGCTATGGAGTTTCTAAGCTTTTCTTGAGAAAATATTTCAGCAAAGTTTTCTTGTGTTGATCGTTGTATGTCTATGTTTTTTTAGGGTTTGCTGGAATGAGGTATTTATAGGCAATCCTTGGGATTTGTCCATTTGACATATGTGAGCGCGTGCCTTTCACGCGGTGCGTGATTCTACCTTTTCTCCAACATTCCTGAAATCCTGCTGTTTCCGATTGGACGGGAGCAACTTTAAACTCTGAAATTCTGACAGTCTAGTCAAAAGGTGGCTTGTCCATAAGTCATATTAGCTTATCACATTTAATGCTATTATCAAGCATTTAATGCATTTGAATTTATTTCCCGTTGGAAATAAATGTCTCTTGAATGATTGCATTTAAGTCCTTCATGACTTGAGAATTTATTTCAGGTGCATCTGATACTGATTGCTGAAGTGCTTTGAGCGCTTGATCCATAAATCCTGAAATAGTACTTTAGCGTTTGACTGATGCTAAGAACAAATCTTCATCTTCATTTGACTTCAGACGCTGATCTTCAACTTCATCTCTAATAGACTCACCTAGAATTCTATTAGTGATTCGGTATCTAATACTTAGCCTAAAATCTACAAAAACATAATATAAGCCTAATCAAAATTACAAACTTTCGAACGCTGATACATTGATCTATGAAAACAGAAACTTACATTATATTTGGGGTCTAACATAAATTCCTATCTTGTCATCATCAAAACATTTAGCATGAAATTCCTAACACTGCATCTTGAAATGCATAAATCTTTGCATGGCTATGGAGAGTTTATTCTCTTTCATTTGTGCTGAACCTTCACACACTATAGCCAGCTTATCCCATATCTCTTTTGATGTTTTACACTGTTTTATCTTGTTGAACAATGCATCATTATCTCCTAATGCTGAGTAGAGTGCACTTCATCCAACATTATCCAGATTCGCTCTTTTTCTATCATCTGGCGTCCATTCTAACTTGGGTTTTTCAACATAACCATCTGGAGTTGCTTCATCAGCTCCAGGCGTTCAAGTTATCACTTTCCTGATTTTAATGGGGCCATCTGAAATTACATCACACATTTCTTTATCGCAAGAACATAAATACGTGAATGCTCTAAGTTTCCAAAAATCATAGTTTGACTCTACCAACTTAGGCATTTTGTTAAAAGCCATAATGAGATGTTTTATGAGAAAATTTTAAAGCAACTAAGTTTAGAAAAATGGATCTAAAAAAGAAGTTATGCTCGGAAACGTTTAAGTTTCTAACCGCTCTGATACCACTTGGTGGTCCCAAGTGGCATACGAAAGGGTCTAGAAGGGGGGTTGAATAGATCCTGAAGTCTTTTTCGACTTCAAATATTCGTATCACTTTTAAAAATTAGAACGTTTAGGAAGTTGAGTGCCTGGGTCAGGCGCTTCAGTAAAGATAACTTAGACTTAGTGATTTTAGCAATTTACCGAAGTAGGGTAACGCTTAGATCGCTTAATCAGGGTTAGCAAAGCGAAAATAATTTTAAAGCTTTAGCGTTCGTTTTGGTTAAATAATCGCTTAGCAATTTAGTTTGTGTTTTTCAGAATAAACAAGAGAATATAAAGCAAGACAATAATAATAGTAAATAACACAAGAAATTGTAAAGTTCACTGGATGATGTAATCCCAGCTACGTCCTTCTTCTCCTTTTCCACTTGGGGGAATTTTACTAAGTTGATTATCAAAGAATCACACAGAATCTTCTACAAGATAGTAAATAAGGTGAAAAATGATCTCGGACTCCTTGATCACACAGACTTCAGCACCAATGAAGATCTTCTTCTACATGCTTCTCTCACTCAGAAATACTGCCTGTAATGGGTTTCAACAACTTTCTCACTCAGATGAAAGGTTAAGGGTTTTATCACACAAGTTTTGTTTGTTTTTCGAAAGATTAAACAACTTGGAATATCTCAGTAAGAGTTTAGGTTTCTTCTTTGGAAGATGTTTGAGATATTTGTGACTGTTTGGAATGTATGTAAAAAGGTTGAAAGATTTTGGCTATGGAGTTTCTAAGTTTTTTTTGAGAAAAATATTTCAGCAAAGTTTTCTTGTGTTGATCGTTGTATTTTAGGGTTTGCTGGAAGTAAGGTATTTATAGATAATTCTTGGGAATTGTCCGTTGGACACATGTGAGCGCGTGTTCTTCACGCGGCGCGTGAATCTGCCTTTTCTCTGACATTCCTGAAAATCTACTGGTTCCAATTGGACGGGAGCAACTTTGAACTCTAAAAACCTGACAGTCTAGTCAAAAGGTGGCTTGTCCACAAGTCATAATAGCTTATCACATTTAATGCACTTATCGGGCATTTAATGCATTTGAATTTATTTTCCGTTGAATGATTGCATTTAAGTCCTTCATGACTTGAGGATTTATTTCAGGTGAATCTGATATTGATCGCTGGAGTACTTTGAGCACTTGATCCATAAATCTTGAAATAGTCCTTTAGCTTTTGACAGTCGTTAAGAACAAATCTTCATCTTTATTTGACTTCAAACGCTGATCTTCAACTTCATCTTTAATAGACTCGCCTAGAATTCTATTAGCGATTCGGTATCTAATACTTAGTCAAAAATCTACAAAGATAAAAATTACAAGCCTAATCAAACTTACATACTTTCAAACGCCTATACAATTGATTTATGAAAACAGAAACTTACATTATATTTGGGGTCTAACATAAAATCCTATATTGTCATCATCAAAACATCTAACATGAAATTCCTAACAGTAACCCCATAAAAGAAATACGAATTGACTTGATTCTACATACCTTGGGTACGTAGGCAGTTCGACATAACCGAGTGCAGTCTATAACTTAACCAACCCTAGCTTAACCTAGTTTGTCGTGCGTTAGATCGGTTTCATTACTCCACGTGGTCAATCACGTGACATTCACTGTCTAACGATTTTTACCATCATCAATATGTAAACTAGTCATCAATCCAATGTGGTATAAATAATTCAAGCATGTGAAAACTTTTTAATCATTAAAATAAATTTATCTAAACTCAAGCTAATCATAGTCAAATAAATGTTTAGTTAAAAAACTAATAAATAGCACATTAAGAAAATATCATACTTAAAGTCATATCGTTGAAAATACTATCCTACTTCAATAATGAAAGAGAACTAAAACAAAATTGATCAAGGAATTGCAATTGGGTGGGGGGTGGGGTAGTTTAGGATTTTGACTATTGGTTTTGATTTAATTATGATAGAATAATTAATAACGAATATTGAGGGTAATAAATGTCTTCTAAAAATGATTTAAGAAGCATAAATGTAAATTGGTAATAAATTATAGGGAATATTACACTTCATCTCTTGCTAACATGAGTGATTACACAAACCACCCCTCTTATAATTGAAATTACAACATAAATAATTCAATTAATATTGAAGGTTACATTTACCCCATGATAGCTTCGGTCAATGGTCAAATTATAGTAAATGACTCTTTTAAAAAAAAAGCTAAATAATTTTGTCTGAAGAGACAAAAATACCCCTAATGGGGTAAATGTCATTTTTTTTTCCTTTTCTTCTTCCTTTTCTTTTTCTTTTTCCCCCCTCCTCCCACTTCCTTCATCTTCGTTCTCCACCTCTAAATCGCCACAAACCGTCGTGCTCCCACCCTAATCAAGCCACCACCATCGTGCCTCCACCTGTCAGCCCAATTCCCGTCTCCCAGCAACGCCACACTCCAACCTTTTTAATGTGTTTTATTGGAAATTACAAAATAAATTAATCCACTTAACATTGAAATTTACATTTACCCCCTTGATAGCTTTGGTCAATGGTCAAATTATAGTAACTGACTCTTTAAAAAAAAAAAGCTAAAAATAGTTTTGTCTGAAGAGACAAAAATACCCCTAGGGGGTAAATGTCATTTTTTTCATGTTTCCTTTTCTTCCCCCCCCCCCCCCCCCCCCCCCTCTTTCTTCATCTTCGTTCTCCACCTCTAAATCGCCATAAACCATCGTGTTCCAACCTAATCAAGCCACCACCGTTGTGCCTCTGCCTGTCAGCCCAGTTCGCATCTCCCCAGCAATGCCACCCTCCAACCTTTTTAATGTGTTTTATTGCATTTTTGTTTGTTTTTTTCTGTTTATTTTTTAATATGTTTTTTGATTTTTTTTTCCCATTTTCTGAATTATTTCTTTTCTGTATTTCCTTGGTTTATTTTCTATTTTTTTTCTTTTGATTTTTTTATTGTTAATTTGATTTTTTGGGTTCTTAATTTATTTTTTATTTTATTTTTTGGGAATTTACTTATTCTGTTATGATTCTATTGTGGTTTTCTTCTATTTTTCTTACTTTCTAGAATTTTTTCTGATCTTTTACTTAATTTTCAGATTCTTTTGATATTTGTTTTATGGATTTTTCTGATTGTTTGATTTTTGTAAAATAACATTTCATCTAGTTTCTCATATTTTTTCGTTTTTCTGAGTTCTTTTTTATTTTACAGATTCTTGTTTTTGTTTTCAGATTTTATTTTTTTCCGTTTTTGAGAAAATATGGATCTTTGATTAAAAAATCTAATGGTTGAGATCTTAAATAAAATATTTACTTTAGAATTAATTAAAATCAAGTATGATAAAGATTCAACGGTTGATTATAGATGGTCTTATGGTTGAGAATAAATGTAAGGGATAATTACACAATCCACCCTCGGGATACTTTGGTCATAACAATATACGGAGTTTTAAACAGATGTATTTTCGAAAGTTCACAAAAAAAATTGTAATGATGTCATAAAAAAGCTGAGTTTAATGGGTAAATATAATATTCAATGTTAGTGGATTGGGTATTTGTAATTTTAATTATAATAAGAGTGATTTGAAAAATTACATATGTGCATGAGTCGTGGGTGAAAGTGTAATCAAATTTTAAAAGATATGTGTTGGAACCATCCTGAGTTCAAGCATGATCATTCTGACCTTAATAAAATACGTTTTGGCTAAATATAATATTCAATGTTAAATATAATATTCAATGTTAGTGGATTGGGTATTTGTAATTTTAAGTATAAGAAGAGTGATTTGAAAAATTACATATGTGTATGAGTCGTGGGTGAAAGTGTAATCAAATTTTAAAAGATACGTGTTGGAACCATCTTAAGTTCAAGCATGATCATTCTGACCTTAATAAAATACGTTTTTAACTACAAATAATTACAAAGTGTTACAGTGTTTTTCTAGCATATCCCTCCGTCAAATTCTTTTTTATATGTGTTTTTAATGGAGTATGTGAATGGAGGAGCATGAGTTTTGGACTTATATTGAGAAATGAATATGTTCTGAAAGTGTTTGAAATGCAATATTAATAGGGGTGTGCATTCGGGTTATTCAAGTTAGCTTCGATTATCTAATGGTACCAAATTAAAACCAAACTAAATTGATCGATTCCATTACGCATGGTTTTCGGTTGGACCAAATTTTCAAGAAAGAAATACATATGTATCTTGACAAACGGCTTTTTATTAATTTCTAATTAAACAATAAAATGGCTCGATTGGAGAGAAAACCTATGTTGCACGATTACGGACACGGAACGGGATATGTCAATTTTTAAAAACAATTAGTAGACAGACACGGTTCGGACACGACTGTTCCTGTTTATTTTTTCCCTTCTCTCTATAGCTTGACACGGACACGGTGCGTATCCGACATTGCACGGGATATTTTTTCGGAGTGCCCATTCATCATAGGATAAAACGATTGTATATAATATGGAAGTGGAACCCCTACTAAATAGAAACATAAAGAAAATTGGAAAGGGATATTAGTTTTGCTTTAGCAAAGTGGTTGATAAAAATACTATAGTCTATAGCTATGGATAACGATGTGAGCCACACTTGTAATCATCTTACCATCAGATACAAATTTTAGAGCAAAAGTTAGTTGAGTTGCGGTAAGTTTATTGTTTATATAATACCTTTAAATTGTTTAGTGGATCCTCTAGTGAGTGTCGCATTACCAAAAGTTCACAAAAGAATGTTTTATTGGAAATGTGAGTTGAGTTAGTTCAAATAGAAGGCAAAAAGTAGGTCAAAATGAGTTGAAATTTGATAAAATGAGATAACAAGACAACAAAAGTTTGAGAGTGATCTATGATTCATCTTCTTATTTGAAGACGGAAGACTAGATGAGTAGAACCAAAACTTCTTTTTTGAGGGCTCGAGGCCAATATGCTTCCAAAATGCTTCTTCTTCTTGCTTTTGTTTTTCAAACCTCATTCCTCTTTTTCCTCTTTTTTTGTTTTTTGTTTTTATGTTTAAATTTCCAACTTCTTGTATGTTGTTACATTTCATACTTTTCAGATGAGATCAAGGATGGATCCATGAATGAACGATTGGGGCCGAATATCTGTTAATATCTTGTATATTTTTTCTTATAAATCTGATAGATTATACTTGTTAATGTTAATCTTAACAAGTGTAGAATAGATGTTTGAAAAGAGAAATTAAAATTGTTTACAGTTCAACTTCCATCTTTTTTTTTATCATTGCATGTAATTGAAAATAAAAAAATTTAAATAAAAAAGGCATAATCCCTGCTCCCAAAGAAATAAATAAAAGATAAAATAAGTGATGTGTATTAATCGCATCCACAAGGTGTACAGGTAGGGTCCAAGACGCTTTATACAAGAATTTTCCGCCTTACACTGTCCACAATCCCTTGCACTGTGCACATTCCCCAACTAAACAGAAAAAAGGTATAATGAGGGCATGAGGAATCGAACTCCCAACTAAACAAAACAAAAGAAATATATGTAGAGGGCAGCAGGAATCAAACTTCCATCCTCCTACAATCAAAATACTTAACAGTCAAGCCCTGTGCCATCCGAACCAGAACTATTCTTGGATTACATGTAGAACCCAAAATTTTAATTATAATGTTGCGGCCATACCGGGATTATATACGTATCCTGTAAAAAAATGAAGTTTCGGGTGGGCCTGAGGCCCCGCCCCCTGTAAATCCATCCCCGAATGAGATATTTCTCTTTATAAACATCTAATACGTGTAAAATATACAAAAATATTCTCAAGGGGAAAGGAGAAATATTGGCCACATACTTAGATAGTTGACGTTGAACCAAATCCCTTTCTTTTAAAGTCAATTCTATTTAAGAAAAGAAGTGTATATTCATGATAGATATCATATAATCGAATCAAGGTGGAATCATCTACAAAATAGGCCACAAGAAGCACTCTTATTGCTATTTATTGCAAGTAATTTTACAACATCTATTGAGTAACCTCCATACTCTTCTCCTATGACCTTGTCACATAGATTAAGCAAACAAATATCATAATCAGCAATTTTTTCACTCTAAAAATAAGAATTAAATTATGAACCCTGAACTTGCAATATGAAGAATGGAGAATCTTCAAGCGTCTGGCAAACCCCATCAGCACCACATACTTGAATTACAAATTTTACACTAGAAACGCCAGATGTAACTTCCAGGTCGGAAATGTAGAACGATTTTACTACCGCCGCACCAACATACTCGTTATCTACTTCACTCTCGTTTCCAGAAGACGTATTTTTCACCTTCTTGACATATAGATTGTACTTGGGGAATATATCAGCATCGCCAACTTTCAATTGCCAAACAAGTTTAACACTAAGGAGTTTGGACCCTTCAGAACCCGAATTCCAACTTACAAACTGAGTATCAATACGCCATGAATCGGATGGTGGAAATTTTGAATTCTCTCCGGAAGTTGTAATCTTAATATCACCTAGTGCTGCATAGTATTGTGATGGGCCATGAGAAGGGGTGTTATCTGCTGCAACTGCAACAGATTTTTCAGGCTTTGATCTGTAGCATACGGCCCGGATTTCTTTTAATATGTGGCCATCCATTTCGATGCTGCTTTCTTGGATCACCCACCCGGGTTGTTGCTCCAGCTTGGTTACTCGCCGTGGCATTATAACATTTGTAAAATGGCTTGAGAATTGGTTCATGGTCAGCAAGGTATTTCCAGAGGCGGCTAGAAGTATGGATTTTTTCTTCTCTTCTGTGGCAGAAGAGAACTCAAGAGCAAGACCTAATAGAGAGTTCCCACTTGATTTAACCTGCATAAATTTATTTTTTGTTAAAAAATATGACAGTTGAATAACACAGCTAGCAAATCAAATTTTGCTATGAGGACTTGTCGAAAACAAATGAAAAGAAAAGTTAAAAAATGGTGAATTACAGAGACGCCTCCTGCATGAGATTTTAATTACAAAAAACACCCCGATGTTTGAGAAATTACCATAACCTTCTCTATTAGTAAAAATATATCACAATTTTACCCCTATTCAATAAAAAATTAAAGTACAATTTCACCCCCTGTGCAGATAACACCCTTTTTTCGTCGGGGTGTCTAGGTAATTTGCAAGACTAAGGGGACGTGAAAAACTGGCTTTTCATATGATACTTGCAGCACTTCCCATTTAAACTTTATTCATCTCAAAATGACAAGTTTTTCGTGCCAATGGAAACAAGAAACATCTTGCCAAGGACTCATACTAGATGCGATAATTTCCATAAAATAAAATAGCAGAGTAAATTTAATTTCTAGAGAGAAGCTCACAGAATATGTGAAGTGAACTGGTGAATTCCCCAAAAGAAGCTCTCCTCGAAAGAGCCTTGCTGTAAATTCAGTGTTATCACCGAGAGTCCCAGTAAATGTGATGTTTCCTCCTCCATTGTACGATGCTTCCTTGAAACTGTAATTAGCATATATATGTCATATTTCCAAGTACTCTCAGAAGATCCTACAGAATGAATTTTATGCTGAATACAAGTTTTACATGGACAAAAATCTCTATTTGTAACGTTCTATCAGTCCATTGAACAATGTATGCCTAAGGGAAATTGTTATACAAGTTGCCTCTTCCTAATTTTGATCTACCGGAAAAAAGAATGAGAAAAGATATGAATGAGCAAAGCAACTTACTTAATTGAAACTTGGATCGGCTGAGTGGTGTCTCCAGGATACTCAATAAAAGGCTGCAGTAAAGAAAAGAATTAGGAGAATGGAAAAGATAAGAGACATTTAACTCGATGATTATACGGTCAATCATAGCAGATGTTTTGGACACCCTTCACTTGAATGATCATATTAGAAACAGAAAATAGAAAAAGGATGGGATGACATTGATGAATGTAAACTCTTGGGTTTTTCCTGAAAAAATTCGACTCTGGGACTATTTGAAACTTCTTTTGTTGATTAGCTTACCTATGTAAATATTGGAGTGAGTCAACTAAGTATCAATTGTCTAATCCATGGATTATAACAAATATTTTCAAGAGTGAACTACATGCACATCCCCTCACTTTAGTGCTAATTACCAAAAAATCCCTCACTTTTGGTAATCACAATGAGACCCCCTCAAGGGTGTAAGGTTTACAAGGGTGAAATTGTAAGAATTTTTTAAATACAAAGGAGGTGTAATTGTAAGAATGCCTTAACATGAGGGGACTTTATGTATTTTCAAAAAGGTCAGTGGGATTTCAGTAAGTTTTCAGTAATTGATCACAATATCAGGGGGTCGGGGTCTGTAGGTAGTTTTCTCTAATATTTTCAAATTTGAAAATGTGTGCACATCTGCGTATATTTGTAGCATTACTTGTAAAAAAACCAAGACATTTTCTATTTCAAGAATTCATAAATCAATTTTTCACCATGATATTTAACTTTAGTCAAAAGTCAGCTGCCAGTACATTTAAGTTAAGCGATGACAATCCATAATAGCACCACAATGGTATGAAGTATGAACACTGTTCATGGAGAGCTTTCTTCCTAAACAGTGATATGGACACAGTTTCGATAAAGCTAAATATATGTTCAGAAGGAGAAATTAACAAGTCATATTGCTTTAAGAGTAGCTCCATTACAAAAGAAAAACGAAGCAACATATGTAAGGGAGGAATACCTGAAAGCTTTGAGAAGAAATGTTGTTCCAAGGAGTGTTGGAGACTTGCTGTCCATCAATATATATGTGGTAACCATGACCCTGGGAAATAATAACATATTGTTTACATTGCAATATGAAGAGTTAAAGAGAAAACTAATAGCAAATTCTTAGTGCTTATCAATATCTGAGAAACCCCAAATTCATGCCGTATCTTAAAAACTCATTGAGGTCTGACAAACCAAAAATTGGATAAGTTAGATTTCAACACGATAAACATAACCTATATAAATAAATTTAAAAATATATATATTAAAAGGGGTGAGTTACATGCAACCCCCTCACCTTAGTGATAATTACAAAAAAAAAAAAATCCTGATCTGGGGTAAATTACAACGAGACCCCCTCAAGAGGTCAAGGTTTACAGGGGTGAAATTGTAAGAATTTTAGAAATATACAAGGGGTGTAATTGTAAGAATGCCTTAACATGGAGGGGGTTTTATGTAATTTCGAAAAGGTCCGGGGGTTTTTGGTAATTAGCACTAAAGTGAGGGGGTCTGTAGTTATTTTTGTCTATTAAAAGTGTAAAGTTGTTACCTGATCAAAATTTGAATAGAATGGAAGTACTATGGGATAGTTCTGCACAGTTCCCCATGATTCCTCCACAAGTCCCCACCAGCTATGTATTTGATCCAAGAACACGAGTGGAAATAACCAGAGGTTCATTACAATCTTTCGATAGATTGATGATCAAATTTATGAGACATAAAATGCAATAATACCAAGCATCTCTTAATTGCATTGACAGTAACACATATTTAGTGGTCCATCCAAAATGATGGATCAAAAGAAGATAAATTAGTATATAATAAAGTGCCAGTGCAATACCGATTTTGAGCAGTTTGAAAATCCGGTGGTTGCTTAGTCTCGTAAACCCATCCAGGAGCAAATATTGCTGCTGAAACGTCATTCTTCTTTATCACATCAAGGGCAACATTTGTCTGCGGTAAAAAGCAATATATACTAGTTTTAATACTAGTTCGTGATTTTCCTACACTGAACTCATATAACTTCGAGAATATGTTTCTAGAATTGCTAGTCCTGAAAATTGGCAATGCAAATATTAAACTCCTTTCTCCTGATGATCTTTATTGTGTTCTTCATTATTATCTTAAAATAAACTAACAAGCTCATTCTCGTCACAAGAGACATACAAGGAAAACAATGATCTAGAAAAATATAACAATTGTTCGATAAAACTTGAAGAAACAAGAAATTACAATACTAAAAAATTATAACACAATCAATAAAAATACATGATTATACAACTAAACCTACAGTCCATTGTCCGTCACCAAAAGTGCCCCGTCCGAAAACATCAATGCCCATGTAAACATCAAATTTTCTTTCACCAGCAACATCAGCTGATAATTTAGGATAATTTTCCTGTATCACACAGAAGAAAAAATCTCAAAAAAAAAAAGAAAAAAGAAACACGAGTCAATCAAAATATACTTTGGTAAACTTAAAGAAGAAATACCTCCCACGTATAATTCACAAATATGCCATCGCACACGTCAAAGAAAGGCTTGTTTTTGTCATTTAATTGATTCTGCCAGGTAAGATCACCATCAACAGTAACACTGTCATACCTGCATCATCATCACATTTATACATAACACACTGAGTTATACACAACCAAAATATTTAAAACTTAAACAATATGTGAATATATATGCTAAGTATGATAGTACCATATAACCAAGGAGCCAGGTAGTGAAGAGTGCATGGTCTGGCTTAAATAGCTAACAAATTCTTTCAGATTCGGGATTTGTACAGGATCCAAAGTGACTTCCATATTGATCTGTACATAGAAAGGACTGCAAAATTAATCCTTCTGGAACTCATATTGGTATAGAAAACAAATCTATGCCAGTTCTTTCACTAATCATAACATCAAAAAAACTTATTTTGTGAAATTTTCTCAAAGGATAGTTATGAAAATGATAACGAAGATATGTTCCATAATCTTGTTGAACGCATAGTTTTTAGTTAATTAAAGAAACCCAATTTCAGATACTATATACATGTTCATATTAGAAATAAATAAAGAAACCCAATTTCAGATAATATATACATGTTCATATTAGAAATAGATACTCAAATTATCATGAAACTATATTTCTCTGAGTCCTGTGTTCAAAACTGAAATTTGTTCACAAAAGCCAATAGGTTTACAAACGGAGACCAAATTCTTAAATTGCTAGAAAGGGACTCGTTTCTAGAAATTAAAAGTATTAGTATGCTAATATGGATCAATTTCCGGCATCCAGCACCAAATCACATCAGCGCTGTTGATTTTGTAAGCAGATAATTAAGCCACCTACGGAGATTAGCTGTGGAAAAAACATAAGATTACCAGCCAACCATCAAAACCTAGAGCAACAGCAAGCTCAGTCAACCGCCCAGCATACATTTGAGCAGAATCCTTTGTCGATAGCAGTTTATCAGCGAGTATTTTGCCTTCATCCCACTCCATGATGAAAGTCCCTAATATCTTACATTTGTACCAATACAATTAGTAACTTTAAGTATGAAAAAGCAACAAACCAACAGCCAGTAATTTCAATATAAACACAACTTCGATGAATAAAAATCAAATCACACGAAATTTATATTCTAAATCAGATTGAGAAGAAAACGATTACTGAGAAAGTTTCCTTCAAAGATACTCTCAAAATCGAGTAACTACCAACATAAACATGTTGATTCAAATTTTTAATTTTTATTTAAGCAATGAAACTTTTCAACATCATCATCATAATCATAATTACTATCACAGTTACGACGAAGTAATTAATCATTGATATCATTATCGTTGTTCATATGACAGTGATTGAACGATGATTATCATAGTGATCATAGCAAAAACAAAAAATAAAAACGAACAATAACGCAAACAGAAACAACAATAACATACACGAATGCACCACATGAACAAGCAAATCAAAAGTATACATGGACTCAAAAGTTAAAAAAGGAGAAAAAAAAAAAGTCCTTTTTCCCCCAAAATCCAATAAAGTAGAACATCAGTGACCACATAAATCATAATCATGATAGCCTTTCAGAAAAAGTAAAATCCAATTACAATCAATATATATATATATACCTTAACACCATGTCTATGAGCAGTATTAATCCAGCACGGCGGTGGCAGAGTGACCAAACTATGCGAAAAGTAAACAAAAACATCAATCAAATACCAATGCCATATCGCATACGCGTCAGCATTCGCCCCACCCTGTACAAATCTATCATCCGTATACCCTCCCGCCATGTCATGGCATACCAGAATACGCCGCCGTTGCGACAGCTCCGCCCCACCGCCGCCGCCCGGCAGCTTCACCGTGGCTCGATTGAAAGGGTAGTGAAACGAATTGAAGTACGCGCGGGACTCCAATTCGTCGAGCGTTTTGAGCGGATAAGAGATTGGAACCGCCGGTGTTAAAGGATCGAACGGCGGCGGCGGAGGATCGGCGGCAGCGACACCGTTTTGGTCGTTTGGTTGTTCCATGATTTTGAGAAGGAATGAGCGGAGGGTTTTCAAGGCGGAAAATGCTTTGGGGTGGTGGGTTTTTATATTGGATATGAAAGGCATTGAAGGTTTGATTGAGAGGAGACTCCATGGAAGTCTACTCCAAGTTTTTGGACTGTATCAAAAAATGGGGGTCCTTTTCATTAAACCTCTTTTCTGCTTTATTCTTTAGGAATTTGTTCGTTAAATTAGTTACTTGGTGTGGAATTAAGCATGATTTACTCGGGTTTTTTAAGTGAATCGTTTACATATCATGAATATATTATCTAATAATTTACAATCAATTGGCAATGGTTACAAATTTACAATCAGCTAATAAATCTTATGAAACTAGAGATAAAATCGGTGTCTTGATACCTCAGTTGCACCACTAGAGCTATTTATCGATATGATTAATCGTTTTTTTTTTTAAGTGAATTGGCTACGTGATATATATATGTCATGTATATGAAATTTAACAATTACAACTATTACCATCAACTAACTTTTTTTTTTTTTTTGATTAATTTCAGGGTTTTCACCGCCGATCGCGGTAACTATTCCCCTCGTTGAATTGCCGGCACCTCAAGGGGTGGGACAGCTAGCCAAGGGAGCCTGCTCCATTCCCAAAGTAAAGAATCGAACCTTGACGTTTGGTTAAGGGTGGAGGAGCCCCTACCACTCCACCACAACCCCTTGGTTATTACCATCAACTAACCAATACTATGAAACTAGAGATAAACTCGCACACTGTCTTAAAGCCTCAGCTTCGCCACTAGAACTAGAGTTTATCGGCACGATTTATCGGGTTTTCCATGGGATTACGTGAATTGTTTGGAGTAAAATTTTATTTATGATTTATTGCTAAGTAATTAATACAATGGTTAGTAATACAAATCTCTTTCATGTGAATTAAAGAAGATAGATTTTGGCAAATTTGTTTCAAAATTAAGTGATCATGTTTATATATCAAATGTTATTTTGAAATAAATTTTACCATATGTTTTTATCTGATTATTTATATAATATTAATTGTTGGGTTGCACATGAGTGTCTGACGCTATTGCTTGCGTACATCATGTTAAATAATTGATGCGATCATGTGCAATCTTTATGAATTAATTTTTACAAGATTGTATTTTGGGATCGCGTGCTAAAAATGTAATTTTTTATCTTAGACTTTCTTTTTTTATTTGTTTTGTAAACTTTATTCCAAGTTCACTCTAACAATATTATAAGTTTCTATTTCTAAGTTTTCTAAATCTTCATCTGAGTCTAGTTTCTAAGTAACTTTGGATCTAGTTTTAAACTTTTCTAAGTTTATTCTAAATTTTAATTTTTTAACTTTTACTCGAAGACTTATTCTATTTTCTAAGTCTTTTTAAAACCTAACTGGTTCTAATTTTTCATATTTCTAAGTTTATTTTAAATTTGAATTTTTATAATGTTATCAAAAAAAATTCTTTTATTTGAATTGATACTTCATTCCTTAGGAATTTAAAAAAAAATACCTCAAAATTATTACAAAAAATCATCTGAATGTGTATAAATATTACATAGGATGTGGAAGAAAGTACGACACAATAAAAAGTTTTTCTTTCCTGAGTATTTATATAACTAGAGGACTACACTAATTATAGGGGAGTGTTGATTCGTTGTTGTAGTTTTTCGTCGGTCATCCATATTGACATTGATAACGGTCCTTAAGTTGCGAATATGAGTCCTCAAAAGTGTCGTCTCCTTCAAGTATTGATGGGTCGAATGATGTCTCAGAGTGTTTTTATTTTTTAGTTTCCAGTTTTACGTATTTAAGTTTAGGGATAAAAATATTAAACCACCCGAACTTTGACCGTTTTCACGCTTTTTTTCATGAACTTTTTTTTTCCCACTTTGCTTCCCAACCGTTAAAAAATTGGCGTTTTTTTATATTTTAGCATATTCCGGTGGAATACTCCGACGGAATCTTGTCACATGCCATGCATGTGCCATTTTAAAGGATGAATATGTAATTTTAGGTGATGAATTTTGAGTAATTAATCTTTTGCCCATTTTTTCTTCTTCCAAGCTTGATTTCGCTTCTTCCAATCTTCATTTTGCTTCTTTCAAAGCTCATTTTTGCTTTTTCCAAACTTCATCTTTCCCAAATTTCTCTATCTACCTTTTTCCTCCATTGATTTTCTTCCAAATCTCACACACACACACACATATATATACACACACAGAGCGAAACACATACACATACCTATACACACACACGCACACATACACACAACGAACCACACACACACACATATGTATATATATCTATATAATATATATATAAATATATATGCAGAAAAAAGAAATTATTTACAAATATATATGTATAAAAATATATATGATTATACATATATATATATTTATATTATTTTATTAATTTATTTATTTAATTAAATTTTTAAGACAAAAGGACAAATTTGCCCTTTAAATGGCACATGTTTGACATGTGACAAAATTCAGGCGGAATATTCTGTCGGAATATGCCAAAATATAAAAAAAAATGTTAATTTTGCAAACGTTAGGAGGTAAAGTGAAAAAAAATTCTAAAAAAAAGTGAGAAAACGGCCAAAGTTCGGATGGTTTAATGTTTTTATCCCTTTAGTTTAGGCATGAAGTCGCGGCCTGTCTTGGAGCGTTTCTAAATTCTAATTTCATGTTTCTGCTTTGAGATGTCTTCTGGGGTACAACCGATCATAACAAAAGGTTCAATCGGAAGAAACAACCCATAATGCGTAACTCATATATTGCATAATTTTGAGAAGAGTGACTGAAATATACCTCTTCCCATTACTTTCTAATAGTGCTTTATATTTTTTTTCTTTTTTTTTCCTTTAAGAAATAAGGATCAGATCAGTAAAGATGGGAGTGCCCCATTGTCGTAACCAGGCTAGGCGGGCCCCCATCTCGCAATTTTTAATTGCGAGCATTTACCACTCATCACATCCCCTTAAAACTTGCCTAAAGGTGCTTTATATATAGTTGAGATTGAGTTTTGACTCTTAATGAGACGGAAGGTGGTATTTCCGTGATGTACAGGTCACACATATCTTGGAGGCTCACCTAAACGAGATTTGTTATGAGACCGTGGCTATGGGTTTGGGCAAACCCTAGATACTCCCATGAGAATCAAGATAGTGCGTATTACCATTAACAGCGCAACCCATTACGAACTAAAAAAATTAAAACTTAGTACTATGTGTGTGATATATTGAAATATGGTTAAAGGAACCGAAATCAATGCCAAGTCTATTATGACTCCCTCAAATTGTAACATATCAACACTAAGGGTCCGTTTGGATGGATAGATTTGGATTTGACAAGGGATTTGAAATGAATGGATTTTCAAAATCTTTGGATTTAAAATTCACACCATTAGAAATCCTTTGTTTGTCGATATATAGATGGATTTATAAAAGGATTTCCAAATGCATGGATTTCAATTTTATTGTTTGACTATAAATCCCAAAGCATTTAAAATCCTTCAATATTTTACTTAATTTTTTATATAATTAATTGTTAAAAAAATATATTTATTATTATAAACTACAAAAATTATATACTTATTTTCATGAACCTTAATTATTTGTAATTTACAAACAAGTGGATTATAATAATTTAAATAAGGATCGAAACGTAATAAAAAAATTTACATACACTACACACATTTACATATACTACATATATTTTACATACACATCACACTTTTTACACACACAACACACTTTTACACACGTTACACACTTTTTACACACATTTACACACACACACACTACATATTTTTTATACAAATTTACACACACACTACACATTTTTTACACACACATTTTACACACACTGCACACTACACACTTCTTACATGCACAACACAATGTGTACATACATTGCATACTTTTTACACACATTTTATACACACTGCACATTTTTAACGCATACAACTTATTTTTTACACACATTACACACACACTACATATATTTTATACACACTACACACACAGTGTTGTTGGATTGGTTCTATTCCCCGGGTGGCTCGTGGCAGCGGAAATAAAAATTTGGACGTACAACCACCCGAAACAGGAATAATGGTGTGCTCGATTACGCCATAAAGAAGGTTACGAGAATTTTTACCTTTCGATTAAATTCTCACAGCAACGATTCGGATCTTTTCAACCTATGGTGCAAGTCCACACGATTTCTTGGAGGAAATCGCCCGTCAATCGTATCTCTGGTGTTAGTACTCCAAATGTTGCGCCTCTAAGATGTATCCACTCCTCGTTCAAGTCACCACCTACTTCGTTATTGGTGTTAGCCAACGAAATAGATCTAAGTCTAAAACCTAGGCTTGATTATGTGAAGGGATGGAATATGTGAATCGTTGAGTTCAACACATGAACAAAACGATGTCGTATTGGAACAAGGTAGGGGGCGATGTTGCTCAAGGATGACAAGAAAAAAAACTCTCTTCTTTTTCCAGCTAGGGTTCGAATTTTACACTCATAGGAGGCTTAGGGTTTTAGTCTTGCATTCACATATATAAAGAATAGGAGTCCAAGAATCCTAATCCAACTGTAAGACTTGGAGAAGAAGAAAACCCTTTTCTTCTTCACCAAGAATTCGAACCCCTCTCATCTTTTGGCTCAAAAATCAGCCATCCTCCTTTAATTGGAATCCAAGAATTAATTCTTGACTCCATATTTAATTATGGGCTAAACCCATCAATTAAATATGCCCATATAATTAATGGGCTAAACCCATCAATTAAATTTCTCATATAATTAAAACCCGTTTAATTATATATATTACTTATTCCAATTGGCTTATTTATTTAACTTGGGTCAAGCCCAACTAAATAAAATACTTGGACTCTACTAGGTCCATTAATTTAATTAATTTTACAAGATTAATTAAAATAGTCGAATTAATTGAATCGCCTCAATTAATTCATATTCCTTATTAGGAAAGGACTAGACTTTCCTAATTTCCTCAATTTTCTCAAATTGATTAATCACATCATTTAAGCAGTGACTCTCACGAGTTAAGTGTGCGACCCCTTAGGCTCATCTACTATCTAGTAGTAAGTACACTTTCCCAAAGTGCTAGTGTGCTTTCCTAAAATAGAAAGTACTAGATTAAATCATTCCTTTGATTTAATCAAGCCTCGAATTAATCACCATATTAATTCTCGGCACTTACAAGTCATGGTTACTGTCTAGCAACGGGCCACGAAGACCTAGATAAAGACGAATATAAAGATACGCCTTTCCTGATCTTTATCCTTGTATAAGTAAGATCCCTCTATCTAATCTCCCGATTGGATCTAAAGCAGAGGCTAAGGTCGAAGCTCTATTAATTCAATAACTATGTTTCCCAAATACGGTGAGATCGACTTTCGACTATCTAAATGAGGAAACCCTACGCCTCTTTAGATATCATATTTCAGCCGAAAATTCCTAAAGTCGATTCACTATGTAAACATAGGAGATTCACTGACAAGACTAATGTCAGAGATAAATCCCATCTTGATTCTCACGTGCCTTCATACACAATCAGCCCATGTCTGATTTTGCCCATTTGTGATCATTTAAGTAATCATGTAACAAACCAAGACATGTTCGATTGTGTATAAGACATCCAATGGAACCTCAGGTTCTAAGGATTACTCTTATACTACAAGACCACTGGAAGTTTCAGATTCGACTGGGATTCCATTTAATGGAACTTCCATGGGGTTGTTCAGTATACCTATTCCCACAATAGGAACCCTCATACATGCATAGGCTTTAACCGTGCCAATATCTATGGAACGAGATACACTCTATCAAGAGTATGCATCATATAAGCAAGTCTTTTGGGTCTCATCGATATCCATTCATCTAGACAAGCCCATTCACGACTTGGAACATATGTTTAAGGATCACAACATTGGAGACATATTTTATCATTGCCATTCCCGATGCGCAATGATGTCCCATAGCTATGTGTGATCCTTCGGAACTTTATTCTAAGTTAAGGCCAAGCTATATACACGAATAAAGAATGCCAAAAGATTAACTTTATTTATATGAAAAAGATCGTTCAGCTAGAGTTATTATTACATAGAATGGAGCCCAAAATTGGTGCGTCGGGCATAAACTCTAACAAGTGTACACTTTTGATACACACTGCACATTTTTACATACACAACATACATCTACACACAATGCACACTTTTTACACACACTACACATATTTACACACATAATGCATACTTTTACACACACAACACACTATTTACACACATTACACTTTTTGCACACACAACACACATTACGCACTTTTTACACACACAACACACTTTTTACACATATTCAGACAAAACATATTTTTACACATACACACGCTACACACGTTTACACACTACACACTTTTTCATACACTATGCAATATTTACACACACTACACACTTTTTGCACATATTTACACACACTACAAATATTTTAGACACAGTGCCGCATGTGTATAAAAATGTGCAGTGTGTGTAACAAGTGTGTAAAATGTGTGCAACTTATATAAATAATGTGATTTGTATGTCTAAAAGTCTAAAAGTGTGCAATGTGTGTAAAAGGTGTGTTGTGTATGAAAAAACTAAAAAGTGAGTAGCGTCTGCAAAAATTCTGCATTGTGTATGAAAATATATGCAATGTGTGTAAATTTTTTGCCTTCTATGTGAAAATATACGCAGTGTATGTGAAATGTGTGCTCAGTTTGTTTAATATATGCAGAGTAAAAAATGTGTAGTGTGTGTAAAAATATGTGCAGTATGTGTAAAAAATATATTGTGTGTGTTAAAAATGTGCAGTGTGTGTAACAAGTATATTTTTTGTGTAAAAAGTGTGTGTGTGTGTGTAAAAAGTGCGCATTGTGTGTGAAAATATGGTAATGTGGGTAAAAATGTGCTTTGTATGTGTAAATGTATGCATGTGTGTGCAAATGTGTACAGTGTGTGTAAAAAGTATGAAATGTGCATAAAAAGTGTGTAGTGTGTGTATAAATATGCAGTGTGTGTAAAAAGTGTGCTTTGTATGTGTCAATGCGTGCAGTGTATGCAAAAAGTATACATTGTGTGTGAAAATATATGTAGTGTGTTTAAAATATGTGTTCTGTATGTGTAAATATGTGTAATGTGTAAAAAATGTGCATTGTGTGTGAAAATATTTGTAAAAAATGTGTAGTGTATGTAAAATATGTGTCTGTATGTGTCAATGTGTGCGGTGTGTGTAATGTGTATAAAAAATGTGCATCGTGTGTGAAAATGTGTGTTCTGTAAGTGTAAATATGTGTTGTGTGTGTAAAAAGTGTGTATTGTGTGTGAAAATATGTGCAGTGGGTGTAAAAAGTGCGCATTATGTGTGAAAATATGTGTTGTGTGTGTGAAAAATGTGTAGTGTGTATAAAAAGTGCGCATTGTATTTGAAAATGTGGTAGTGTGTGTAAAATGTATGCTTTGTATGTGTAAATGTGTGAAGTGTGTGTAAAAAGTGTGCATTGTATGTGCAAATGTGTGTAGTGTGTGTAAAAAAGTATGTTGTGTGTGTAAAAAGTATTCAATGTGTATAAAATGTGTGTAATGTGTGTAAAAAGTGTGCATCGTGTGTGAAAATATATGTAGTGTGTAAAATGTATGCATGTATGTGTAAATGTGTGTAATATGTGTAAAAATTTGTGCATCATGTATGAAATTGTGTGTAATGTGTGTAAAATATGTGCATCGTGTATAAAAAGTGTACATTGTGTATGAAAAAGTGTGCATCGTGTGTGAAAATATATGTAGTGCATGTAAAATATATGTTTTGTATGTGTAAATGTGTGCTTGTGTAAAAAAATGTGCAATTTGTGTTAAAAAATATGCAGTGCATGTAAAACATGTGCATTGTGTGTGAAAATATGTGCAGTGTGTGTAAAAAATGTGTAGTGTTTGTAAAAAATGTGTATTGTGTGTAAAAAACGTGTTGTATTTGTAAAAGTATATTGTGTGTGTAAAACGAATGGAGTGTGTTTAAATATGTGCAGTATATATAAAAAGTGTGATGAATGTGCGTAAATGTGTGTTGCGTCTATAAAAAATGTGTTGATTTTAATTGGAGTAGATTTTAAATGACATGGTGTGAAAGTGAATTTGAAATCCATTAGAAAATGGGCTTCAAATCCACTCAGCCCAAAAATGAATTTGAAATTCATTCATTTAGAATTCTAGCCAAACAACGAAAAATGGATTTGAGCTGTGGATTTGAAATCCCTAGGCCCAAATCCATCAATCCAAATGTGCCCTAAGTGTAGACTTAACCCAAGTAGACTCTTGCACGTATTATTGCATAATATAATATTGTCCTCTTATATTATTATAATTAGTATTCTATTTAACGAGGTTTTAAACGTCAAGGAGGATTGTTATAATTTTAAAATATAAGTTTAATACTTCAATGTTTTCATTTAAAATTTTAAATTATCTCTGTAACTCCCAATCAAAGAGTCATTGCATGTGTTACAAAATATTTGCACATATGATTATCACATTGGTTTAATTACATTAACTATTCCTCTTATTTAGTGTAATTACTGTCCAGTCCGCTTATTTTGAGAACATAATAAATAGCCTCCTCTTCTAATAAAATATTACAATCACCCCCTTACATAAAAAAAAAAAACTAACGGAATTTGATGACATCATCAAAAAGTATTTTTTAAATTTCTATTTTGCCCTTGAGGGGTGAATGTAATTTTTCATGTTAAAGAGGGTGTAATTGTAACTTTCAATTTAGTCTTAAATAAATTATTTTGTAAAGACTTGTTAACAATTTTATAATGAAGTACAAATTCAATTTATGCCAATTCGATTATTTTTAAAAAAATAAAAACATATACCGAGTTTCGATTTATTTTAGGAACAATATTATAAATCAATGCAGATAAATCTAAATTAGTAAGTTGCCAAAAAATATGAAATCAATTACTAAATTAAAAAAAAATCAAAGAAAACAAATATATATAAGGTTAAAAAAGATCTAAAAAAATGAAAGGAAAAAAGTAGCAGAAGTTAAAAATGAAAGAAAAAAAGTAGCGGAAGTTAATCTTAGGGTAAAGTTTTATTATAAGATTGGGGGAGGGGGAGGTTGTTACATAATCCAATAAAGTGGGCTACATTGTAATTACACAAAATAAGAAGGAGGTTAATGTAATTAATCCTTTTTAATTTTTTTAAAACAAGGGTAAGATTGACATTTTACACTTTCCGTCACGTTTGATTAATGACCGTTAGTTAGAGGGGGATAAATGTAAGGTTTAAGATGATGAGTTAATATAATTAACTTTATTATATTTGTAGTGGTTGCAATAAATTAAAGATAATCATTACTATGAGTGTAACTCTTATATTCTATGCCCATAAAAGAAGATTCTCACTAGCTTTTCATGCATAACTATTCTAAAAAGTATTTATTCTTAATATACTCTTCAAACTTCTTGCACAAATACACTTATGATGAAGTTAAATACATTAAAATTACACATACTATAAGTTTAAAAGACAATTTGAGTGCTTAAATTTAATTGTCTCATTCTGAACATGTTTAACAAAAGGAAATTCGCTGAGTGCATTTGAGTTTTATCTTTGAGTGATAAGAAGTCGTTAACACCCCCACATATTTAGGGAACAATTAATAATAAAAAAGAATATGTTATGTAGTATATGTCAATACTAATACACATATATAACATGAAATATTGCGAGAAAAAAGAAAGAGATAAAAGAGGAAGAAGAAGAAATGTGATGCGAAAATAAGTTTCAGATCTTATGTTGTAGCGTTCTTGGGTTCTATTATAAAATTTTTGATATGTTGGTGAGATGATCTTCTAAGTAATTGATGCTAACAATTTTCAAACTTGCCTCTACATTCTAATCACTACTTTGAGCTAAATTGTGGCGGACATATGCATTATCTTTTCATGATTAACTAATACAGAAGTATGTTTCTTATTTTTTTTTTTTGGTAGTACTGAAGTATGTTTCTTATTATAAATTGTAATCATATCTCCCACTCTAGGATTCTTATTTTTATTTCTACCTTCTTCTCATATTGAAAATATTAAAAATATGTATCCGCACATTGTTCAAGCTAGTTGTTGTATATCATTTAAAAATATTTCTTGAGAAAGATGTGGTAAGGCAATTAATAAAGAAATAGTTATTTATTTAGTAGGCAGATTAAAAATTGAGAACTATTGACGTATTACGTTAACCTATATGTAATTATAAAGAAAAAACGTACATCTTTTAAAAAAATATAACTTAAAGCAATATATAGTTGCAAATTTTCATTCTCAATAGATTTGTTTTTTTAATACAGGAAAATAAAATATAAAGAGTGGACTTAACATGAACGTCAATAATTTATTGTGTCAAGTTTATTATTATTGAACAAAAGTTTTTCTATTCAGTTGAAGTAAGTCCTACACAACAATTAATCCAGTCAAAACATTAAATACAAATGAATAACTAAATTAATTTATTATCAAATAAGATTATAAAAAAACAAATGGAAGGCGCGAAAAGAAATTTCAAAAAAAAAAGAGTAATACATAACATGTACAATTAAGAAAATGTTAAAAAAGGACAAATTAACGTACAAATAAATTTAGTATAAAAGACATAGCACAAGAAAAGAAAAAGAAATGAAAAGCAATCAAAACCCATTGCACTCTATTCTCAAATACTGGGCTTAAAATTTAAGCACCATTTTCAATCACTTTAAGCAAACTTAGAAATTGGAAACCAAATAGAATATTCTTGAACATATTAAAACAAATAAAATATTTACCTTCAACACCGGGACAAAATATATTCTTTATTTCTCAAAATTATAACTCATTTCGATAGCAATTTTAAAATAGTTTACATTTCAGAGAATATCTGAAATTATAACTTAATAATGAAAGTGGCTAATTACCAAAAGAGTATATTCAAATATTCTTTCTGAACATATATGCAATTTCAATAAACAAATTTATATATAACAAAACACAAATACTAAATTCATTCAAATTTGCTCACATATGGATAGCTTGATTGAACTCAATTGTACCACAGGATAAATATATCTATAGTTATCTAAATATTGCTATAATTACAAAATTCAAGATAAGGTAACACTTACCAATATAATTCAAATTCAAATAAATCCTTTATTATTTACTTTTTATTTTATTAAGTTGACCAATCATGTATCTTTATTTCTAATCTAAATGAATATAATTTAATACTCATATAGATAATTTTTTTGATAATAATCATCAAAATTGAAATCTTTAATTTTGCAAATTATAAAAATAACTCATATAATGACATATTACCTATATATATAAGGGTCTATGACTTTGCTACAGGACTTTTTCATCGTCGAGTTGTTTGTCGTTTTCCTCCTTCCCTTTTTTTTTCAATTTGAGCAAACGACGACGTTTTTCTTCTGCATTTTCATTTCATATGCATTTCAATTTCATTTCATCTCTCTACTGCATCTAACCCGTTCATTTCTTATCTCCTCTTTTTCCCTTTCCAAACCTTATCTATTCATTCTCCACTCTCTCTCTCTATACACAACACCCACTGCCATTTCTTTCCTCATTTCTCTATGCTAAATTTTTCTTTCTTTCAGATCTGTGTTCCGACCAAAACTTCTAGCAAACATCATCATGGTCGCTGACCTCCAACGCTTGCCATAGACGTCTAAACACGTGAGGGAGACGATGGTGAGTTTTGGCAAGATGAGCAAGCCAGATTCTTTGTATCTCGAACGATGTGAGATATTCTTGTGACTTCTTCTTTTTCTATCTCTAACAGTATGAATTGGGTTCTTGTTTGTCTTTTTGTTGATGTGCTCTTCCATGATTTTCATAGCAGATGTTGTTTTGGAAATCTGGTGATGAAATTATTAGTGCTTCATTCCAGAAAAATCTCGATCTGGTAAAATCTAATCCTTTTTTTAAAATCTGCGTTTCTTGTATTCTGTTTAATTTTTATAATTTTTTGAATATTAATTATGGATATTGGTTGTGTGCAACTCGTGGTTTCAGATTATTAATTTCTTGCATTTTCTGTTTAATTATGAAATTATTAATTTTTGTAATTTCAGATTGGTTTAGGGATTTTACGGATATTAATTAAGAAAGTAAGTAAGCATATTGTTTTTATATTTCTGATGTTTTTGGTTTGGTAGGCGTATCTTGGCGTCCTATGGAGCTATGGCGTATATTAAGGTCGAGAGCTTCAATTTTCATCGGTTTTAATGGAGGTAATCTTTCCTCTACCTAACTGAAGGTACTAAAGTGTTTTAGGAATTTTTTGGGGCTAAATTGCAAAATTATGTATATTATTTTTTAATTTTCTGACAATTGTTTTTGTGTTGTTCACATAGCGAAGCATCCGAGGGAGCCACGACATAGAGGGGGTTTGTATTTTGGTGATTCGTAATCACGGGATATATGGCTGCACGCACGATGTTTGTCTTTTTTAATTGGTTCAGTTCAAACATGTACTGTAGAAAAAATTTGGTATTTGCTTATATTCCATTAATCTTTTTATTAATGCATACATAATAAGAATTTGTTTTTTTTTTTGTATTTTCAATTTAGGTTTTCTGTTTCTATATCAGATGTAATTGCTTTTAACATTTCAAAGAAGAAAATTTTGCTCCTAGATCTGATAGTTGCGTATTAGTTTTGTTTGCTGGAGTTTTGCTGTCAAGGATTATTGGTTTGGAACTTAATGTGATTTGGTTTCATCGTACTGTACGTGAAATATTTTATTAGTTTGCTTAGATATAAAAGTGAATGTAAGAATTTTTTTAATTTGATCTAAATCAACAATTCACATGATTCGTTTGCTTGTATTAAGTTTTGTTAAAATATTTTCTTTATTGAACTGCTTATTTTTAATGTATGTGGTATGCAATACCGTTTTTATTGAATTGCATCGATTTAGCTTAGTGATGCAATCGGAGTCTGATTAAATTCGCACCTTCGTCTAATAGTTCTACATATATTGGTAAACCAAAAAGATGATTGCTTAATTGCTCAAAGTCGTAGATCAAGCTTATTTTTATTGTATTTTGTGAGTTGTGCAGGCATTTCTCACGCTTTGGAGATCATCCGATAGAGGGTGAACTACCATCGAGTTTGGCACTACCATCGAGTTTGGGTAGGTATTCTTTGTTTTATAACGATTTTGTTTCAGTTTCTTCGTTTCAGTTGTTGTTATTGAGTTTCGTGTGCGTTTATTTGTTCAATTTTGCCGGATGGAATTTTAGGTGCGTCCTATTTTCAATTTTCCTTTGTTTTGCAGTAGTTTGGAATATTGATGGAGATGTAGATGTTACGTTATCTCGAATATTTTATTATTATATGATGTATGAGCCAGGAATATATATACCTAGAAACTATTTGTATATTATGTGTTTCAATACATGGAAACAATTTGGTGCTGATAGAAGAATATTAAAATAAATTGATGAATCTGAAGATTTTTATCGTGATCCATTTTTGTTTTACTAAAGTATGATAATGTAATTGTTGTGCTTATTCTTGCTCTCTTATTTTATGTAGACTCATGGACTTAGAGCTGGACACGAATGTGAAAAGAAGGGAATTGGTTTTATTGAGGTATCATAATGGCATCTTTCCAACTGATTATGCTAGGCTGTTTTCGTAACGAGATTCCCGATTTTTTTTGTTGTTTATAGGCGATTGATCTGGAAAATCGTACCTAATATAATCAGTGAATAAGGATGTGTAAAGCATTAATGTATATGTAAATTTTTAAAAGAAATAGTTTATCTTTGATTTGTCTGTATCTATTAGTGGTGTCAGGGACCATAAAAACCACATTTGGTAGGCTTACACATGAATGTGATAAACATACATTTAATGATGATTTCAGTTGTTACTTTCAATTGTTATTTCCTTATTGTTATTTGCATTATTTAATTCAATATTTTAATTCTATAGGATTAGAGTGAATTATTCGGTAATTAATTTAGTATTTTAATTCTATAGGATTAGTTTAATTATTCCACCATTAGTGGACTACTGATTGTGGAGACAACTAGAGATAGTGCTTCCATTATTTTAGGATAATTAATTTAGTATTTTAATTCTATAGTATTAGTTTAATTATTTCACCAGGTGTTAAGGTACTCACCTTATTTAATTAATTAATTAACTAATCATAACTGTCTTAATCATCCGCTTGCTTGATTGGATTTATTAACTTTGGTTTTACATGCCGGTAGTGATGTGATGTGATGTCAATGGAAATAGAAAAAGTTACTCTATGAAGAGAACCAAACTTTAAACCAATCGTGTGATCAATGCTGGAAAGTGTTCTATGTTCACATATTGATTTCTTTATCAAATTCAACTTTGAAAGGTTCTCTCTCTCTCTCGAAATTAAAATGATGATTCATTGACTATTAGACTCCATTGGAGTGAACACTGTAAGTTAGCTCTTCATATATCAAGCACAATTTTTTATTGCTTATTATAAATTAATATCTTTGAGAAAATAAGAAACCTACAAGTTTGAGAGAATATATTTATTTTATGTTTTTATTGTTTATTTTTAAAGACATAAAAGTAACCAAACATTTCACACGTATTATACGACTATCGGTAATTTTAAAAGGATCAATCAATACATGATACGTCTTTCATTATTTATTATATAAATTTATTGCGGGTAATTCATAGTCATAAGAATACTATGCATTACTTTAAACACCTTAATTGTGTGTCATTAGTTGAGATTTATGTTGAATCCTTTTTCAAACTATTTAATTAACTATAATATGGTTCATATGCATCTATAATGATGCATTGTTATTGAGTTTCTTTATTTAATTCATCGCCCCTACGATCCTTTTTTTTTTAATATCCAGTTGTCTTCCTTTTTATAATTATAATTCTGATACTCTGAAAGTGCTGCCCATTGTTATTGAGTTTGACAAATTATTAAAATGACAATTTCATTGCAAAATTTTATTTATATCATTTCTCACTTTTTTTCTTAACACAGAGATTTCTTGATCAATAGTTTCAACTGTAATAATTTTCCTTTCATCCACTATTTCCACCAACAATAAGAACTTAAATCTTCCCATAATTTTTAGATTTGAGTTTCAAGTTGCTTTTGAAATGTTTATTTGATTTCATTTTTTTTCTTCACAGAAATGTTTCTTTGATGTTGTAAAAGAACACCTCATTAGTACTTCAAATCTATCTTTAACAACAATATAATCTTTGTGTTAGCAAAATTCAAACGCTGGGGGGACCTCGGATTTAGCAACATAAGTTGTGTTCATTTGTCAGAATTAAAGCTCTAAACATAAGTTTATCTGGTTGTCACCTTTTATCAATGTGTACAGATATTGATACATAGTATGATTAGGGGACGTTCTATGCTGGGCCGAGACCAATGGTCTCGGCCCAGCTCGACCGTTGGATCCCCAACTAGGGGGGGGGGGGTCATTTAGCAATTTAACCCCCCCTAGTTGGGGATCCAATGGCTGAGACTGGGCCGAGACCATTGATCTCGGCCCAGCATAGAATTTTCCGTATGATTAGTATCACATATTTAATTTACTCTTTGAATAACTAGATTGTTTATACAATGTATAACTATATGCTATCAAAGAAAATATCTCTACAACTTGCGCCTTATTGATCTGCTCTATTTTTTGAACATAAAAGCAATTTTTAGCTAAAGGCAAAAGTACGAGACATGGCATCACTGAAATGTACAGAGTGATCTTTAATTTTTGAAGCCAAATTCAAAAAATATACATTGTGATCTTTAATCTTTAAAGTCAAGTTCTAAAAATATACATACTCGAAAAGACGAAGGCTGCTAGTGGTGGTGAGAAGAAAAAAATTGCCTTTATTTATTTTAGTCTGTATTCTTAGGGATAAAATTTTGATTACAACCATTCTTTTTGGGGAAAAAAAGTTTTAAGCAATGGCATGGCTAATATTTGTGAAGCACAATAAAGTTATTAATATCAATATCAGAACATATTTCGACATTGATATGTGGAAACTCCACATTCAAACTGGCTTGAAGAGCCTTAGCAAGCTGTTCATCTTCTTCCAACTGAGACTCATTATCTGATCATTTTGAATTTGGAAAATTAGTAAACTTGCCCTATAACTGCAACCTAATTATTTCTCATCAAACTTTAAAGTGTTAAGTCATTCTTTGCCGCAACACTTCAGATTGTAAATAGGCCATATATCCTAGAGCTAATAAATAAACTATAACAAAATTTATGAGTTTTTTTTTAGGATGTTCATATTCCCCATATCTATAAATATCACAGAAGCCCCACTTACCAACGAGTTTTTGCTCTTTCTTATTAATACTTATTTAATTACAACTAATAAAACCACTAATAAAGCTACCACTAATAAAGCTATTAATACTTATTTAATTACAATTCAATTAAACACAATTAATTGCCACTAGCTGGTGCCATTCTCTTTCGGCGCACAATGAATCTCTTTCGACGTACAATCAATAAATTAACCAAGTTTGAGTGTTCACGACCATTTCCACTTATAATATATAATATATGGTAATATATATAATATATAATAAGTGTTTAATACATCTAGTGTGTGGTGTGGTGTGGTAGTACATCTAGTGTTTTAAACATTCAGGATTGTTAGTACATATTTATATATATTATATAAAAAAGTATACACACTAAAAATTGTTAATATAAAAATTATATACAAAAGTATATAAATATGTACTAACACACATATATATATATATATTATCTATTATATATATTACCATACATTATATATGATAAGTGGGAATGGTCATGAACACTCAAACTTGGCCGTGAATATTGTTTGAAAGAAATAATATCTTGTTTACTTGTTTGAATTGGATTCAACTTGAGTGAATAAAATAATATCTAATACACTTCATTATAGCCATTTGATCGTCCAATACAATTTTCTTCCTATTAATATGCGATTGCAATGAAATGAGCTTATACACGTTCCTCTCATCTAATCATTGCCTCATATCCATTGTTCTTCTATAAAAGGCCCCATCTCATTCACTCCAATCACACTCAAACAACTATCATCTAAGGCTTGGGAGAAAAATACATTGTTCTTCAAGAGTGTTCTTCAAGGTTGTTTACTGACATGTTGTTTTATTTATTATTGTGTCTTATTCTTACTTGTGAACTTTATTTAACCTATATGATATTTTTTAAAATAACACCATATGTTATGTGTATGAGCAATTATCTTTGTCATCCTATTCTAACGAGTCCTAGGTTCTGAATGTCGGTAGAATCATAATAATTTGTGCATGATGGACTCTATGCGGATCCTATGACATAGATAATTGTGATTATTTCAAAACTCAGATCTAGAAGAAACTCCTAGGAAGGACCTAACACCAAACTTTAGGAATTAGGAAGATAATTAAAATTAAATGTGGGTCCATTCTTCGGGCCCTCTTAGGTTTATTGGGTTGATGGTTCTGCACAAATTCCACCATTCCACGCGTTTTCCAAAATTGCACTAAAGTCCTCCTTTTTCTACTGGTCTTTGTTCTTTTATACGGTTGTGGTCCATTTCTGCTAATTACAAGGTTATTAATCTGGATGTGTCAATTTCTATTCTGAGTAATATCCATTCTTGGGACGTTCTTTTTTTATTAGAGATGTACTTAAACTGTATCCATTTTTGGTGTCTTGGCGATTTATCTCGATGCGAAATTGCTTAGAAATAAACAGTATTGAAAATGTGATTCTTAGGGTTGTTCTATGGATACAATCCGAAATGAGACAATCATTCGTATACAATGGACCTTATGTTCATATTTTATGTGTTTTTCATTCTTTTTGGTCTCGAAGGTTATTTTGTGTATGAAGTAAATTATTTCAGTAGTCTTTTTCATTAATTAATAAGGGATTTATTAACTTTGGTTTTACATGCGGGCAGTGATGTGATGTGATGTCAATGGAAATAGAAAAAGTTACTCTATGAAGAGAACAAAACTTTAAATCAATCGTGTCATCAATGTTGGAAAGTGTTCTATGTTCACCTATTGATTTCTTCATCAAATTCAACTTTGAAAGGGTTTCTCTCTCTCTCTCGAAATTAAAATGATAATTCATTGACTATTAGACTCCATTGGAGTGAACACTGTAAGTTAGCTCTTCATATATCAAGCATAATTTTTTATTGCTTATTATAAATTAATATCTTTGAGAAAATAAGAAATCTACAAGTCTGAGAGAATATATTTATTTTATGTTTTTATTATTTATTTTTAAAGACATAAAAGTAAGCAAACATTTCACACGTATTATACGAATATCGGTAATTTTAAAAGGATCAATCAATACACGATACGTCTTTGATTATTTATTATATAAATTTACTGCGGGTAATTCATAATCATAAGAATACTATGCATTACTTTAAACACCTTAATTGTGTGTCATTAGTTGAGATTTATGTTGAATCCTTTTTCAAAGTATTTAATTAACTATAATATGGTTCATATTCATTCTATAATGATGCATTGTTATTGAGTTTCTTTATTTAATTCATCGCCCCTACGATGGTTTTTTTTTTAATATCCAGTTGTCTTCCTTTTTATAATTATAATTTTGATCCTTCTCAAAAAATAGACTTCCTTTGGTCATTGAATGAGATTTCCACCTGTTTTGCCCTATGTAATATTTTTATTCCTCGTTTATAATTTTTCAGTAATAATTTTTCTCACATGACATTGGGGGTCTTATTAGCGTATATCTGTGAATGCATAAGGTGCGAATAAGTTGAATTTTTACTTGGCTTTAATCTCTACCTGTCTTTTCTACTAAACTTTATACAAGATATTCCATCATTGGTTTGTTTTTTTAAAAAAAATTAACGAATATTTGTGCCCTTTCTATCCTAGACGTCCTAATTTTCCTTATGTTAACAGATACATTATTTCAGTTCCGTGTTACTGCATGTGTTTAGACATTAGCTTTTGGAGCATGTCATTTTGTAGCCCAAACATTTTACAATATGTGACGCACTTTCACAATAATGTTCTTTAATATTTTTAGATATTTTGTTTGGGTTGTTCTCTTGATGCGAAAATAATTATTATGTGCTCAATTGAATTCTACTATGTCTACTTCGCGCCGGTTCTTATTCTTTCGAGTAATAGGCAATCGTGGTTGCCATGAGTGACCCAAATATGTTGCGAAGGTTAAGGTATGGACGTAGGTCACATCAGCAGGGTGAAGTTGATTTATCTAGGAATAGAATGGCGTATAAAAAAAGAAAAAACTTGATGCGAGATGTAGTGAGTCGGGTGATGCTGACGCAAGCATATTGCGTGGTATTGGTGTTGGTCCTCCGTTGCATGTTGGTATAACTGATGAGGTTAATCTTATTACCAACCGTTCACATGCAACTGTTTCTTTGGATGTTGTGGGTGAGTCATTTCGCGAATTTCATCAACAATCAACCGAACAACCAGTCACTGCGGTTGAAGAAATTCGTGAGTCAACCGTTAAACTGCGTTAATCGTTGACTTCCATGTTTTTGTTTTCATTCTCATTCGTTTTTAAATATAAATCGGTATTTGCTAGGTATTCATCGAGGACGAAATTCCATGGGTACTGCTTTTAAAACATTGCCAATTGAGCCTTGGGTATTGCCATCAGTTGATCGTTGTAGTTACTGTTATGCGTTACGCTTTTACCGTGAAGTGCCGGGTTTCTGTTGTGGGGAAGGTCAGGTTGTGCTTGCCCCTCGTGAATTGACGTCAGATTTGGTTGAACTTTTAATAGGCGATTCTGAAATGTCAAATGATTTTAGGATTCATATTAGATCGTATAACAGATGACAAATTTTGTTGGTCAAATAAGGGGTTTTATACGTTAAAGGTTCAGGGGATGGTATTTCATTATATTAATTGTATTAGGGAAAATTCCCCAATTGGATCTAATCTTGATTTGTATTTTCACGAAACAAATGGATCTATTGGGTCTTCAGCTAGACGAGGGGCACAGTTAGATTCACGTGTTTTGCTATACCTAATAAACGCATTTCAAGGAAATCCTTATGCTAGGCTCTTTAAAAGTTTACGTCACTATGAACATTTGGTTGACTATACAATCGTACTTCATTCTAATTTTGTGTTGGATCAGCGAACCTTTAACTTGCCTACTGTTGCACAAGTGGGTGCCATTTGGAAGGAAACCGACGCACCTGATCAATCTTTCAAGCGCGATATTCGGGTATACGTTGATAATGATATGAGCCATCAAGTTTAATACTATTATGGGTGTTACGACCCTCTTCAATACCCTTTGTTGTTCCCAAGAGGGGAACCGGGATGGCATACTGGCATTAGAAAGAGGCGCAAGCATAGTGGTCGTGGGAGAGACACGTCAGTCAATTATATAATTGGTGATGCAGAAGCATATATTTCCCCATTGTTGACTGATTCGGCTTCAACTCTCGTTCAAAACGAGCATGAAAGTACGTTTCATTTGTTGTTCATTAATGCTTAAATCTATGCATACTTCTTTACTTCTTTTTAATGTCTTATTTTTTATTCTCACATAAAATTTTATTTATTACAGTTCTCCAAGATCCTGATATGCGAAAGAGGGGTATCTCGATGCGTGAATATTATTGTTACTTATTTCAAAGTCGTCCTAACGATAAATCGTACCTCCTCCACTTTGGGCGTCTTGCTCAGCAATACGTAATTGATATGTATATAAAACTGGAAACTTCGCGTCTAGATTACTACAGATCTGAATAACGTCAGCAGGATATGCGGACAGATACATACCAAAGTATCGTGGATAGTATGTCTATTGATGGACAGAATGATCCTTCTGCAGTGGGTCGACGTTTTGTCCTTCCATCCTCTTTTATAGGGGGACCACGCGACATGCGTCAACGTTATGTTAATGCCATGGCGTTGGTTCAAAAGTTTGGTAAGCCGGATATTTTTCTTACTATGACGTGCAATCCATCATGGCCTGAAATAACTAATGCATTATTAAGACACGAGCGATCTGAGGATCGACCTGACCTGGTTGCTCGTGTTTTCAAAGCTAACTAGAGGAACTTAAGAATGATATTGTGAGAAAAAAAATCTTTGGCCCGGTCGCCGCTTATGTTTATGTCATTGAATTTCAGAAGAGAGGTCTTCCTCACGTCTATTGGCTTGTGATTTTAAAGACGTCTCATAAAATCTTATCTCCTGATATGTACGATCGTATAATCTCCGCTGAGCTACCTCCTCATGGTTCCCATCCTTTTTTGCGTGATTACGTTACAAAACATATGTTACATGGTCCTTGTGGGATTCTCAATCCTACTAACGTGTGCATGAGAGAAGGTAAGTGTAAGAATCACTTTCCTAAACAATTTTCCAACGTCACTTATCATGGCCATAATGCATATCCTAATTACATGAGGAGAGATACTGGGGATTTAGTTATAGTCAGAAATGCTAGATTAGATAACAGATGGGTTGTTCCATACAATCCGTATTTATTAGCAAAATATATCTGTCATATGAATGTCGAAATATGTTCTGATATTAAACTTATTAATATTTATACAAGTACATATATAAAGGCCATGATAGGGTTGCATACAATGTGGTTGGATTTGATTCTGTTCAAGATCATGACGAGATCCATCATTTCCAAACTGGACGTTAGGTGGCTGCGCCAGAAGCATATTGGAGAATATTTGGATTCGCCTTGAATGAGATGCATCCGCCCGTGGTTGTGTTACAGGTACATCTTGATAACCAACACACTATTCGTTTTGGGCGTCAGGAGCCTCTTTCCACGTTGATAGAAAATCCTCTTTTGAAAAAAACCATGTTAACCGAATTTTTTCGCATGAATGCTATTAATGAGAAAGCTATTAGGTTGAATCTATTATACAAAGAGTTTCCAGAACATTTCGTGTGGAATCATTACTCACGAACGTGGACTGGGGGGCAAAAAAAACCGTTGTGGGTCGTCTTGTCACAATAAATCCGTGCGAGGGCGAACGGTTTTACGAAAGACTACTCCTGAACAATGTAAGATCTCCTTCGTCCAGTAAATTCCTCCGGACAGTTAATGGTTGTGAATACCGTACGTTTCGGGAAGCTGCATTGTGTCTTGGTCTATTGGAGAGTGATTCTTATATAACGGAGTGTCTCGAGGAGGCCGCACTACATCAGATGTCTTATAGCTTACGTAGGTTGTTTGCAACCCTACTTGTTTTCTGTTCGCCTAATGATCCTTCTAAACTTTGGTCAACATTTCAGAATCATCTTTCCGATGATTTTCGTAAGGAATTTCCTCCAGGTTCATCTGATGTTCATAGAAAGACATTAGAGTCAATTCACATTATATTGCAGTCCATGGGTAGGAGCATAGATGAATTCTCATTGACCAAATGAGATAATACGGCTGACAGAAGAAGCTAAATTCTCAAATGAATACTCTCGTGAAAAGGCAATCATTGTGTCTGATGCTGACATGCGTGCTGAAGGGATGCTAAACTCTTGTCAACGGTTGGCATTTGACGATGTAATTTCCACTATTCGCGAAAATGGTGGAGGTGCTTTCTTCATTGATGGACCTGGTGGCTCTGGTAAGACCTTTTTATATAGAGCTTTACTTGCTTATGTACGTTCTCGTGGACACGTAGCTCTTTCTGTGGCAACATCTGGTGTTGCAGCCTCTTTATTACCTGGTGGACGGACAACTCATTCCAGATTTAAATTCCCTCTCGAGATTGATGACGGAGCGGATTCAAAACTCAGCAAACAAAGTAGTCTTGCGAGACTAATAAGCGTGTCGAAGTTGATAATTTGGGACGAGGTCACTATGGCTAATAAGTGCGTTATTGAATCATTAGACAAGTTACTCCGTGAAGTTTGTGATCTAACTCAAGTTTTTGGTGGTAAAGTAGTGTTATTTGGTGGAGATTTTAGACAGACACTCCCTATAATAGTTGGTGGGTCGCGTGGTGATATGATTAAAGCCAGCATTGTGAGCTCTCCATCGTGGGCATCCATGCGCAAACTTCGACTTAGCGTCAATATGCGCGCCCGTGATGATCCGACTTTCATTGATTTTCTATTGAGTATTGGGGACGGGATTCACCCCAAAACTAGGGATGATGTTGTCAAATTGCCCTCGGCCATATGTATCCCCTTTGTTGACCCAGACGTTTCTTTGAAAAAACTTATGGATTTTGTATTTCCCTCCTTCCAATATGATCCATCAAATCCCTTTTCCATTGTTGATCGCGCTATATTAACTTCTAAAAATGGTATGGTTGATGATATCAATAATCAGCTCATAGATAAGTTTCCAGGTTCGCCAATAGAATACATGAGCTTTGATAAGACAGATGATCCCTGTTAGGAATTTCATGTTAGATGTTTTGATGATGACAATTAGGACTTTGTGTTAGACCCCAAAATATGTAAGTTTGATTTTAGTAGAAAATTTGTATAAGCCTTGAAGCGTTGGTTTTGTAATAGGCTTATTAGGCTTTGTTTTATTTTGCTTTAGATTGTTAGGCTAAGTAGTCTTAGGCTGAGCGTCTGATAATTTCTGAGTGAGTTTATCAGTGGTAAAGTTCGAAGACTCAAGCGCCTGATTTCTGAAAGAAGATAAAAGTCTCCAAGCGTCCAATTGACCAGCTACATCAAGCGTTTCCTTATGGGACAGAAGTAATGTCACCTGAATTTATTTCTAAGTTCAAAAGGAGTTTAATGCAAATATTCCCGAAGCATTAAATACCAACGGATATTTAATTCAAATGCATTAAATGCTGATAAGAGCATTAAATGTGATAAGCAATTTCAGACGTACGGAGAAGCCACCCTATTGGACTGTCAACTATCTCAGACTGCAGCACCAACTTTCGTGCAGCAGATTTTCAGGAAAAAGGACAAAAGTTGTTCACTCGCGGAAGTGAGAGACACGCGCCTGTGCATGTGTCAAACGGACACTTTCTCCAAGAATGCCTATAAATAGGACTTCAACAACAAGCCAAACTGAGAACAATTAATCTTCAAGTCGAATTGCTGTTGCATTGAAGTCTCATTCCTTAAACTCTCAGAAAAGCCAGAATATTCAAGAAAACATTCCCTTTGCTTTTCTTCAATCCTGAGACAGTCAACAAATATCTCAAACATTCTTTTCGAAGAAACCACTTTCCTACTGAGATATTTCCAAGTTGTTTGAACTTCATCAAAATCAAACAAACCGCTTTAGAAAAACCCATCCAAGCCTCGCGATCTGTGTGAAGTCGAAGTTGGATACTTGCATCATTTCTGGGTGAAAGAAGCAAGGAGATTGAAGTGATTTGGAGCAGAAATCTGTGTGATCAAGGAGCTCAAGTCATCGACATCTATCTCTCCCTATTGTGTAGAAGATTCTGTGTGATTCTTTGAGAATCACTTTAGTGGATTGCCTCCAAGTGTTCAAGGAGAAGAAGGACGTAGTTGGGATTACATCACCCAACGAACCTTACAAATATTGTGTTATTTACTTTTCAGTCAATCATATCATATCATATCATTGCATAAATTGACTAAGTAAAATACAATCAAACGCTAAGCAACTAAGAAACCTCTGGTGACGCTAAAGCTTTCAAAGGAAGACTAGAAAAATCATTCCGCTGTGCTAACACTGATTAAAGAACTGAACGCTTAAACCCACTCGGTTAAAGTATTCAAATCTTGAAGTCTAAGTTAACTCTCTAAAAAAACAGTCTTCATCAGACGCTTAACCTAAGCGTCTATATTTCTAAGAAAACGCGCAGTCAAGCGTTCCCTTTTTAAGCGTCCAAAACCAGTTTAATACGAAATCTTTTGAAGTCGAAAAAGACTTCAGGGTCTATTCAACCCCCCCCCCCTTCTAGACCCTTTCGTATGCCACTTGGGACCAACAAGTGGTATTAGAGCGGTTAAAATTGAAATTTCAAAATTTCTGAGCATAACTGCTTGTTTAGATCCTTTCTTTCAAAAATCTAATTGTCTTTTAAAATTTAGATATGGCATTTGGTAAAGTTCCCAAGCTGACTGAATCAAATTATGACACATGGAAAGTCAAAGCATTTACATATCTCAGTTCATGTGATGATGACATGTGCGATATCATTTCAGATGGGCCAATCAAACATATATAAAGTTATCACAAGAGCGCCTGGAGCCACAGAAGAAACTCCCGATGGTTACGTTGAAAAACCAAAACAAGAATGGACTCCAGATGAGCGTCGAAGAGCTAACTTGGACAATGTTGGACGTAACGCTCTATATACGGCTATTGGTGATAATGACAACTTATTTAACAAAATCAAATCTTGCAAAACTACTAAAGGAATATGGGATAAGTTGGCTACGATTTGTGGTGGCTCAGCCCAAATCAAAGAAAACAAACTTTCCATCGCCAAGGAAAAGTTTAATGGATTTAAGATGCTACCCAATGAAACGTTAGAGCAATTGGATATAAGATTTACAGCTCTAGTTACAGAACTTACATCGTTGGGAATGGATTTACAGAACCGAGAAATGGTGGTCAAAATCTTTAGAAGCTTACCAAGTAAATTCTTGATGAAGACAACCGCTATGAGAGAATCAAATATGCTGGATCTTCTAACTCCAGAAGACGCCTTTTCAGAACTAAAAGCATTTGAGTTCGAGTTGAATTCTGCCAGTGATATTGTGAGTAGTCCAGTGATTGAATCTGGAGCGCTTATTGCATCAATCAAGGGCAAATCGGGTAATAAAGGAAAGAATTCAGATATCAATGAGGAAGAAGAGTTGGCTTTGCTGAATAGATTCAGGAAGTTTTTGAGATATGAAAAGAAGGGAAAAGGTTTCAATAATCAAGGACAAAGTTCATATCAAGCGCCCACTCCAGTACAACAACAGTACCAAGCGCCTCAGTATTCTGCTCCGTCACCCCAAGCGCCTGCTCAATATCAAGCGTCTACTCAAAATATCTCAGCACCCGTGATCTCAAAGCCACACACTGCAAGGTTATCAAATGAACAAAAGATGAAAACTAATCTTTGTTATAATTGCAGGAAACCAGGGCACTACCAGGTAAATTGCCCTTATCCAAACGTATCCAAGCCCTCAAGGCAGGAGTACTTGGATAGAAACCAATTCAGGAGCAACCTTCGGCAACAAGGTTTGTTAGCGGAATCAGAACCAGCATCCGCACCTGAAGATTTAGAATCATCAGACGAAAGTAGTGATGATGATGAGCCATTAGATGACTCAGCGCTCATATGTCTCATGGCCAGAGATGATGAAGCGTCTCCTGAGGTAATCAATGAATTATCAATTCCTCTTTCTTATGATGAATTACTTGACAAAGTCAGAGAATACTACAATGAATGTCAAGAAGCTGCCAAAATATATCAAAATGATCTCGTAATTATTTCATCACTCACTAAAGATAAAGTAACGCTCAGAGCAGAGTTGCGAATTCAGCAACAGTGCATTGAGAAAAACCAATCGCTTGAGAGTGAAGTTATTCAATTAAAAGGTGATCTTGATATAATAGTCAAGAGAGAAGCTGATCTGATGGCTAGACTTGCCAAGTCAGAACAGCTCGTCTCATCGTTGTCCAAAGCATCCAGAAAGCTCGACAATGTGACTGAAGTAACAAGGTTATTTGGAGAAAAGACCGGTTTAGGATGCAATAAATTCGGTAAACAACCAAACAAACCTAATGTTACGGCAAACAACAAAGGAAAGGGTGTTTTCTTTGTTGAGAAAGGTTCACAAGGTCAAAATCAAAATGAACCAAGTGACAATGGTAAGAGGCCAAATGAGAAAGTCAAAACTGACTCAGGCAAGGGGAAAACTAAGGCAAATGATTCACAAAGACGGGTTTATCCAAACGCTCAAAAAGCTAAAGATAAGACTGACAACTGTGAATCAAGCGCTAAGCGTCCAGCACCAAAAGTGCAACCCAAGCCAGTGCCAAGGAAATACCATCGTCAATATCCAAGACAGTCAAGATTATATTATCGATATTATGATGATTATGATTATAACTATGATTATGATTGTCATTATAATCAAGGATATTATTATACACCCAAAAAGCACACACAACACAATATGAAACCCAAAAAGGCCAATATTCCTACAATGAAGACTAGGCAAATCTGGGTTCCTAAAGTTCTAATTCAAACTAACAATGTTACTAATGTTAAAGGACCCAAGCAACAATGGGTACCTAAACAGAAATAGAACTTCCTTCTTGAGTGCAGGTACCTAGAGCTAGAGTCGATACATCTGTTTGGTACTTCGATAGTGGATCGTCAAGGCACATGACTGGTTCCAAGGATCTTCTGATCAACTATCGAGCTGCCAATGGTCCTCAGGTTGTATTTGGTGACAACTCCAAAGGTATAGGTACTGTGCATAGGGGGAACATCATGATAAGTAATGTTTATTTTGTTGAGGGTCTGAAGCATAATTTATTAAGCATAAGTCAATTTTGTGATAAAGGTTTTGAAGTCATATTCTCAAGTGACTGTTGCTATATAAATGACGCTAAGACAAAGTCTACTAAATTGAAAGGAAAAAGAACTAACAACGTATATTTGGTAGATTGGGGTTCAACACTTGATAACAATCCAACATGCTTTGTTGCTAAAAATGAATCTAAAAAGGGTTGGTTATGGCATAGAAAAATGAACCACCTTAACTTTAAAACAATCTCTCAGCTTATAAGTCAAAATCTTGTAGAGGGATTACCAAATGGACCATTTCACAAGGATCGCCTTTGTGACGCTTGTCAAATGGGTAAACAAGTTAAGTCATCGTTCAAGAGAAAACCTCATCTATCTACCTCTAGAATACTTGAACTACTTCACATGGATCTGTTTGGACCTGTTCAAACAATCAGTGTAAGCGGTAAAAAGTATACTTTGGTGATAGTAGATGATTTCTCTCGATTTACTTGGGTGGAATTTCTGTCATCCAAAGATGAAACATGTGACAAGTTAACAACGCTTATTCGACAACTTCAAACATTGAAAGATCTTAAAGTTGCGAGAATAAGAAGTGATCACGGTACCGAGTTTACTAACAAGGTTGTTGAGAAGTTTTGTGCAGAGAATGGAATACACCATGAGTATTCAGCTCCCAGAACTCCCCAACAAAATGGTGTTGCTGAGCGCCGGAACCGAACGCTTAAGGAAGCCGCTAGGACAATGTTAGCAGAATCCAAGCTTGCTCCTAGGTTTTGGGCCGAAGCGATCAACACTGCGTGTTACACTCAAAACCGTTGCATGATCAACAAACAGCATGGAAAAACTCCATATGAACTATGGAAGGGACGTAAGCCAAATGTTTCATACTTTCACGTCTTTGGTTCTAAGTGCTTTATTCATAATAATGGATCCCAAAGCCTAAAGACTTTTGATCCTAAAGCGGATGAGGGAATCTTTCTAGGCTACGCCAAGAATGGGAAGAATTTTCACATCCTAAACAAGGGCAAATCGAAGGTTGAGGAATCTATTCATGTTGTTTTTGATGATGCTAACCAAGAACCGAGTAAGGTTCATATAAATGATGTAGGAGTTGAAGGTCTTTGTCATCAAGCGTCTAAGATCACTATTGATGAAGATACTGACGACGATGATGAGATCTCAGTGCCACCTCCTAAGATTACTCGTGAGATTACTCTGGACAATTTTATAAGAAATGCTGATGATCATGAAGAGAGTGATCATCAAGAGCAAACAAGGAATTGTGAATTTGAAGCGCCTACGCAAGAAGGTAGTCAAGCGTCTGATCCCCAAGCGCCTGTTAGATCTCTTAACCCCTTCCAACCAGACAGACTATGGCTGCGAGATCATCCACCAGAGCAAATTATTGGAGATATTGGAGCGCCTGTTAGAACTAGAGCCGCTACAATCAATGAGGCTATGTTCGCAAGCTTTCTATCTCAGATGGAACCTAAGAAAGTGGATGAAGCGCTAAGTGATCCAAGTTGGATTGAAGCCATGCAAGAAGAACTTAATCAATTTGAGCGTAGTAAGGTTTGGACACTAGTACCAAGACCAACTCACCAAGGAGTCATTGGAACTAGATGGGTTTATAGAAACAAGATGGATGAGAACGGCATTGTAATAAGAAACAAGGCCAGACTCGTAGCTCAAGGTTATTGCCAAGAAGAGGGCATTGACTTTGATGAGACATACGCTCCTGTCGCCCGTCTTGAAGCAATCCGCATGTTTCTAGCGTATGCAGCGTTTAACAAATTTACAGTGTATCAAATGGACGTGAAGAGTGCCTTCCTGAATGGTAAACTCCAAGAAGAAGTATATGTGGAGCAACCACCGGGATTCTTCAACTACCATGGTAAGAGTATGGTGTACAAGCTAGACAAAGCACTCTATGGGCTTAAGCAAGCACCCCGAGCATGGTATGACACTCTCTCTATCTTTCTTATTGGTAAAGGCTTTTCAAAAGGCAGCGTTGATACAACGTTATTTAAAATTACTAATAACGAAGATATTCTCTTAGTCCAAATTTATGTCGATGATATTATTTTTGGCTCTACTAACAAGCGTCTGTGTGAGAAATTTTCGAAAATGATGCAAGAACAATTTGAAATGAGCATGATGGGTGAATTAACTTTCTTCTTAGGATTACAAGTTAAACAACTCCCTAATGGAATATTTATTAACCAAGCTAAATATACGAGAGACATGATTAAGAAATTTGGTATGGAAAATACATCATATTCAAAAATTCCAATGAGCCAAACGCTTAAGTTAGATAAAGATGAAAGTGGAAAGAAAGTTGATATCACTAATTATAGAGGTATCATTGGATCACTTCTTTATCTTACTGCTAGTAGACCTGATATCATGTTTTCGGTATGCATGTGTGCACGATTTCAAGCTGATCCTAAAGAGTCACACTTAATTGCTGCCAAGAAAATCCTTAAATACCTAAAAGGCACACAAAATGTGGGCTTATGGTATCCTAGGGATTCTCCTTTTGAACTAATCGGTTACTCAGATGCAGATTTTGCAGGTTGCAAAATAGATCGTAAAAGTACTAGTGGTACTTGTCAATTTCTAGGTGATAGGTTAGTTTCATGGCATAGCAAGAAACAACAATCCATAGCTACCTCCACAGCCGAAGCTGAGTATGTAGCTGCAGGAAGTTGTTGTGCACAAGTTTTATGGATGAGGCAACAACTTAGAGATTATGGAACAATCCTAGGTCCAACCCCCATTCTTTGTGATAACCAAAGCGCTCTAGCCATGACTCAAAACCCTGTTCTTCATTCCAGAACCAAACACATTGACATTAGATACCATTTCCTTCGTGACCATGTTCAAAAGAAAGATATCTCCATGCATTTTATTGGAACTGACAAACAATTGGCAGATATCTTCACCAAAGCGCTCAACGAGCAACGCTTTCTCACTTTGAGAAGTGAACTAGGTATGATTGATTTAAACGCCTAATCATCAAGCATCATACTTTATTAGACATATGGTACAAGTTATCAAATTTAGGGGGAACCTTAAAATTATACTTGAACCTAACTAAGCGTCAATGATCAAAAACTTTCAGATGCATGATCATCAACGCTCAGTATTCTTTTGTGAAATATGTTGGACGCTAAACCATAAAAGGAATTTAGCTTTAAGCGTCCATATTGTCCCCAATAAGTGGCATTAAGCGTTGAAACTATTCCATTCAACACTTAATATAAAAATGATTTTAAAAATTCATTCATAAAACCTTTTTACACGCTTCTTGAAGTAGTGGATAGACTCAACAGTCTATTGTGTACTCTACCCACACACTTCTATCACATCAAACTGGCGGGTAGTCAAAAACTTTTTCAAAATGACGGTTCAGAGATAGCACGTGTTTGTGTACGTGTCAGTGTACAAACGGGCGCGTGCGTTACACTCTGAAAATGCCAAACGTTTCTAAAACTTTAACTCGGATGTCAAATATTTATTTGAGAATTACCAAGTGTAACTTCTCTCTATTACGCAAAACTCGCGTCCGCGGTTAATGAATTCATGGCTGAGATTGAAACTCTTTACACGTGTGTTAATCCTATAGAGATAAGAGAACACAAGTTTCAAAAAATTAACCTCTGTCATTTAAAAACACAATTTGCAGAAACTTCATTTACTCATACTCAAAAATCTCTGCAAATTTATTTTCTCTCTCTCTTAAAAGCAAAAGCAAATCTCAGTTCATCTCTTTCACTAAAAATGGCACCAAAGAAATCCTCGTCTACTTCTGCCGAAGCTACCATCAAGGTTACTGAAGGCCTTGTCGTCGACTGGAAATTTTTGTATGAGCAACCTCAGATCAATCTAACAGATATGATGGATATGGTCGTCAAAGCTGGGCTCAAGTCATTCTTGACTCAATACTCGTATCTGTTTCCAACTGAAGTGGATATCTTCTGGAGGACTGCCAAACTCTCAGAGGACAAGAAGTCTATCTCTTGTCTAATTCCTCTATCCTCAAAGGAGCCTCCCAAGGAATTCACTCTGACTGCTGCCTCCATTGCCGAGAACTTTAAACTCCCAAATGAGGGTGAGGCACTGGATTCTATTACTTTAAAACAGATCAAGGAAGCATGGACTACAATGAGTGCGTACGACGATGTACCCTACACTCAATATTTCGAAAAGAAAGACCTAGTGTCCAAATACCGGCTATTGGCTGATTTCTGCAGCAAGATCATAGAATGCCGAGTGGGAACCTTTGATAAGGTGAACCCCGTACAATTCCAAATGATGACTGCTATACTTTTGAACATCAAAATTAACTGGAGTGAGTACGTTTTTGGAAGATTTCGGGACTATTTAAGCGGCTCAAATAAACCATATGGGCTTGTCCTGAGTGACCTCTTATACAAATCACAGTGTGTATATTCTTCTGGTCTTCCGTTGAATAAGACCAAGTTGCTGGGAAAAATTTTTTTGAACAATCTCTTCAATCCTCCCAAAATTGGTGGTGCTGCCAAACCACTATCTGAGCGTCTGGAAATACGTCAAGTGTCCGATAAAGAAGCGGAGCGTCCAGTACCAGAAGAAGCTGTGAAGTGTCCGGTTGTAATCAAGAAAAGGGCTCCCAAAAAGCCCAAAGTTCAAATTGTCGCCTCCACTCAAAAGGATGATGAGGAAACTGATGAGGATGTAGAGGACAAGTTACCTCTCAAAAGAAGGAAGCTGGAAGGGATCATTAAACAAATAGACTTTGAAGAACCAGCTGTTGATCCTCCCGCTCCTCCGCCTAGACTCGTTGAAGGAGTCAACGTGAAGAAAATCTTCAAGCGTTCCAGGACTAGCAAGCGTCGAGCTGCTCCCGTTCCTGAAGAGCCTGAGACTGTTGAGCCAAGCGCTCAAGTTGCTGTTGAGTCAAGCGCTCAAGTTGTTGTTGAGCCAAGCGCTCAAGTTACTGTTGAGCCAAGCGCTCAAAGTATTGCTGTTGAGACTAGTTCTCAGGGTAAGTTTATTTCTTCCCACAGCATCTCCTTTCCTACATCTGTAGAAGATCCTGCTCTTATAGAGGATAGTTCCTTTCTTTCAGCTATAGTGCCAGCTGCTGCTGAAGCGTCAACTGATATCATCCTGGATGTTGACTTGACCGAAGTCGTTACTATCGCTAAAGATGTTGCCGCAGAAGTTGCTGCAATTGAAGCTGAGGAACCTGCAACTACAGAGGTTCAGACTTCATCTCCTGTTAAGGCTATAACAGAGGCACGCTCAGAAGGTCAGAGCGATGCTGAAGACGTTCCAGCGCCTCGACACTTCTTCCAACTCGACCCGCTGACGACGATTGATCATTCAATCAATTATATGCCCCCAGCGCTCGAAGAAGATTTCATTCCTGCAGGCTACAACGAAGAGAGATATATTGCTGCAGAGAATGATGTTGCTCGATTGATTGATTTTGACAGTCAAATCAAAGCCATCATACAAGACAGACAAGGAGATCGAACTCCTAGATGTGCCATGGACATAGCATACTATCTGGATTATGGGCACAGCAAGCCAACCGGGTTCGCCCTACGGGATTACAGCATTCGTATGTATGAGCCTCTGCGTCCTAACTTTCTCAATCCTTCAGAGTCAGTCTTGAACAGAGAAGGCTACACACACTTCCCTCAGACTGCTCATAGCCCTGAAAATATTGCATTAGTCCATCCACTTCGTCTGTGGAAGAATAAGGCTGCTCATGCCGGTGAGCGTCTCGAATCGTTGACAGACTTGCTTCAGACTGAAGCTGATGCCTATTTTGACAGCGTCTGGACTGCTAATTATCAGCCTGATAGATATCGTTTTGAAGCTATCAGAGATATTCATCTTGAAGGCATTCGCGCTATGGTGACTGCTGGCACAGACTTCTGCATAAATGAAGTTAACTGGGTTGAAGCGTATGTGGGACACAAGTATACCTTCTCAGAACTAGTTCAAGCTCCCCATCTTTTCGGCATAGGCATGCATGACAAGAAGCGTCAGTTCGCCAAGTATTGCCTCAAGCAGCGTCAACAGAGAGTCGGACCTGTTCTCAAGCTCCCAATTGTTAGACATCAAATCGAACAGTGTCTGCGTCAAGAGCTTCACAGATTTTCCACTACTCCTCTTCTGTTCAACGCTCAAGCTTCTTCCAGTGGTACATCTGGCGTATTGTGCTTAAATTTTGCCCCAAGCCACTGTGAAGAAAACTTCAATCTGATGGTGAAGATTTTGACTCCTGTCTCCCTATTCGATAAGATCTTCACTGTCAATCTTAGATCTTGGAACGGCTCAGTAATCAGTCCATTCAAAGGATATCCACTGCTCCCTTCAATCCGCAGCGAGGTACTTGATCACTATGAGTTTGTCCTCTCCCTGCTTGAAAGGAATCAAGAGCTGGCTCAAGCACTTTATCCGTATCTTGAAGAGTACTATGCTGATTGTGTACCTGCACATCGGCGTCCTACGTCTCTTCCTTCTGACTGCTTGATTGGATTTTCCAGACAATACTGTCCAGATTCACTCTTCTCCATCGCTCAAGCGCCGTCCAAAGTTTTCCCCAATCATGTGCTTGATATCATTGGTCCAATGCACATCAGGGCCATTGATAGTCCTCTTCGCACATTCATCTCCGGTACTTGTATTTCCAGAACCAGACTCACTGAACTCTTGGATTCTGCATCCACTTCATATGCCGACTTAGCAAACTGGAACTTCCAATTCGATGACTTTCGTCAACCAGAGTCAACGCTTGAGGAAGCGCCTGATACATCAGCTGAAGCGTTCAAGTCTGCAGTTACAAGTATTCCAGCGTCTGCTGAAGAACTCGTTCAAGCGTCTCCACCCGAGGATATTCCTGACGCTTCTGAACCTGTTACTGCTGATAGTGCTGAGGATCTGTCTCCTGTCATTCGAGGTACTGTTTTTGATCCAGCCTATCAAGTTTCGTTTGACTCTCTCAAACACTCATCAAGGTTCAAGCGACCGGCTCCTCAAGCGGTTCCTTCCGATGAGAGTCAATCTTTTGGTCCTTTGCTCAAATCCGTCTTGGAGAATATTAGCGCCCACGCCACTCAGAACGAAGAATCTCTCCATTGGATTAAAGACGATCTGGCAAAGATTGAAACTCACGTCATGAGCGCCCAAATTGCTCATATGCGTAGTTCAGCTCAAGCGGCTGTTGGTGAGTGCAAGCAAGATTTTCAAGTAATGCATGATGCCACTCAAGCAACCCAACTTGCCATGAAAGAAGAGCTTGAGAAGCGCCTTGAAACCCTTGAGACCTCTATAAATGATGCTACCAGCGCCAAGCTTCTCGTTCTGCAGGAACGCTTCGACAAGCGTCTGGATGACATCACAGATTCTATGTCTCAGATTGCTCATCAGGTCAGTTTACTCACAGATCATTTCTTAAAGTCTGATGATGGCAATAAGGGGGAAAAGAAGAAGAAAGGAGAAAAGAGGAAAGCGTTTAGTGCAAAAGCTGAAGAGCCTCCGTCTCCTAAGCGTCAAGTGCTTACTTCTACTTCTGCGCTTCGTCTTCCGTCTTGGATAACTGCTCAAAGTACATCTGGAGCGCCCAGTAGTACGCTAAGGGATCCTCCTAGAGCGTTATATCCAAATCTACCAATACCTACAAGAGCACTGCTTGAACAGTTTGACATCCCTCTTCAAAGAACGTCCATTCCAGAGCCTACAGATCCAAGAATCTTAGCTGAAGAGAGAAAGATGACTTACTTTATCCAAACTTTTCGAATCTGCCTAAGGTATATTGGTATTGACCCAACTGACTGGGACAATCATTTTACTGTCTTCAAGAAGAGACAACAAGAAGAAAACAAGCTTATAATCAACAAAGATCATGAAGCAATGATGATCTTGGAAGACAATCTGACTGAAGCTATCCGAGCTGAAATGACCAAGCGATACAGAGTCAGACCAAGACATTAAAAGCTTTCTGATCTTACCTTATCTATATTCTTGTCTCTTATATCTTCACTTGTTCAGTTGTAAAAATGCCTGTAATTCTCGATATATATAAAATGCATTTTTCAGCTGAAACATCTCGTTGAAGCGTAACTAACTTTAACTAACGTTATCTAATCAAGCTAACTTTTACTTTTGGCTGTCTAACTCTTGAACTATAAAAGAGTAGGTATTGCCATCATCAAAAAGGGGGAAATTGTTAGGAATTTCATGTTAGATGTTTTGATGATGACAATTAGGACTTTGTGTTAGACCCCAAACTATGTAAGTTTGATTTTAGTAGAAAATTTGTATAAGCCTTGAAGCGTTGGTTTTGTAATAGGCTTATTAGGCTTTGTTTTATTTTGCTTTAGATTGTTAGGCTAAGTAGTCTTAGGCTGAGCGTCTGATAATTTCTGAGTGAGTTTATCAGTGGTAAAGTTCGAAGACTCAAGCGCCTGATTTCTGAAAGAAGATAAAAGTCTCCAAGCGTCCAATTGACCAGCTACATCAAGCGTTTCCTTATGGGACAGAAGTAATGTCACCTGAATTTATTTCTAAGTTCAAAAGGAGTTTAATGCAAATATTCCCGAAGCATTAAATACCAACGGATATTTAATTCAAATGCATTAAATGCTGATAAGAGCATTAAATGTGATAAGCAATTTCAGACGTACGGAGAAGCCACCCTATTGGACTGTCAACTATCTCAGACTGCAGCACCAACTTTCGTGCAGCAGATTTTCAGGAAAAAGGACAAAAGTTGTTCACTCGCGGAAGTGAGAGACACGCGCCTGTGCATGTGTCAAACGGACACTTTCTCCAAGAATGCCTATAAATAGGACTTCAACAACAAGCCAAACTGAGAACAATTAATCTTCAAGTCGAATTGCTGTTGCATTGAAGTCTCATTCCTTAAACTCTCAGAAAAGCCAGAATATTCAAGAAAACATTCCCTTTTCTTTTCTTCAATCCTGAGACAGTCAACAAATATCTCAAACATTCTTTTCGAAGAAACCACTTTCCTACTGAGATATTTCCAAGTTGTTTGAACTTCATCAAAATCAAACAAACCGCTTTAGAAAAACCCATCCAAGCCTCGCGATCTGTGTGAAGTCGAAGTTGGATACTTGCATCATTTCTGGGTGAAAGAAGCAAGGAGATTGAAGTGATTTGGAGCAGAAATCTGTGTGATCAAGGAGCTCAAGTCATCGACATCTATCTCTCCCTATTGTGTAGAAGATTTTGTGTGATTCTTTGAGAATCACTTTAGTGGATTGCCTCCAAGTGTTCAAGGAGAAGAAGGACGTAGTTGGGATTACATCACCCAACGAACCTTACAAATATTGTGCTATTTACTTTTCAGTCAATCATATCATATCATATCATTGCATAAATTGACTAAGTAAAATACAATCAAACGCTAAGTAACTAAGAAACCTCTGGTGACGCTAAAGCTTTCAAAAGAAGACTAGAAAAATCATTCCGCTGTGCTAACACTGATTAAAGAACTGAACGCTTAAACCCACTCGGTTAAAGTATTCAAATCTTGAAGTCTAAGTTAACTCTCTAAAAAAACAGTCTTCATCAGACGCTTAACCTAAGCGTCTATATTTCTAAGAAAACGCGCAGTCAAGCGTTCCCTTTTTAAGCGTCCAAAACCAGTTTAATACGAAATCTTTTGAAGTCGAAAAAAACTTCAGGGTCTATTCAACCCCCCCCCCCCTCTAGACCCTTTCGTATGCCACTTGGGACCAACAATCTCAATCAACAAAGTGATTACAAGGATTTTCTTAATTCTATATCGGTCTCTGGACTTCCACCACACAAGCTTGTTCTCAAAGTGAACTGTCCTGTAATGCTGCTTAGAAACTTGGATCCGGCAGAGGGATTGTGTAACGGGACAAGACTCATATGTCGTCGCCTTGGGCCTCGTGTAGTTTCAGCTGAGATAGCTATAGGTGATTACAAGGGTAGACATGTTTTTATCCCTCGTATTCCTCTACAGTCGTCTGATCGAATCAAATGTCCTATTCCCTTTAAGCGCCATCAATTCCCATTGCGTCTTTGCTTTGCTATGACGATTAACAAGGCTCAAGGCCAGACACTTGATTATGTTGGAGTTTATTTACAAGATCCTATGTTTTCACATGGTCAGTTGTACGTTGCGCTATCCAGAGCTCGATCATCTAGAAATGTTAAAGTACTTGTTTCGACCAATTGTGTCTAATGTGGAACCGTGTAATGAATATAGTACTAAGAATGTCGTTTATCCTGAGATTTTTCAACTGGCCTCTGGTGATACGTGATGATGTTTATTATATCCGATGTGGTATATTAAATGTTTTTTCATACATGTGCATATTAATATATCTCTAAATACACTAACATGATTTCGCGATATATATTAAGATTTATATTTTTTTGTTGCAGATGCAGACTAATTTGGTGTTTATCAATGACGTAACTCCAACCACGCAGATCTGGAGTGTCAAGATTCATGTAGAAGAGAAAATGCAACCACGTCAGGCAGTTAAAAGCCCTACTAAATATCAAAGGTTGATACTAATGGACGATAAGGTAAAGTGACATTGTATTTCTTATATTTTTTACCTATATACAGTCCATCGGATTTACTAATGATTAGTGCAATTTTTAAAAAATAGGGAACAAGGGTTCTCGCAACATTGTACCAGGATGATATCGATTTTCTAAGCAACACATTGCAGTTAAACTCTACTTATATCATATCTAAGGCACGGGTCGTTCCTGTCGATGATCGATTTAAGATTGTGGATCACCCTTATCAATGGATTATTAATTCAAGGACTGCAATACTACGCGTTGATAATGACAAAGTGGCTACGTCCCATACTATTACTGTGGCGTTTACACCCTTGTCCGAACTCTCCAACCTCCTTGGTACTAAAACTCCCATAGGTGATGACTCTATGATTTGTGATTTGTTTCAAAGAATATGCATTTTTGTTATTGGTACACGTGTATAATTAGTAGTGTATTATCTGATTCACTACTTTGCCTTTACCATACAGATATCCTTGTTATTGTCATAGATAAAATGCCACAGAGGTCAATTCTTTCGTATGGGAGGACTATATTTGTTCAGGACCTTGCCATGATTGATGAGGGGTATGGAAATATTTTAGTTGTTACAACATGATATACAAATCATTAATGCTTATTATTTGTTTGGTTTTTTAGAATGAAGCCCTACATCCTCACTTTATGGAGTAATTTAGCTACCGACATTGGAGCAAAACTCATAGTTGATCAACGAAGCATGCCTGTTGTTAGGTTTACCCGAGTTATTGTGAATACTTATTATGGTAGGTTTTTCTAACATTTAATAATTATATTTGTGTTGTGGATCAATGATTAATTATTTTTTATGCCATGTAGGAATATCATTGGGTTCTACAGCTACGTCTGGTGTTTTTATCGAACCCCGTCTACCTCAGTCTGTAAAACTTAGTTCATGGTACATTCAAATTTATTGTTTTTATTTCTTGTATAGTTATTTAGTTATTATATTGAACGGTTCTTAATGTGGTTTATGTTCGCAGGAAACGAAAGAATATGGCACGTTTAAGGGACATGTGGAGCTTAAGGAGTACATCTCGAACATCGGTTCTTCCAATAATGTACCTAATTTTCCCCTGATGGATATCAGCGCGTTGCTCAACTGGTCAGAGGTGCATGTTTGTTTAAGATTTACTAATTAATTTCACCCATTGGGTTGTTTGGATTTTTTAATTCATTGACATTTGTATTGTGTGAAGTACGGTAAGCTTAAGATTGTTGCCAAAGCTAGAATTACCGAATTTGACCAGAGATGTTTCTATATGTCGTGTGATACGTGCACATCTGCAACAAATGCGGAGCTTGATTGGGAGTTCGAGTGCACTCGTTGTCGTGAAACTCGTGTGGCAATTCCTAGGTATACAGTTCTACATTGTTCTCCGTATGTTTATTGTATTAATAGTACTATTAATGTGCATTGTATGTGTGTTGTAGGGCTAAGGTGGTGTTGACACTATATGATTCCTCAGCCGAAATTGATTGTTTAGGTTTCGGTTAAATAGCTGAAAGATTTATAGGGAAACCTGCTACTGTTTGTATGCATAATTACAAACAGGTATTTTATATTTATCTTTCATATTTTTTTTAATTTAAAAATTCTCTTATTGTAGTTGTTTACTGACTAAGTGAAATTGAAGGGTGTTTATGGTTTTTTGGGTGAGGCAAATAATAGCCTTGAAGGAGAGACCTATAGTTTGATTATAAAAAAAACGGTCATTACTAGAAATGGAATTGGCTTGGATCAGTATATTATCATGGATGCTCAGTCAAGAAACAATAGTGTATTGTCCGGTGAATATGTTAATAGGGCTGTTCCAGAAGGTCGTCATGAAGAAAAAGACATCTCTGATAGTTACGTTACTAGAAAAGTATTTGACATATGTATTTACAACACGTATGTTTGTTTATCTGTAGATATTGTTCTTTGCTGATGTTTTTCTGATTATCATCTAATTTATATAGATGATCTTGGCGATGATATCCATTTGAATGTGATGTCGCTTCAATCCCATTCGAAGGGCAAGGCTATTGTTGATGATTCTCAATGTACGTATGTTATCATTTACCACCTGATAAATTTAAAATTTAACCACCATAATATATATTATGTTTCATAGTGTGTGAATGTTGTGCTCTATATTTCATTGTGTAGGTGATAATGATGAAGGTGATCAGTCGTTCTTGATAATTCGAAATGATAATTCACCATCCAAAACTATAAGTGATGACCCTAAGGTTTATCCTTCTCGAACCGCTCGGAAGACTGCCAGAAAATTGGTTCTCAAAATTATATATATTTTATGCTTAATTTATCCGTTTGATACTAACTTTTACTCTATTTTTTTATGCAGACGAATTGGATGACGATGACGTTCCAATAATGTCCACGTTCAAACGAAAAAAATGAATACATTTCGACTAATTGCATTGGGTCACTGTATGCAAATCTATGCGGATCTTATCTTCTATTTTGGTTCCCAATAAATTATTGAGTATATCTCAACTTGTTCTTATTAAATAATTTTAATGTAATAGTGATCCGCCATTTCTTTGCCCTTTTGGAATTTAAAAATGTACCCATGCAATTGGAATGTATTTTTTATATATTTTAATAATATCAACAATAATTGTTTGTGTGTTATTTTGTGGTTTTTTGCACCTTTAAATATGTTATTAATGTACTGTTATTTTGTGGTTTTTTTGCACCTCTAAATATGTTATTGTATAATTTGATTTTTTCATGAGATACTTCATTTTATAGACGTTAACTTTTCCATCCGAATACCCAACTTTTGTAAATTGTGACAAGTAAAGTCTATTAGAAGAATTATTTGATTTAGGTTATAATGCATGCGACCACCTATACATTGCATGATATTTGAACTTCACGCCTTGTCATTTTTAAAACTTAAACTATGATGATTATTAGTTGAAGCATAATTAATTTGATATGTAATTGAGAAATAACATTTTTGAAATTTAACCATAAGGTGATTAATATATTTAAATAGAATAATTGTAATGACAAAAATGACATAATCATTTATAAGAACTCTTTACCAACTTGTAGATTATGGATTAATATCACATTCAAATTTCAACCTATTCCTTAAAAAACACGACAAACAAGTGTGGTTGTGTGAATATAATGTTCCAACACAACAGGCAACCGTATCACGAATCTTATGTAGATCATCGCATCCCGACATTTTTATTTGATGGTGGGTGTTAAGGTGAGTTAGTTTTCTTCCCAAGCGTTCTTTTCTTGTAATTAAGCTGAAAAAATCTCATCCTTAGCCTCTTTGTTTTTTCTTCCAATTGCATATCTGGAATCTCTTCCATTAATTTCATCTCTTATTCCAATTTCTGCAACTCTCTCAACTTCCCATCTCCTTCCTCTTTTCCCAATTCGTGGACATTCTTGATTAGGGTTTGAAGGCTCATGAGTTTTCTATGAGGCCATCTGCTAATTCCCAATTCACTGCACCTTTCCTTCAAAAGTGTTACCCCTACATTCAATTCTTTTGCTGCTTGTTTTATTGGCATGTAAAAATACTGCGAAATCGTTTTCCTCGACAACGTATTCACTACTTCCCTTGATCTTGTAACTTTTTTCTTTTCTTCATCCGCATGTAAATTCTCATCAAATATCACCATTGCCGCGTTATTGGTAGAGTTATCAAATAACAATTGCTGCTGGTTTAGTTGGTCTTCAAATCCTGTTATCACTTCATTCCCAGAGTTGCTCCACAGTAGTTCTGAAATTAAACACAAGAAGAAAATGAAAATGGAACTATATATTGTATATATTAAAAATAATAATATTTTTTAAAAATTTTATATTTAATTACCTGGAATGTTAAAAGCAGGGTTATGTGGCGGACTGAAAGATGAATAAAAATGGTCATTTACTATCATCTCCCTCAAAGGAACATCATGAAATACATTTTCACAAATGGAAAATTCGGGTTGGAAATTCCAATCACTACTATAATCAGATAATAATCCACTGTTTTACCCAGTTTCCATCGTATTTTGATGATGAAAATGAAAATAATTTTTGGTTTTCCGATAGGGATGGTGAGTGGTGGCAAAAAATGGGATTATATATATCTGTATATATATGGAAGAGAAGACGTTTCTGGTTTTACTCAGCCTCCTTGTCCTTTAATGTCAAGAGTCGTGTGATTGTGCTCACTTTAATGTCAAGAGACTTCGTTTCCTTTAATGTCAACATATGTCGTGTCCTTTAATGTCAAGAGTCGTGTGTTTTTTTAACTTTAAAAAGATATATGTATCATTAAATAATGTCTAATAATGTGCTCATGTTTAATAATAATTCTTTGTACCCTAAAGTTATTTCCTTATCTCGATGAAAGATATTGAGCATATCTTGAAATTCCATATTCTCGATAAAGGTTAACCAAGTTATTTGGCCTGGACAAAGGTGGACGGATCACATGGTATAATATATATACATACATACATATATATATGACATTAATTTAAATTTAGCACACTAATGAGTTACGGATGGTTGATATTAAAAGTGCATTGTTAGAACTTATATTTGAGTAAATCAGAATTCACAAGAAACAATTTCTTGGCGAAGAAATGTGCTCTAATACTTTCATAAAATGTGCGGCTTTCTTTCAAAACTCCCACATCCTTAAATAAGAAAATACAATTAAAGATAATACTAAATATTAAACTACATCTTCGTTACTCCTTGCTGTACCTCACTTAATCATTAAAATACAATTGATAACAACTTAATTATTAAATACAATTAAGGATAATAATGATGTTCTTTTTTCGTCTTGCTGCTCGCCACTTATAATTAAAATATAATTGATATCGACTGAAATGATTAGCATAGTCAGTCTGTTGAGATTAACATATAATTGATATCCACTTACTGAACTGATTAGCACATTCAGAGTCTCTTCAATCAACAATTTCAACGCCGCAGTATGCGTCATACAATACAAATTGCTCAAGAAACCAACCAAGGGATCTAATGTAGCGGTGGTCACCCAACACAAATTCCACCCATAATTAAATTCTGTCTAATCACACCACTAACTCCACAAATCACACCACTATCTCCACTAATCACACCACTAACTCCACTAAGAATCATAACAAAAGAAGACTTCGTGTTTTACCTATGAATACTTATGTCACTAAATTATAAATATATTATGCATACAAACATTAGCAGGTTTTCCTATAAATCTTTCAGCTACTTCACCAAACCCTAAACAATCAATTATAAAAAATATTCAATTTATAATTTTAAAAATTAAATGTAGAAATTCTAAGAGTCGTGTGTCTTTTTAACTTTAAAACGATATATCTATCATTAAGTAATGTCTAATAATGTGCATATGTTTAATAATAATTCTTTATACTCTAAAGTTGTTTCCTTATCTCGATGAAAGATTTTGGGTAGATCTTGAAATTCCATATCCTCGATAAAGGTTAATTAAAGTTAGTATAACTAAAGTTAGTGAGGATCAGAGTATAATTAAGGTTAATTAAAGTTAGTGAGGATCAAAATTGAACAATATCTTCCTCCACCAAACCCTACAAAGAATTTTCAGAGTATAAACAGGGGATATTTGTGAGGATCATCTTCTACGAAAAAGATGAGATATAAACAGGAGAGACAGGGGATCATCTTGCACGAGTAGAAACAGAGTATAAACAGGGATAGTTTATATAAACAACCATGGAACGAGGTACAATTTTTAATAATGGACTTAGTTTCCTTTGTGAGGATATAATTTTTCATGTTATGGGAAGGTTATCAAGGGATGCATGCATTGTGGAGGCTGCCCGATTGGGTCTTTTATCAAAATATTTTCAACATTGTTGGTATTCCATCCCTACTCTTTTATTCGATATTAACCGTTTCGAACAAAGAGGTTATCATGGTTTAGATTTTATTCATTTTGTTAATCGCACTATACTTGAACATAATGAAAGTGTGGTTGAAACTTTGAGCTTTGAGTTACCAATGGGGGCCGAGGCATTGCATTTGATAAGGCAAGAGTGGGTGGCTTTTGGAATAGATCATTCTGTGCGTATACTGAAATTAGTCGGTCGGTTGTCCACTTCACTCCCTAACGGTCTGTTTTTGTCACAAACTCTTATTCAGTTAAAATTATATCTACCGAACTACATTGTTAGGTGGGAAGATAGATATAATTTACGAAATTTAAAAAGACTCATATTGAAGCACATTGTGCTGTATGATAACACATTTTCTTCACGCCTTGAAAAATGGTGTTCCGAGTTGAATGATTTGCAGTTATTCAACTGTGATTTTAGAGGAGTAACAGAATTTCAGGCATATTTGCCTTCTGTAAAAATATTCAAGATGACATTCAATCGATCCCAAGGAAATGTGAATATAAAAGTACACTTCCCCAATGTAGATGTCCTTGTTATTTTATTGAAACAAGACGAACAGGGTCCCGGACATTTACAAGTATTGGGGCCGTTAGCTCGTTCTTTACAGTGGATAGTACACCGTCATGTACAATACATCGGATCAACTTGTTCAACATACCGACTACTCCGAGAGGTTGTAAAAATGACGAAAGAATTGCTGTCCAGCGAACAAGCACGTGTCCCGGTTGATTTTGTTAGGGTATATCTATCTCTCATTGTTTGAATAAGTGCGAATGCTTTTAAGAAGTTGTTTTGATTTCCTATTTTTTTTAGAGGTTGGCACATGTGGAGTCTCTACATCGCATTATGGCGAAGTACTTTTTTGTTAATATGCACCGTCTAGAGATCAGGTGTTCGAAGCTGCTTGACAATCTTGCTGTCACATTGGTGCTCATCAGTAGATGTACACGCTTGAATGAGCTTAAAGTCGATTTGGTGGTAATATTTTAATTTTTATTGTTTGTCGCTTATTAGTTATTACATGGTTTATTGAACACGTTATTTGTTTGGGTTTCTAAAATAAAATTGTAATTGATTTAACATGTGTAGGGTGCACCATGGGAAAACGCGGGCATTAGTGTATCCAACTACGTAAAGGACTGGAAGTTGCAAAGAATGGGATTGGAGGCATTGAATGAGGTCACGATCTTCAACTTCTCGGGTTCTAATTGTGAGCTAAGCTACATTTTGTATGTGTTGTCGCAAGCAACTGAGTTGGGTACACTAAATATCTACTGTGTTAATCAATTTTTTGATGATCCAATTGGTGTGTATAAGAGGGCATCAATTAGAGCGTATGAAGCTACCGCGTCAAACAATGTGCAAATTCGTTTCATAAAAGGGACTTACCCTATAATAAGAGTAGAATGAAAATTGCACAATAATTTTACAGTGGTTCGAAGCATCAATTTGATCCAACAATGTACTTAATTTGAATATGAATGTACGAGTTCAAGCAATTTGCACAAGGGCAATTAATTTCACATTCTTTGGCAAGATGTTCCATAACGAAATTCATAAATGAATCAACTCCGCGTACATACTCAGGAGAAATATTTCTTGCATTTTCTGTTTAATTTTTGTAATTTTTTGAATAGTAATTACGAATATGTGGTTGTGTGGAACTCGTGGTTTCAGATTATTAATTACTTGCATTTTCTGTTTAATTATGAAATTATTAATTTTTACATTGGTTTAGGGATTTTACGGATATTAAATACGAAAGTAAGTAAGCATACTGTTTTTATATTTCTAATGTTTTTGGTTTAAATGCCGTAAAATAAGTTGATACCATTCAAAGGGCGGACGTGGGTGTATTTATGTAAAATGCAAGCTGACATTAAATCATTTTTCTATTGGCATCCTATACATATTGGAACGGAAAAAATGACAACAATCAAACATTAGGGAATCCATGACTTCTTATGTAATCAACATTATGTGTACTAATCTAATATAAATTAGATGGCTTCTGCTAATGAGGTTACGATAATTGTTTTTTTTTTTTAATGAAACGTCTGCATACACCCCAAATCAAAAGTGATAAGGAAGTAAAAGCAAACAAGCCACGTGTACCTCTGATGCGGAAATGTACTCAACATTCACTGTTTATTGAAAATAATTATCTAACAATGTCAATTGAACACAAACTATTGTGCCCAACTCAACTAATTTATATTTGTATCAATTATCCATTGTTGTATCCCATTTATAACAAATAGGTATCTAAATCGATAGATATAACTTATTTTGGCCCAACCCATTTAATTTACTTTTCTGTCAATAGCCCAATTTAAAATCACCATCAACCACCAATCCTGATTTGTCTTCCATAGTTTGAACTTAAAAGGGTAGTGACAAATTAAATCCAAAAACGTATTTACATTGATCGATCCCACACATTAACATTTAATATTGATTGGAATGAGAATTGTATAAAATTGAATTATGGGCATCTTACACCGCGCAACGCGCGGTGCATTTTTAGTACCTAGTATATATATATATATATATATGTTTGATTTTTTTCGTAATCAATACCAATGCCTTGGCATGATGACAAGATGTTTCACTCATAAAGGAAAGATGGGTGATACTTGGTGGCACTGGGAGTCCAACTTTCGGAAAATATCAACCACACAAAGTGTGTTAAAACATCATAATATATATATATTGGTGGACCTCACACATATTTTATAAAATATATATATATATATATATATTTATATATATTTTGGTGGACCCTACACATATTTTAACACTGTGTGTGGTGGATATTTCCCCGAAGCTGAACTCTCGGAGCCACCAAGTATCATCCAGAAAAGACAACCACGTCTAATATAAATTAAATTATTAAAATAATTGTTGTATTATCTAATTTTGTTGTGAATTTTGTGATTTGTGTTTAAATAAATATAAATTACTCAACTCATCTCACAATATATTATTTAAACATCATGATATAATAATTCTAAATCATGAAATAATAGATATTAAACAATATAAACATAGAAATAAGATACTGCATCGATGGAGAGTTACGCGGCTTGACATTGTCCTAAAGCTATGATTTCCTCCCTACATGCATGTTTTGACGATTAATTATGACTCTAAGATAAAACCTTAGTAGCTTACAACGGTGTCTCATCCTATGTACACGACCACAAGGAGACGAGAAACCAATTCCCTTAGTCATTATGCCAAAACACTCTTGTAGGGAATATAAAATGATCTCACAAACTCTATAAAATATCTCACACTCTCAATGTGCCAACAAACAAGACCATGACCCCTTATATAGAGAACGAAAGTTTGACCATTTCAAAGAGATTAATAGACCACTAAAAACCATCATAAATCACCATAAATTAAATAATAATTATACCTAGTAATGATAAAATAATGTGGTCAAATATCACATTAATAGGGTAAAAGGTATATTACCTCCTTGTATTCTTGAAAAGAGGTACATTACCCCCTGTGTTATTAAAAATGACTGATCACCCCCTTGTGTTGCTAAAAAAGTGGCAAATAACACCCAAACTCATTTATTCAATCAAAGAAGACAAAGATACCCTTAATATAATTATTATGAGATATCTCTTCATTTATTTCTCCTTTTTAGTTTTTAAAATCATAAAATATAATATATCTATACACATAGTAGACTATAAATAATTTTGATATATAATTTTCTTTAAAAATATGTGAAATAATTTTTTTTGTTAATATTTTATTATTTTACTCAAAATGGTGTGAAACATTGAAATAAATAATATGTAACTTTAAATTTTATATTTTTTTATCTTATGACCTGCATATACTAAAAATTGGTAAAGAAAAATTTCAAATGGCCATTAAACTCATAATGTTTGTATGTTACATTATTATCATATTTTATGATATAAGTTATGATATTTATAATTAATGAATACGTACAAAAGTAATTTTCTTAAATTTTTTATATGTTAGAATAACCTGACATATTAGTAAATATAAATGCTACACATACTTATTTAATAACTATTGCTTTAAATCATTACAAAAGGTAAAATAAAGTTGGGTGATTTTATAAAATAATTCATTTAAAATTCATTCTTATATGCATAAGGGCATATTTGACATTTAAATGAGGTTGGGTGTAATTTACCTTATTTCTAAAAACACAAAAGGATAATCAACCTATTTTTAAAACACAAGGGGGTAATATGCCTTTCGCTCCACATAAATAAGATAATAATGAGACCATACGTCTAAAATAAATTATAAGAAAATAGGCACACTAATTGTAAATTTTAAGAAATTATTATTTATTTGAAATAAAGAGTAAATTAAATTTTTTTTAAAGTTTATTTCCAACCATATTTGTGCATATGTTTAACTTTAGTCTAATATTTTGGATGAAAAATTACATGTTGAAGTATACTTAATTAATATTTTTAATAATTCCTGTGCATTAAGCCATTAACACGAGAATCACACTAAAAATGTACAATTCATCATGACTTAAAATCAACTTGTTCGTTATAATTATTGAGAATTTCCTTTTTTTTATAAGGTTTGGGCGGAGTTAGTTCCAGTTGCCTACCAGCGGTCACGGCATACTTTCGGGACAAAATATCACTTACAAAATTACTAATAAATCGTCCACTAACACAAACCTCATATCGAAAAAGAGAATCAGACCCACATCCTTTTTTACATAAAGTGACTGAGCCTTACCTGAGTCAATAAATATGCACTGGGTCTTCTAATCTAAATCTATAGGTTCATGGACTATTGGGCCTTTAATGTCAAGGTCCTTTCTCAAAGATTGGGCCTCCACTCTCCATAACACTTCTGTTCGGATTTCTCTGCAAATTCTTCGATTTGAACGATTCATTTTCATTGAGCTCTCCCTGCAAATGATCCGCTGGTGTGAAGTGTGCAAAATTTGAGAAGAATTACTGGCTATGAGATTTCTGGAGAAGTAATGAAGATTCATAGCATTTTTCTGAACTCACAATTTCTTGTTCTGGTTTTCGTGGTTACGATTCTACATCGAGTCAGCGTCGACTCGGTGTCCGCACTGTGCGAACTCACCTTTAAGGACAAGAACAGAGTATACTACTACAGCTTGGCATCTCCGCTCCGTAAATTTCCCCATGGCATCCTCAGCGAAGATGGGTAATTTCCGAATCCTATGCGTATCTATACTTGTATGTATATGTGGTTGTAAAAGGTGTGCCTATATTGTGTTTTGTGTGTCGATTTATGCACAACATTTATCGATTTAGCGATTATGGATGCTTGTAATTGAGCAGTGCAATAATGGATGACTGCTAAAATCACTATTGAACTAAACGAAAAAGGAAAAAGGTTTGTTATGCAACTACTGATTTTTCTGTTTTTTTGTTTTGGTGACTTTTGGATCATTAGGTTTTACAAAGTGGCTGCTAATGGGACTGTGCTTTGGTTTCAGGTTGGCTCTATCAGGTTACAATATATATTTCTTTATCATTTATCAAAAGTACTCACATTATGTTATGTATTATTGTTGGATTATTTATTCCAATGTTTTTTTAATCAATTTGTGTTCGCAACTATTGATGTGAAATGAGCTGAATTAACTATTGAATTTTGAGTTGATTGAGATACATTGAGTTAATCATTTTTTCTTTAAAATTTAGTACTGTTTTGCATCCATTGTAATTTTTTTTATTGATGTGGAGCAGCTTTGCGGTTCAATGATATTCAACCATGATCCACCAATGTGTATAGACTGTAAGGTGAGGACTTCTCAAAGTAGTTGCATTTTTTTGCCATTGATGTTCTTGGTCTATATGTTTTCACATTAACAATTTCAGTTGGCTTTTAATTGGCTCTCTTCTAACTATAAGCTCACCACTCATTCTGCTCAGATGCACGACTCTTTTTGGTATTATGTTTAATGAACAAATATAGTACTTGAAATGGGGATTTTCACTGTAGTTTATACCACCTGGATAACAATAGCATTTTTTTGGGGTTGGGGTTGGGGAGGAAATACAGGGCAATAGTTCTAAAACTAGAGAACCCTGAGGGCTTGTATGGTTTTTGTTTTCATTTCCAAATCTCATTTCTAAAGTTGAAAATTCTTGATAAATGAGTTTTCAAATCTGTATGGTTTTATGTGTTAAAAATGAATATATATTTCGATGAATTTGATTTTGTGTGAATTTTCATACGAAAAGACGTGATGAGAATTAAAATATGTTTGGATGAATTTTTTCTGGAAGATAAGTGGAATAAGAAATTGTAACATTGATTTGACATAAAGTAAAATTGATATGTAGTTAGTGAAAGTTTGTAATATTGATAAATATGAAGTAGATGTAGTTATTTAGTAATAATTCCAATAATAATATGCACTAATTAAGGCTCAGTTAATCTTATCTAAGTTCTTCACAAAATGATCAGGAGCCTTTTTAATCATTTTGATTAACAATGAAAATGGTAAAAGTCTGAGTTCGAATTGATGACTTTGACATTCTTTACACACGCAGGATTGCGGTGGTCCATCACGTTGTGGTATGGCCTGCAGTGCACTTGTATCTAACAAAATAGAAGGTCAAACCTCAACCCCCTTTGCATTTCATTCATGTAAAATTAAGCACATAGTCAAACTTTTATATTAATAAGTTGTCAAATGTTGGAACTGGATTCATTCAACTTGTGTGCTGCATCTGAATGGGATCTTGTTTCTTCTTGATGGAAAGAGTTTACCGTGGACTTGGAATAAGGATGTGAACCGCATACTAGATCTTCATTTGCAGTACCCGTAACAACTGAAAGTTTGAAGGCCTGTGTTAATTTGCATATTTTGTTGTGATCGCGGAAAGAAAACTAGGAGTATCATACAAAAGGATTTGACCCCTAACAAGCTCTTTCATTCCAAATTTATTTATATATTTTATAAAGATGGAAAATCAGGTTTGAGTTATGTGAGAATGATAGACCTATTCTCGTACAAAGAGTAGGGCCTTGTTTGTTTATGTTTTTGATTTTGAGTTAATATCCTGAAAATTTCTCTGGAAATGTGTACAACGGAGATTCGTGTGAAAATGATGTGATGTGTGTTGTGTTTGTTTATGTTTCTAAAAATGGTTGGGACTTGTAAAATATGTCAAGTCAAAAATGATTGGTCGACGTATGATAGGTTAAATGTAAATAAAAAATTGTAAAGTATGAAAGAGAAAGAGAAAGAGAAAAGTATTAGTTGGAGTAATTGGTTATTGATTGATGATTATGAGAACTGATGGATGGAGTGATTGATAGGTAGTTTTATTGGGAAAAGAGAAAGTGAAGTTGAGAAAACCTAAATTTGGATGAAAATAGTTTGTAGTGTGGTTTTTTAGGATTTTGTGATTTAGAATATAGAAAATGGAATTTAAAAACATAAACAAACAAGGCCTAAGCTTACCACATGATTGTATTCTAAGGCCTTGCTTGTCCCTCTGATTTTGACTGGAAAACTCTATCTTGCTTACACAGGGAATGCCATCTATAACCTTTTTTATGACATATACTATCAGTTGATGATTCAAATTGATGTTGTTTCATACCATTTGAACTTAATTTTGTATCACGGGCGGTGCTTTATCAACTACTCCCTTTGTCCCAAAATTCTTACTTCTTTTGCTCAGTATAATTTAATCTTTGAACAAACTTCTCATATAAATATAGTTTTTTTGACAGTTTTAATATAAGTAAATACCAAACTTAATATGTATTATATTATTTACATTATTCAAGTAATTGAGCAATTTAATAGGTTATTTATTATAGCACTACGAGAAATAGTCAAGTTGACCGGTCATCAACAAGAGACCTATAATTTTGGGACTGAGGAATATTAATTAAATAAAGTTAATAGTTTTTAGTTTCTAATAATTAATGAAATGTTCATGTGAACCAAATAAGGACCACCGCACCAAAGTTAATAATTTCTGGTACAAACACTTGATCTCTTCAACTGAAATTCTTTTGTAGTGTGTGTTAGTAGAATGTTTATACCAACAATATGTATTGCTTGTAATTTTATGTGTATATATTCGTAATTGTTATTTTGTATACAAACTAAGTAATAAATATCATATAACAGATGTGAAAGTTTTGAAGGAAATGTTTAATAATTTCCTAATGTACTGTTCCATGAGTTCTTTTTTGAGTTAGCATTTCACTAATCTCATGCGGCCATTCCAACAGAACGATGGCTGTGTTTACTTTGGACATATGACTTATTTAATAGAACCACATTTTCTTTCTCTTTTCATTCATCAGGAAATATTTTCGGGTTTTGATCGGTCAATATGAATTAACCATGTGTGAAAGTTAAATCAGTTAATCTTTTCTATTTGAAGAAGATGCTTTGAGAAATATGTTCTCTTTGCAATTTGAATTTATAAAGGTTTTCATGTCAAGCAAACTGAGAAGTGTGACATTTCTTGTTTAAGACGCTTATACCACTAATAAGGGGTCGACTATTTGTCTTGTGACGGGATACTTTTTTGCCCGTATGGTGACTGGGGTTTCCATATATCTTAGGCTAGCCTTACCTTATTCCTTCCAGAGTCTTACTGATGACTCGTTATGCATTTCCACAAATCTTACTACTGAATGCCTCAAAGTGCTGCACGTGGTGCCAAGACACTCGCCTATACACAATCCTCATCTTCACTGAAGGCTTTCATCGCACACACCCGCACATGCTTCTACAATGGTCCCATCTAGATAGCTTGCTTGCAGTGATCCTGAAAGCAACCGATGTTTGCCTGTATTATATAATCACGAAAAAGAGCTTATTGCTTGCTGAACACAAATGCGAAAACTGTTTATTACATCAAAATTATTTTGCAGGTTATCCTGTATGTACAACTCTTGGTCATTCTTCCAGCACGCTTATTGATGTCCTTGGTAAGTTTTTCTCACAATTCTAAAAATAAAAAATGGAGGACCATGATTGGCATTATATGACTGGATGGTTTTCTAGCCTTCAGGCGTTGGCAGCCGCTACTGGCCATCACTTTTATGTGTTTCCTTATGGCTGGAATTAAATGTTAATTCAATTGCTATTCTTCAAGAATTTACACGACGTAATGTAGTTTTTCTTTCATTGGCGAATTTTTTGGCAGATAAAGAGAGTCCCCACATGGGAGCCATTGTTAAAATGACAAACAACGACCCGAAGCATAACTGTTCACTCTCTGTGTCAGTTATATGTAATACAAAAGAAGTCCAAGTACGATTTCGTTCTTTACGTTGATATTGTGAATTCTCTGGTGTCCGTATCTACAATTTGGATTGATTTTTGGCTCTGCGGCCGACATTGGTATCTGCAGGGTCCTCAGAAATTGAAGACTGTTGGGTTATGTGATTATGTGAGTACTTGAATTTCTTGGAGTTGCATCTATTAATTCAGTCTCCTCAACTTCCCAACCCATCTTAATCTTTATGAATTTTAGCCTTATATTGCGAATTATTTTGAGGTCACATACCGGTGTGCTTGTAGCTTAGCCGTTTAGTCTTTTGTGCTTTGTGATGAAAAGTTATATTGATTACAATGCGGCTGATTGCTTCATACTACCTGATGTATACCACTTTCAGTTTTTGCTGAACTCTGTTTTATTTAGTTATATTTTAATTTTGTAGGACACATGGACGCTTTCTCTTTTATATTATGTATTAGCATATTCCATTCGGTGCATTACGTATGTAATTTGTGATTCTTCAATCCCTTCTATGCATATTAGGTCATATACCCATATTGCATATAGAAATTCAGGGGCTGGGAACTAGGAAAACTTGTTGGACGCTAATGGAGATTGGCACAGGACCAACAGGAAATTTATATATGACGCAAAGGTTAAAATTTCATTATGTTAGACGAGGAAGCTTCAAATATTCAATCTTTATCATTCTGTCTAGCAATTAGACTTTAACACAGCAACGCAACAGTAGTCCTAATAATACTCAACTTGGAACTCCTAAGATGACTATTATTACGGGAAAGACTTACAATGAAACCTTTTTAGACAAATTATTATTGAATTTGAGTAGAAACCACATTAACTGACCTGACCTGACTACTGAATAATCTTAATTTTAAGAGAAATTGATGGTCGAAACTACAGGTTGAAAACAAAATAAATTAATAATCCCAGGGACCAAATCATCAAAAAAGAGAGGCGCCATATAAGAAAAGTCAATGCTTCCTTTTGCTCTTATTATTGTCCATGTATATGCAATTCATTAACCCCATTATCAATAGTTGGTCGTGTGAATGGTGGCTGACCAAGTGAGGAGTAAATGGTGACAAAAATGAATGAAAAAAGGGAACGAAACTGTGGTAAAATAGTCTTATATAGGAGATGGAAAGGTAATTTAGCATTTAAAATCTATAGTGTTAAGCAGATTTTTGTTGCTTACATTATTTTCTCTAGCAAGTGCATTGTAAAAGTGAATATATTATGTGGAAAAAACTCTCTAGTGCCGTCTGTGATAAAATTAGATTAATTGTGCAAAATTTGCTTTTCTTCACTTCTGGACTAGGAAGAATCAAAGTTACTCTTTAACTTTTTTAGTTGATGAAAAAATTGTGTATGGTATTTGTCTCCAAATAGAGAAGCCCTAGTGGTTCAATAGCTGCTACTGCTACCCTGAGGTTGGACGAGTGCCATTGCATTCTATATGTTATAGCATCTTCATTCACATCTGAAATGCTAAATTTTTTGATCACATGAGACCATTGTTGGTCAAGCATTCAGGTTTCGTTTTTTTTATGCCGGAATTGTTTGAAGATATTTGTTTTGTTAAATAGATGGGTTTCTGTATTTGTGTGCCCCAAATTTTAGTTTTTCAAGTTTATCATCCTTTCTAACTGGCAGACTACAGAGCTAAAGCACCCATTAGGCTGTGCCAAGATTATATCCTCCAATGGAAATGGATTAGGATGGTTTGGTACCTTCGTCATCATGTAAGGATTCCATATTGACTCCTGCGGTTCGTTGTACCTTTTCTAAAAACTTGTTTAATCAATTAATAATTTTCTATTTGGTTATCCAGAATCTTATGCCTCTTTGGAGGTTACCTACTGGCTGGTGGAGTTTACCGGTATTTCTTCCTGCATGTTCGTGGTATAGATGTATGTACAACCTCTTGTATGTCTTTGAAATTGGGCATTGTTTATCTCATTATTCGTCATCATCATCATCATCTTTTATTTTCTCTTTGGAAGCATCTCAGTATGTTTGGTGCTTTATTGTGTGGCCTTCTTCCCCTAGAAAGAGGGCTTTCTTTCAGATGACATTGTCATTATGAACAATAATGCAGTCTCTGAAAACCACCCAGAATCCCAGGCAGTATCAGACACTGGCACGGTTCTGACACGCCAAATGGTTTGTCCAGAAATTAAACAAAGAAGAAAAAAATCTGACATGGCACGGACATGGTATCGACATGCATGATGGTGTGACCGACTCATTTGGGACATGACGGGGTCTATTCATAGTTAGACATCACAGGGTTATTAAAAAAGATCAGGAATTCTGAAATTAATTTTCAAAAAATGGTATTATTACCTCTTCTGAAGATGCGATCTCTTTTCTCGAACATTTCACTGTTTTTAAGGTTTTGGCAACAACATAGACCACAAATGTTATCAGCTGGGGTTGGATGCCATCATGGTTACATACATCTCTCTTAGACTCTTACTACTATTTCTGTGAATAAGTTATTGATTTGATACATACACATATGTATGTGTATGTTTATTTATATAATATATATATAAAATCTGTATTGCAAAAACCATGCCTGAGCTGTGTTAGGTCCTGAATTCTTAAGTTCCATCTCCATTCATTAATAGTTTATGAATGAAGATTAGGGAAAAGGTGCTCTTGGAAGGGGTGAAGGAAGATAAACCAACATTGGAAAAATTTTAAGGGGGTAAACAAAGGCAAAAATTCTCTCTATCTAGAAATTATGTTCTTTGGGAAATAAAAACGTGAAATGCTCGTGCTCTGAAAGGAGAAGAATGGTTTCTTAAAAAAACATTATGATGTTAGTTAACATATTTTGTAACACTTTCATATTGTTATGTAGCATGAAGTGAAAACTAAGTATCATATTTGTGCATTCTCATTGAAAATATATATAGCTGATAGGTCTGTTGCATTTGAGTATTTGCCCTTGGGAAGCGACATTGTGGTGCTCCGTAATGCGAGTGTACAAAATAAGGGAGCAAATTAATGTCACACATTTCATCAAGTCTTAGAAGAAAATAATTAGTTGTGCAACCATACCAGTGTTTTTTTGGTAATATTGTATTGATTTGAAGCTTCCATGGATTTTCATTTTCCTCACTTTTCAGATAATCCCAAATTTGGAATTTTGGGCTAGCTTACCACATAAAATACAGGTACGTTCAGTATGAAAATTGCCATTTTTCCTCTAATGTTTTGGTTATTGCTCTATCGCCGTAACTATATGAATACGATTTTCATATGCTATTCCCTTAATTTGGCCAGAGTTTGTATCTCTCTTTAATGCGGAGATTCAGAGGACCTTCACAAGGTTACAGGAACTCGTATTCTCCAGTGAACTTTTGAGCTCATTTTCATGTAACAGCGGTAGCCTCAATATGATGAAAGTTGTTTGCTCCTATCCTCCCCTCTCCTTATTGGGTCCGGCCAGCATTAAGCTTCTGGTACTGTCTGTGAGGTATCTACTGAAACAGCTGATGCCAAAAACGATGGTCTAATCCTTTCTCACTTAAATCATATTCTTTACAGCGGACGGAATCAAATCTCTAATCATTCGTTCTTGTTAGCTCATTTACAGTAATTTTCTTACTTCCAGAACTTTCATATTGTGCTCATATACTTAAGAACAGGTCTAAAGATGTAAAAGTGGAGTTTTAGTGAAACTGAAATATGTTGTGTTTTAATTTGTTTAGTAATCACCTTCCCATTGCTGGACTTGAGAGTTAGTGAGAAACTTTTCTGTGCGTTTGCGGTCAATTCTTTATAAAGGCAGTACTACGCGATGTGAATTCTTATAATTATTTGTGTTGTTCGTCAATTGCATAACACATCTTGAATCTTGTTAATTTGAATAGTACCACAGTCGATTAATCTAAAAGAACGAGTCATCATATGTTTTGTCTGGGAGTTAGAAAGTTACGGAATGTATCGTCAAATATTCAATATGATTTTGCAAGATCCAGTTTCGTTCAAGGAAATAGATTCCTAGCCAACTGAAAGTATTTCCTGATCAATCCATTAATGAGGATTTGGCATATCATGATCGAAGAGTAATTTAAGTTATACAATGAGAAAAGGTTGACATAATGATGACTTCTAGTAATTAAAACGGAAACCATGTCGCATAAATTAAATTGGTTTGGTGTAGATTTGATTTACTCATAAATAAAAAATGGGTTTGGTGTGGAATTGTTGTTTGCCTTCGTCCTTATTTGCTAATAACATCACTTTTTATATTTGCAGCTGGTGTGACATTGCTTTATATTGGTTAACTTACTGTCATTGAAAAATAACAAATTTTCACTCTTTGTTTGATTTTGGATCGTATTAAGGAAAACAAGAAAAAAATGATTTTCTCGCTTCATAATGATAGCATATGTGCTTTATTTTTAGGGAAAATTACACACAGACCCCCTAACTTATTGTGTAATTATCAAAACCTCTCTTCACTAGTTCACTTATTGAAAATTGCCAACACACCCCTCAAAGTTTCTGTTTGTAAGGTTTACATGTGGTAAAATTGTAAGAATTTTTGAACATACAGGGGGTATAATTGTAATAAATTCTTAAGAGGGGGTGTGTTGGTAATTTTAAATAATAAGGGGATGTTTTGGTAATTACACAATAAGTTAGGGGGTCTGTAATTTTCCCTTATTTTTATGTTCTTTTCATTTTTCTAACCACTGCCAAACAAAGCACTGAAGTTCCAATGACTAATACTTTTCTTTTTTGGGTAATTAATGCCTAATACATTTGCTTGTCTTATAGAATGAATGAATTTCGTCAGGCGGGCATGTCTCACTCAATAGATATATATAATTTTTCTCTAAAGAGTTTTATGTTAAGCTGATATAAATATATTCTCCTCGCTGGGATTCTGGAACTACCGTTTTCTAGAACTCACACTTCCAATACGCACTTGCACATTTGATATGATGAAACAAAAAAAATTCATATTCAAATTTTTGATGTCTTGGTGAAGTATTATTTAAATCGCTAGAAGTAAAACAATACGATGAATGACAAATTTTATGATTTTTTTTTTTAAATTCTAGACGAAAGCATACCCTGATCCAATATGACTTTAAGAAATTGAAAATTGTCTTGTGAAACATTTATTTAATTTTAGAGGCAAATAATATAATTGGGGTATGGGACCATGGGGAATACTTGTGCTGCATGCATAAGTTTCTGCTGAAATTTTATTAGAGTACAGGGACATGAAAGAAAATCTCAAGTTTTGGACCAAGCACCTAACAACTGAAGTTGAAATTTTACCAAAAAATCTCAATCACTCTCCACCTAAACTTCACCAAATCCTTTATACATTTATTTCACTTTTTTAAAGGTTGCTTAGCAAATGGCATAATTAAATTATGAAGAAAATGATTTACCATCTTTGCCCCCACAACCCTTGTCTTAGAAGTCAAGCAAAATTGAAGGTTTTCTTTCTGTCATACCATCATTCATGATTCCACATATCTGGAAATATATGATTGAACCAATTACTTCTATTTGTTGATAATTAAAGGACAAAATAATAGGGAACCCCTAATAAATTTTTTCTAAAGTAATGGTCATGATATCGAATTAATTAAAAATTATCCTTTTTCCTTGGTGTTCACTAAATTTGACGTTGAGGATCGTAATGGATGCAACACATGCTACATTTCTCACTCTATGTATGTCAATAATGCCAAGAAAGTAGAAGTAACACTCACTATTTTATTAATTGGCCCGTTCGAATAATATACTGACAAGAAACCTTTGTAGTCTCTGCAAATACTTCTCACACAAAGATTATGGATCCGAATTTTGTGAATCAATTACCTCTTAAAAAGAGACGTTTCAGATCCATGAAAATCTTGATGGGACTGAATTTGCGAGGACTCATCTTTTAGATAGTAGTTATGATTCAATTTAAACAGTGCACTGTAAAGTAACTCGTATTATCATGCATAGGAAATTTTATGTTGGTTGCCTCTCATATGGGTTTTTATTTAAATAAAAAAATGTATATGTGGCGAATCACCTATGTATAAAAATCCTTTATTTGACAAGAACTAAATGAAAAAAAATTAGTAGTTGGGTGAGATCAGACAGAATTTTGACTTTACACTATAGTAATGGATTTAACTTGTATCTAAAATCTGAGTATTGAATTTTTATTTCCTACATTAGGTAGATGATTGACCTTCAAGAAAAAAAATATTAATTTTCATTCATTACAAAAAAAGTAAATACAAAATTAAGAGTTTCTTGTTTCCAATTATGTAAACAAAGCAACCACATAATTTAGTTAATTCCACACTCATGATTAACCATGCAATTTTCACAAAATGTAAAACCATAAACATCCCAAGTCGTCAAACCAATCCCCTTTAAAATAGTATGATTACTCCAACACATAACTTATAATTATATTTCAGTATTTCTTCTGTTTCACTTCATACATGATACAATTAAAAGTACAACCACTCTTATTCACAAGATTCTTAAATTAAATTACCCCTACCTTACATACAATTGTATTTATTCAACCACACTCCACATATGGCATAACATTTCATTAACAAACAAAAATCTTGTACACACCTAAATTATCAAAGGGGCTTCTTCAAACAGATGAAGCCACCACCACCATCCTCTCCTTCCTCCTCCTCCTCTTCCATTCTTCGAAAGGGCCGCCTCTCGCCATATCTCGTCACTTTATTAGCCTTCATCCTCTTCGTCACCATCCTCTACGGCGAGGACTTTAGTTGCATCTTCGCTTCCCAATTCGACCCTCACCCTCCATCCCACATACACCAAAGCTTATTATCAATAACTAGTGAGTAATTAAAATTTTACGCGCATATGTTCTTTGTACGCGTATATACATACGTGTCTGACTTACGCGCATGTTTACGTTTATAATGTGTGCACTTTTCTACATATAAATGTTACATTGATTTGCATTGTATTTTTTTTTTCTCCTTTTTTGGTGTTAGAGAAGAAAGGAGAAAAGTTGGCTTTCGCCATAGGAGAGGGTGAGAAGGGGTGTGATGTCTTTAGCGGGAGGTGGGTGTGGGACGATACTCGACCGTTATACGAGGAAGAGGAGTGTCCGTACATTCAGCCGCAGCTGACGTGTCAAGAACATGGCCGGCCGGATAAGGACTACCGGAATTGGAGATGGCAGCCTCATGGCTGTTCTCTTCCAAGGTTTGCCATTTTTCTATTTTTCTGCATTTTGATTTATATATATTATGGACCTTGGGATCAAATAGTTTAAATGATCTAGATTGAGTCTTATATCTTACCTAAAGTATAGGGATGTATTTGATCCGTACCCTATATATATATATATATCACTAGCTGGCAAAAAACATATATATGCTTTGGATGAATTCATGTGGAGTTTCTGAAGATAATTTCTTTATTTATAGTTTGAGATCGATGTTCACAATGTGCTTGAATATATTTGTCTTCATTTTTTATTATTTTGGAGGTTTATATTTATATTGTTTGGTATGGAAGATTCTGATGTAGATAATCAATTTTTCTTATTTATACCTCTTTTATTACTTTGTGACATTGAATCAGAATGGTTACGTTAATTAGTCTCTTGTAGATGTTAAATTATTCCCAACTTCCTATTTTATAGAATTTTTCCTAGTATGATAAATTTAAAGACATTATTTTATTTATTCGTTTCTGCTCAAATATATTTGGGACGTATCCAAATAAAACATTATTTCTCAAAATGGAAATACTTTTTCATGCAAATATATTCTATCAATTAAAGTAACGAGTATTTGCACAAAAGTGTACCAAAAATTAGCATAAAGTGAAACGAAAAGGGCATTTGTGTGTGCCCTTTTTATTTTTGACCATAAATGCACTAAATCAATATGTCCGAGCTAGGATTACATGTTGAGTCAAGCATCCTCAACTAGAGCTGGATTTCGAGTTCAAGTCTAAATATACATATTCGAAAGACTCGCATGCTAACTCACCAACCGGTAAATATTTATTCATAATCATATATAAATATATCTATATATATATTAATACACATATATATATGTATGTATGTATTAATATATATTTTTTATTTTGGCTCGAGTTTGAGCTTGTTTCTTTTGACTTGTTGAGCTAGAACTAGAGTTTAGAATATATGACTTGAGTTTGAGTCGAGCAATTTCATCAAGCTCAACTTAATCAGTTTGGGTCGTTAGTCTCTGCACAATGCATACTACTGCACACACAATTTTATTTTCCTCAAGGATCACATGAACTAATTTATTTTCTTTAAGAGGAAGGAAGTCAATGAAAATTGAACAAGACAAATTTTAGTTTGATATCATGATATATACATCCCACCATATGTTAGTTCAACGGTTCCACCGTTCCATCTGCTCTTTCTGTATAATATAACATTAATTAGCTGATCAATAATTACATATATATATTGTCAACGAATAATAATAATAATTATAATATATACCCTGCTGACCCCTTGCACCCCTGAATCTGACTCAAGAAATGTTACAACTTACAAGTCATCTCTCCATTTGGATTTATTCTTTTTGAGATTTGTCGAATTTAATTTAGTTTCGGATGATGGTTACAGTTTCTATTTTGAAACATCACAAAATACAATTCCATTTGGTAAAATTAAAATAGTTTTATTTTCGAGAACTACAATCTCACTTAAAGTTATAATTTTACATCACTACAACGACAATCTCATTTGGTAAAATTCTATACGACAAAATGTTTAGCAAACTTGTTCTCGTCCTGAGTTTTTTTTTGACTACTATCCTTACAGTTTCAATGCAACACTAATGCTCGAAACACTTCGTGGAAAACGAATGATGTTTGTTGGCGATTCCCTCAATCGGGGCCAGTACGTTTCTATGGTCTGTCTTCTTCACAGAGCTATTCCTGAGGACGCTAAATCCATGAAAACTAAGGGTTCACTTACTGTTTTCACAGCCAAGGTGACATTGATTTCTTACACAAATTGTGTAGTATATCGCAAAATAATATTTTTACTTCTGTAAGTTCACTTATTTACAAATTTCATCTTTTTTCTACATACCGATTTAGCAATCATACACTTCTGTTTTGATTCATTGACAATTTCAGTTAATTTAGTCAGAAAATTTGAAAAATCGATAAAACAGTATGACAACGTGTCATTCAATTAGGGGATTTTTTTTTCCATCAAAATTTTCTGGCTAAATTAGACTGAAATTGTTGTTGAGTTCAAAGCTAATGGAGCAAAATTGCTAAATGAACATTTAAAGAATGGAATATTGAAAAATAGGTTATAACTTACATACTGAAAATGCAATTTTGCCTATGCCCTGTATCCAAGCACTACAAATTTTTTAAATATGTGCAAATAAAGATACAATTAAGATATTCATAGAGTAGAAAACTAGATAAAAAAATGATATTATTTTCTTTTAAAAATTCGTCTACTCAACCGAGTGTTATCTTTTCAGGAATATAATGCAACAATTGAGTTTTATTGGGCACCATTTCTCCTGGAATCAAATTCTGATGATGCAATAGTACACAGAATAAGTGATCGAATCGTGCGAAAAGGATCGATCAACAAGCATGGAAAACACTGGAAAGGAGTCGATATTATGGTGTTCAATACTTATCTATGGTGGATGACAGGCCTCGAATTCAAGATCCTGTAATTAATCTCAATACTTTATATATCTCGTCAAAATTAAATATTACATAACTCACTCGTGTTTTATCGAGTCTTTTCTTGAAAAAAAATAAAATAATCATTTAAATTTCCTATATTTGTAAATAGGCAGGGATCATTTGATGATGAAGAGAAGGACATTGTGATTCTGCCCACAGAGGAAGCTTATCGTATGGGGATGAAAAGCATGTTGAGATGGGTTAAGAAAAATATGGATCCCAACAAAACAAGAGTGTTTTTTACTAGCATGTCACCTTCACATCAAAAGTAAGCTAAATTAATACCAATAAATTTCTCTCCACATATATCCTTTTTATTTAAATTGCGTTTTAGTCGAGTAAGTTGATCTATTTTCAATATATCATTTATTGTGATTTTAGTCCACCACAACTAAAATTTTACTCGGTGGCAATTTCAATTTTATGGTGCTGGAGACTTCGAATTTCAGTAACAAACGTTATACACCCAATACTTTGTGTAGGTGCCAAAAGAATTACCTTTTCCCAACAAAGGGTTTTTTGCATTGTTTTAAAAAAATTTCGAACAAATTTTGAGTATTAAGGCTCAACGACAAACATCATTTTCTATAACAATACATATTTTAGCTTGAAATTATCATATGTAAGTATTCTAAAGCTATGTATGCAACTTGTCATTGCTAAAACATGATTAAATGCAACGAAAATAATCTCGTAGTTACAAAAATTGTTGCAAATTTTACCGTTTCTTGTAGTGAAGGTAAACATTCTCGACTTTGTTTGGGGTGCAACACCATTCCGTCAAACTCGTCTCCCTTGTTTAATACTCAACAATCGAGCCAATCAATTTCCCCCATTGAAATCTCCAAGTTTGATGCATGTCACCTTCTGGGGGACGGCGAAACTTTCTGCCAAATGAAACTGAAATTCCCACATAGTCAAATCTTAATGGACTTCAATAGCAAAATGTAGATAAAAGATGAAGCCTGAGAATAGACCAACTTTTCGTTATATATATGTATATAAGAATTCTCATTTGTTGTACCTTATACACCACAATTAGTTTACATATACAATTTGGTCTAATGTACTTATATTATGTGGTGCTTAATTTACAGGAGCATTGACTGGGGAGGAGATCCAAATGGCAACTGCTACAACCAAACAACGATGATAGAAGATCCTACATACTGGGGATCAGACAGTCGAAAAGGCATAATGCGTGTAATTGGCGAAGTATTCAGCAAATCAAAGGTTCCTATCACATTTCTAAATATTACGCAGCTCTCAAGTTATCGAAAGGATGCACACACATCAATTTACAAGAAGCAATGGAACCCTTTAACCCCGGAACAACTTGCCAATCCGGCGAGCTATGCAGATTGCGTGCATTGGTGTCTACCTGGTCTTCAAGATACTTGGAATGAGCTTTTATTTTCAAAACTTTTCTATCCCTGAAGGGAGTTTGGTAATTGAAAGAAAGAGCAGTGTATATTGGTGTAATGAATGATCAATTCTTTGGCACAGAGAGAAATTGTAATGATTTTTCTCACAAAAAATTCTGAACACTTTTTTTGGCCCGGGAAATTCATTAATGAGTTTCTAGCAACAGAATTAAAAAAAGTTAGCATAATTATCAGCAACTTATTGGCTGTAAATGACGGAATTAAATATTAAAGGGTAAAAAGTAACGAACTATTTTGTAGCGATTAAGCATATTATCATAAATGTCAATTCTAAGGTACATAGTTGAGTGACAAACTCATTACAAGCGGTGGCGGATCTACCCTTTGCCAAGGGGGCAGTGCCCCCACTGAAAATTTCATTTTCCCCCCAAATATAAACATATTTGCAAATTTTAACTTTTTAATTATATTAGTGCCCTCCTCAAATTATTAAGTGCCCCCTCAATTTTGAAAGTATTAAATGCCCCCCCCCTAATTTTGAAAAATTATTTTTTTACCTTACAAAATTTTTTATATTTGAATTTCGCCTCCCCTCAAGATTGAAAAATATCACGTTTTCTCCCTTTACTTTGAGTTCACCCCCCAAAACCCAAAATTCTGGCTATAACAAAAGAGGTATAAAAATATAAATTATATCAAAAGTTGTAATTGGACCTAATTAGTTATTATATTTGCCCCCATAAATATACCGTACTGTACCCCCCTCCGTAAAAAACCTAGTGCCCCCATTGAGCCCAGGTTCTGGATCCGCCACTGATTACAAGAAACTATATTTGATGGAAAAATGATGCAGCGGAAGTGAGTAAAATTTCAAAAAAAATTTCACTCATAATACATTGATAGAAAACAACTAAATTTGTAGTCGTCCTATATTTTTAACAACTTTACTTTTGAACATTGAGATTAAAAGAGTTGTGTGGGTACATCACGGAAAAATCTATGTTAGGTCATGTTCAATGGTCCTAGTGTCTATGTCTCTCACACAGTAAAGTGTATTGTGTGGTCCTCACACACAGTTGTGTGAAAGAGATAAATACAGAATACAAACTCAGACTATTAGACTCGGTCTGACATAAAACTACCCATCAATCACATAAACTTCTATCGTAGTATATTTAAATTTGTGATTTTTTGAAGTTCTTGATATTCTCAGTACTCACTGCTCGATCTAGAACTCCGAAACTATAAAGTTTTAAGATATCCATTTGTGTGATATGATTAAAGTCTGTACTATAGAATCAAAGGGCTTGACTTTACCTTCTTCTTTTTTAAAACAAAAACCACCTATGCTATGGTGAGGGATTTTTTTGGGTCCCCTCCTGTCTGTATATCAAAAGAAAAGTAGTACAAGCGATTTCAAATACAACTAAAGGTAAATGAAAATAGGAGTACTACTCCTTTACAGAGATAAACGAAAGTTAGGAAAATTGAGAAAGTCTAATCTAGTAACTCCCCAAATAACACCATGCAATCGGTTAAGAACTTGACAAGAAGAAGCTTCACAACCTTGATTAGCTAGTAAATCAGCAGCTTTATTTCCTTCACGGTACACATGAGAGATGGACGTTTCTAATTGTTCAAGAGAATTTTTGATGGATTGTAAAATAAATTGAAACCTTCAAGCACCCTTGTACTTTGATGAGAGAAGCTGTATAAGACTAAGGGCATCCACCTTAATCCACGCTTTGTTAAAGCCTCTTTCTAAACAACTTCTCAAACCATGAGTAAGAGGAGCAAGCTCGATTTCCATATTAGTAACAATACCAAGCGGTTCCCAAAATGCAAAAACAACTTTACCTTCACGGTCACGAGCTAAACCACCTGCAAGTTATATGCCCACGTTGTCCCTAGCTACTCCGTCCGTATTGAGTTTAATCCAACTAGGTTGAGATTTTATCTAGTAAACCAGCAAAGGTTTTGAAACTGAAGAGGGGGGGTGGGGGGAGGTTGGGATCAAATGAGAGATACCCCAAAGCTCAGCCACATTTTTATCCCTGTCCAATGGAAATTTTTCAAAAATTTGCAATTGTTGATAAACTTGACATTTTCTCTGATTTTAACAACAATCCTCTCCTCAACAAACGGGTAAGTTTTTATGCTTTTTGTCGTTCCGAGCCAACTAAAGATACCATAAAATAAGAATAGGAAGTATTGTTCAAATATGGTCTTTGAATTTGAAAGGAACCGAGTCTTTCCAAGTTCTCAAGACCATAATACCGCTATTCAAGGGATTGGCAGTAATATGAAAGAAAAGTTCAAATTAACTCCAAACTTTTATGGCACACTGATTTTGAACAAAGATGTGAGAAACGATTTCCACTTGGGAGCAACATCGATCCACATTTGGATGATAAATGAATACCCTTCCTTTGCATTCGGACATCTACCGGTAACCAGTCACGAAGAAGTCTTCAAATGAAAACAGAAATTGTTGCCACCATAAGGAGAGAGCAGATAAGATCAAAACATTGGAGGGGAAGTGAAGGGCCTCGAATGAATTCCCAGGCAGATTTAGTAGAGAATTCTCTAATTTTGGAAAGTTTCCAGATCATAGAGTCGTCTTCTTGCATTGAAATTGGAATATTTGAGATCATATCAACTAAACACTGGGAAAGAGATTCATTGAGCCGGGTTAGATCCCAATTATGACCATTCTAGTAGTCTTTCACTCAGACGTGGTCCAAATGGGGATTACCGGCTAACTCTTGGAGGTGGCCTTCCATCAACCATTGATCTTGCCAAAAAAACATATTTCCATTACCGATTTTCTAGAAGATGTGATCTTGAACTTCTTCTCTAAATTTACGAACCGTACGCCACGTTGAGGAGTCATTAGGCAGCGAGCGAAAGCTCCTAGGAAGAGGCCATAGCAATACTCGCGTAAAAGAATTTGGTCCAAAGGGAGTCTTGTTCTCTGAATCTCCACACAACTTGTAGGAAAATGATTTCACCATAACTCTGAAATTTTTAATACCCAATCCTCCCCCTTCAAGAGAGCAACAAATTATTTCCTAAGAAGCCCAATGTGTCCGTTTCTTCTCACTCGTGGAATCCCAAAAAATCTATTTAATAACCTCTCAATTTGGAGAATATTGCTTATGGGAGGTTCCAGGACTTGACAAAAGTAAATAGGCATAGAGCACAAGACACTTTTAATCAATTGCAAACAACCCCCGTGAGAGAGAAATGCATGTTCCCAACTGCTAACCCGGGCTCGCATTTTGCCCCCAAGATTGTTAACAGAATCTTTTTTTTCTTCCCTTTGTGGAGGAGAGCTCCAGGTAGGTAATAGGGAGATTGGATTGAGAGAAACCGATAGTTTTCTTGATCATTTGAATTTTTATATGCCATTTTTAATCCGACCACGAAGATACTTCTTTGTAAGTTTATGCTTTGTCCCGAAATCTTCTTATCAGAATGCAAGAAATTCTTGAGTAAGATTAGGCCAGATTCTTTACAAGATGTGAAAATGATAGTATCATCTACAAGTAACACCCATTTATCCCCCGCTAAATCTAAAATGGAGATGCGGATGAGAATTGAACAAGAACGAAAGACCCCGCGAAAGAGCTTCTAAAACAAGTATGAAAAGGGCCGGCGAGATTGGATCGCCTTGTCTCAATCCTTGGGAAGACTTGAAAAAACCGGTTGCTTTTCCATTAATAAGAATTAAGAACCAACAATTTCAATAGCGTGTCTGATAAGCAAGATGAAACGGGGCAGAAACCCCATGTTTTCCCAAAATCTTAAGCAGGAAACTCCACGAGACTCTCTCGTAAGCTTTGGACATGTCGAGTTCTAACACGATATTTCCTTTACAATTGGGGTAGTCAAGGGAGTGGATCATTTCTTGTGCTAAAAGGATGTTGTCTCCGATTAAACGGCCTGACGCTAAACCACTTTGGGAAAGTGAGATTGTTGAGGAAATGATCTGCTCAAGTTTTTAATAAAGGAGTTTTTTCAAAATTTTGTTTGCTACATTGCAAAATAAATGGGACGGAACTCAGACCACGATCGAGGGGATTCTGATTCAGGAATGTGGATAATGGTTATAGCCGAGAAACTAGGAGGCAAAGGAATACCACAAAAGATATCTCGGACGGCTTCAAAAATATCCTGACCTCTAAAATCCCAACAAGATTGAAGGGAAAGAGCGGTGAAACCGTCGGGACCAGCCATCATATCTGAGCTAATGTCGAATACAACCTGTTTGATATCCGCTAAAGAAGGAATGTCACATGCACCTCTAAATAGATCTGCTTGGATAGGAAAGGATCTGAAGGGTTGGGGAGGGTCTGATTTTTTGGGCTTGAGAGAAGGTTTTTAAAATATTCCACTCCGGAGAGAAGGTTCCGAGATTTCTCTATTCACATCGTTAATAGAGTGAATATTGAAAGATTTCACTTTTTTTCTTGTTGACTAAGGCATGAAAGTATTTAGTAGTTCTTTCTCCATGTTTGAGCTATTTACATGTACTCTTGTGCTTCCAGAGAGATAATTCCATTGCTAGAGCAACTTTGATTGCTGCATTTTTCCAATTTTGTTGGATTAGATGGGATTGAGATGGGCTGTGGCTTTTTTTAACTTCAGAAGCTTCTATTTCCGCGATTTTGACATCTTGGAAAACATTCCCAAAATCCTTGTTCCATCCTTTCAGAAATTGCTTAAGCCGCACCAATTTAATGTGTAGCTTTAACATGCCAAAAGCTTCTATAAGTTGGGACCAATTTTCTTTCACCTTAGAGAGGAATTTGAGATGTTTTATCCACATATTTTGGAACCTAAAAAGCGAGGGGCTCCTCCGGACCAATTTATTTGCTAGAATAATGAGCGAACAGTGGTCTGAGATGCCTCGGGAGCCATGAGACACCCGAATGTTATCAAACTTTTCCACCCATCTCAGGGAGATCAAACTCTGCTGAGTCTCTGCCAAAGTCTTCAATTAGTCCATGTGAACGGTTCTCCCTTGAAACCCACATCCACAAGTCTACTAGCCGCAATCATATTGCCAGAATCTTCCATAGATCCTAAATTCGAGTCTTCTCCACCTCTTCGTTCGCTACTAGTGAGAATTGTGCTGAAATCATCCCCAACAAGCCAAGGGTCATTAGATTGGTAAATATTGATAAGTTCCTCTCATAAAGGTCTCTGATCAAGAGTTGTATTGCATTTTGCATAAACAAATGTGCAAGTAACAGGCTGATCAAGCAGGTTGTGGTTAATCCTTATGTGAAGAAATTGTTCGTGGTCCCGAAGAATCTTGATATGAACTCCTTCTCCTCCAAAACATCAAAATTTATGAGATATTTTAGCCAATGATGAAGTAAAGCCAAATTTTCTTCTCCAAAATGGTTCTTCCAACTGGACAAATGGATCCAAAACAACTAATATTTGCGTTTATTGGTGTGACAAATGCGGTATAGGGCACTTTCTTTTTCTGGGTTACCCACGCCCCTAATATTCCATATGATCAACTTGGTCATGAAAACCGTTTTGATGAGGGTGAAGAAGTCATTATTAGCCATGGCTAAATTTTGAGCCGAGATCCCAAAATTTTTGTACTGGATCAGTGGATATTTTTAGTGGGCTGATTTTCTGGGCCGTCAAGAGATTTGCTTCTCTTGTGATTTTTTCTAATTAAGGCATCTTCACAAACAATTTCTTGAGAATCAAGAATCGATTCTGGTATGAATGATTCTTGAACTTCAATGGAACAAAAGAGAATATAGATGGGAGCTCAGAAAATTTTCTGAAAGATAGGACCAGGACAGGCAGAAGAAGCGGATGATTGACAACTTCAGTTATAGCATTTTCTAATTTATCAGGTTCTTTTAAAGATTATCCTTTGAGGCAGAAACATTGATTTCTTCCTCATTTTCTTTAATGGCTGGCAAGGGGCAGCAATTAGACTTTTCTAACTCTTTGTTTTTAATACTCTGTGCAAGACTTGAATCCACAATATACGTGGAATTGAAAGACTCGGGGACCTCTTCAACTACTATCATACATTTCCCTTTCTTTTTGTTTAAGAGAGACCGAAGGATGATTAACATCAGTTCCAATAGGAGGTGCTCAGTTTTTTGGTAACTTAGTGAGACAATTCTTTTCAAAGTGACCGTAGTGTTTGCAAGCTTGGCAGTATTACGGGAGGTTTTCATAAATAATCTTCTGGGTAATATCGCCATCATCATCTCCGAGCTAAATTTTGTGTACAAAGGGGGTCTAAGAGGTAAATTTCAACACAGAGGCGAGTAAACAAGCCTGGTGTAATATGTCATGGGTTCATCTATCTTTAGCGGAGTACCAAGGAGGGAGGCAATATTGTGAATGGATTTTTTATGAAAATACGCAATAGGGAGTTCCAGAAGAGAAACCCACACCAGGACAATAGGGGATTATCTGAGTGTGAGAAATCTTTGCTCCATTTTAAATGTTTTCATAGGAAAGCCATCAATCAACCACTCTTTTTTCATCCAAATACGAGTATAATCCTCATCGCTAGAAAGATATGTGATAATATGATCAAGAATACTTACTGTACAAAAGCCTTTTAGTCTAAATCTTGCAAATTGTGCTCTGATTCTAGAAATAAAAAGGAATCCCATTGTAAATTTACCAATTAGGGCAAATTTTAAAGCGGCGATCATCTCATCCATTTCCTACCGGGAGTAGAAAAGTCCGCAAAGCCCTCTCTTCATGTTGGGCTCGCCAAAACCTTTAGCACCAATGTCGATGGTGGATTTTTTAGCTGCGCGGAGAGAAGAAGGGCTCAGAGAAGGGCCCAAAGATGACTGGAGAGCATCTCTGAAGCTCCGGTGGGAAGGTCTCGATGGAGGTTTGTCCGGAGGTTCACGAGGAAAGGCTAGAAAGGGGCGGAAGACATGGTGGAGGAAATGGGAAAGACAGAGAGAGACGAGGAGTAAAGCCACTCCGGAAAAAAATAAATAGCACCTAAAAGAGATTGATAATAGTAAAAAGTGGATGGAAGAGAAGATAACTAGGGCGTGAGGGGGAAGTCAGCAATTTTAGACCCCAATTACATATGGCAAAGCAAATTTAGATCCCATTGAAAAAGCAAGTCAATTTTAAACCCCTGTGGGACCCATTCAATTGAAAGTTCTAAAATACCCTTACCAATCAAATTATATTAAAAGAAAAAAAAATTCCTTGTGGGACCCATTCACTTGAAAGTTTTAAATTACCCTTAACTAATAAAATTGTATTAAAAGAAAAGAATAAATCATCCATTTGGAAATATCTAAAATAACCCTACATTCAATCCAATAATTAAAAAAAAAAAGAGAAAAAGACCGATCAAGAGGGAGGAATACGTTTTCCCCCAATTCAGTCCAATCTAGGGTTCATATTCGCCCTATTTTTCCCCCCAACTGATTCGAAATTCTTCTCAATTGATTGATATTAACCAAAGAAGTGTTGCGCATTGTTGTCCTCTACTTCGGAAGACTACAATTTGTTGCTTTGGCCGTGCAATAAGGAGTTTAATCGAACCGAATAATTGGTAAATTTGTACATTATTTCATCAAATTCTTTGTTTAAATAATGTAATAAGGTGTTTGAATGGATGGGTTTTCTCTATTTCCCCGAAATTTCCCAAATTTCGTTTTTATGCAGTTTTTTGGACCAATTTTGGCTCCTTCTTCTTCATTGTGACTGTGTGTGGTGTGTACTGTCCAAGATTAATTAGGTTGTTTAATCCTCTTAGCTTCTTCGGTGTAATCTCCCGTTAGTTTAGGTATCTTGATGGATGGGTAGGTTCTGCTGTGGTAATATGTAAATGTAGGCAATGTATGCAGTAATATGTACACGTAGGCAATGTATGCAGGCACTGTTTCCCCTGTAGGCAATGTATTCAGGTTGAAGGTGCGGTAATATATAAATGTAGGCAATGTATGCAGGTTGAAGAATACTGGGTATACTCATTTAATCGTTAAATAGTTTCGATTGCAACAACTGATTTTTGTTTGTTCATTCAGTAGGAAAATGTCAGACTATCTATTGTACTATCGATACGATGGAGAGTGGCAGAAGAAAGATGGAGAATTTGGAGCATATGAATGGATTTTAAGGAATAATTATGAAATGCACAATACAATAATTGAAGAAGAGGGAGATGATCTTAAAGCGATAACGGTTTCAAAGTTGCATGATTTTATATTTGAAATGACTCCTTTTAAACGGGAGGACTTTGAAATTAAGTGAGTTATGTGCCCTTGTCCTGTAAAGGTTTGAACCCTAAATATATTTTGACCAATTTTGATGTAAGGTGTTATCTTGTGGACCAATGTCGTATATCTAAATGTAGAAGCATTCTCCATGTTGAGCTTATTAAGAAAATGGTTCCTGTAGAACATAATTGGTTTGAAAATGGTAATGTTGTTGATATTGATGATGCGGAATCTGATACTGAGGACTCAAGTTCTTTTGTGGATGTCAATTTGGTTGAAGACTATACATCTGCCCCTGGTAGGCCGGGTGTTGTTTTAGATAAGCCGATGTCCCCACCCATATCGATGGCCTCTGCCCCAACTCCTGTGAAACATTTCCTCCAATTGATGAAAATTTAAAATCAACTCCCTTGCCGACTCCAAATGTTGAAAATCTGCAATCAACTCCTGCGACTCCCTCTAGTCCAATACCTGGTTACACTACACCTTTCTCAACGGATGACTCAATTCCAATTCTTCGAGCTACTGTAAGTGAACCACTTCTTGATGAGGTTGTTAAAACCTTCAGTTTTGTTGATGGTATAAATCTGCCTATTAGACATGAATTCAGTAGCAAAGATGAGGTGTTCGACATGGTTTTGGAAACTTCGTTGAAAACAACTTTCAATTTTAAAAGATCTAAGTCGACAACAAAGACATTCTCTTTTAAATGTAGGGTCCCGGATTGCAAGTGGAGTTTGCGTGCGGGAAAGACTAGAGGGTTAGATGTTTTCTCCCTGCGCGTTCATAATAATATTCATACATGCTCACCTTCATTGGGATTTAGAGCAGAAAAAAGTAGCGCATCACAGGTTTCTAGGATGTTGTTAAAGACTTTCCCATCTCAGTATGATACACCGGCTCCAAAGATAATATTTGACATGATGTTAGCCCAGGGGCTTTAGGTTTCTTACTCGAAAGCCCTACGAGGCAAACATCTAGCGAGAAGTACTATCAGGGGTGATCCCAAGGAAAGTTATGTTTTTTTTCCGAGTTATTTGTATATGCTTAAGCAGGTGAATCCCGGTACAGTTACTAACATATGCACAAATGTGGATGGAAAGTTTATGTCTTCATTCTTTGCATTGGGAGCATGCATTGAAGGTTTTAAGGCCATGAGGAAGGTAATTGTTATTGACGGCACGCATTTAAAGACCAAATATAAGGGTGTATTATTAGTTTGCACTGCATAAGACGGAAACAAACATCAATATCCTTTTGCTTTTGGTGTAGTAAAAAGTGAATGCGATGCATCATGGTCTTGGTTCCTGGACAAGCTTAGCGAGGTCATACCCGATTCTGAAGATTTGGTCATCATTTCAGATAGAAACGGAAGCATCATAAATTCAGTTTTGATTGTGTATCTCAAGGCTTCATATGGATATTGTTCTTATCATATTTCTCAAAATATTAGGAGTCGCGTTTATACCGGTAGGGGCATTAAACAGAAAAATGAAGCTCGTGAAAGCGTGTTGTCGAAGTTCACGGCTTGCGCTGAAGCATACACTGTTTAGGAGTTTGAAAAAAGTTTTGATGAACTAACAAAAAGGCAACCTTGTACATGTGTCAAGTTTCATGAGTATATGCAATATCTACTCCTTATAAAGAAGCGTTGGGCCAGGCGCTACTTTGGATGTTCACGATACAACATTTTGACTTCCAACGGAGTTGAGTCCATTAATGTTGTCTTGGTTAGTGCTAGATCATGTCCCTTGATTCTTATGTTGGATGAGATCATGAACTTAATATGTCGGTGGTTCAATAAGCACCAGAACGAATCTTGTGAGGGTGGATTGTCACAACTCCTAACTCCAGAAGCTGAAAGCACATTGCATGCAAGGAAACGCGAGTCCAATTTCTATAAAGCTAAAGAACTTAATAAGTTCACAGGTGAGTATATGGTCAAACGCACGGGGGCTCTGGAGAACGAAGAAACTTTCTTTGTTGACCTCCTAAGGAAAAAATGTAGCTGCCGAGTTTTCGACATTGACAATATCCCTTGTGAGCACGTGTTTGTTGCATTTTCTGGTGATGATGCAGAATTGACTTCTCTATGCTCGAAGTACTACTTGAAAGAATTATGGGCATTGGCGTATTTCCGAACCATATACCCCGTTCCTTTTCAGTCCACTTGGATCATTCCTGATGAAATAAAGGCCATTCAGGTGGTACCTCCGGACTACAAGAAAAGGACTGGAGTGCCTCAGTCTGTTAGAATGGAGGCAGGTGGACAGAAGGTTCGTAGAAAGTCAAAGAGACAAAAAGATTCAAGAAATTTCTAAACTAAACTACGGAGATGTTTGATTTTGTTAATTATTTTTTTACGTAATTTGATTTTTTAATGTTGTATTTTTCAATCATATAAACTGTTTAGTTGATTCAAACCATGTACTATATGTATGTGTACTATATCTTTTAATGATGCAGTTGATTCAAACTATGTACTATATGTATTTGTACTATATCTTTTAATCATATAAACTATGTACTATGGAAATTGAACGAGTGAAGGTGAATCTTGTTATACAGAATAGCAAACTAGCAATCTGCCCACTATACAGAAAATACTGGTTATACTGTGTACCAATCTGGACAGTATATTTCATACCATATTTTGTGTAATAAATTTAGTACAAAATAATTGTTATTTTGAAGGTAAACGAATTAACTGTTAAAGTAATGCACAATATAACATGAAAAAAAGATTCGTATTTAATGTCTTTAGTACTTCTTGGTAAATGTAAAGGTTGACAATTTAAATTAAATGATAATATTGATAATATCATTCTTTCAAAATTTACTTGTTATACTAAGCAGCAATCTCGGCAGTCGAAAGAAAATACTCAAGAGATTGACACGAGTATATTCAGTATAATTATTACATAGATTGGATTGATGTGTTGGAAACTGAGGCAAGCAACCACAAATTGGCTCCAAGTGCATTAAATTCCATCTTAAGAGGGTTGATACCGAGGAGTTGAGGAGTTACATAAAGTGTGGTGATGAGTCTTTGAAACTTCCTCTCACCCCAACCGAGGTGCTAACTTCCCCAAATTTATTATATTGTTTTGAATGACGACCAGTATATGCAGTATAACTATTATACTACATACATTGAATAAATAGATTGGGTAGATGTGATTGACAACCAACCACTTTAATGCATTAAATTCCATCTTAATGTTTACAAACCGACGTGATTAAGACCAAGAACATGAAGAGTTACATAAAGTGTTTCTATTTATACCCAACTCCATTTATTTATCCTCCTGATTTGACTTAATCATGTCTCTCTCTCTCCCTCCTCTCCGTCTCTTCCTCTCCCCCTCTCTTCTGTGATCGATGGATCCTTCCCTTATCATTCCCGCCACCTGCAGAAGAATAATTCAGAAACAAATGGCGGAGTTGCAAAAGTAGTCCTTCGTCGATGGTATGGAGTTTCAGCCATTTTATCTTGTATCTTTCTTCTAAAAGTGACTGAATATGAATTAATGGTTCTTATGATCATGTCTTCATTACTTCATGCAGAAGTAGGCAGCGTTTCAGGCAACATATATCATTAGCATGCTACTTTATTGGGGCCTCCAAACAGCTCCTTTGCCAGAGGAAAATTTGTTTTAAATATTCGTTTTCAACCCAAGCATCCACTTAAACCACCAAGGGTAATTTGATGTTTCCTTTTACTTTGACTGCCGTCATGTTACACATAATTTGATACCCTTTAATTAAGTTTTGCACTGATCAGGTACGGTTCGAAACAAATATTTTCCATCTAAATATCAGCCCTAGTTGTGGAGGTATTAGCATGCGTATTCTGAGACAATATTGGGTACACTGCATATCTATGGTGCATCTGTTTGACACTATTCAGTTGATGTTGATTGAGCCGAATCTGGAAGAAGCGCATCCGGATGTTGGCGAAACTGCCGAAATGTACAAAAATGACAGGGCAATGTATGAGTCAACTGCCCGTGAATGGACTCAGTTGTATGCTCAATACGGGGGAAAAATTCTGTTTCACTCATGTAACTGCAAATTTTTTGAAGAATCACTCATTTAACTGTAAATTTTAAGTATGTTAAATATATGATATTGTAGGGTTATTCTATTTCTATGTTAAATATGTTCAATTTTTAGGGGTGTTCTTTTTGAATTATGTTAAATATTCGTTTGCATGATATGTCTTGATCTTGAACTGTTAAATTGGAGATTTTTTGCAAGTTATGGTTATGTGCCAGAATTAGGCAGGGGAATCTGAACAATCTGAACAATATACATAAAATACTGGTGACATACAACTATATACAAAATCTAGGAAAGAAAACTACTAATTTTACACTCAAATACTGGACTGATGAATGATTAGTCCAACTGATAGACCGGCCACAAATATGAAAATTGCAAGCAGAATCAAGACAACGATTATGAAACAACACAATAGGGAGAACCCCCTACTAGTTAGGCTCAATTTAGTTTGCATCGGCTTGCCAAATCTAACAGTCATACATATATTCTTTTTCGTTGACCGGTCACCGGCTGAATCAAAGCTCGGGCAAGCAATGGCGGAACCCTTGTCCTTACTAGACGAAGCACCTTGTTCTGTCTGCGTTGAGCGGACGTTATTGTCCATAAAACTTGGTTGTGGTATATCAGGATTTTCATTATGGTATTCATCCCACCAAAGATAACAATCTGTATGTCTTTTCCAGCCGGGACATCGATAAAAGTAGCGGCATGGATTTTTTGTATCCGATCCGGCACGGTGAATAATCATTCTGCCTCGCCCGCACTTACAAGTAGGTGACCAAAATCCCTCCATGATTCGGTGATTTGATACCGAGACAAGGGAGGAGAGAGACGAGAGAGACTGTAAATAGTAATTTCCCGGGGGTGGGGGGTGGGGGGAACTTAATAAGGAGAGGGGAGAAGAGAGAGGGATATTGTGGAAAATTTTGGATAATGAATAATAGGAATAATCTAGATGCTAGGAATAATATAACAAACCTACTTTTCTTCTTTTCCCGCCTTTTTTAATCTGCCTTTTTTGGATTTTCCGCCTTCATCAATCTTCCTAGTGTACTGCATATACCGGATAACTATTCTTCTGGTATAGTAATGTGTTTTTGAACTGTCAATTGTTCTAATTGCTGCCAATTGTGATGTAATCTATAGACATATTATTATTTCAAGCAATTTAAATGTTTTAGCACTGTTCTATTTCAACCAATCATATGTCAATTGGTGATGGATTCATTTCCAATTGTTTTTCCAATCTGCCTAGTATACTGCATATACCGGATAACTATTCTTCCAGTATAGTAATGTGTTTTTGAACTGTATATTGTTCTAATTGCTGCCAATTGTGATGTAATCTATAGACATATTATTATTTCAAGCAATTTAAATGTTTTAGCACTGTTCTATTTCAACCAATCATATGTCAATTGATGATGGATTCATTTCCAATTGTTTTTCCAATCTGCCTAGTATACTGCATATACCGGATAACTATTATTCCTTTATAGTTCTATGATTATATGTTTTCCGCCTAAATTTGAAAAAGTTATATGCTTCCTGTCACATTTTGAATTAATTTCCCAGTCCTTGTCAACTAAAAATTCAAAAACGCTGTTGAAAAATGCGATTTTGAGGCAAAGTTTCAAAACTCTCTTTATTTTCATTATTTCCGTTTTTTTATTACTAATTTATTTTTTAGAGATCAGAATTTTCCATTCTTTCTTTCTTCGGGAATCGTCTTCCTTCCTTTGCTTCTCTCCTTTCTCTGCGCCAGACTTCCATCTTGGATCTTTGACCACCAACACCAAGCACAAATCAGACGACCGAGACCGCCTCCACCAAGCACAAATCAGTAGACATTCTTGCAAAACAATTTACGACGAGAAGGTCGGTTTTCTGTAATTTTTTATGGGTCTAGGGTTTAATACAGGATGAATTGATTTGTAATATGTTTTTGTTATCAACTTTGTTTCTGTGTAATTGTAGTACTATTAATACAAAATTACCATTCATTGTATATGAAAGTGGAGAAATGAAGAAATTAGGGTTTTAGAATATATGCAAATTTGGGGGAATTGGTTTAATTTTTTGATTTGTTAACAGATTATGTGTTTAATATAATGTATTTGTCAATATTATGTGTAGTTATTGTAAATATTGCAATTTAATAGTATTAAACATATGATTCCATTATTGAGATGCACTACAGTGGTTAATATATGAAAGCGTATTAATTTTTATGTATATTAAAACAGATTAAAACAGTTAATGGGTGACTGACCTGCTCCGAATTGCATTTGTGGGTTTGGAAGAATGTCGATTGTATTGACAACCAACCCACAGTATCCGGGCATATATTATTATGCATGTACTGCTTGCTACTCAGAGCATGATGTATGGTGGGACGAGTATCAAAACAAACCTTTTGTTTCACCACTTGTTCCCCCGCAGAAACATTTTCTTTATGATCGACAATGGGATTGGCAGCACGATGAAATGTTCATCGTGTCTTTGAAAAGCTCTACTAAAAGCGGTTATTTCACTCCTCTGAAAAACCCTTATATTCCATTTTGCAATGCAATGAACGCGTTGAATTATAGATTCAAAACCTCATACAATTATGAATTTATCTTGCAAAAGTGGAAAATGCCTATAAAAAGGTTTCGTGTTTATTACTGGTTGACTAATAAGCCTAATGTAATCAATGTTGAATATGTCGAAGACAAGAATGAGGTCCATGCCTCAGATGATGCGTGGGAATATGTTTTGAAAGTTCAACTGTTTGCAGGGGCGTATAGACACAAGGGTGAGCCACAGTGGAAAGCTCTGAAAAATATTTTCCAAATTCGGGTTTGTGAAGAGACAAGGAATTTGAATGATGGGTATGTTAAGCTATTACCTCCAACCGGCCTTGAGGAGTGGAAGGATGGTGCGTCGGTGTAATTGCTTTCATTTGTTGTAATCTAAACTTCTTTTGTGTTTAATTGGAGTGTGTGTCAGAATTTGTTGTGTGCCAACACGTATTCTACGCATGTCAGAATTTATAACTATTCTACGTATTCCTCCTAATTGTGATCTAATCTATAATCATATTATTTCAATTAAGTAAAATGTTTTAGTAGTATATTCAAATTGTGAGAAATATGGACTTCATTTTTACAAGGGTATCAACTGCACATACGAATCAGAATATAACCTACGCCTCCAACTGAAGATACTAACTACATAGATTTATAAGCCAATCACAACACATACGAGAAATGAAGCTGCACATTTTCCGATAATCTTGGAAACAACCTTATCGACACCATTTTGTTTGCGCTCTCAGGGTCAGCAACCCACGCGGCGTTGCACACAATATTTATCCTCTCCGACTGAAATGTGTGTGCCAACACGTACATAACGTAGCTCATCTCGCATTCAGTGCCCGTGAAATTTGTTATGTTGACCACATCCAAATTTTCCAATCCCAACACACCCAAGTTCCACTCTTGTACATATTGACCAACATTTGGGGGACTGTTTTCCAAGATATTACTCGACTACAAAACAAGTAAAAAAAGAAACCATTTTATTTTTGCAATATCAGAATTGAAAGTGTTAATTAACCATGTTTTAATCAACAAATCATAAAATGTAAAATATTACCACCAAATTAATTGAAAATGTTTGCAAGTGCGGACATCTACTAATCATCACCAGTGTCATTGCAAGATGCTCGATCTTGTTCAAACATGTAATATTCAAATAAAACATTTCGACAAAATAGTACTGCCTCACACGACGATGTAGACCATCCACGCTGGCCAAAGTCTACCAAAGTACCAAAAATATAAAACCAAAAACAACTTCATATATTTAATGCACACACAATAACCCCTTATCAAAAAAACGATAGGTATACCTGTCCCAAAGCCATCGACACATGAGCGTCATCAGTGATGTATAATTCTTTCGTCATTTTAACAACCTCTTGATGGAAAAGGTTATTAGTGCAACTTCTTTCAATTTTAATGACATCAACATGTAATATCCATCGCAATGTATGAGTTCTAGACACAACATGCGTATGCCCCAACAACCCCTGATTTTGTGTAGTTAAAATAACCAACACCTCTACATTGGGGATACATAAGTCTACTTTGACATTGCTTTGGCCACGGTTGAAAGCCATTTTGAATATTTTCAAACCGGGCAAATAACCCGCAAATTTACTAAGATTTTCAAAATCACAACTACATATTTGCAACTCCTCTAACATGGGAAACCATTTTCTAATCTTACTGCCAAAGTGGTTGTCAATCATAACAACATGCTTCAATACTAATTTTTTCGAATTTGGCAACTTAACTCCATTATCCCACATAACTGTATAATTAGGTACTGATAATTCAAATAATGTTGGGAGAGAACTTAATAGTCGACCAACTAATTTTAGTTTTCGAACCTGGTGATCAACACCAAATAACACCCACTCTTCCCTAATTTTGTCCCAACCTCCCCCCCCCCCTTACCAAGATCAAATAACAAAGTATGCACAACACTATTGTTATGTTGATCAAGAGTGCGATTAACAAATCAGTAAATCCCCAGCCATATCATTGTTCACCAGTTCTGTAACAGTGTTTGGGCCCGACTCCCCCTGAGGTTCATAAAAACACGTTAAGCAAAAACATAAATTCACACGGACAATACAATATTATGAATATTGTATGCAAATACACAAACTAATACTGAATAAATTACTAATACTAATACTAATACTATTTTGCATACAATTACAGTTCCAATAAAACACAGTCATCAAACCAAATGGGATTGGTAAATGCCATACAAATTCAGTACTAATAGAATACTAATACACATAATGCAATATTACATCTTACGTACTTTCTTCTTTTTCTTCTTCTTCTTTGCTCCAAGATTGGTAAATGACGATTTTTGATACTTGGATCTCTTAGGCATCCTCTTCAAATAAACCTCAAATTCTTCTTGTACAACTATATCTACCATGGGATCAGCACCTACATCCACTCCACCATTGAAAAGGACCATAGCTAAACAACCAACATTATCCCCACCATGTCCTTCACCCCATCCTCACCGAGTCCTCAATCCTCACCAAGTCCTCCATCCTCATCAAGTCCTCCATCCTCATCCTCACCAACTTCATCCTTATGATCACCAACTCCTTCATCCTCACCAACAACCATCACCATCATCATCCTCATCACCTCCAAACTTTCTTGAAAGGTCTTTTAACACACATTCAACCCTTTATAACCTTCCACTCATTTTTTGTGATAACAAATCAATCTTCTGTGATAACAAATCACCCTTTGCTATTAACTCACCAAGGACTTTCAGAACCTTATCATTGGTATTGATGGGTGTTGATGAAACACCGGGAACACTGTCCTGAACAGGTTTGGATGTACCACATTCAACACTTTCCTTTTCAGGTCTTCTACCATCATCAATTATGGCTGCAATTTCACTCACTGGAACAAGGGAACATCGAGATTCCAAATCTATTCAGAAAATATCATCAAATACAATTCTACCTCCTTTCTCCAGTATTTCAATCCATAATTTGGTGGTGGGGTCATTGACCGTGCTGTGGGTTTTATCAAAAGGAGCAAATCTTTGCATGTGGTATGTTGCCAGTTCCTCCGGCGTGGCCTGAAGTATGCTTTGAATATCCTACAAAATGAATAAACAAATAAATATGATAGAATTAATAAAATTCATTATACACAAATAACAGAATTCATAAGGTTTGAGGTTTTAACATTTAAAATTGTCAATGAAATACTAACCTGACTGCTTCCAACCAACATAAGAATTTGAGACAACGTGGGATATTGTTTCTTGTGAAGAAGTTTAGTAGTCCACTTGCACATTCTCGGCATATGTCCGGGCATATTCTCCCTTAAATGCCTAATCATTGGTGAGAGTGCGGGTATACACTCGAAAGGCTGAAGCTAACATAGGAACAAAAAAGATATTATCAAATATTCAAATAACAATAAGTCGACAATTAACAATGAAAGATAAAAACAAAATTTACCATAAGTGGAAGAACGAAAAAATAAAAGTTGCACTGTGGATTTGCCACAGTTAATTTCTTCTTCAGGTCCAAACATTTCAATTGCTCCATCAAAACAGAATAAGAAAGCCTACCCCATGGATAGGTTTTCGCAAACTCAAGGTCATCAACAATTGCAAGAAAACAGGTGTCTATTGGTGATTCATCATTTGCCGGGATAAAAAAAACCAAACCAACAATATAATAACGCAAGCATCAACTTGTTAGATGCAAGGGCCTCTAATGCTTTGTCACTAGAACTAATCTCAGACTTCTTCGAACACTTTCGACGAGTACCAAAACAGACTACTTCTCCACGAATCACACACTGCTTAAGTTTTTCTTTAAGAAGTTTTACTGTGGCTTTAGGGCTAAGGTATCTACGACTAAAACCATCATCCTCCACAACCTTTGAATCTGCCGGATACCGGGAGCAATTCAACCCGCTCATAATTGCATGCTCGATCAAAGAGTAACGAATAGATATGCCATTTACAATAAACCAGATTTCAGATTGGTCTGGAGACTCCACTATTCGGGTTAGAAGCATCCACAAAGGAGTTAAGACCATGTCCATATCCGAAGCTACGTCGAATAATGGGGCAAACTGAGAATTCTTAAACCACATTATACCATCGGTATGGTCACTTAAACAATCTTCAACATATTTAATATTCTCGTTCAATTTGCATTTTCTGCCAACTTTACACTTCAAGTTAAATTTATTGCGACTCAGTGTAAAAGTGGGCCGAGGGATGTCGATTGCGTCGGAAACCTAAAACAAAACTCAATTAAACTACTCATAAATACAAACTGATAAACCCTAAAATTATTTACTTCCTAATTGGCCTGAAACAACACGCTTCAACAAAAACTTTTGTCAAATTTAACCAGTAAACTTTTACCATACAAAAAAATCAGGTTTTTAGAGTGTTTACCAACATAAACCTAAAACACAGTAAAAATATACATCACACCCAAACTAAAACAACTAAAAAAATTACAAACCACAAACCTAAAAAACAATAAATAAATACATCACACGCAAACCGAAACAACCAAATTTATACATTTTGCTAAAAACATTAAATACTTTGAAGTTAGTTCACTCACCGGGGGTGGAGGAAGTTTCAGGGCCCGCTGAAGCCACTTCACGGAGGCGTTTGATACCCGACGAAGTGGAAGCAGTCATTGATCGATAATGGGACTAAACAGAATGGTTTAACAATCAAATTGGAAAATTCACATAATTACACAAAACCCTAAATTTTCGAATACGGCTTCAAAATTCAAATTACCTTGGGGAATGAAGAAGAGAATTTTATGAACTAGCAAACCAAATTTACTTGGCTTCTTTCTCCGGTATAAAGTATAAATATCAGTCCGGTCTGCAAATGGTGTTCTGCTCTCGTCCGCGGGAAGAAGCTGTTCTCTCTTGATTTTGCCCGTTGCAGATTTTCAATTTTTATCAAGTGTTGAATTAAATATTTTTAGGAGTTGTCAATGCGTTTTTTCCACATTTCAACATTTTTTTCACTTATTTTGGCTCAAAGGGCTAAATTATAACATAATACATTAAAATAATAAAAAAAACAATTCAAGAAACGCTAAAACTTTCTTCCTACAGGTGGGCCTTTTATTGGGGGTATTTTGGGCAGTGCTCATCCCAATAGCACCCACAAAAAAAAAAAGGAAAGGAAAATTCCCAGACATAAGGGGTCTAAATTTGCAACGTTCCTACAAATGGGGTCTATTTTTGCTAACTTCCCGTGCGTGAGGCCCCGATTTTTTTAGAAGAAGACAAATCATAATTTTAGAGAGAGAAAAAAGATTATGGATAATCTATTCCAATTTGCTATATCTGGGGTTGACTTTGCCTTGAATTTTAACATCTTTTATGTTGTTAGATTAGGATGTTTGATCACCACGATGAAACATATTCATTTTATTTCATATGAGAATAAAATAGTTTCCAAACATAGGAAGGAATGTTTTTATGTGAAATTTAATCTCAACTTGAAAGTTCTATTATGTATCTCAATTTGCATAATTCACTTATGCAGTTATGTTGACATTCAAGGCAATGTGTAACGTCTTTCAACACAAGATTTTCCCTTCTACATACTCTTATGAATATGTGTTTGGTACCCCTAAATAGTGTTTGAAAAGTTGAGTTACTCTTTTTGAGATAATGTCACTTATGATCCTTAAAGTATCGATTTTTTCTCATTTTGGCCTTTAAATTAATTTTTGTTATACTTTAGTCCCTTCAATTTTATTTTAGTATCATTTTGGTCCTTTCTGGCACATTTTGACTGAAAGTGTAGCGCGTGTGTACACGCTTGATAACTTTAGGGTAAAATGGTAAACATAAAAAATCGAAAAAAAGAAATGAAAAAAAAAGGTGGGGGTTAAGGCAGATATAACTTAGCTTGTTCTTGCTCAAACACAAAGGGGGGATTTAGGGTTTCGAAATAGAGGAAAGTTGGGGCAAAATTTACTCGGTTTTGGGGCAATTCAAGTCGATCATTAAACAAATTGAGGTCTGGATTTTCAAACATCGGCGATTTCATGGAGATATTCAAATATGCAACTTCGGACGATCAAAAATCTTGGACAAACTCCAAGATATTGTAAGTTATCTTGAACCCATAAATTATAGTGTATAATCATGCTATTAGTTGTTAAATAATATGATTATTGTATGATTTAGTGCCTTATTTTATCAAAAAAGACAAATTTTAGAATTTTTTAGGGTTTAGGGTTGTTTGTGGGTATTTGTGATTTTCTAATTGTATGGGTCTTAATGTTCCATGTTTGATTGTGTGTAGGTCTTGGAATTTCAAATTTGTGTTCTGGGTGGTGGGGACAAAATAAATATCCTCATGTTTGATTGTATGTGGGTTTCATGTTTTCTCTTACAGCGTGCAAAATTGTGATTTGTATGGTGATGACACTATGGTAGTCCACCTCCATTATAATATGTTGGAGAGATATATAATAATATTTTGTTGCTATTTTTTAATGTGTTAGGAGGGGCCCAATTATATATATATATAATATTATGTATCTGTTTTTATTACTTCAATGTGCTATTTTTGTAATCTATTTTAATGGACACCATGGGTCAAGTATATTAGTTATTTGTTCTATTTCTTTTTGTTTGTGCTATCTCTTAAGGTAATGTTGGGCTACTTTTGTAGTTTTTTATAAGGGACACATGAGTCCAGTGTTTTATTATTTACATTATGTTAGTGGTCCAATATTTCTGGTATGATTTAGTGCATTTGTAGTTATGTTGTCTTATGTTAGTGGTCCAATGTTTATGTTTTGTATTTTTTTCTAAATTTATAGGTCTATATTCTTTTGTAAGTAGGCCTAGATCACAGTGAATTTACATCAAATTCAGCATAGAGGTGAATTTATAGAAGGACCAAAAAGGTATACAGTGGAGGAAAGGTAGATTACAATGGTCACTGCAATGCTCAAACCATGTCTGTCAAAGTACTAGAAGAGGACATTTACAAGAAAATGTCTATAGAATGGGACAACTAGCAATACCTAGTAGGAAAATTCAGTCTATGTAACTCAGACTTCAGATATAGAATTCTTAGAAGATTGGGTTAGGAAAGCATATTAGCCAGTAAAAGTGCCAGAAGAACAAGAACAATTAAGTGATCTAGATGGGTGCTTATACGACAGTGATTATGGGATGAGCGAAGAGGAATGTGAAGAAGATAATTGTGACTATGATGCTAATGTTATTCCTGAGGCGGGTTCTGGAAAAGGTGTGCAAGATAAACTTGCAAAGTTTGTAGATGGAGAAGTAAATGTTGGTGAAGAATCTGAGAGGGGGAGAAATAGAGGTAGTGGATTCAGAGTTGGATAGTTTACCCAGTGAAAAAGAAAATGAGGAAAGTTTTGAGGACCCAAAGGTCCTAAGATTCAATCTGAAAATCGATATGTCAAATCTAAAGTTTGTCAATGGCATGCTTTTCACAAATACAACTGAGTTTAAGGCTGTTGTTAGAAGCCATGCTATCACTTGGCAAATATCTAAAATTTATAAAAATTGACTTGATAAGGTTAGGGAAAGATGCATTGGAACAATTACCTTTGGTTGGTATTTGCTTCTAACATAGAGGGCACATCCACATTTCAGATTAAGACTTTGTGCACTACTCATAAATGTGGGATGACATTAAGCACACATAGATTTGTGACATCAAGAATGTTGAACAGAAAGTATATGAATGATTGCAGAATGCACAATGGGTGGAAATTAGATGACTTCCAAGAAAAAGTGCACAATGAACTGAATGTAGAAGTATGCAAGACTAGGTATTCCAGAACAAAGAAAAAGGTTTATGACATGTTGTATGGGAAGTACAAAGACCAGTGCACAATGATGTATGATTATTGTAGAGAATCAAGGGTCTCTAACCCGGGGTCAACAATAGTGTTGAAGACTTGCTTTGATGAAGACACTGGTGAAGAAAGATTTCTTAGGTTATATGTTTGCTTCTAGGCATGTAAAAAGGCATTTTAGAAGGATGCCGACCTATGATAGTGCTTGATGGATGCCACTTGAAGGGATCACACAATGTCTGCTGTTGGGTATTCTCAATATGCTATTGTGCGTAGAGATAGTGGACAAGAGTTCACAGAATGTTTTTTGGAGCCGTTTCAGCAAGACTGTCCATCTATGAGCAAGACAAGTGGTCATTCATTTAGATATGCAAAAAGTGACATGTTTAACTTTGATTTTTAATCTACTTTTAGTTCAACAACATTGGAAGTATATTTTTTTAATTCTAACTTGTGCTATGTCAATTGCGTTAACAGGAAAAAATAAGTTGAGATTTATTTTAGGCACTATACCATATCCCACTAATCCAATCTTAAGGAACCAGTGGGACAGGTGCAATGCCATTCTTTCTTGGATTATTAACTTCATTAGTAATAAATTATATGCTAGTTTGATTTTTGCTAATAATGTCTCTGATGTATGGTCACAACTAAACCTTACCTATAACAAGGTTAATGGGTCTAGATTTTTTTCTATTCATCAAGATATAGCTCAAATTCGTCAATGTTCTATTCTGTTGTTGTATATTCCAAAATCAAAATGTTGTGAGATGAATATTCTGCTCTTATTGACTTGCCTCCATGTACTTGCGATGCTTGAGCTCACTCTAAGGAACTTGGTTATAATTAAAGCTTATGCAGTTTCTAATGGGTTTCAATAAAAAATCTTTTGCCGTTAGAAGTAATATTATGCTTCGTGTGCCTTTACTTGATGTTATGAGTGCTTTTAACATAGTTTCTTAAGAAGAATCTCACAGGTCCATCTCTACTCACACGACCACTATAAAGCATGCTTCTGTGTTTTCTAGTCAAACCAAAAAAATCTAACAAGAAACAGAATAAACCTATTTGTGAAAACTGTGGCAATACTTGTCACACTGTTGAACGGTGTTATCGGATTATTAACTTCCAAAAATTATAACGGGAAAAAGAAGCCTGGACAAAACCAAACTTTAATAAAAAATCTAATGATGTTGTTTCTGAAAAATTTAACTATGTCCAGGCAGAAATTTCTAGTGTTGTCTTGACCCCCGAACAACAAAACTAGATTCTCAAACTCATGAGTGGACAAAAGAAGTTGGTGATAACAAAGCCGTTATGGAAGCTATATCATCCAACTCCTCCTCTTTGTCACCAACTTTATATGGTTGAATTGTAGATTTAGGAGCCATTGACCATATGGTTTTCTCTAACAAACTTTTATCCTATATTATCATTGTGGAACAACAAAATATTTGCATTAATCTACCAAATGGGAACAATTCTAAAGTAACTCGTATTGGAAAACTTGAATTACTTCCTAAATTTGATCTTTTAAATGTTCTTGTTGTCCCTGATTTCTGCTACAACTTGCTGTCCATGTCAAAATTGACTAAAGATTACTCTGTTGTGTTAAGTTGTCTAAAGATTGTTGTGTTTTTCAGGACTTTCAGAATGGAAAAATATTGGGGACTGCTAAGCAAGATGGAGGACTCTATTTATTCATCTGCAGACAAGTTCCCTCTATCAACACATTGATAAATTTACATCTCCTTTTGTTTGTTCTTGTCTTCTTTGGCATAAGCACTTGGGTCACTCGTATACTATCATTTAAAAGATCTTAAGTCTGTTAGGATTATGCCCTCAGATACCATAGAGGATAGAATGATAGGGCATCTTTCTTGTAATGAACTTATTTGTTATTTATAATAAAAAGCATTATTTATTTTTCTCTAAATCTTATCTGCATCTATAAGTAGTGTAAAATATTTGTCCATGTTTTCAGTGCAATCCTCTACTTCCTATGGGATAGGAAGATTGGCACTAGAGAGATGATCTTGATTACTTAAACTCGTTCGCAAGTAATATGAAGTCTTTAATGGACAAATAAATAGTTAGAACACTTGTACAATCTTAGCTCTGACATAGGAGTGCTAGTCGAAACCATGTGATGGTGGGAACTTAAGATTGTAGGCACATCAGTGGAATTGATATGCACGACTCGCATTGGTTCTGTCACATGGGTTTTCACTATATACTGTCAATGACGGAAACTGATTATGCGTAATAGGTCAATTGAACCTTTGACCTGAGTATCAGGTTTGCGGATTGCACTTGTGAGTCATATTTCACTAGAGTATTAGTCCAATTCACACTTTGTTGGGTCGACCTTGAAATGGCTTGAGGGCAAGTTACTCTTCGCTGATATCTACCTGAGATTGGTTCGTCGTCATAAATGACTGCTAATATCCGATGGATATAGATAAATAGTGTGTTTTTTGAGTATATTGCAAGGTTGATCATACTTCATACTCGTGTAAGGGAGTTGGCCATTGTTGCCCTTTTTCCCAATTTTAATTCCAAATCAGATTTTAACTATGAGATCTATTGTTTTCAAATGAATGAAGTCACCTTGGTGTATTTTTTTTGAAATTTATTAATTCTTGGACTTTTTAGTTGGTAGCCTATTATGAAATCTTGGTATTATATGTTCTAATTTGGGCTTCAAGTTCCATAAAACGGAATGGACATTTTTAAATATATATGAAATTTGTGTGGATATGTTACTAATCGTACAATTGCTTTTTCTTTTTTAATATATAATCATCGTTGTTTGTTCTAAGAATCTGTCATAAGGCCATTTGAAATGAACAAGCATACAGTAATTTGTTCTTATTTATTTCTTTTCAGTAACAAAATGACTATCAGTTTATGCTTTACACTCAATAAATACATCACCCCCATGCTAACAATAATTATTATTATAATCCACTGATCGCTATTAATAACTTGTGGTATAAGGATATTTTGATTTTTTATCAAATAATCTCAAGCTAAAATTGTTTTACTTTCAAGTTGTTTGCAGACATACTCAATTTTAATACTAGCCATTTTTGTTCTGGACCTCTAAAAATTAAACACTTTTTAAAAGGAAAGGCGTTTGAAACACTCCCTTAGTCTAGGAGCTCTAATATAACAATCATTGTAGATTATTGTGTATATCTTAAATATTCTTAATTATCTTAATTAAACCATCTTAGTCGACACGATTGCCCATCAATTAACGGCAGCCAACGAGTAAATAATCAATATATCTCCGGAAAGAAGATGGACAAGAGTCCATGAAGTCTTGCGTAAATAATCTACCATTTCAATATGTTGCATTCAAATCTCAACAAAAATATTGGTTAAGGGCATTGGTCTTTCACTGTCAAGTGGGAGGTCAAGTATTCCAATTCTCACTCTTACACTTCCACCATTGTAATTTAGTAAAAACACAAAAATATCAACAAACATAAAAACATTACTATAATTTGGTTAAATTTTCCTTTCACATACACTTTGTCCCTCCCTTGGACTATTAAAAAAACACACTTACACCCTCCTATATTAAAGAACTAGCGTATATCCCGTGCTATGCACGGATAATATTAATAATATAATAATTATTTTCTATAATATAAAGAATCTATACAAAAATGTACAAACATGTAAATTGAAATTAAGTTAACTATTTTAATTATTGGTTTGATCACTACATCAGTTAATACCTAACTCGTTTAAATTGAAAATTTAAAATCGGCAAAGATATCTTATTTTTTTACTTCTTGAAGCTATTAGAAGTCACAATTTCAAACTTTACTCGAACACCTCTGCTATTTCGAAACATCTTTTGTATCAGGATGTAGTCATTACATAAATATGTATCTATCATGTAACCTACTTTAACATAAATGAAAATTGTTTTATGTGAAATGATTAAAAATTTTCTTTAATTATTGTGGCAAACTCTTCAACCCTCTAATCTAACAACATAGTACACTTCAATGAGGTTTTTCCCAAGCAATAGGATTGAGATCAAGAAAGAAAATTTTATAATTGTGATATTCACAATTCTAGTTTTACCTATGTCTGGGTATTTGTCCATTTGCATAATAGTTTCTTATATTTAAATATAGGGGAACGTTGATTGATACTTATGTTTGATATATTAACATATATATTGGATGTTGAACTTAATCATTTATGTATACATCTATATTTATATATACGATATATAAATTGTTTAGAAATGTACATAACTAAATCATTGTAAAGTTATTTTCAAGAATATCGCACTGATAATAAAAATCTAGTTTAGAGCATAAAATAAATATAAAATGCCATTCAATTTATTAGTATGCTAATTCAAAAATACCAAAAGAATTTCATTGCAAGCATTGTGATGAAAGTAACATGTGATTAAGAAGAAAACAATATGACACTTAGTATAGGATATAGATCAAGACAAACAGTCATTATAAAGGAATAAGCTAAACATAAATCAATAGAGAACCACTTCCAACAATACATTATAGCAAATAAAAATATAATCTCTTTGATGGAATAGAGAGTCGTCCAAATAAGTTGAAGTAGTACCACAAAGTCAAATAAATAATTGACATGCTAAATCTTTGGAGAAAGGCTATCAAAATATTAATATAATTATGCAAAAGAAATTCAATAATAAAAATGTGTGTATTGACTGATAATATAACTAAACTATATTAGTAAATCACATTTCTTTCCAAATGATTAAAAAGTAATTACATAGTAAAATATTAATCTAAGATTTAAAGAATTAATAACGTGATATGTAGAAACAATGATATATATAGTAGGTGCAAATTCATACATCAAATCTCGTCAAATAAATTCAAAAATATATGCGAGGAATGCAAAAAGAAAAATGAAAGGACAAACTGATCATAAGAATATTTAAATGTTAAAAAATGCATAGATTGATGAATTCAACTATAAAAATGACAATATGTTCTAGTCTACAGCATATCAAAGCTAAAGAACAAATTAAAACAGGAATTTATAAATGAAAACGTGAATAACCACGAAAAAAATGATGAAAAGTTCAGATCGAACATGTATGAAATTACTTAAAAATGTTTAAGAAACAAATGGAAAGATAAAACAATACAAAACTAAACTAAAATATTGTAACCAAAAGAAAAGCAAAAGTAAAAATAATCACTTGATCAACATGAATAAAATAAAATTACAACCATAAAAATAAATTAATTAATATAAAACTAAAATAAAATAAACTCGAAATATAAAGAAAAATATATGAGTAAAATATAAAAACGAAAAGTAGATTCAAAATAATATATTAAGGTAAAAATGCATATGGATGCAAGAATCATATGAGTAAAAATTGTTTATATTCTTTCCAACCTATATCATAGAAAAAAATCAAACCAAAGGAAATTGGATAATACTTGCACATGTATGATTGCAAATTCATTAGCCCATATAAAAATGAGAAAGCTTACCATTCCTTGATCGAGTTCTTAGGATTGGTTTCTTTCATAATTTAATTATTTTTGCTCAAGAGTAAAAACATGAATACCCGAAAAATGATATGGAATCAAACTTTGTGCCATTCAATGCATATAAAAAGGTGTTTATGGCAAAAGATTAAATGTTATATTTGTGACTAATTTGAAAAGAATAAATGAAATCAGATTAAGAAACTTCCACTATTTCCATTAACTGGATCCACGATTCTTGCTTTGAGAATTAGAAAAGTGCATTGGAATTTGAATAATATTAATTAGTACTCGAGGAAAATAGAAATAATAGATAAAGGACAACGCAAAGATCAAATGCAAATTGTTTTGAATAAACGGACAAATAGTAATTGATATTCTCTATCCATACGTGCCATATTTTCAACAAACAATTTTTCATTTACTCCTCTATGATATTTAGCATATATTTTTTTCTCTCTTTCGCTTTCACCTTGCAAGTTTGTACCCAACTTGATTAGTGTTCATTTCGCCTAAAATATTAAAATATATGACATTGAGCATGAAAAAAATGCCTTATTCGTTTTAAATATATTCCTTTAACTTTTCTTTGTATTTACAGAATTAAATTTAAAAAATAGTACTTGAGAAAAATAGAAATAATAGTTGAAGGACAACGCAAAGATAAAGTGCAAATTGGTTTGAATAAACGGACAAATAGGACGTGTGCAAATAAAGTATTTTTATTGATGTGAATATTAAAAAAAATCTGGAGAATAGTAACAAATCTTCAATTTGGTAACCATTAAAAGTATTATGAGCATTAACATAGTATGTTCCTGAAAATTGAAAAAACATTAGCAAAAAAATTTGTGTGGTAATGCGTGGTTGCTTCCAAATTTTTGTCTTCCTGATTAATTAAGAAGTAGCAAATGTTAATCAATTTTTTGCTTAACCTTACTTGATTGAGAAAAGGCAAAATACCAATACTAATAAATATAAAAAATATATTAAAAATAAATTTGGTACATGGTAAAGTCGAAAAGCATAATATTCATACCTCTAGATAGTCTTGTAAGTCTTTTTCATCTCAATCCATGGAAGAAATTAGAAAATACATTACATGCGAAGAAACAAAACAATATCATGAAAACATTTAAAAGCATAAAATCGTCTTAGAAATGTACTTAAGAGTTAGAACATGCATCAAAAGAAAAATAAATTCGGGACATGGTAAAGTCGAAAAGCATAATATTCATACCCCTAGATAGTCGTGTAAGCCTTTTTCATCTCAATCCATGGAAGAAATTAGAAAATACATTACATGCAAATATAAAAAACAATATCAGGGAATACGATTAAAAACTTAGAAAAATATCATGGTAAAGTTAAAAGGCATAATATTCATACCTCTAGAAAAATATCATGGTAAAGTTAAAAGGCATAATATTCATACCTCTAGAAATTCTTGTAAGCCTTTTTTTATCTCAATCCATGGAAGAAATTAGAAAATACATTACATGCAATATACAAAACAATATCATGGGAAAACGATTAAAAACTTAGAAATGTACTTAAGAGGCTTATGAGGTTAGAACATGCATCAATAGAAAAAATAAATTTGGAAAATGGTAAAGTCGAAAAGCATAATATTCATACCTCTAGATAGTCTTGTAAGCCTTTTTCATCTCAATCCATGGAAGAAATTAGAAAATACATTACATGCAAATATACAAAACAATATCATGGGAAAACGATTAAAAACTTAGAAAAATATCATGGTAAAGTCGAAAAGCAAAATATTCATACCTCTAGAAAGTCTTGTAAGCCTTTTTCATCTCAATCCATGGAAGAAATTAGAAAATACATTACATGCAAATATAAAAAACAATATCATGGGAAAACGATTAAAAACTTAAAAATGTACTTAAGAGGAACATGCATTAAGAGGAAAAATATATTAAAGTTTGGAACATTGCCCGGACAACAACAATTGAAAAGATCAGCAAGAGGAACATGCATTAAGAGGAAAAATATATTAAATTTTGGAACATTGCCCGGACAACAACAATTGAAAAGATCAGCAAAACTATGAAGTATACGATATGAATAGCTTCTGCGTAGTTATATGATTATAAAATATGTAGGTATTAACTTGTTAAGGTAATTTTTTTATTAAGATTAAATTGACTTAGTTATGGAAAAATTAACTCCAAAATCCGCCAATCCATGAGGTTAGCCATATTAATTGACGTGTTGATTATGAAGACAAAAGCTTTCCTTCTTTTTTATTTTTCAATTGCATTATAGTTATTCACTTTCCATATAGGATTCCCATCAAAATAAATTTTCGGCTGACAATTGTATAATTTTCCTTCTTGAGATAAATGTTTTGACCGATTCAAATTTTGAACATGTGATTAATTGATTTACATACATTTAAATATGGAATGATATCTACCAATGATAATTTATTTCATAATTAAAAAAATTCAAAATTCTAGAAAATTAGAATTAAGCTCAATTGAAGTCAAAATTAAAATATATTAAATTTTGGAACATTGCCCGGACAACAACAATTGAAAAGATCAGCAAAACTATGAAGTATACGATATGAATAGCTTCTGCGTAGTTATATGATTATAAAATATGTAGGTATTAACTTGTTAAGGTAATTTTTTTATTAAGATTAAATTGACTTAGTTATGGAAAAATTAACTCCAAAATCCGCCAATCCATGAGGTTAGCCATATTAATTGACGTGTTGATTATGAAGACAAAAGCTTTCCTTCTTTTTTATTTTTCAATTGCATTATAGTTATTCACTTTCCATATAGGATTCCCATCAAAATAAATTTTCGGCTGACAATTGTATAATTTTCCTTCTTGAGATAAATGTTTTGACCGATTCAAATTTTGAACATGTGATTAATTGATTTACATACATTTAAATATGGAATGATATCTACCAATGATAATTTATTTCATAATTAAAAAAATTCAAAATTCTAGAAAATTAGAATTAAGCTCAATTGAAGTCAAAATTGGTCAAACACTTCCTTCAAATATATAATAGTATAGATTTTGTAGAAGCTTCTCATTTTCTTCTCTCAAATATAATCCGTTTTTTCTCTTAAATATAATCTGTTTTTTCTTTTACCAATTCAAAAGATATGGTTAAGACATGAGAAGCTAGCACATGTATATTTTCTTCATTTATTATGAAAGGTGAGACCAATGTGCTTTTTTTCCTGTGGCAATATATTTTTTATATATTTAATTTCTTCTCATACTTTATTTCATGACGTTTTGAAAGTTCTTTTGTAATGAATCTCGGAAAAAAATCCCTTTTTTCTTTGTTTATGATGTTTCATCTGTGTTTGTTTTTCAAAAGTTTTCTTGATTAATTTGTTTTATTTGTTGTTCAATCTTTGATTTTTTTAGTTTATTTTTGTGTTCATTATGGAAGAAATTCATGAATGACAATTAGGAGTAATTTGATTTTTACTTATTAAAAAATTGCAAAACCTGCAGATTTCTAAATAACAAAAATGTTGACATGCCTTCTTTATGCTTCAATCCTCATTCATATTTCTTTTCTCACGTCGATAGGTTTACTTTCCAAGCAATTCAATTTTTATGTTACTGATAAATTTATGAACCCATATTTTACAATATTTATAAGTGTTAGTAGTAGGTTTTTATTCCTACTTATACTTCGCATTTTTTTATATTTTATTCCTTTATGGTTCTGTCAATACAATTTTAAAGGCATTCCTTTACATTCTTTTGGTTTAACTTTTTTCTGTTTTTTAATTTTCTATTCATATGATTTATACTTTTTTTCTTGAATTTTAGACTCTATAAACCCAAGGATTCATTAGGATACTCATGAATGATGTCTTTTTATTATTATTATTTTGAATGTTACGTTTTCTTATAAAACAAGGAAAAATTTCTCTATCAATGAACAATAGTCTATTTCATGAATGAGTCCATAAATCTCTCATACGACCTTGATACATTTCATATTATCTTTGGCAATTCAAAATTATTATCATTATGATTTAAAAGTCTCTCTCTCTCTCTCTTTTTTTTTTTTTTTATTCTAAGTCAATTTTGTGAATGCTAATAAGTGTTTCATATGAACTTGAAGAAATTAATTTATCTTTGATATGTTTTGAAATTGTTTGGATTTGATTAACTCTCTCTTTGTTTTCCCATTACTTCATTCTTTTCAATCTTTTATTGATTTAGTTTTTCATTACACATGGATTTATTAAGTTTTTTAATCTCATTTTTCTTATTTCACCGTCCTCTCAAATTATTTATTTTTTTATTTCTCAACTTTGAAACCTCTCTTTTATCTCCAAAACATGTTGGTATTGAATTTATCATCATTTTTGACTTATAGGAAGGAAAAATTAAACAAACAATATTTTTGTTTGGACCATGTATTGTGTATGCATCAGTTTTACACATTTTTTAAAATTATTTTGATATGCACTTATAATTTAATTTTGGGAATCTTTCTTTTAATATTATATTGGGTGTTGAATTTATTAACATTTCTTTGATGTTATTTTCTTTTCCACTTTATTTATTCTTTTGGGTAATTGTGAACATATATAGTCATTTTGTTCTTCAATAATCAATTTTTCGTTAATATGTTTCATTCTTTTTTCAATTTTTCTATTTGTAGATTTTGAAGAAATAATATATTTTTTCCTCAAATTGATAACAACTTTGATTGTTTCGTTTTTCTTTTTATCCATCGTATTTAGTAATATTATTTTATAGGGCATTATTATATCTCATGGTTTAATTTTTTAATTAGTTTTCCTCTGATTGCTTCATTTTATGGTATTATAGATCTGCTACAAAATTATCCTTTTGTGGATAACCTAAATACAAATTTTTATTGTTTTTTGAATCGTTTAAGTTGTGCTTCAATATTTTGAGATGTTTTTTTTAAAAAAAATTATTGCTTTGGCAGTCTCCATTATTTCTTTGAGGTAAAAAGCAATATTATATAACTTATCGATTAGGATAAATTGTCTAACAAAGCATTCGAGGTCAGTAAAGGAAGACCAAGAGCTAAATCTTGATCTAATGTAGTGGCCTTCGTAATGAAATGAACAGTTCGGTCTCAAGAACCTCCAAATTAAGAAATAAAAAAACTAGAGAAAGAAACTATATTTTTATGAGTTTGTGATTTTTAAACTTTCTTGAATATATATCATCAATTTTCATTTAAATATTTAAAGCAAACATAATCCTAATGAAATCTACTATTATGTAATCAGTATCCAATTTCCAAATTTCAAAAAATATTCGAACCAAGATTTCAGTTCATGAAATTTAGAGATTTATGATATTCAAATTTAAAAGTAGATACTATACATGTACTATTTATAGATGAATGATTCACTTTATTTTCATTATCACGTTTCTTTTTTTTTGTTGTTTTTTTTGACGAATTTCATTATCACATTTCAAAAACACAAATTATGGAGAACTCAACTCACCAGACAACTTATCAACCCATTAAAGTTTATTCCAGTGGCTTAAATGATGTACTATTATCGCATAATCGAAGTTTGTTAATTGAGTATATGGAGGTGAATATTACTATATTTATCAAGTTCTTTTTGTAATTTTTTTCCCATTCTTTTCATTGAGTATATAGAACTTTTACATATATTTTTCTGCAGGAATCTAACAATACAACTCATGTATATGTGGTGGACTTAAATGTTTAGAGAATTATGCTATTGAAGAGTGATAAGTTTCGAACTTGATTTTTTAATTTGAAGTTCAGAGCCTTTTTTTAATCTTTTACTGATGAAGAATTCCAAATGAGAATCCACTTGCATTTAATCTGTTTCTTAATTCCTTTTAGAATCTATTTCATGTTATCTTTTTTCTATGTATTACAATGTCATGCAACTCTAATAATGCTATTATTATAGACTTGCTTTTTGTAATCTATATCATCCAAATAAGCCCAAATGTGAATGGCGACAGAAGAAGTTAGAATTATGTATTTCCTACTATCATTCATTTTATCTATTCCAACCCTTTTTATGAGATTACAAAATAGTAATGTAAATTTCTATAATCATATTGATTAATATGACGAATTATATTGCTTTCTTTATGATTTTAATATTTCTAATATACGAAAGCTTTTCTTGTTTTTTAGTGTGTAAAGTATCTGATACAAAGTACAATTAGAAAATATTTTACTTTATTAATTCATGTTATGTTTTGGTGCACACTATTTTGAAGTTTTTATTCGGTACCATGTGCAACAATAATAGATAATTATTTTGATTGTTGTAGTGCACAAGCACTATATAGACACAAGTTGTTCATTATTTATTTGTATATGTTTGTTTTACTAATTTATCAATCATGCATTGTATTTTTAAATATAAATTAATATGATCTAATGTTTATATAAAAAGATTTTTTTATAATAATCATTAAAATTGAATTAAATATTTTAATCTTAAAAATTATAAATAAATAAACTATGTAATGATAAATATATACATTTTTTTAGATTATTAATCTATATATAATTAGTATCTCGTGCCTTGGCATGGGGTTACAACTAGTTAGTAATTATAATTAGGGAGAAGGGACTCTTAAACTTTACAAATTACTAAAATAGTAAATTCAATACAAAATCATATTTGTGCCACCTATTTCATCTTTTTTTTTAATTATCCATATTTTGCATTTATTAATTTTTCGCTCATCACAAATGAAGTTTTAACTTTTTTTTCCTTATAAAGCTACCCCATAATCTTATCAAAAAATGCAAGTAATAGTCTATTGTATGTCTGAAATAAAATTACAACAGTTAGAAATACTTTAAGATAATTGAAAATTACATCACATAAAGTTTTTAATTTCATTTACAAGTAACAACTTCAAAAGTTGCAATCATGTAACAAGAAATAAGAGATTAAGAAAATATTAGATAGTATATCAAACTACGCAGTTATGATATTTTAAGGGAAAATCGGTGGAAAATCCCTAATCACTATACAAACTCATTGTTTAGTCCCTTCCCATGTTTTCAAAGGATTCAGTCCCTATTTGAAGATAAAACGTTGTTCTAACTCCCTAATACGAGTGAAAAGTCTGAAATACCCCTAAAGGGCCTTTTAATTATACGCTGCCATTTCTCTTCCAGTTTAATCCACAGAAGCCCCGCTCTTTTCACTTCCCAGTTGAAACTGCAAGCAATCTTCTTCTATTCATCCTCTTCGTCGCCTCTCTTCACGCCAGAGTTCCGTCATCAAACTTCTTCGTCCGAGATTTAGTCTCGTCTTTCTTCCCATAGCTCTATCATTGTCTCTCTTCCTACATTTCTGCAATTATTGAAGGTAAATTTTGATTTCAAGTTTAAAAATTCTTCATTTTGGTTATTTTGATACTACAGTTTAGGAATGTTAATACTTCAAACATCTTTGCGCACAATTTTATCAATGTGCACGGTGATATAAACAAAACCCCAATTTAATTTCGAAAACCTTAATTTTTCTCTATTTTGGTCTTATAAATAACCTAAAATTAGTATTGTAGCTGATTGGACGCCAATTTGATGATCTCACATCACTTTAACATACGTCATTTTGGTTATCCGATACTTGAATTTAGGGGTGTTCATACGTCAAACAAATTTTGGGTACAATTTTGTGAATGTATACTGCAATTGAAACAAAACCCCAATTTAATTTTGAAAACCCTAATTTAATTATTCTCTGTTTTGGTCTTACAAACAGCCTAAAAATTAGTAGTTGTAGCCAATTAGATGCCAATTTGATGATCTCACATCAATTTTATCATACGTCATTTTAGTTATCTGATACTTCAACTTAGAGGTGTTTATACCTCAAACAAATTTGGGCACAGTTATGTGAATGAGCACTGTAATTGAAACAAAACCCAATTTAATTTTGAAAACCCTAAATTTAATTATTCTCAGTTTTGGTCTCAGTAATTCATCTCAATACTATAAGTATGTCATTTATTTGGCAAGTAATGTATGATTACTTCTCTATGCTTTGCTTAATACGACATTAATATGATGGCTAATTCGTGATGGTTAATGACATACAGCTAGTCTAATACTTTATATGATGTATATCCATACTGAATGTCTGTTAAATCATACTTGAGCAGCTTTATATAAATATTGTAATAGTCTTCATTGCTTTTATACAGAGGGCTAAGAAATCTGAGGTTGTAAGCAATACAGCATCCACTTCTACAACGAATTCACCCAAGTGTATCACAAATAAACGCAGGATAGAACTCCAAACCCAGTGTTTTCCTACTTACGTTCCTAATATCATGGAGAAGACATGAAGGTGGAGCACCAGATTCTCTTACAAAGAACTCTTTTTGCATCATATCTGGACATGCATCATCTAGGCATATCCATGAAACGAATGCTAGTAGATGTTGCAAGTTTCGATGAAGAAGTCGGGGCCTTCTCGGTGGGAAAAAATATCACTATCACATTCTCCTCCGCCGAGTTCTCGCTTGTTATCGGACTACACGAAGTTGGTGCACATGTTAATTTAAACATTGGAGCCCGGAGCGAGATATTGAACCGACTCTTCCCGGATAAGAAGGTTGAGTTGATTACTCGGAATTTGCTTGCAGAAAAATAGAGTATTTTTGTAAATAGGAGTTCGGAAAAGGATATTGAAGATTTTGTCCGGCTTTTGTTCTTTTCCTATTTTGTTCTTTTGGTAAAAGTAACTATTAGCACCTTACAGGAAAAGGAAAAAAAATCAGGCTATGTCGGGGGGTACACTGTCAGCTTGATGGTAAGCATGTTTGTGCTAATATATTCAGTAGTTTGATTCAATAATTATTCTCACAATGTTTTACAAATTGTAGGCTTGGTTCTATGAGCACCCCTCGTTAGGGATGCAAGAACGGGTGAGTATGTTACCCCGGTTGTTCCGGTGGGTTGTAGACGAGAGGTTCCATAGTATCAACTCTTTCGACACTATCCTGACCAGCCTTCCCTTGCATGAAGTAATGTTTTTAGTTATTTGATGTTTCCTTGGCTATTCCTTAAAAATCTCAAATAACGAACAATGGTTTCCCAGATAGCGCCTTATAGGAAAGGGGGGGAAAAATTAGGCTACGTCGAGGGGTGCGTAGTCAGCTTGATGGTAAGCATGTTTTGTGCTAATATATTCAGTATTTTGATTCAATAATTATTCTCACAATGTTTTACGAATCGTACGCTTGGTTCTATGAGCACGTACCCTTGTTAGGGATACAGGAACGGGTGAGTATGTTACCTTGGTTGTTCCGGTGGGTTGTAGACAAGAAGTTCCATAGTATCGACTCTTCCGACACTATCCTGACCAGCCTTCCCTTGTGTGAAGTGATGTTTTTAGTTATTTTATGTTTCCTTGGCTATTCCTTAAAAATCTCAAATAACTAACAAAGTTCTAATTTTCGTTCTTGTCATCAAGTTTATCCGATCATACCCTATAATGCCGAAAGAAGATTTATCTAGGCAGTGCAATACCGAATTAAGGTAAATTAGCATTGAAAGTTTATGCATTAAGATTCATTCTTAATGAGTTTATGTACTAATAATTTGTCTATGCAGAGGTCATTTGGCAGCAACAGTGAGCCTGATGCCTTGATCTATCGTATTGAGAGATTAGAGGTGGAGTTGAAGGTAAAGGTGGAAGAAAATGAGGCTTTGAAGAAAAAAAATTTATTTGGAGAATGGGCCGAAGGAGGAGGATGAAGAGGCTGATGAGACTGACGATGAGGAAAAAGATAGGAAGGAGGCTGAGGAAGAGGCTGAAAGACCCGATCCCCTACACACGAACACGATGAGCCATGCAGAGCATCAAGGTGAGGGGGCTTAAAATCAAGATGGTGCCTCACAAACTTCCATTGTACAGGAAGATGCGGCTCAAGTGATGAAGAGAGTAAGGAAAAAGAATCAAGATCAAGAAGACTTTATGACACCTCCAAGCACCCCACCAAGGTTGACAAAAAGGGGGAGATCGGTGCGACAAAGAGGAGCATGACAATTGTATATTTTTATTTTAAACAATGTTGGATGTGGAATGATGATGGATAATTTATTTTTCATTTTCTTTTTTGATGGATAGCTGTTGTTTTTGACTGTTTATATTTTAATTTGATGTATATATTTTGTACCTTTTAGTTTACTCTAGGTCTATAAAAATCCCAGACTTGCATAAAAATACTTCATATATCTCAATTGATATGCATTCATACGTCGATATTAAGTACCAATACGTCATATTAAGTGTACTTATACGTCGATTGATAGATAATAATATGTTAATTGACTAGACGTCAATTTGAATGTACTAATACGTCATATTAAATGTATTATTACGTCAATTGATAGACAACCATACGTCAATTTTCAGAAAATAATACCTCAATTGACTTGCAACCATACGTCAACGTTATGTATTAACACGTCATATTAGGTGTACCTATACGTCGATTGATATACAATAATATGCCAATTGACTTGCATTCATAAGTCAATTTAAATGTACTAATACGTCATATTAAATGTATTATTACGTCAATTGATAGACAACCATACGTCGATTTCTAGAAAATAATACCTCAATTGACTTGCAACCATAAATCAATATTATGTATTAATATGTCATATTAAGTGTATCTATACATCGATTAATATACAATAATACGTCAATTGACTTGCATTCATACATCAATTTGAATGTACTGATTCATCATATTAAATGTATTATTATGTCAATTGATAGACAACCATACGTCGATTTTTAGAAAATAATACCTCAATTGAGTTGCAACCATACGTCAATTTATCGACAATATTACATTAAGTGTACCTAGTAGGAGTGTCTACACACATTACGTTTGTGAAATATGTATAATCATGTCTATAAATATCTCAAAACTATAAATATTTACACATAGAGTAAATTGAAAATTACTAGTAGTGTCGATACACATAGTCTTTGGTACACATTACTAAGTCAAGTTATTACTAGTAGTAGTATCTACACACCTTACGTTTGTAAAAAAAATGTAACTTTATTGATTCAACTCCTATAATCACAACATAAAATATTATAAATTGATACATTCGTCCATAAAATACTTGTCCAAATATTTTCGCGTGTGTCAATGGATTTAGGGGTTAGTGTTTAGCGTTTAGGTCACAACTGACTTAAAAGGATGTATTACATATGAAATGATGTATTGTTACAACTAAAAGGATGTATTATTAAATATAAAGGCCGTATGTCAACATTTAAGATGACGTATTATTTTTATTAAAAAGATGTAAGTGTAGAATCTAACGACGTACGAGTGTAGTCAAAAGACGTACGTGGTCAAATAAGTTGATGCGTTAGTATATATAAATTATACATTTTAAATAACGTATTTCAACAGCAAACCGAAGTACTATTACACATGAAATGATGTATTGTTATAACTAAAATGATGTATTATAAATATAAAGGTCGTATGTCAACATTTAAGATGGGTATTATTTTAATACAAATGACATACATGTGTAGTCTAACAACGTAAGGATATAGTCTAATGACGTACGTAGTCAAACAAGCTAACGTATGAGTATATATAAATTACACATTTTAAATGACATATTTCAACAGAAAACCGAATTAGTATTAAATATGAAATGATGTATTGTTATAACTAAAATGATGTATTAATAAATATGAAGGTCGTATGTCAACATTCAAGATGGCGTATTATTTAATAAAAACGACGTACGTATGTAGTTTAACAACGTATGGTTATAGTCTAATGATGTACGTGGTCAAATAAGTTGACGTATTAGTATATATAAATTATACATTTTAAATGATGTATTTCAACAGCAAACCGAAGTACTATTACTATGAAATGATGTACTGTTACAACTAAAAGGATGTATTAATAAATATAAAGGCCGTATATCAACATTTAAGATGACGTATTATGTTAATAAAAACAACGTACGTGTATAGTCTAGCAACGTATGGCTTTAGTCTAATTACGTACGTGGTCAAACGAGTTATGTACTAGTATATATAAACTATACATTTTATTTTTACCAACTGACGTAGTTTTTCACACAAACTGACATATTATGTTACTCAAATTGATGTATTATTACTATAAAAAGACATATGGCCACTCATACAATTACGTATTATTTTAATTCTTGATTGATGTATTAGTTCAACCTAATTAACGTATTATTTCTTACATATCGATGAATTTGTGCTCTTAACCTGATGTATGTTTTGATACAATGTCGTGTTATTTCATGCAAACTGACATAGCCTATGTATACCCCTAAACCCCTAAAACATGATTTACCAATAAAACCTATTCAAAACATTCGAAACCTGTGATCTGGATAACCCTAAAACACGACTCTATTTTCTTTCTTTCTTTCTATATATAAGTACATGAAACATCGTGAACTTCCTCGTTCTCATACAAGAAGACACCACGCTCCTTTCTCACTCCTCACCAAATGTTAAAAACTCACCAGTGTTTTTCGTGAAGATGAATGGATGCCACGGTAAGCGAATAGGCTTCACAACCTTTCATCACTCCCACTTCTTTACAAATATCTTGCGGTTTCCCCACTTTTTTTTTTCACTTCCTCAAAAAGAATTCCAAAATGGAGCATAATTATCGAACTGTTTGGTCCGACACCACTCAGTTGAGACTCCTGGACATACTTCGGTAGTCTGATATATCCGTTGTTCTGAAGAAAGATGATCCTAATGTTGATGGTTGGGAGAGGTCTAATACAGATTATATCTGCAGCGGGTTTTGGGCTAATATAACCTCAAAAATGAACTGGGCATGGCCAACACGTAGGTTCACAGATGATGAAGTCGAGCAACAATTTTAAGAGAAATGTAATCGATAGGAAGTGTTTAGTGCTCTTCTTCTGGAACCTGAAGTTGGGTGGGATCCAAACCAGCATCGTAAGGGGTATTAGAGATTTTAGGAATACATATCAACAAGTATATTTTTTAGAGTTGGGTGTCATAAATGCTATCTTTTTATGATAACTTTATAATGATTTCAGGTCAATATATTGATTTGTATTTTTTATTGTCTATGCACAATAACCCAAATGTTGCTCGGTATCGGTATGAAGGGAACATACATTGGGATAAGATTAAGGTCTTATTTGATGAGAACTTCATCCCTGAGCCAGATGTATGACCTGCTCCACAGCCATATGTAGGGTTGGAGAATGATGATCAAAACCATATGGAGAATGGAGATAATGAAGATGATCAAGACCCTATGCAGAATGGTATGATGGAGAATGGTGTGGTGAAGAATGGTGTGATGGATAATGGTGGTGACTCTGAATAGGTTTATGTTTATGACTGCTGGCTACATATTAGGTTTTTTATTTTTAATTAACAATGGCAATGTAATGAAGGGGAACACTATTTGATATTAATATGAATTATTATTTATGATTTTATGGTTACTTTTTAGTACAATATCTTCAGATGGAATGTCAATGAGACATATGATGTTAGATTTTGTGCAACATCTGGTTGGTCTCCAAGAAAATGATCCACCAAAGTATTTAATACAAGCCAACAAACTTAATTTTTTTGGTAATACAAGCTAAACAAGATAATACAACACAATAATAGTACAAATCATAATATGACACTAACTCTTCGAATTGGCATCTCTCATTTTCTAGCAGCTAGTTTGTCTACATGACCGCTTTGGTATTCCTCCATCACTCAGCATTTCTCGAGTCCTCTTTCTATATATAAAGAGTGAAAACAATGAGAAAGATGATTGTCAGTAAGAAGTAAAGGTAAATTGAAGTAGTAACACACCACCCTAATGTTGTCCTAATAATTTTCATCCAACGTAATTTCCATGAACAAACGCAATATTGAAACGTACATGTGCAGTATTTATATTATTAATTGAAGTATTGTCCCATATGAGGTAATTTTAGTGTAGAATAGATGTATTTTCACATCATAATACAATACCTTTTTTTACAATACAGTACCTTTTTCACATCATAATGCAGTACCTTCTTCCAGTTGTAAAATCAAAATGCAATTCAATCTTTTTTTTTCACAATTTTAATTTTGATTTAGTTTGAGATAGTAGCTCCGGTTTCAAATTCATCTTCCATTCTTCTTCAATTCATTTTTTAAGGGATTGGGCTTGTAAATTATTAATTCATAATTTTAATTGTATATATAATATATACAGTCGTATCCTAAAATTTTAGAAATTCCGTATCACCGTGTTTGTATCATATTTGTGTCTGTATTTTCATATCTATACCCGTGCAACCTAGTTTATAAATAACAGTCGATGAGGTTCTGAAATGATATTTGTATGGTTTAGAATCAATTATGAGGTGATTTCTACCACTTGTGGCTTTGATTTGTGTATTAAATGAGTACAGGGTGAAAATCACAACAATTGAGGAAAAGGGGCAGAAAACACGTATTTTCCTTCAACGTTCGAACGTGGTCTTATGGCGTTCGAATGTGACAGGTCATCAAGTTCGAACGTGAGGTTTTAATATTTTAAAAGTTAGATCAGTCAACGTTCAGTCAAGCCACTTATGCCATGTCATCAAGTTCAAACGTGAGGTACATGACGTTCGAACGTGGCAGTCGGCTGGAATTTTTTTTTTGGCAAGTTTTGATACCTAATTCAAGTAGAAGACTTGTGGACCATCTTCTATAAATTCCTCCTCCTACAACAGCAATAGGGTTTGAAATTTTCAGCATTGGAAAAAACTTTTGAACTAGGAGACGAGCCAAGGCAAGGAGAACGACGATTTTGCATCAATTCATTAATCCGTAATAGGGAGACTTTTAGATTTAGATTATTTGTCCATGAATAATTCTAAATTTTTTATTGTTTTTCCAATTACAATTATGAACTAAATTTTCTTTAACTAGGGTCATGTGAAGGCCGAATTTATGAGTTTATATATATATGAAGTATTTTTTGTATTAATTCTACAATTGCTTTGTGTGTCAATCTTGCACCTTTATTCCAATCATATGTTTGATCACCATATACTTGCTAATTTGCCTAACTTATTCATTCGAGAGAATATAGGTTAGGGTTCAAAGGAATTAACACATAATCCATAAAAAAAATAAGGAATTGCCCCTAGAGATAAGTAGACATTCCCGGATGCAGTTAGCCGGATTTATTCGGGAAAATTCTAGAACATGAATGCATGGTTTTTGATTAGATTCTCGAATAGACATATTTAGAGAACCGTCAATTAATCATAGGATTATTATTCCGAGATATTGGGTAGTAATTAATTAAGGAATTTCCACCAAAGCAATAGTAGCCTAATAATTCGAGGAATAACTCATATATATTAACAAGTAATACGGCTGAAGCATGCACCTTAGTTGTTTTATCTCATAAGAATCTCAATCTAATCGCCAAGTCTATTTTCAAATTTTTTTTTTTAATTCAATCATAGTAATTTCATTTAATTTCAATTGCTTTAAATCTGTCAATTCAAAATACAAGTCTCTATGGGTTCGATATCCCAGACTTAAAAATCCATTTTATTACTAGACACGACCAGTCCACTTGCTGTTTAATACACGTAAGAATTTCCCGTGTCAAATTTTTGGCGCCGTTGCCTGGGACTTGTTTTATTTTAGTTTAGCATTTTATTGCAATTTTTCATTTTTTATTCTGTTTTGTTCTTATCGTTTTTGGTTATTTTGTCGAGCTCTAAATTTTTGTTGGTTTGCCACTTGATTCGCTCAGGTTGATCTCTTAGTGCATGACTCGAGCCTCAAGAGGGGTTTTAGAAGAATTCGATCCCGAGATCGAGCGTACATTGTGAGCAAACTTAAGAAATCGAGTTATGGCTGGTAATTTCCATGATATGAATCTACCGGAGAACAGAGAATGGTTGCAAAATCATTTTCAAGATATGCAACCGACACCTCCAGCACCACCTCCATCAGTTCATGGTAATCAGCCGCCCCGTGTACATACTAGGCTAGGACCAGTTATTCTCCTGAATTTTGCTGCACCGAACTTCTACATTTCTTCTCACATGTTCATCATGGTTCAGGCTGAACCGTTTTACACTGACCCGAGCAACTCATCTCATGACCATCTGGAGCACTTCGAGAATGTGTTTCTTACCATGCAATTCCACCCACGAGATCTTGATGCCATCCACCTTAGATTATTCCATTTTTCTCTAAAGGATAAGTGGACCCTTTGGCACAAATTGTTACCCCCATAATCAATTGAAACGTGGGGCGATCTAGTCGAGGAGTTTCTCAACAAGTTCTTTCCACCATCAAGGATTAATGAGCTCAGGAGTGAGATTAAAGGATTTAAGTAAAAAAAGGATGAGTCGTTAGCATCATAATGGGCAAGATACAAAGGTCTACTTTGAAAGTACCCCGACCACAACTACACACGGGATGAGCAAGTGCAACACTTCTACAATGGAGTCCAATCTCGAATTCGACACTGACTCAATGCGGGAGCTGGTAGTGATCTTTTGCGACTTGATAGCAGATCAGTGTGGGCAAAGCTCAAGCAAATGGCACGGGAGGATGAACTTTACCCTGAAGATGATGATGAGATCTCTCCACTTGCCCGAAGGGTTGCCAGTGTTCAAGATGTAGAAGAAGAGGTAGAGGTAGATCCAATGGTTGGCGATGTGAATTACGTCGAAAATTCAAATAGACGTAGAGTACACTTCCACATACCCGAGAACTTCCTAAAAAGGCCAGATCCAGCACAAAATGCACAACAGGGCATCTACTAAGCACCAAGGCCTCCATTTAACAATACTTAAGCTCAAAGGCCTGGAAATTTAAGCCACAAGGTCAAGTTCAGAGACCTCTTGCTGTTGAAGAAAGATTGGATGCGCACATGAAAAAATCAGACGAATCATTGCAGAGCTACGATTGATGTTGAAAAATCGGACACATTGCCTTCAACGTTCGAACGTGAACATTCTAATGTTCAAACATTGACCAGTCAACGTTCGAATGCTAGGCAATTTCATGTTTGAACATCAAAGGCAGAAAGGCCCACTTCTGAAATTTTGACTCCTCCTTCTTCTAATCCTGTTGAGATACGTCTACCCTTCTCCATAGCACATAAAAAAATGGATAAAGGTTTTCTTAGGATTTTAGAAATTCTTCGAGAAGTTCGAATTACTATTCCTTTTATTGATGCTATTTTGTAGATGCCCAACTACATCAAGTTCTTCAAAGATATTATTTCAAATAAGCATAAGTGAAGGCAATGGAATGGTGTGCTTGACTGAAACATGCTCAGCAATAGTGTTGAACAAGTTTCCATAGAAACTCAAGGATCCAGGGAGCCTGACAATACTTTGCACAATAGGCAACTAAAATTCGACCGAGTGCTATGTGATTCAAGTGCCAGCATAAATCTTCTCCCTTACTCGTTGTTCCAAAAATTGGGTTTGGGGAATCTGAAGCCAACCTCGATGAGCCTCCAACTTGCTGATCGATCAATCAAACACCCGAAGGGAATCATAGAGGATGTGATCATGCAATTCGACAAGATTTATTTCCCGGTGGACTTCGTGGTTCTAGAGATGGAAGAAGATGTTGAAGTTTCTCTCATCCTAGGAAGACCTTTCCTAGCCACAGGTAAAGCTATGATTGACGTAGCAAATGGTAAGTTGACTTTGAATGTGGGAGAGGAGAGAGTTATTTTTTATGTATATAAGGTTATAAAACATGTTGGTGATGATGTTTCGTGTTTAAGAATAGATATTTTTGATCCTTTGATTGTTGAGCGCTTTCAGGAAAACATCTCTGATGATCCACTTGAGATATGCATTTTGAACTCCAAGAATGTTGAATCAGCTAGTGATGGACAACTAGAAGTTGTTCACAACTTAGAGAGGCCTGCACCGTACCTCACAAGGAAATTTGAGAAGTTGGATAGGTCGCTGTTGAGCTAATCCAAACCATCCATCGAAGAGCCACCCACTCTTGATCTAAAAAGTCTACCTTTTCATCTTAAATATGTTTATCTAAATGATAATGAAACCTTGCCACTAACCATTTCTTCTTCTCTTACAGAGCAACAAGAGGCGAGGTTACTGAAGGTACTGAGGGAACACAAAAAGGCCTTTGAATGGAAAATTGCTGACATCAAGGGGATTAGCCCGGCCATTTGCATGCACACGATTTTGATGGAAGAGAGCTCAAAGCCCACTATACAACCACAAATGAGGTCTAATCCTCAAATTCAAGAAGTGGTGAAGAAAGAGATAATCAAGCTACTCGATGCCGGCATCATCTTTCCTATCTCTGATAGCTCATGGGTAAGTCCAACTTAGGTAGTGCCCAAGAAGGGAGGTACAAAAGTAGATTGTAACATAATAATGAGTTAATTCAATCTAGAATTGTCACTGGTTTTAGGGTTTGCATAGATTATCGTAAATTGAATGAATATACCAAAAAAGACCACTTTTCCTTTCACTTTGTCGATCAAATGTTAGAAAGATTAGCCGAGCATGAATATTACTTTTTTTTTTGGATGGGTACTCCGGCTATAACTAAATTGCCATTGCACCCGAGGATCAAGATAAAACAATTTTCACTTGTCCTTATAGCACTATTGCTTATAGGCGGATGCCCTTTGGCTTATGTAATGCACCTGCTACTTTTCAAATATGCATGATGGCTATATTTCATGACATGGTCAAGCAATTTCTTGAAATCTTCATGGATGAATTTTCTATTTTTGGCCCTACCTATGATAGATGTTTGCACAATCTAACCCTCGTTTTCCAGAGGTGTGAGGTGACAGACCTAGTCTTAAATTGGAAAAAGTGCCACTTCATGGTACAAGAAGGAATCGTGCTGGGTCATAAGATCTCCCAAAAGGGGATTAAGGTGGATAGAGCGAAAATCGAAGTGATATCCAATCTTTCACCACTCACCACGGTCAAAGCCGTGAGAAGCTTTCTGGGACATGCCAGATTCTAATGGTGTTTTATTCTTAATTTTTCTAAAACAGCTAAATCCCTGTCTAACTTGACCATGATAGATGCAGTGTTTGACTATAATGATGCACGCATGCAAGCCTTCCTCACTCTGAAGGAGAAGTTGATCTCAGCATCTGTGACGTCCGCTCTGGATTAGAGCCTGCTGTTTAAGTTGATGTGTGATACGAGCGACACTGCCGTAGGATCTATACTTGGTCAAAGGAAGGGTAAAATCTTTCATCCTATTTACTATGCTAGTTGCACCTTAAATGAAGGTCAACTCAATTATGCTACGATTGAAAAAGAGCTATTAACTGTGATTTTTGCTTTTGACAAATTTCACTCCTATCTTGTGCTTAATAAAGTAATAGTATACACTGATCACTCTACCTTAAAATACTTGCTTGCTAAAAAATATGCAAAATCTAGACTACTTAGGAGGATCTTATTACTACAAGAGTTTAACTTAGAAATAAAAGAGAAAAAAGATCTAAAAATGCAGTAGTTGATCACGTCTCTAGGGTAGAGTTAGTGGATAAGAAAGTGGATGAGACCCCAATAGAAGATGGATTCCCGGATGAACAACTTTTTTGCTCTTTCTGCTATTACAATCCCTTGGTATGCTGATTATACTAACTATGTAGTTGCTGGAATTACACCTCCTGATTTAACTTTTCACCAAAGAAAGAAGTTTTTATAAGATGTTAGGCACTATCTGTGGGAAGAGCCCTACTTGTTTAAAATTGGTGTAGATGGAGTTATCAAGCGTTGTGTACCTGAGGAGGAAATGGCATCCGTCTTTGCCCACTGTCATGACATGTTGATAGGTGGCCACTTTAGCTTATCTAAGATTGCTGCCAAGGTTCTGCAATTAGGTTTTTTCTTGCCTACTTTATTTAAAGATGCACACACTTATGTTCAATCATGTGATAGATGCCAAAGGGTAGGTAATATCTCTAGACGACATGAAATGCCTATGAATAATGTGCTTGAATGTGAACTGTTTGATGCTTGGGGTATAGATTTTAGTAATAATTGCATAAAACCCCCCCTGTGTTATTTTGAAAATGCTAAAAAAAATTCTGTGTTAACGAAATAGGCTAATCACCCCCCCTGTGTTCCTAAAAAGTGTGCAAAAAAGCCAAATTTTGTTAAAATAATAGAAAAAAATATGTGTTTTTAGGGTGAATTAACACTATCTACCTTTTATAAAGTATGAAGAGCAATAAAGGTGAAAAACATGAAAAAGGAGCTCGTTTTTTAATAAAATTTGGCTTTTTTGCACACTTTTTTAAGAACACGAGGGGATTAGCCTTTTTCGTTAATACAGAGGGATTTTTAGCATTTTCGAAATAACACAGGGGGGTTTTATGCAATTACCCCTAGATTTTATGGGACCTTTTCCTAGCTCTTGTTCAAATAAGTATATTCTGGTCGTTGTTGATTATGTGTCCAAACCTTTTATAAAATATGAAGAGTATATAAATGACAAATGAGCGTGTCAATAAAGGTGAAAAACATGAAAAACAAGCTCATTTTTTAATATAATTTGGCTTTTTTGCACACTTTTTAAGAACACAGGGGGGATTAGCCTATTTCGTTAACACAGAGGGGTTTTTAGCATTTTCAAAATAACACAGGGGGGTTTTATGCAATTACCCCTAGATTTTATGGGACCTTTTCCTAACTCTTGTTCAAATAAGTATATTCTGGTCGCTGTTGATTATGTGTCCAAATGGGTCCAAGTCGAGGCTTTGCAAACTAATGATGCTAGGGTTGTTCTTAGATTTCTTAAAAAAAAAAATATTTTTACACGATTTGGAACCCCTAGAGCAATCATAAGTGATGGAGGCACACATTTTTGTAACAAGCAATTTGAAAACTTGTTGAACAAGTATGGTGTTAAACATAAGATCTTGACCCCTTACCACCCTCAAACCAAGTCGAAGTGTCTAATTGGGAAATTAAACTGATTCTGGAAAAAAGGGTAAATAGCCATCGAACTGATTGGTCTCTGAAAATAGGTGATGCATTGTGGGCTTACCGTACTACTTTTAAAACACCTATTGGCATGTCCCCATATCGTCTTGTCTTTGGAAAGGCTTATCATTTACCTATCGAACTTGAATATCGTGCTTATCGGGCTATCAAATTTCTTAATTTCGATGTAAGTGTTGTAGGTAATAATAGGTTGCTTCAACTGAATGAGCTCAAGGAGTGGAGACATGACGCATACGAGAATGTAAAACTTTACAAGAAACGGACTAAGAAGTAGCACGATAAGCATATTCTGCCCCGAGAATTTGAGGAAGGCGAAAGGGTTGTGATGTACAACTCCGGGCTCAAGCTCTTCCCAGGAAAGCTCAAGTCTCTTTGGCCGCGGTCGTTTCGAGTCACACTAGTGTATTCTTTAGGGGTTGTGGAGCTCATCACTGATGATGCACAAGTGTTCTTGACGAATGGACACAGGCTGAAACACTACTCGGGCACTGACTGGAGTGCGGACAAATCGTCTGTCAAGCACCGAGATTCGTCGACTTAAGTCAATTCTGAACAGTCGAGCTATTGACTATAAACAAGTGCTTGTTGGGAGGCAACCCATGTTTCTTGCTTTTCGTGTTTTCGTTTGTTTTTCGTTTGCTTTTGTTTTCGCGTTTTGATCTTTTGTTTTTGTGGTTGTTGTTTTGTTCGCAGGAAAAAAAGGTCCAAAGGAAATTGAATTTTCTACACTGCCCTTGACGTTCGAACGTGGGCCTTGAAACCTTCGAATGTCAGGATTTTTAAAGGACAAAAAAAAGATTTTAACAAGACACAGACACGTCTTCTTCTTCTAAGGCAAAACCCCCAATTCAAAACAATAAATCCCTAATTCCACTCCATCATCCGAATCACCGCCGCACCACCACTGACCGGTACAGTACTACTCACAAAACCACTACGCTACCCTAGCCATCCTAATCCCACAAATTCCTAAAGTTCGAACTCTGATTGCCCAATCCCACACTTCACCACAAAATCGCCACTCCACCATGTTGCTCCGTTATCACTACCACCGGAACCAACCGCCGATGCAACGACCGTAACCAACTTGTCATCTAGCCCAGACTCAGATCACGTTCAAATGTGATTCTGAGACGTTCAAACGTTTGGTTCAGTGTTGAAAGTTATTTTTTGAAATTTTGCATTTCGACTCGGTGAGTGATTGGCTAAAATCCCATCTTGTTTAATTCAGTTGAATTATAAGCCGTGTGGGCTCGTATGATATTCTGTTGATTGTGTTATGAATTGATTTTCGGGTGTGAATTGCATTTTGTTGAATAAGTTTGGGGGTGTGATTTTGATTGTCGGATTTTGAGGGATTTTGGTTGGCGTAATCTGTAAGGTTATTGTTGATTGTTGTTGCGGGTTGTTGTTGGCGTAGAATGGATTTGTTGTGGTGTGATTGTTGAATTAGTTGAATAATTTGAAATTGCAAGGATGAGGGGTAAAAATACGGGAAAGGGCACATCAAGAGGTAAGGAGCCTGAGATAGACCCCGAGGCACCCGCATTCGAGGTGAATACTATCACCCTCGACCCTCGCTTTGAGGATTAAGAGGTTCAAGCAGTCTATAGGAGGCTCCATGCACAGTTATTACACAAAGAAAGGCCCCTACTTATTCAGACGGCTCTGATTAAAACATTTCTTCGGTTCCACAAGTGGCAACCATTCTATGAGGAGCCTCACAAGATTCACCCGGTTTGGGTACAGGAGTTTTACACTTTAGCTATAGTCAATGTGAAAATTATGAGCCAACCGGGCAGATATGGAGGTTTATCTTCAGCCACTATGAGGGGGGAGACTTGTTAAATTCGATCCGCCGGCCATCTGGATGCGCCTTGGTCTCTCACCTATGCCAACTAACTGTGCTTATAATGCTTTGGTACACGACCACTATGGTGCTATGGATTTAGATGTCATTATCCAGGAAGTGGCAGTAGAAGGGACACAATGGGTGAATAATACTATGTTTAAACCGGGGGCATTGAAGACTGAAGCCAAGTTTTGGTATGAGTTTGTACGCTACTGTATCATGACGACTATGAGCAAGTCGGAGGTGACAAAGGATCGGGCTATTCTTGTATATGCCATACTACAGAAGATGGAGGTTGACATCATTCAGTTAATTTACTCGGCATTACGAACCAAATCCAGAGATTGTCTGGGGAATTATCTGGGAAGGACCCCACTGTCCAACTGAAGAAGAAGGCACCTTTTATTTTCCAGTCATTGATCAGTGCTCTATGTGAGAGCAATTTTGTGGAATAGTATCCAGATGAGGAGCTGGATGCTCCAGGACTTACTTTGGAATACACCGGGAAAGCTCGCAAGCATAAAGGGAACAAGAGACCTCGCCCTACTCTGACTAGTGGCGAGCGATCGAGTAGGCCATCATAGGGGTTGGTTCCGCTACAGTCTGCCTCAGAGACAACACTTACACACGAGATAGCTCAGATTCGGTTAGGTCAGTTAGTGATGATGGCTAACTTGCAGATGATGGCCCAGTATTAGAGTCAGTTGATGGTTGAGTTGGATAGCTCTGCCTGGCGACCCGCGTATGCCTACTCTGCAGTTCTAGGTTTTCTCCCTTTGCCGAACACAGACGAGCCAATGATCGATCCGACGGATTTGGATGAGCCTATCGGAGGGAGCCGAAGATGATGGAGCTGATGATGCCGAGGGTGACGATGAGGTTCACCAGTGATGATTTAACACTTCTGGATCCTTTAGACATTTTTCTATTTTTGCTTTCGTTTTAGTTTTTGGTTATTTTGTTTCGGATAGTTGTTTCTTTTCTGCTTTGCTGTTTATTTGGGCATGTACTAATCCGACTCCTTTATTATTTTTGGTACTGCCATTTTTATGTTTTTTTATCTTAGCTTGAGTATTGATGTGGTATTTATACGTCGCTGAGATAAGTGCCAAACGTTAATAGGAGTTTCCGACAGTTGTTGAGCATTGATAGGATCGCCTCGATTTTAGGCTCAACTTATTACTCCTATGTTTGCTTTTTAATTATTCCGCTCTGTAAGTACTTCTTTTACCCCTTTTTGTGTTTATTTTGTGATTATAATATTGAGAACAATGTTTGGCTTAAGTTTAGGGGTGTGGGTAGTGCTTAATAAAATTCATGTTTTGCGCTTTTATGTTGAGAAAGTCAAGAAAATCGAGCATGAAATTTTTTTTTTAGCCACCAATTAATGCAATGAAATTGATTAACTTGAGTACAATGACATGATTCCTTGATTTATTTGGAATTTAATAAAATATACATATCTTTACTTTGCTTGTAGGACCCTAGATTAGATTAGCTTTTCCTTAGATGATTCACAAATGCACAATAAGTCGAGAGTAGAGGAGTTGAGTTGGATAACCATTCTGAAACACTTAAAAAAATTTTCTCGAAAATATTGACTTAGATTTTTCTTAGGGTCATGAGTTGAGTAGCTGCTTGCTTCATATGCTTAATAATTAATGAATAAGGTTGATGATTGGTATGACTATAAAGTCAAGTTGATATGTACTGGAGGTGAAGAGTTACATGCCTACATACTGTACTGTCATGCTAATCTGAACTTGCTTAAGTCAATTAAAGTTAAAGTGAAAAAAAGGTCTAGTGATTAAATCCGTACGGAGTGTCTGGACACTTAATTCCCTAAAACTATCTAGTTTGGGAGTCATTGATCTAAAGTTCGATACATGGGTGTCATAGAAGTCTAAAGGAATAGAACATTGCACATGACCTAGCCTTAACAAATTTAAATGGAAGTTTCATGTGAGTTTAAAGTCTAAATGGATTAAGTAATGAAATTTAAGTGGCTAAGGGGTTTTCTATGAGTCTTGTGCCTTATGATTGATCGAAAGTTAATAGATATAGGATTAATGTCCGAAATTTGGTAAGGATGCCACTTGACTATAATGCCTTAGACTTATTTTCATTACACCTTTTGGAAGTCTTTTCGAGTTGAGGTATAACATGAGCAAGTATTTGATATATGTATATAATTTTGAGCTTTAACGGTTAGTTTTGTGCCATTGATTCTTGTTAATTTTGTTGATTTATATTGATTGGTTGTGGCTGAATTTATGGATTTTGTGGATAAATCGTCTGCAAACTCTCACGAGACTATACTCGTCCTCTTTGGTAACTTTGAGGTTTAAAGGCTTGTTGCACACGCTAAGTGCAATCGTGCACTCTACGAAAGTGAGTTGTTTTACTTTTTTGTTTTTTTTAGATTGATGTTTGATCTTGGTTTCTTTGTCTAGGTATTTTTTATTGCTCGGGGACAATCAATGTTAAGTTTGGGGGTGTTGATAAGCATGATTTTTACGTGTTTGAGGGCCCGATATTTGTATGGTTTAGAGTCGATAATGAGTTATTTTTACCACTTGTGGCTTTTATTTGTGTGTTAAATGAGTACAAAGTGAAAATCACAACAATTGAGGAAAAGGGGTGAAAAAACACGTATTTTGAGAATACATTGCCTTCAACGTTCGAACGTGGGCCTTGTGACGTTCGAAAATGACACATCATCAATTTCGAACGTGAGGTTTTAACGTTCGAACGTTAGCTCAGTCAACATCCAGTCAAGCCACTTTTGCCACATCATCACGTTCGAACGTGAGGTACGTGACATTCGAACGTCACAGTCGGCTATAAGAATTTTTTGGCAAGTTTTGATACCTAATTCAAGTAAAAGACTTGGGACTCTCTTTTGTGAATACCTCCTCCTATAACAGCAATAGGGTTCAAAATTTTCAGCATTGGAAGAGACTTTTGAGCGAGGAGAGAACGATGATTCTGCATCAATTCATCAATCCGGAATAAGGAGACTTTTAGATTTAGATTATTTGTCCAAGAATAATTCTATATTTTTTTATTGTTTTTCAATTACAATTATGAACTAAATTCTCTTTAACTAGGGTCATGTGAAGGTCGAATTTACGAGTTTATATATATGAAGTGATTTTTCGTATTAATTCTAATATTGCCTTGTGTGTTAATTTTGCACCTTTATCCCAATCATATGCTGGATCACCATATGCTTGGTAATTTGCCTAGTTTATTCATTCGAGGAATATAGGTTAGGGTTCAAAGGAATTAACACATAATTCGTAAAAAAAATAAGGAATTGCTCCTAGAGATAGGGAGAGATTCTCTGACGCAGTTAGCCGGATTTATCCGGGAAATTCTAGAACATGACTGCATGGTTTTTGATTAGATTCTCGAATAGACATATTTAGAGAACCGTCAATTAAGCATAGGATTATTATTGCCGAGACATCGGGTAGTAATTAATTAAGGAATTCCCACCAAAACAATAGTAGCCTAATAATTCGAAGAATAACTCATATATATTAACAAATAATACGGTTGAAGCATGCGCCTTAGTTGTTTTATCATATAAGAATCTCAATCTAATTGCCAAGTCTTGTTTTCAATTTTCTTTTATTTTTAATTCAATTGTAGTAATTTAATTTAATTTCAATTGCTTTAAAATCTGTCAATTCAAAATGCAAGTCTCTGTGGATTCGATATCCCGGACTTAAAAATTCATTTTATTACTACATACGACCAGTCCACTTACTGTTTAATATATGTAAGGATTTCTCGTGTCAGCAATGCTGCATGGACACAACACGACAATTCTAAAAAAAATTAGGGACACGACACGGTCGGGACATGTAATTGCATATATATATATATATAGTCCTAGAAGAATTATTATTAAGGATATTGTGGCAAGATTGGGCCATAAGATAACTCTTGGCAGATCCACATACACCAAATATTTTACTTTACGTCGTTTATTAAAAAAAAAAGAATATTTTAGTTTAGGCCTAATCCAAGATGAAATACCTAGGTAATCATTAAATAAATTCTTTATAACGCCGCTACACTTTTCAAGAAAAATATCAGATTTGTTTGGAAGCTATCGTAATATCGTCTTCAAAACACTCGGTCGCCGAATGAGTCGGACACAGCATGGCCCTGTGTCCGACACTCGTGTCCGCAATCCTTTTTTTTTTTAGGAGGTGGGGGGGTGGGGGGTGGGGGACACGTCTAAATCCATATTGGAGGCCTGTCTGACAAGTGTTGATATCTAGCACGTGTCGGACACTGCATGGTGCTAATTTGCGCTGTGTCCGTGCATCCTAAGATATACTATTGTTCCCTTGCATAAAAATCTATGACGTTTAGTGCGAAGTTACAATTTCTATATAATATCATAATTATGGTAAAAACCAGGAACACTCTTGTAACTTGTAAGTTGTAACAAGCAAAGATGTATAAGAGCACAATAAAGGCCCATCTTAGGTTGGGCTCAATAATATTTGACATATTTTGTGGTATTTGTGAACTTGTTTTACATGATGGGCCTTGTATCAACTGAGAAACACAGATGCCTACTATTGATAGATAAGGTACTAGATACATACACGTCTTAAAATCAATTCTTGTACAATGTTTTTGCTTTGAACAAACTAATTACATATCAAAAATATTAAATTGTGACAAATTACAACTAACTAACAGTTATTACAATCATTAAAAACTACAATGAAAGGACAAGATTTTGCATCCATATTTCTCAAAACTCAAATTTGAATTAAAATATAAATCTGTATTCATAACAAATAAATCAATGAATGTTATTTTGTTACTGTTGATCTCTTCAATTGAAATTTTCAATATGGAATTTATTTATATCCTTATATTTTATTAAGCAATTTTGGCAAGTGGTTTTAAGTTTTAAAAGTCTTTTGACAATAAAATTTGACAACAAAAAGTAAATAACACAATGACACACATATAGCATTAAGTTTCTAGAAACTTTATGGCGAAAAACGAAAAACTTTACTTTTAGTAGAACATTTTCAGCCATTCGACATAAAAAGTTGCCGTACTTGATTGTGCACGTGCTATATCCTTCTAATTGAATCTCATATAAAGAAAATTATCAATATAAATATACACAATTCATAATTATTAGACTAAAAAACTAATAATCTTAGTGGAAATGAATTTTCTTTTCGGATTCAATCCAACACCTCGTAATGATAAAATATACTATATAAATTTAACTCTGAATTCACTGCTCGACTCTAACACTTAAGAGTTGAACCTCTAATCAGTACTATTTACGAGTGGAGTATATTAATTTAAGTTTAAATGTTCTCCGAACCAACATAAGGACACACTATTTATTTCGGACTTATGTTGAACTAGTTAGTATTGACATTTCTTATAACAAAATAATTCGTGTATCAAAATACTTACAAAGCGACTACTTCTGTAAAGTAATTTCACAAGTTTGAAGTTCCGCCTATCTGTAATTACATATACAAATATAAGTCTAAATATATAGACAAATGATACGTAATCAAGAAGTAATGTAAGCGGTAAATTAATATAGAAAACAAACTCTAAATAACTAATCGTAATATAAAAAATGCATGACATAAATATTCAAGTCTAAAAGGTGCCAATTCTTTCTTTATACTTGGTGAAAATGACTTTTAATAATGGACAATACACTATATGATATTAAATAAAAATTGAAAATACTAGGGGTACTTAATTTATACATTAATTTATTTATTTTTTGTTCTAAATGAAGTGGGTACCCTAAAGATTTAGTCTGACAAACCCGGACTAGTAGTCACTTTTCTAGGCCATCTGGTGCCTAGAAGATCATTTTTATAGTAGCTTCGCATAGTTGCATGCGGGATGTCAATCGTCACCAAATCTTGGCTCCAACTTGTTTTAGCTAATTGATCTGCAACTTGGTTCGCCTCTCACAGGATATGATGAATCTGAATTTGCCAATTGCATTTGAGAAAACCCCTGATTTGATCTATCTTGTCAAAATGTTGGTGGGTTATGGGAGCTTCAGTGATGGCCTGATGAGCATCTAAGGGCTTGTATGTTTTCATTTTCATTTTCAAATCTCAATTCTCAATCATTTTGAGAACCCAAAACATGTTTGGGCCAAGTAATTTTCTCCTTTTTTCGGTTTTCAATTTCCAAAATTTTGGGAATCCATCCATGAAGAATGAAAACTGATGTTGCTGCCAGCCACAAACCCCATGAATCTCGCTGACATGACACCTCCCCAAGTCTTGCTTTCATGAATTGTTTTTTAATTCTATGTGGCATATATAATTAAGCTTAACTCATGCGTAGCGCCACCCCCCCCGGTCCCTCCAAACTCAAAAAAAATAAAATTCGATTAAATAAAATAATATTTTTATACAATGTAGTTATTACTATGGTCATTCTTAAATAATTTTAACTACTACACATTTTTTAACATAAATTTGAATAAAAATATTTTTATTAAAATTATTGATATATATGTGATTTATAAAACGATTAAGTAATGCCATATATATAGTAGAGAAGTGTGTGTATCTTATTATTATTATTATATATATATACACACACCAACTACAAAGCAATTTTACTTTATGTCAAATCAAATACAATTTTTTATTCTACTTATACATCAAAAATATTTATCAAATCATATTTTCATCATTATCACGTCTTTTCGTATAAAAATCTACACAAAATCACATTCATCCAAACATATTTTTATTTTCAACTTATAAATAACAACTCAAAAACAACTTATCCTAACATATTTTCATTTTTAACACAAAAACCAATAAAGGTTTGAAAAGTCAATTTTCTACATTTTTCAATTTGAAAATGAGAATTAGAAATGAAAACAATACCATACAAGCCCTAAGCAATCCGTTTCCACAATAATGTTTTTTATACCCAAGTTCCATGACATGCTTACACCTTCCAGCAGCCCCTTAAGCTTGGCCCCAAGAGGAGTAGCTTCCCTCGTTTGTCCTTGGAAGTCTTTGATCCACAAGCCATTACAGTCCCGAAAAATGCCTCCAATACCCGAAAACCAAACCTCTCTCCATTGCTTAAGTTCGGAGTCACCGCGTCAACGTTTAGCTTGGTCACTTCTCTGTTCGGCTTCGTCCAGCCAACCCAGTTGTAAGAGTTGTTGAGATTGCTTGTATTGTTCATCAGGTTGCAAGCTTCCAGAATTCTCCGACGCGCCATTTCTAGTTCCCATCTCGGATGTTCGTCACCGTCTTTTTGAATAGCCTCGTTCCGTCCCTGCCAAATTAAATTCACTTTTTTTTTTTGAAACAGTAAGCGCCTTTCATTAATATATAAAAAAAACCACATCCAATACAGCTATAAAGTCAGGCATACCTAACTAGCACAACCTCTCAAATTTACATGTTACTGTTGCCCAAATACTATTAACTAACTCATTAGTACTTTTCTTTTCTATACAAAAAATTCTCCTATTCTTTTTTGTCCAAATGTAATAAACTATTGCTGCACACAAAGCTCTTTTCTTGCAACTTAGTGTTGTTTTTCCCCCACTAATCTTCACACACCACTGTAGATACTCTGGCCAATTCAATTTATTGCACCTAATATGAAGCTTATCCCAACAAACCTGGATGACTTCCCTTGTATAAGCATAGGTGAAAAACAAATGGTCTCTACTTTCCTCTGTTTCCCTACACATCACACATCTGCTATCTTCAATGTCCTGCCACACACGAAGTCTATCCCTTGTTTTTAGTCTATTCAACACTGTCAACAATAGGATAAATCTGTGTCTCGAAATTGGCCCTTTACTCCATACAAGTTTCTGCCACCTCACATCCTCGGAGTGCTCTGTTATATGATTGTAGGCCCTGTTTATAGAGAACGTCCCCTGCTTCCATTGGTTATGAACCTCATCTATTGCATCAAGAAACATGGACCTGACACCTAGCAGCTTCTTCCACAACCATGAATCCGAGCTTTTCACCTCTTTTGTCCATATATTGGCTGATTTCAAATAGGATGCATGGATCCACCTAATCCATAAGGAATCTGACTTTGTAGCTATGCTCCAAATTTGCTTAAACAGTGCAGCTATATTCCAATTGCCCAGAGACATAATTCCAAGACCCCCTTCTTTCTTAGGTTGGCAGATATCCGACCACTTTACAGAGGCGTTATAAGTGCCAGAAGCTTTGCCACTCCATAAAAAATTCCGGCACACTTTCTCAATTTCCTGAACCACAGTGATAGGTAGAGGGAAGATCTGGCTCCAATACATCTGGACGCCAAACACCACTGCTTTGATAAGCAAAACTCGACCTGTGTAAGAGATAAATCTTGCAGTCCAAGAGGTGATTCTCTTGACTACCTTTTCAATCAGAGGCTGACAATTTTTAACTGTAAGTCTAGAAGATACTAGTGGCACCCCTAAGTACCTTATAGGCATTTCACCCTCTACAAATCCAGTGTATCTCAATATCTCCTGTTTGCCCTCCTCAGTCACTCCCCCACAAATTAGTTGACTTTTATCCAGATTCGCCTGTAATCCAGACACCCCCGAAAAGTGCTCAAATTTCTCTTTGACCCTGCCAATGGACTGTAAATCCCCTTTGCAAAACATCATTTAATCATCCGCAAAACACATGTTGATCAGTCCAACCTTTCTACATTTAGGATGAAATTTAAACCTCGGGTCCTTATTTAGCAACTTGAAACTTCTAGTTAAGTAGTTCATTATCAACACAAATAGGTATGGGGACATCGGGTCACCCTGCCTCAAACCCCTTTTACTTCCAAAATACCCAAAAACAGACCCGTGCAATATGATTGAATATTTAGTTGAGGAAACACAAGTCATGATCAACTTAACAAAATCACAAGGGAAACCATAAGCCTGGAGGATTTTTTCAAGAAAAAGCCAACTTACAGTATCATATGTTTTTTTAATGTCCACTTTGAGAACAACCCGAGAAGAGATGCCTTTCCTCCTATATCCCTGCACAAGTTCATGACAAAGAACAACATTATCCACTATTGTACGACCTTGGATAAACGCCCCTTGGGCTTGATCAACTAATAGTGGTAGAACCATTTTTAACCTGTTGCAAAGAAGTTTTGATATTACTTTGTAGAGCACTGTGCAACAGGCAATGGGCCTGAAATCGCTCACTGTGACTGGAGCCTGACACTTTGGAATAAGATGTAGTAAAGTGTGATTAAGTTCTGTTAAGAGTCTCCCCTTGCTGTAACAGTCCAGAATTGCTTCTGTGACTTTCTTTCCAACCACATCCCAATTCACTTTTTCAATAAAGGCAATATTCAAATTTTTACACCATCCATACTTGTGCGTTGAGTTTTGTTAATTCCAATCAATCCAATCTTTAGAATTTAGTGAGAAAAATGCACATGAAAATTTGGAACGGCCACGCTTCACCATGCCTCCGACGCCCAAGAACAATCTCTAATTGCATGAAGGTTCGTCTCGTCATTGTGCCCACTGAATGGACAATTCGCATCTGGAGTGATGTGTCTATAATGAAGATGAGATTTAGTGTAAAGTCTATTATGTCGTAGTAACCAGACCACAAACTTCGGTCAATAAATTCCTTTCACTGCCCAAAGACGACGCCAATGTCTCGTGTCATTCCTTTCATCCATGTCTTCCACCATTGCCTCATACGCCGACTTGCATGTATATTTTCCATTGGTCGAATACTTCCACAGGATCAGGTCTTCGTGGGTTGGCTCGTCCAGAAGATGCACTTGGCGAAGCTCTTCTTTGGCACTATTAGGAATTTCATGTTAGATGTTTTGATGATGACAAGATAGGATTTTGTGTTAGACCCCAAAAGAATGTAAGTTTGTACTTTCATAGAATATATGTATAAGCGTTTGAAAGTTTATTATTTTGTTAGGCTTGTAATTTTATCTTTGTAGATTTTAGACTTAGGATTAGATACCGAGTCGCTGATAGAATTTTGGGTGAGTCTATCAAAGATGAAGTTGAAGATTCAAGCGTCTGAAGTCAAGAGAAGATGAAGATTTGTTCCAAGCGTCTGTCAAACGCTAAAGAACTGTTTCAGGATTTGTGAATCTAGCACTCAGCTGATTTCAAGCGTCTGACTCAAGCGTCCGAGCGACTCAAGCGTCCCGCTTTCAGATTCACCTGAAGCATAAAACACAAGTTATCAAGGACTTAAATGCAATCACCAACGGTCATTTATTTCTGACGGGAAATAAATTAAAAATGCATTAAATGCTTGATAAGTGCATTAAATGTAACAAGACAGTATGACTTGTGGACAAGCCACCTTTTGACAAAACTGTCAGCTTTTCAGAATTCAAACCTGCTCCTGTCCAATCGGAATCAGTAGAAATTAAGGAATGTCAGAAAAGGGACTATTTGAAGCTCCGCGTGAGGTACACGGGCCTGACTTGTGTCCAACGGACAAATCCCGAGATTCTCTATAAATAGTACCCTTCAGCTATGTCTGTGAGTGTGTGAAAAGACGAAAATGTGAAAGAGAGTTGAGAAATAATTTGAGAGAAAAGCTTGCAAACCCCATAGCCAAAATCCTTCAAACTTCTCAAATACATTCCAGACAGTCACCCGATATCTCAAACATCTTCCAAGAAGAACCCTACACTATTATTGAGATATCCCAAGTTGTTTGAACTTCCCAACATCAAACAAACCTATTACAATAAACACTCAACACCTTTCATCTGAGTGAGAAAGATTGTTGACTTCCACAAGCAGTATTTTTGAGTAAGAGAAGCTTGTTGAAGAAAGGTCTTTATTGGAGATGAAGTCTGTGTGATCAAGGAGCTCAAGGCCATCTTAGAGAAGATCTTTATTGGAGCTGAAATCTGTGTGATCAAGGAGCTCGAGATCGTCTTTCCAGAAGCAGAGGATTGAAGTGGCTTGTAGCAGAAATCTGTGTGACCAAGGAGCTCAAGTCATCCATATCCATCTCTTCCTGTTTCCCTATTTTATAGAAGTCTCTGTGTGACTCTTCGAGAATCAATTTAGTGGATTGCCTCCAAGTGCATAGGAGAAGAAGGACGTAGCTGAGATTACACCACCCAGTGAACCTTACAAATTCTTTGTGTCCTTTACTACTTTATAGCTTTACTTTGCATTTGCATATTATATCTCTAAAAGGCTTTAAAACAGTTAAGCGACTATTTGGAAAAAGAGAACGCTAAGCTTTCAAATCAGTGTTAAGCGCTTCGCCAAGCGCTAAGTTCTCTGAGCGTTCAAAACGATTTAAGAAAAGCAACTAAAGAAAAACTTTGTGATGCTAAACACTTTCAAAGAGAAGACTTAAAATCATTCCGTTGTGCTAACCCTGATTAAAGAATTGAACGCTTAAACCTGAGTGCTTATAGTATTCAAATCTTGAGTCTAAGTTAATTTTTTCAAACAGTCTTCAAGTAAACTAAGAATTTTAATACGAAATAATTTGAAGTCGAAAAAGATTTCAGGGTCTATTCAACCCCCCCCCTTTCTAGACCCTTTCGTATGCCATTTGGGACCAACAGGCACCCATTGGAAGACAAACTAACTCGCTCCACTCCCAACCTTGTCCAGGGGTCCAGTAGCTCTCCACAATTCTAGAGGTATCAATGGAGTCAATATAGAGAGGGATATGATTTATCAGTTTCGAGTTTCCTATCCATTGGTCAGTCCAAAACCGGACCACATTCTCTCTACCAATTTTCCAAGCCATGCCTTATTCCATAACCGGGAAAGCCGCCATAATACTCCTCCATGTATGCGAGGTTCTAGATCTAGCCCTCACCCTCTTACGCGAAAGATACTTATGCTTGATAACTTGAACCCATAACTTAGTCTCATCTTTGAGGATTTGTCATCCTAGTTTTCCTAAAAATGCCATATTCATGGCCCAAATATTTTAATTCCCAAACCTCCATTACATTTTTTCTTATAGACCTTGTCCCATGCTATGGGGTAGAGTTTGTGCTTCTCATCTGTACCTGCCAAAAGAACCGCCTATTTTCTTTCTCAATGGCATCGCAAATTCCCCGCGGTATTTGTGAAGTTTGCATATGGTACGTGGTTATAGCACTAGTCACAGATTGTATCAACGTAGCTCTGCCCGCAAGAGATAAGAATTTCTTCTTCGAACCCGTAAGCTTCCCCTTCACTTTATCTACGAGAAATTGATAATTACTTTTCAAGACTCTCGTATGGTGAAGCGGGGCTCCTAAATATCTCCTTAGATCCTTAGTAATTTTGAGAGATTCTTTGTTGCAAATTTGTCTAGCAAGAGTGCTCGGCACATTTTTCGAGAAATGGATATGGGATTTCTGTCTGTTAACCCTTTGGCCTGACATACTACAATATTTTTCTAGGGTGTTGCTAATTACCTGGACCTGCAACATAGGAGCTTCACCGAAAAGAATAAGATCGTCTCTGAACATAAGATGTGAGACTCGGGGTCCACAAGCGAAGTGGGAACCGGAGTCCACATTCCATTTCTCACCTCTTTGTTCACTAACGATTCTAATTTTTCAATTCAAAAAACAAACAAGGAGATAAAGGGTCGTTTTGTCTTAGCCCTCATTTCGGTGTAAACTCTCTTGCCAAAGGAGGAAGAGCTTCGCATAGGTTGTGCACTCCAAAATGAGGTTAATCCAAGTCAACGAAAAACCCATCTCACTCAACACATTTTCCAAAAAAGCCCAATTAATCCTATCATACGCTTTTTCAAAGTCAACTTTAGCCACAAAATAACCTTTCTTCCCTTTAATTAAGCTCATACTATGAAGCACTTCCTCAGTAATTATATTATTATCATTTCTTTGGTGACCTTGAATAAAGCTAATTTGGGTTTGTGGGATGAGCAAATCCATCAAGTGCTTTAATCTATTAGCCATAGTCTTCGTTATGATTTTTAAAATGACATTGGATAGGTTTATAGGGCGAAAATTTGAAAGTTGTATTGAGTTTTTCTCTTTAGGAATCAAAACAATTAAAGATTCGTTAATATTAGCATCAATGATACCTGTGCGGAGAGAATGGCTCACCGTGCTTAGCAACTTGTCACTCATTGTGCTCCAACATTTTTGGAAAAAACATGGATGAAGACCATCCGGCCCCGACGCTTTCCAGGATCCATGTCCCACAAAGCTTTCTTGACCTCGTCTTTAGTCACGGGTAATTGAATTAACTCCAAATGCTATTGGCTGAGACAGGGGAAGTCCTCGTTTAGCTCATAAGGGGAAGTGGTGGGACCCGAGCCGTAAAGCTCTTTGTAGAATTTGACAACCATGTCTTTTAAATTATCCGAATTTTGCTCCCAAGTGCCATTGTCATTCATTAAAGCATGAACCTTCGCCCGGTGCTGTTTAGTTTTTGTTGCCATGTGGAAAAAGCGAGTGTTAAGGTCATCAGCTGCCAGCCACTTCACCCTTTGACTTCTGCTTCCATAACAATTCCTCTTGTTTTAAAATAGGGATAATTACACTCACACCCCCTCAATGATGGAGTAATTACACAAACCACCCCACACTAATTGATAATTACAAACACACCCCCTCAGGGGGTCTATTTGTAAGGTTTACAGGAGGTGCAATTGTAATAATTGTTACACATACAGGGGGTGCAATGTAAGAAATCTTTAACATGAGGAGGGTGTATTTGTAATTATCAATTAGTGAGGGGAGGTTTGTGTAATTACCCAATCATTAAGGGGGTGTGAGTGTAATTATCCCTTTAAAATATCATGGTATTGCTCAAGGTAAATGGAAAAATTGTGACTTTGGGCTCTTTGAATGCCATTAATACGGCCTATAAGCTTCCGCTTTCTTTGAAGAATATCCCCAAAAATATTTCAGTTCCAACCCTTAAGGTTATTACGAATCCCATTAATTTTCTCTGGTATCCCCTTGTAGGGGTGTACGCGGTCGGGTTCTGGTGGTTTTATAGAAAAAATTCAACTCGACCTAATATATGCGGGTTGACAAAATATCAAACTGAAACCGTATAATTATCTTTTCAAATCGAGCGGTTTGGGTCGATCGGGTTTAATGTATTTAGCGGGTGGGTTGATGGGTTATCGAATTATAATTAGAGTTCTTACAACTTACTTTTAGTTTCAACTAGTAAGTAAGAAATTAAATAACATACTTGTTGTATATTTAACTAAAAAAAATTGAGTTGGTGAAAAATACAAAATTAAGTGGTGTTATTAAATAAAAATCATATTTATCATGAATTGTAAACTCGAAATATTAATAAAATAAATTATTTTAGAAGTTTATCATCAAAATATACATCTACATCTTCGTTTAAATCAAGTAAAAACAAATGTTCAAATGAAGTAATTTGTTTACTCAAATTAAAAATAAAGTGTTTTACATAAATATGAATAAAACTACTCTTATTAGAGTTTATATATATGCATATATAGTTTTAAGAGTTTAGGGTTAATCTTTAACTATATATATATATATATATATATACACACACTTATGACATATACAATTAGCGGTCGGGTGACGGGTTAGGCGGGTTACAATTATTAAACCCACCACCCGACCTGAAAGTGGCGGGTTGCAATTTTTTCAACCCACCACAATTTTTTAATAATTTGAAACCGGCGATTTTCTGGCGGATCGTATCAGTTTGAGCGGGTCGGGCAGGTTTATGTACACCTCTATCCCCTTGTATACATTAATTTAGGTAAACTTTAATTTCAACTAAAAGATTCATCTGGCTCAATTTTGTTGTTCAGTTTCAGCCACCCATATTTAATTAGGTTCGATTCTCTTCCATGCGAACTGAAGTATCAACTCAATTGATAGTCCTATTTTCGAGGAGCTCTTTTATTTAAGGCAAGTTTGACCCAACTTTTGTATTATTGATTATAGCAAAAGTTAGAATCTTCAGTTTTTCTAAAAGGTGATTTTGTAACACAAAATGTCCAAAATAGACAATAGAAAAATTGGTCAAATAATCACCAAAATATTGTTTGGATTCCAAACGTAGATTTTAGATTTTCAAACGCCGGGTCAAACGCACCATTATGCAGGCCCAATCCACTAACAAAAAAGTCCGATAAAAAGCCCAAATGCTGAACCAAGACCAAAGTACACTTTAGAAGCCTTATTACATCATTCTGGAAGAACAGAAATCTTATTTAATTTGACAGAAGCTGCACTCCCAAAAGATTTGCCCCCCGGCCCCCAATAGATTCTCACAGTGACAATAATTATCAAGTGAAAATAAGAATGGACCCCTCCGACCCCCCAATTCATGGCATCTTTTAGTGCTCCTTTTCATACACCCACCACCCACTAATACCAACCGTCCGATCAACCCTAAATTTACAATCCCAACCCTCAACTTTCTGTATTTCCCAAAACACCCTCACCCATTTCTTGTTTTGTCTCCCGCGTGATTCCCAACGACCTTTTTCGCCTCTTTTTCCGGTTCCACAAAGAAAAGGCAGACACTTTGCACAAACTTCAATTATCTCACTGTCCTTTTCTACTTTTTACTCTAGATTTTTACACTCACTTCACAAACGAAATTTTATACGTTTTTCTTTTATATTGATAAGATATTAAGTATGTTAGAGAAAATTAAAATATTAAACAAAGTTATAATTCGGTAATTTTATGTTATATTGAGTCTAATGGTTCGAATAATTATTTTATATCTATTTCTTCCACACAATTATACGTGGAGATTGTATGAGAGAATAGACACTAGGATTGTTGGAATTTGTCTAACAAATTTTTTTCTATAATGCTACACATATAGTAAAGTTTTTTTTATAATGCTACACATATAATAAATTCTATATGTTTTTCTTTTTTTTCTTTCGTTTTATAGGGATAGGATATTACTTATTTTAGAGAAAAATTAGAATATCAAACAAAGTTATAGTACGGGTAATTTTATGTTAGTTCGAGTTTAGTGCTTCATATGTGTATTTATATCTATCTTTTCCACATAATTGTATGTCGAGATCGTTTGAGAGAATAAATATTAGGATTATTGAAATTTGTCTAGCACAGAAAAATAGATTTTTCTGTACTGCTACACATACAATATGTTGAGCAAATGAGATATTCTAAAATGAATAATGTGTTGTAAAATTGATTTTGCAACCAACTGAATTGAAATAAGTTAAATACGTTGTATTACGCAATAGAAATGCACTAAAAATTGTAATAAAAAATCCCGTTTGTATATCGAGTCGTCCAATTCTACCCATAAGATATAACGTTTAATAAATCGCAATTAAGACGTGTCGATCTTTTCAACAAAATTTAACCATATCAAATTAATTATATAATAAATATGACAATATCTTCTTGCCCTTTTTGTAGTATACATTAATTATTATCGCCCAATAAATTCCAAGACAGCTGTAAAATTAATAGCTCTTATCTTGTGATTGGTCAATTTATTAAAATTACGTGACAAATCTAATTCAATTTTTCTATATCAAGTTAGGTGATTGAGTCAAATATTTATGTGATAAATTAGGTGTGACCAAGTCTAATTCTGGTAAATATTTTCCACCCACTAGTGCTACACTACACTAATTTACACTCCTCTCTGTCACTCTCATTTGCTATTTATTTCACTTTCTGCTGCGATTCTCAATTCAGTTTTAATTACTCCTATTTAAGACTCTTTGCTGTACCAAAAGTATTCCAGCTGCTTCTACCTATCTCAGAATCATCAAATCTTATTCTGTATTTGACTTTTCGAGTAATAATTCAATTTCACGTTTTATTGTTCTTGATTTTTTTTTCTTCTTCTGGCAAATTGGTTTTAATTTACGATCATAGAATAAGCTTATTTTAATTTTGACTTTGCAGGGCGATGGTGGAATTTAATCTGGGATTGAGGTTGATTTTATGAAAGGTGATATATATTTTTTTCCTGAATTTGGTAATTTTCAGCTCTGGTTTCAGTGCTTTTTTCTGTGTTCACTTTTTTTCTGGTTTGTTTTGGGTAATATATATATATATATATATATATATATATATATTTGGATTAATGTGCATTTTCCCAGTTTCATGCATGAGATTTTGGTCCTTTTAAAGCTGCGTTTTTGGTTCAGAAAATTGCTAATTAAGGAAAATAGTGTGAAGAAACTCTGTAGTTTAAGGAAAAGTATAAAAAGAATAAACTCAGAAATGAATGAAATAAAATGAAAAGATTATTTTACTGTAAAGTGATTAAAATCTTTTGCATTCTTTAAAACATTTCTAGAAAATGTTGTTTTTGCTGTCCTGTTTTAGTTCTCTGTTCTTGTTTTTGTGGGACTTGTATGTGCTGAAAAGTTGCAAAGTTATATGAGATCAAAATCTTTATATATTAACTTCACACACACACACACACACACACACACACATATATATATATTTATGCATGTATATGTAATTTGTGTATATATCCTCTGTAAATGAAAAACTACATTGGAGGCAGGGGATCTTGAGGGGTTATTCATAAAAGCTCTCGGTACTCGGAATGTGGCACAATCACAGCCATTATAGTGAGCTTCACCCTATATAGATGATTTAGATTGTACCGAGACTCATTATGAAACAAAATGAAAAAAACTTTTCTTAATTTTTTTTAAAAATTTGGAAATGCCGTCAGGTGGTTTAAGCCGGCTTACACATTTTGTATCATTTTTTTATCTCTTATTTCTTAAATAATTTGTGTGTTCTAAGTTGCTAGGTATTCTAGAGTGACTATAATCTTCTCAGCCCTTGTGATTTTTTTCGTGGTACTAACAAATATTTGCTAATCAATATCTTGGTTAGCTTATTGTTTTCAATTTAACATTTGTATCCGTTCAGCTATTTGCTATTTGCACCTGTATACCGAATCTAATACCATTTCTCTTGCAGTAGGGCTGGAAAAAAAAAAATACTAGTCAAGAGTGAATTACATATCGATTGCTAAAAGCTAATTTAATCTCGGTTCATTGAACATACAAACCCAAGCCTGCACACTTGTTTTCATTCGATAAGATTTGAAGCTCCACTCAAGCTCGACTCTGTTAGTTGAAAATAGAAAAAGTAAGTGTAAAAATATAAAGTTGCTCGAGCTCGCCTCGTATTTGACTCGATTAAAGCACGCTCGAGCTCGGTTTTGGTTAACAATCAATCCAAGCTCCAATAAATAAACTTTTTCAAAGTGGTTCAAAATTCAAACAAGTTTGAACAGTCCTTTTTTGGTTAGGCTAGATTCATTTACACTACCACTTGCAAAATCTATAACCCCATGTTCTAGTATCCTTTTGTTTCCAATAAAAGAAGCTATGTGATCCTTTTCCCATTATATAGGGATTTCATTGTATTCTTTTTCGTCAAACTTTAATCGGCAAATCTAATTAGTAATTACAAAATGCATCTTAGTTTCAAACTAGAATTGATTTCCAAAAATGATTTCATTGCTTTATGACATAAGACTGATTTAACCCTTTTAATTTCTATTCTTCATTCCTTCAGAAGTCTTTTAACAACTTCGTCGATGCATTATTTATGTACTGATTTCAAGAATCTCGATTTTCCAAGGGAATACATGGCCCGTGTTACAATTTTCGTGCAGATTAATCATTTCCAGCGTTTAAAGTCATTGGTATGGATTGGATTCGACTTAAAGTGTCATTTCGTTTATTGCACTTTTTGGACAATTTTTGTTTATTGGTACAGATTGAATTGGTACAGTTTTTGTTTAAAGTCATGAGGTCACTGGATGTAGGCAGCACTTCAGGTTCTAATTGTATGGCACTGTATTGGCAATAATGCAGGTACACGACTCTGAATCGAAAAGATAAATCCTGCTTACTGAGGATCCATGAAGAGGAGGACATTACATCAAAACAACCATCCATTTGATCCATATCGTAAGTTAAGAACCGCCTACCTTGATTTTTCCCACCTCCATTTTAATTTGTCGCATGAATATTTTCTTGTGAAATCAATTTAGCATGCATGCACGCTTTCCTTTTCATGCTTAAAATACATTAATATTGTCATCATAAGACAAGTAAAATATATACTTACAAACAATAACGAAATATTAAGTATGTACATATATATATTTTTCCCATTTTTCTTCACTTGTAACTTTGCTTCATTCTTTCGCCATTTTTATAGCTTTTGAGGCTTTTTGGTCTGGGTCGTGGAAACCTGTCGAGCGCCTAAAAGTCGCTGATGGAGCTATTTCAACGAATATTGCTGACAATGGTGATGTCATTGAAGAGGACATTCCCTTGTCACATCTTCGTATTCGGTCAAGAAAAGCTACATGGTCTGATTGTACATCCTTTTTGAGACAAGGAGTTGATGTATGTGTGTTCTCAACCCCTCCCAAGTCAGAAGATTCAGATGATGAGACAAATGATGACCCCGTAAGTTCAATAATTTGTTCGACATTTATGTATTCTTGTTCGGTATAGTTGGTCTGCTTTTGTTTTCATATTGAATTGAAATGCATTTCACTTTTATATATTAAGTTTGGATGAAGTGATTTGATTTGAGGGAAGGATTTGGAGCTGAGAATTTCAAATGACTCCATTACGTGGAGTGATTCAGATAATGATTGGAAAAAACTCTCAAATTTCTTATTAAAGGATTTGGAATTCATGGCAATTGAATAGTATCCAAACAAGTGTAAATGATTTGTTATAATGGATTTGAAATCCTCGGCTCTCAAATCCTCCAATCCAAACTCAACCTTAGAGTCACAGTTCTGCCTACCTTGCCACAGTTTGAAGTAACCGAATATCTTTATCTAAAAGGCTTTCCCGTTTCTATAGAATATGGCCTTTTTGTCGGTTAAATTAAGGGTATATTACATAGACACCCATGCGTGACACCCTAATTACGAAAAACATCCTGAAGTTTGAAAAATACCATAATTTTCGCTGTCAGTAAAAGTATATTACAATCTAAAACCAGATAACGATTTCACCCAATTTTCTTTTTGAGTTATTAAAATCTGATAGGGGGTGACTTGGTAATTTGCAAGGCCTTGGGGAGACTGTGGTAATTACCCAATACTTGAGTGTATGTGCATGTAGTTATCTCTTAAATTAGTCGATAAATAATAAAAGTTTCTTGATATGTTATACATTTGGTCTTGTGGTTCCCTTTGCTTTAGCTCATTCACTCTTCTCGTTGTGACGTAGGTCTGGATTGATGCAAAAATAAGATCTATCGAGAGGAAACCTCATGATGATGCATGTGATTGCCAGTTCTACATCAGTTTATACATCGAGCAAGGCCCCGATCTTACTTTAGGAAACAAAAAACTTAGTAAAGAGACGAGCTTGATAAAAATTGATCAAATTTCTGTTCTTCAAAAGCTCGAATTGAAACCTTGTGACGCTGAATATTACCGTTGGAGCTACTCCGATGACTGTTCTTCGGTTCAGAAGTTTAAATTGTTCAACGGGAAATTTTCTGCTGATCTGTCGTGGCTCCTTGTTGCATCTGTTCTAAAGAAAACCGCCTTCGATGTAAGAACAATAAAGAGCCATATTGTTTATGAGGTTTCCGAGTATAACCCTGATATAGGTGAAGTGAGTCATCGCGAACATTCTTATGCTGTAAATTTCAAGGTGGAAAATGACGTTTATACCCCTGTCATTATACAATTTGACCCATCTACCCTTCCGGAAGAAGGGTTCGACGTAAATGGAGATGGAACATTGTGTTCATATGATCTCATAGAGTTAAGAAGGTCAAAACGGAGAATTGTACAACCCGAGCGTTACTTGGCTTGTGATAATCTACCGGATTATGAGATTGAGGTGACTCGTTTAGGCGAAAGCAAGACGTATAAATTGGAGTTTGATGACATGTCAACTGACGAAGAAGAAGATGATGAGTATGATGATGATATGCCATTGGCGGCACTATCGGTTCAAGCTGATAATAAATATCAGCAAAACGGCCGTTCTGAAAACTGGATATCATCTTACATTAGAAAAAGCAACAAGAAATCAGGACCGTTGAAACATCGACATATGCAACCAAGTACGTCCGATCGTAGACGTCAAGAAAACGACCTCACCATCGTCCCTTCACACACTTCTGCTGAAAATGGTCACGAAAAAGATTCTCTTGATGTTAAATTTCCGCCAGAAGAAAATTCAGAAAATATTAGAGAAATGGTCTCGAGATATTTTATGAATGGATCCTTATCCTCACGTAAAAAGAAAGCGTTTGATTTTAACTTCATGGAGGTGGACAGTGGAAGTAGTAGTACTAGAGTGTCTGCAAAGGGCTCGCGAAGGAAATACCATAGGAGAAATATTCATTCCGCGAGTTCAAAGAGAGACTGTTTTTATGTGAAAGAGAGCATGTACGACGTGAGAAGCTTCCGGAAGGGCTCCGTAACTGCTCAGTTATGTCGAGAATTGATCAGAAGATGTATGAACAACATCGATGCCACACTCAAGAACGAGCCCGAACAGCTGCCTGTTGAAGATCAGTGGAAAGAGTACCAGTCAACTAAATATTCGAGTAAAAGTGAAGCAGATGAAAAACCCGCAACGAATAATGAGGAAGAAATATCAGAAATTGATATGTTGTGGAAAGAAATGGAACTCGCACTTGCATCATGGTATCTCCTTGATTATAACGAGGTACAAAAAAATTTCGTATTCTCGATAACTGTGATAATTGGTAATTAGTAATGTAATCTCTCATCGAAACTGAGCTTCTTGGGTTGTGATTGGATTTGAAGGATGAATTTCAAATAACTCTAAAATGGAGTTATTTGAAATCCGCCATAGTGATTGAGAAAATAACTATAAACAAGCTTAATGAGAATAACTGTAAACGCCTTTCTACGTCTTTTGCTTCGGTAATATATTTCACCGCTTTTTTCCTCACAAAAAAAAAAGAAAAAAGAAAACTTAATGGATTTGTTGATAAATTTGAAATTCATGGCTCCTTCAATCCAAACACACCCTTAGCTGATTATTAACCAATTTTATGTGAGATTTTCGAGTCTTAATTATCAGTATTTTGTTTTATTGGAAATCTTTACAGGATTCTCATTTTCAACCTACCCCTGAAGTACAAAACTCGGGTAAAAATGGAGAAAGGAAAGTTTGTGAACATGATTTCAGACTCAATGAACAAGTTGGAACAGTTTGCCGGCTATGCGGATTTGTGGAGACTGAAATTAAGGATATCCTGCCGCCATTTGTAAGTCGTATTTGGATTTAATATTTTCAATCTTAAAAGCCAAATTTATTTTTCTCATGGCATTTTCATGTTAATTAACATATTTTTTCATCTCAACAAATGAATTATCATCATAGTTATACTTTTCCTTCTGCAGAAATCATCTGCATGCTGGGCTGCTAAGGAGCAAAAAGCTGAAGAGGAGACGGAGCAGCATAAAAAGAGTGAAAATGAAGACATCGATCAATTTACTATTCCCGCTCCCTCGACTACTCCATCAACCATTGGAAAAGGGGAAAACAATGTGTGGGCTTTGATACCTGAGCTCAAAGAAAAATTAAGGAGCCACCAAAAGAAAGCTTTTGAATTTCTATGGCGAAATATCGCGGGCTCTTTAGTACCATCTCGAATGGAGAAAAAGAAAAAGAAAAGGGGCGGTTGCGTCATTTCTCACTCTCCCGGAGCCGGCAAGACTTTGCTCATCATTGCATTTCTTGTAAGCTACTTAAAGTTATTCCCCGGGTCGAGACCGTTAGTTCTTGCTCCAAAAACGACACTTTACACTTGGTACAAGGAAATAATTAAGTGGAAAGTGCCGATCCCGGTTTACCAAATCCATGGTGGCCAAACGTATAAAGGCGAGGTCTTGAAGCAAAGAATGAAATTATCTCCGGGCCTTCCACGCAACCAAGACGTTATGCATGTTCTCGATTGCCTTGAAAAAATGCAAAAATGGCTTTCACATCCAAGCATCTTGCTAATGGGGTACACCTCTTTTTTAACCCTAACACGCGAAGATTCACATTACGCTCATAGGAAATATATGGCACAATTACTTAAACAATGCCCAGGAATTTTGATACTGGACGAAGGGCACAACCCGAGGAGCACAAAATCAAGACTCAGAAAAGGTCTGATGAAGGTAAATACAAGGCTTAGGGTTTTGCTCTCGGGTACATTGTTTCAAAATAATTTTGGTGAATATTTCAACACCCTTTGCTTGGCGAGACCGACTTTTGTGAACGAGGTTTTGAAGCAGCTTGATCCCAAGTACGAGAAGAGAAACAAAGAGAGACAAACACAATTCTCCTTGGAGAATAGGGGACGAAAGCTTTTGATAGATAAGATTTCAAAAAAGATCGACTCAAATAAAGGAGAAGAAAGAGCACAAGCTTTGAAAACACTCAAGAAGCTAACTAGTAAATTCATAGACGTGTACGAGGGCGGAAGCTCGGACAAGGATAGGCTTCCGGGCTTAGAATGTTATACATTAATGATGAAGTCGACAAGTCTCCAACAAGAAATCTTACTCAAACTTCAAAACCAGAGGCCCGTGTACAAGGGTTTTCCCTTGGAGTTAGAGTTGTTAATCACGCTTGGGGCTATCCATCCTTGGTTAATCAGAACGACAGCGTGCACACGTAATTACTTCACCCCCGAAGAATTGGAGGATCTTGAAAAATATAAGTTTGACATGAAGTCGGGTTCGAAGGTCCGATTCGTTATGAGCCTTATCCCGAGATGTCTCCTACGAAACGAAAAGGTTTTGATATTTTGCCATAATATCGCTCCGATCAATCTTTTTCTACAAATATTTGAACGTTTCTACGGGTGGCGTAAGGGTCGAGAAGTGCTAGTTCTTCAAGGAGACATCGAGCTTTTTGAAAGAGGACGGGTGATGGATAAATTTGAGGAGCCGGGTGGGCCATCAAAGGTTATGTTGGCGTCTATTACCGCTTGCGCTGAAGGGATTAGCTTAACCGCTGCATCTCGGGTAATTTTATTGGATTCGGAGTGGAACCCTTCGAAGAGCAAGCAAGCCATTGCACGGGCGTTTCGGCCCGGTCAAAACAAAGTTGTTTATGTTTATCAGCTATTAGCAACCGGGACGTTGGAAGAGGAAAAGCATAGTAGAACAACTTGGAAGGAGTGGGTTTCAGATATGATATTCAGTGAGGAACTTGTTCAGGACCCTTCTCATTGGCAAGCGCCGAAAATCGAGGACGAATTGTTGAGGGAGATCGTGGAAGAAGATCGAGCTGCGCTTTTCCATCGGATTATGAAGAACGAGAAAGCTTCAAATGTGATTAGAGGTAAAGGTATGCTGAAAAAAATGTGTGATGAGTAGTTTGCATGTAAATGTCTATCCTTCATGTATCATTTTATTTGGACAAGCCCCTGAACTTTAAAAAGTTAAAATAAAAATAAAACGTAAAATAAAATTATGATTGAAGAAATTGTCATTCTGCCATAAATGATGCTGACAATTTCTTCTTTAGCAAAATTGTTTTCTTTTTTCCCTTGATGACAGCTTGCTATTTGCCTAGTAGCACTGCTATATGCTGTAACGTTGGAGATATATCTCCACTTATCCAGATTCCATGTGCTAATTATGATTAAGGGTAATTTAGTAATTTAAACTTATAATATAGATGGATTTGTAATTATGAATTGATACAATTATGGTCCATTATCCCTACGAGTCAGTTAAGGGACTAAGGAAGTACGAAGCTCATGGCCCATTAGACATTTCTATGCATAGAGGGAAATTTGATCATTTGAAGGATCATCTAATGACTAAAAAACTTTCACCAATAATCATTATTAGAAGGAAATTTGGTTTGTCGTATTGTAGGTTGGATTCATTTCAACTTAAGCTCATATTCCCCAAATATTCTTGCCAGAATATTTGGACCACCCTCACCCCGATTCAATTTTCGCACCACATCACAAAAGCAAACTGAAAAGTTGCAAGAGTGCTATATGTAGCAATGTTCAAGAATACCAATGAAAATTTCATTCAATGCAAATCTTTTAGAGAAAATAGCAGATACCCCCCAAACTATTAGGTGATGTGCACTTTACCCCCCAAACTATTAAAAATTGCACTCAACATCCTAAACTATCATATATGTGCACTTTGCCCCCTCGGTCAGCTTCGGGCAGCACACAGGGGCAAAGTCTTACAAACCGCATAGGTGAGGGAACAAAGCGTACATCACCTCATAGGTTGGGGGGGGGTATCTGCTATTTTTCTTTTTTTAAAATTCAAATATTCTTAATATTAACTTAACCCCCTTGGTCAGTTTCGGGAAAAATTTTACCCATTCATCGTTCAATTTAAATCATGCATATTCGGATTTATTTGTATTTTTCTTGAAATATTATTTCTAGGTTTGAAATAAATAATTTTCAAATATGAAAATAAGAAAAATAAAAATAAAACATGAAAATAAATAAGAAAACAATGAAAAGAAGTATAAATTCAAATATTCATAATTTTCTAAAAACAAAAAACACACTTCAAAAATTCGGAAACATGAAAATAAATAAATAAAAATAAAAAATTTTAAAAATCAAAAAATTTTTAAAATTTTTAAAAAATAAAATAATCAAGTGATATGTGCTTTGCCCCCTCACCTATGAGGTGATGTGCGTTTTGCCCCCTCACCTATGCGGTTTGTAGCACTTTGCCCCCTGTGTGCTGCCCGAAGCTGATCGAGGGGGCAAAGTGCACATATATGATAGTTTAGGGTGTTGAGTGCAACTTTTAATAATTTGGGGAGCAAAGTGCAAATTACCTAATAGTTTGGGGGTATCTACTATTTTCTCAATCTTTTAGACTAATGCAGAGAAATGATTGATTAGTTGAATTGGTTAAATATGCTCGAATACACTAAGTTTGAATAAGATACCACGTTCTGTTTGTGATTTGTTATTTACAAATGCGAATTTATTGTCCAACAAGAACAAGCCCACTTGTCAAATAACTCATCTAGGATTGTAGACATTTCATCTGTATATTTCATAAAGTGAATAATACTGGTGTGTCAAAAAAATGTCAAGTAGAAAATAGTCTCCCCCACTATAATAATTATATTATTAATTAATGACGTCTCATTTATGGAGATACGGCCGTAGATGAATTTATTTTTAGTCCAATTGAAAGATAACACAAAATTCCTTTTTATTTTATGGATTTAATTTCATAACTTAAATTGATATATTGATATTTATTGTATTGGCAAATCAAATATTGAGGTGTCACGTTCAATCAAATCAAATTTTGCAGCATAAGAAATCAGTGGCTAATCGAATGGCCAGTGGCCAATTAAATCAAGACACAAGTCTGATATTATCGCTTTTGAAAGATACATATATTTAAGAGATAAATATCAAATAATTCCAAGTTTTCCGAAATCTCTTGCGCCAGCATTTGTATAAAGGGAGTCAAGGGTCACAAGTTTGGAGACAGATACATAAAAACATGTCTAGCATCAAGCTCTCAAGTTCACGCTTTTTTTGCCCCGTCGAAGTGCTGAAACCACGAGGGTTCTACATCTTCTTCAAAGACAATTAAATCTTCAAGACTTGATCTTAAGTTGATCTTTGATTTCAAAATGACGAACTTTTGAAAAGAAAAAAAGATTTCAAAATGACTAAAATGTTGAAATACCACACATTTTCCACTATGACTAAGTTGCGGATATTCCTGGTCTGCATAGTATAAATTGTGTATATCCACCCCCTACCCAAAAATAACAAAAATATTTTGTTAAAGTGACTTGTGATTGGGGTACATATGCAGCTTAGCATTTAGTTCGAGTTCATTCATATCTTTGATGAAATATAGTTTATCCCTGATGTTATTTCGTCTCTTTAAAGAAAATAAAAGAAATCCACTTATAAGCAATATTTGTAAACTATATAAATTTCATTGAGTTTGGTAGTTATAACATGCAAAGTTCAATGACTTTGCAATTGGCATCTATGAAGGAAAGCAAGATAAAGTCGAATAGAAATTTAAAGATGTTCATTGTTGGTTTCAAGTGACATACAAAAAGGGTCTTGGGGGAGGGGTGGGTTGAATAGACTCTGAAGTTCTTTTTGATACTTCAAAAGATTTTTGCCACAAAATATTTTCGACGCTTTTGGAAAGCTTAAGCGCTTGATCAAGTGTTTGAATGGAAATAACTTTAGACTTAGTGATTTAGTAATTACTATGGTAGAGTAATGTTTAGATCTCTTAAATTAGGGTTAGCACAACAAAAAATATTTTAGGTGCTTAGCATTCAGTTTTACCAAATAGTCGCTTAACTGATTTATATGCTTTTAATGAATAATATGAGATGATACTGAAAGCAATAAAACAGTAAAGTAAATGACACAAGATATTTAAAGCTTCACTAGGTGATGTAATCCTAGTTACGTCCTTCTTCTCCTTTGTATTCGGAGGAATTCACTAAATGATACCCAAAGTCTTCACACAGATAGCTTCTACAAATGGTGAATAACACAAAGATGATCTTGAACTCCTTGATCACACAGACTTCAACTCTCTTAAATCTCTTCACTATCAAGCTCTTTCGCCCAGAAATATTGCTTGATCTTTCAACTTCTTCTTCACACAGATAAAGAGGTTGGAGGGTCTTTGTCACTAGGGTTTGTTTGATTTTGAAAGTTCAAATAACTTGGAATATCTCAATAATAAAGTAGGGTTCTTCTAAGGGAGATGTTTGAGATATTTGTGACTGTCTTTGGGATTAAAAAAAAACTTTAAGAATATTGATATGAAGATGAGCTTTTCTTTGGAAGTATTTGAACTCGAATAATTTCAACAAAGGGTTTTGTAATTAAGCTTGAATGTATTTTTGCGTGTATGTATTCTTATATTTAGTGTATTTAGTGTTTAATGAGAAGTCTTATTTAAAGGCAAATCTTTGGGAAAAGTGTCGGTTGGAGACATGTGCAAGCGCATGTGTTTCACTCGAGCAAGTGGAACTACTTCCATTCTGAAATCCCTGAAATTTTGCTGCAAGAATTGGGTGCGACAGACTTGATCTCTGAATTGGATTGTCCGTACGTCAATAGACCTTATCACATTTAATGCTCTTATCAGATATTAAATGCGTATGATTTAAAATCAATGTTGGAGTTAAATGCCCATTATTGATTGCATTTAAGTCCCTCTGGACTTTGAATTTATTTCAGGTGAATCTTGTCGCTTGGACATTGATTCAAATATCCTGAAATGTCTCCAGCATTTGACAAATGCTTAAGACAATCTTCATCTTCTTTTAACTTCAGTTGCTGATCTTGAACTTTCTTTCTGACAGACTTACCTAGAATTCTAGCAGGGATTGAGTTTTCAATTCTTAGTCTAAAATCTAAAAACATAAAAATCAAGCCTAACATATAATAAACTTTCAACGCTTATACAGATGTTCTATGAAAGTATAAACTTAAATTCTTTTGGGGTTTAACATAAAATCCTATCTTGTCATCATCAAAACTTCTAATATTAAATTTCCCAACAATCTTTTCCTTTTTGATGATGTCAAGACTTCTACTCTTCTACAATGTAAGAGTTAGACAAAAGACCAAAAGATAAAGTTAGCATTTGAAATTTAGTTGAATTAGCTAAAAGTTAGCACAATTAGCTTCAACATGGGCTTTTAGTGTAAACATTCATATATATATATATATATATATATATCATTCAAGACTAATGTTTACAAGTGAATCAATGTAGTAAAAGAAAATAATACAACAATTAATAAAGCGGTTAAAAACAATTATTTTCTTTTGGGATCATTTTGTCGCTTGGCAGCTTCTCATTTATCAGTGTCATGTATTTCTCTAGCCAAATCTTGAAAAAGTCTGTCAATATCTATCATAGTGGTATGATTTTCATTGACATAATACTCAAGATCTTGCTCAGCGGCTGCTTCGAATTCCAGAATCCTTTCTACCCAATCTCTTGGTCTAACTCCAAGCATTCAAATTAAGTCTTCATAGATGTCTCAGACCTTTGGCTTTCAATTGAGGGGTCTTCTTAAAGGCGTAGCAAAAGGAGGAAATCCCATTGCCTCAAGGAATTTTGGATCAATGTTGGGGAGATGATGCCTTTGTGTATAATATTTGGGCTTGCGTTTCTTGGTGACTTGTTTTCTTAGCCAATCAATGGAGTCAAACATTTGTTGTCAATGCTTATCATCAGTTTTGTTCACTATTTTGGCTTTTGTCTCCTTTTCTCCCTTTTCGACACCATCCGCGAGACGAGAACGGACTACGGCAAGGTGTTCATTCACGATCTTGAATTATTCCACCAGGGTTGCTACTTTCTCGGCTAAGACAGAGTTGCTTGTATCTGAGGGAAGATGTTGCTCAGCATTTGCAGCTACATTTTTGTGAGCGATCGATTGAAAGAAGATGAGATATCGCTGATCAAAGGAACCATGTGATTGACACGCTAAAAGCTAACGTGCTATGATAGCAAGTGCACTAGACGTGTGTAGTAATAAGTGGACAAAAAGTTCGGGTTGTCGAACCACAAGGACTTGAATTCTAGTTAATGATTTTTGATAAAAGAAAAGACAATTAAAGTAAAGTGCAAGAAAAAGATTAAACAAACGAAGAACCAAAGAGAAACGTACTATAGATTAAATCTCACGTATGATAAAATGACTAAGGCACATGCTACAACCGAATCTACTCGTCAATATATATGAGCTACTCCTCGAATTATTAGACTCCTATTGCTTTGGTGGAAATTCCTTAGATAATTATTACCCGATGTCTCGGCACATAATAATCCTATGATTAATTGATGGTTCTCTAAATATGTCTATCCGAGAATCTAATCAATAACCACGCATTAACGTTCTAGAGTTTCCCCGGATAAATCCGGCTAACTGCACCCGGAAATCTTTACCTATTTCTAGGGACAATTCCACATTAGTTTCGGATGATGAGTTGATTCCATTGAACCCTAATCTATCTTCTCTCGAATGACTAGACTAGGCAAAATAGCAAGCATATGGTGATCAAGCACATGATTGTGATAAAAGCTCAAAATCAACACACAAAGCAATATGAGAATTAATACGAAAATTCACTTCACATATATTGATTCATAAATTGGCCTTCACATGGCCTTAGTTCTACTATATTAGCTCATAACCATCAACATAGAAGAATTCAACATATTCATATACATAAGTGTAAACACATAAATGCTATAAACAATGAACAAACTCCCTCAAAGGTTGAATGGTGATGGATCCTCGAGTGGAGCTTCAATCCTTAGCTCCTATCTCTTTCTTCCCCTCCAAAATGATGAAGAATGGTGATGAATGATGATGAGTGAAGAGTAATGGCCAACTGCCTCCTCTCTCCTAGTATGATCAGTCCCAAGTGAAGAAAAATGCCTTAAGAAGACCAGAAATTCCAGGCTCCCTAGTGTGTGTCTCCTCTAGTGTGTCCTCCACTACTCTAAAGTGAGTAGTATAAAATTCCATAAAGTAGATCTACTAAGAAACACACTTATGACATCCCCTCCATACATGTGATGACCTCTTGGCTTTAAATGTTCCATTCCCCCATCAAATGATGATCTTTTGGCTGAAAGGAATCAAAACTCGGGTGTGGTCACGCCTAGGCGTGGGCATTACGGCGCTTGGGCGCCGTTGACAGAATGCGGAAATTAAATGCAATGTGTCCTGCGCAGCAATCGTATTTCATTCATAACTTTCTACACGAAACTCCGATTTGGATGATTCAAGTCCTCATTTGAAGCTAACACATAGTTCTACAACATTGTAGAAGGGAACTTCATTGAATTCGGTCTCAAAACATACAGAAATAGCGCTCGAACGTGGAAAGTGGTGCAGATACGGCGCCTAGGCGTAGATAGGACGGCGCCTAGGCGTGGACAGCAGAATGTTGACGTTATTTGCATCTTGTCCGGCTCCTGGGCGTGGTAATACTGGCTCCTGGGCGTGGACGACAGAAGCAAATTGTCCTGAACTTGTTTTATACGTCGTTTTTTTCGCCTCGTTTCTTCGTATGCTTTCATTTATCACCTGTAATCACTTAACAACCCGATTAAACGCAAATGTGGCATAATTTAGGCAATAAATGAATCCATAGCATAAGTCTCATGGGCTTAAAAACACGTAAAAATGCCTCTTATCAGTGATCAAGGACAGTGAGAGAGTATTTTAAAGTTTAATTCTTTATATCTCTTTGACTTGTCTCTGTGAAAAGCTTCAAGTGTTCTTTATCTTGATCAATAACGTGAGAGCATGAACCCTAGGATCTGTGTAAGGGAATTCATGACTGGTTTCTGGAATTTTTTTTCTTCTTGATCGCTTTCATCTGAGTCGAATGAGATGGAAGATTAGAAATGAGCATAATAGAGAATGAGTCCATAAGAGGAAGATGCAGCGACTTTGCCCTTTGTTGTATCTCGAACTAATGGTTCGGTCGCTTATTCCTCTAACTTATCAGCAACCTCTTAAATCACTGAATCCATGTTAGCGGTTACAGCAAGCGATTCTACTTCCATAGCGACAGATGGAACTGTGTCAAGTTCCATCATTGTGATTTCCATCGACTGAGACTATACCGAATAGGGATGACCCAAATCAAGCCAATCGTTTCGATGACATGCTTTGGACTTAGGCAGTGAGTTCCTGGAATGAAAAATAAAGTGTCTTCATATTTTTCTATACTAAATGCTAAGTCTGCGTCTTCAAGAAGAATCACTCCTTGGATATATGATTTGAAGAAGTCCAGGAGAATATGCATGAGGGAATGAGCTAGCTCTTGATCCACTAGTGGCTAAAGTAAAAACATTTATGCCAGGAGAATGTTGCACTCGAGAATGAGAACATATAGCAAGTTGTAGGCTCTGAACTCGCTAACTCAAAAGTGTTCATTTAGAATTGTATCCAGCGAGTGTGCATTTTCAACCATTGCTCGACGATCTCTATGAAACTCAGCATGAGCATCAGCTAGAACCCGATCTGCCAGAGGATTTACCTCGAATTCCCTATTTTCAAATTGCTTACTAGTGGAAAGCGTCTTCAGCATGGTCAATGAATGCTCCCATGATAATTTGCTGAAGAGCATTTATGATGTAGCGCTCAATACCTTGGTGGTAGTAGGGTAGAGCGCTAATATCTACAACCAGTTTCTGTTGCTGAGTGCGTAGAAAGATAGCAAAGCCTCTTTACTGATACTCACACTCGAACTCAAACAAGAATGGGTACCGCACTAATTATTTGATAGTATATTAGTTCAATACGAACTCTTCTGCCCATTTGGATGCATCAACGATCCATTTAAATTCTTCCTTCATTACTTTACATCTGTCTTTCTTGGCTTTGACTAGCTTTTCAAATTTCTCATGTTCTAAGTTGAATTCATCATACCAAACTCTGGATAGGTATTCACTGGCCTCTTTTTCCACCTATTGTTCACAGGGTTGGGACCTTCACCCACCATGGGTGCCTTTCCTTTCTATAGCTTCAGGGGCTTTGAGGAAGATTGGTTTTCAACGGAGGAGACTGTTTTGATCTTGGCCTAGTAACCCATGTGGTTCAACATTTCTTTCTCAAGGTCATTGAGGCGGCTAGTGGGATTGGGATTCTTAATTTTAATGTTGGAGTTGCGGAAGGGGAAGTTGGGTTCATCGCTTCTGTCGGTCTCTTTATAGTATCTTTCATCAAATTTTTCGACATTTAGCAACTTTCGCATCAGTCCCAATTTTTCTAACATCTGCTTCTTAGATCTCAGTCCCAAATAAGTTAGATCTTCAACAATCTCAAGACGATGGTCATTTGAGAGAAGAGGGTTGTGGAGAGTTGTCTCAAGCATCTCCATGTCAACGAATGTTGTTTTCTCTCTAGGCATAGTAGAATTCGATTTTTTTAGAGTAGCCTTTAGGACAGAAATTAACAATAGAAGAATGAGGTGGATTTGGTGTAGAGATGATCGGAGCCACTTCTGTTGACTGTTCAACTTCCAATGTCGTTTCCTTAGTTGGAGAAATTTCAGCGTCAGGTAGGACTTGGGCTATTTCTTTTGCGATCTCTACAAATGATGTCATATCGACATCTAACTCCTATGCAACTTCAGAGAAAAAAGGTGCAATAGCAGCGGCTGGAATTGGAGCTGAAACAGTAAAGCGCTTGAGAACAGAAAAAATTCTACTAAGTAGAAATTATACCAAAAAAGATTAAACGCTTACCCTGAGGACTTTCATCGACCTTCAGTTACTTTGGATTCGGGAATAGATTTTTTTCGTGACCTCAGGCTCCATTGACACATCTTTCTTGATAGGGTAAACTGTTGAGAGAGGAACTGCAGCGATTGGTATATCTTTTACTGCGAGCGCTTCGTCAGTCACTCTTATTCCTATCAAACGAGCTGGAAAATTATCCTAGTGTTAGCAGGATAACCTAGACTAAAAGAAATAATGTACTAACTCATAAAAATACTTACCCTAATTACTAATCTCAAGAGCTTTTTGCGTAGGCTCGACTCAATTTCTTTTTAACTTGATGAACGCTTGCAAATAAGTGGTGCATCATCATCTTCATCTTTGTCTTTTTCATAGATGAAGGGAGAAGGAGAAGAAGGAGACCGTTGCTTTTTCTCATTCTTTGACTTTTTGGACGACTCAGAGTCAGTCTTGGAAGATTGCCTCAAGCGACCACTTCTTTAGGTTCATCCGCTGAGGAAGTTGCTTGCTCCTCAACATCACCGTGGATTCTTTGAAGTGCGAGAAGTCACTCCCTCTCTTCTTTTGAAACTGCTGCGCCACCCCTTTTCTTTGGGTTGAGTAGCTCAGCGACCATCTTTGGCCCATAGAATTTGGTGGTCTGTCAGTTCCAGCGTCATTGATGAAGCCGAAAGCGGTCAATAGGTGGCTTAGGATCAACCATAAGGTTTTAGGTTGATCGACTTCTTCAGCGACGCCTGGATGCGATTAAAGACGTATAGCGACCAATTGATCTTCATCTTTCCAAAGGTCGTAATCATCATCAGATATTGATGGTGAGATACCTTGTTGAACGAACCTTTTCTGCATTCAATGATCTTTGCTAGGTTTGTGAGAATGTTATATCCCTTTCATGTTATTTTTCTTGAAATTGAGCTCGTAGTCACCAGATTCTGGTTTCTTCACAAATTCCTAGACCTTGGTGATATCTCCTATCTTGACTTAATCCACCAGATATCTTTCATTTGAGCATTTGAAGATCTCAGAAATCAGTTGTGGAGTGAGAATGAAAGGCTTACGATTAAAGGGTAATGTGTGGAAAATGGAGTTGCCATCCTTAGAAATTACGGTATTATCACAGAAAGACTTGAGTTCTTCTACATGATATATAGAATGGGCAGTCATGAAGGTTTGTAAACTGGATTATTCAATAAGGACAAGAATTTCCATCATTGGAAAGTTCTGATTGGTGAATAGGTAATCCCTGTTGGCTAGGAAACCTTTATTTATGACGACAGGTAGATCCTTCTTGGATTTGGAAGAACCTTCACCAACAGATTTTAAGATTTGTGTGGAGCCATTGAAGGAAGTTTGAGCTTTTTGAGAGAGAGAAGAAGGATTTTTGAAAGTGATAAGTTCTCTGTAAAATTCAAAGGTATTTAAATGAAATAGCAAACAGTAACATCTCATATGCTCAGATAATGTCCATGTGTATAAGCATTAAATCTGTGTCGTTTATCCATAAAGACGAATGTGAAAAACTACAAAATAGCGGAAGTTACATTTGGTACTCATAAAATATTCAAATATGGAATCCATAGTTACTTTTCAAAAACTTTTAAAATTTTCAGTGTATAATATATGCGCCTAATAGTACACTGACACGTAAGGCATGCATATACACTGAACCGTCAATTAAATAGGTATTATTACCCGTCAGTTTGATTTAATAGGGGCGCATGGGAAGTGATCAAAATGGCATCTTTCGCATTTATCCACACTCTACCTTTAAAGCGGTGAAAACAATGCATGAACTTTAGAAATTTTGACTTAGCATTAAAAGGGAATAGTTTTAACGCTTGAGTCAATTTTTTTTAAAAAATAATTGAGCACTTGAGTGAAAACTTTATTTTATATCAACTTATCATGCATAAATATAAGCGCTGATGATCAAAGCAGAAAGTTTTGAGAAATATAGGCTATGCTTGGTTATGTTTTGGGATGGTATTTTGGTCAGAATTATTGATGAGAAATTTATGGGGACACGTGCATATTTGATGAGATTGTGTTTGATTTTATTTTGAGAGTTGGTTTTTTGGTGTTTGTTTTTGTGAGATAATGTTTGATTTTGTAATAGTTATTGTAGCAGTAGTCAAACCATGAAGTTTTTGTCTGTTAATAATTAGTTAATGGTTGAAAGTTAAGAGAGGGAGAGAGGCAAAAGTAGGGGACAATACCTTGGTTGTAGATTTTTGAATAAATAATCATTATATTTTTTGGACCAAGAAAGTAACATATTTTTGGCCCAAAAATGTCTTAAGTGTTAACCAAACACAATTGGGCCAAAATTTTGGATCAAATTGGGTTTGAAAACATATCCAAACATAGCCATAAATTTTGATCATTAATGTTTGCTGTTTTGAACAAGTACAATTTTAAACTTCCCTCTAAATTTGATAACTTGTTTCAACTTTTCGAAAACTTTAGACATAATAATAAAGTGGATCCCCCCTACACTATATGCCTAAATAAAGTATGATGCTTTCCATGATTAAGCGTTTAAATCAATCATACCTAATTAACTTCTTAAAGTGAGAAAACATTGTTCACTGAGCGCTTTGGTGAAGATATAACTTACACTTTGTGATTTAGCCATTACTAAGGTAGGGTAACACTTAGATCTCTTAAATCAGGGTTAGCACAACGGAAAAGGTTTTAGGTGCTAAGCATTCAGTTTTACCAAATAGTTGCTTAACTGATTTATATGTTTTTAATGAATAATATGAGATGATACTGAAAGCAATAAAACAGTAAAGTAAATGACACAACATATTTAAAGCTTCACTAGGTGATGTACTCCTAACTACGTCATTCTTCTCCTTTGCAAATTCGGAGAAATTCACTAAATGATACCCAAAGCCTTCACACAGATAGCTTCTACAAATGGTGAATAACACAAAGATGATCTTGAGCTCCTTGATCATACGGACTTCAACTTTCTTAGATTTCTTCACCATCAAGCTTCTTTCGCCCAAAAATATTGCTTGATCTTTCAACTTCTTCTTCACAAAGATAAAGAGGTTGGAAGGTCTTTGTCACTAGGATTTGTTTAATTTTGGAAGTTTAAACGACTTGGAATATCTCAATAATAAATTAGGGTTCTGCTAAAGAAAATGTTTGAGATATTCTTAAAGGAAAGCTTTAAGAATATGGATATGAAGATGAGCTTTTTTTGGAAGTATTTGGACTTGAATAATTTTAGCAAAGGGGTTTTGTAATTAAGCTTGAATGTATTTTTGTGTGTATGTATTCTTGTATTTACAATTTATTGAGAAGTCCTATTTATAGGAAAATCTTTTGGAAAAAATATCAGTTGGACACATGTGCAGGCGCGTGCCTTTCACTCGAGCGAGTGGAACTACTTCCATCGTAAAATCCCTGAAATTCTGCTGCAAGGATTGGATGTGGCAGACTTAATCTCTGACAGTCCAATCAAAGTGGCTTGTATGTACGTCAATAGTCCTTATCACGTTTAATACTCTTATCAGACATTAAATGCGTTTGAATTTAAATGCCCATTATTGATTGCATTTAAGTCCCTTTTGACTTCGAAATTATTCCAAGTGAATCTTGTTGCTTGGATGCTGATTCAGATATCCTGAAATGTCTTCAGCATCTGATGGACGTTTAAGACAATCTTCATCTTCTTTTAACTTTAGACGACAATCTTCAACTATCTTTCTGACAGACTCACCTAGAATTCTATCAGCGATTGAGTTTCCAATACTTAGTCTAAAATCTAAAAAGATAAAAATCAAGCGTAACAAATAATAAACTTCCAGTCAGGAGCTCATCAGACTGTATAACAGGAAAAAAGCCTCCCCAAGATGTCTGATGAAGATCGATTTAAGAAAAGCTTATGACTCAGTTGAATGGGAATTTCTAAAGGAAATGATGGATATATATAGGTTCCCTCAAAAATTCAGTCAATGGGTGATGAAGTGTGTTTCTACAACATCCTTTTTAGTGGTGTTAAATGGAGAGTGCCATGGGTTTTTCAAGGGGCAGAGAGGGATTAGACAAGGGGATCCCATTTCCCCCTTGTTATTTGTCCTTGTCATGGAATATTTGACAAGAAGTTTTAGAATTGCTGCACAAGATAGTGCCTTCAGGTTCCATCCAACTTGCAAGCAACTCAAGTTAAGTAACATTTGCTTTGCAGCCGACTTAATGGTCTTTTGCAAAGGTTCAAAGGCTTCAGTACAGATCCTCTAGGAAAAACTTCAAGTCTTCTCTGGCACCACTGGTCTCCATGCTAATGCAGGGAAATCTAGTATATATATATATAAGGGGTGTCTCACAGCAAGCTAAGCAGGAAATTATACAAGTTACTAGATTCATGGAGGGGTTGTTCCCAATCAGATATTTAGGGGTACCCTTGTCCCCTACCAAGTGGAATAAGATGGAGTGTCACACACTGGTAGACAAAATTGAAGCAAGGTTGAATTGTTGGGCTTCTAAGAATCTCTCTTATGCAGGTAGAGTACAGCTGATAAACTCTGTTTTGTTTTCTTTGTATGTTTGTTGGTGTGCTTTATTTGTCTTGCCTCAATCTGTGGTAAAGGAAGTGAAAGGGAAATGTAGAAGTTTTTTATGGGGTGATCAACCTAACAAAAAGAAAATGGCCTTAGTTAGTGGGGAGGTTATCTGTAAAAAGAAGAAATATGGTGGTTTGAATGTTAAAAATTGCAAGTTATGGAATATGGATGCAGTTGCAAAGCAGGTGTGGGATTTTGCTCAAAAAAAGGATAGTCTCTGGATTAAATGGGTTAGTAGTATTTACCTGAAAACTACTAATTTCTGGGACTACGGTCCACCTATGGACTGTTGACACGAAAAATCCTTACGTGTTTGCACAGCAAGTGGACTGGTCGTGTGTAGTAATAAAATTGGATTTTAAGTCCGGGATGTCGAACCCACAGAGACTCGTATTTTAGATTGACAAAATTTAAAGCAATTAAAATTAAATCAAAAGAGGATGATTAATTGACATGAAAAAGTGAAAACGATACTTGACAAATTGATTAAAATTCTTATGTGAGAAAGCAACTAAGGCACATGCTTCAACCGTTATTACTCGTTAATATATATGAGTGATTATTCAAATTATTAGACTACTATTGCTTTGGTGGAAAAAACCTTAATTAATTACTACCCGATCTCTCGGCCGTAATAATCCTATGATTACGTGACGGTTCTCTAAATAATTCTATCCGAGAATCAAATCATTAACCATGCATTCACATTTTAGAATTTCCCCGGATTAATCCGGCTAACTGCACCCGGAAATCTATACCTATCTCTAGGAGCAATTCCTCATGTTTTTCGGATGATGTGATGATTTCTTTGAACCCTAATTTGTATTCACAAACTAGGCTAATTAGCAAGCATATGTTGATCAGGCATACGATTGGAATAAACGCACAAAATCAATACACAAAGCAATACTAGAATTAAGACGAACAATCAATTCATATATATAAACTCATAAAATTGGCATTCACATGGCTTTAGTTAAAGTAAATTAGTTCATACTCATAATTGGAAAAACAACTAAAATCGTAGAATTATTCATAGACAAATAATCTAGAAAATAAAATTCTCCCTATTAGGAATTGATGAATTCGTGTAGAATCGTTGTTCTCTTCGTCTTGCTCGTTTCTTGGCTCCAACTCTCTTCCAAAGCTGAAAATTTCGAGCCCTTCGGCTGTCATAAGAGGAGGTATTTATAGAAGAGGATTCCCTAAGTCTCCTAGTTGAATTAGGTATCAAAACTTGCCAAAATTCGTCTAGCCGACCTCAATGTCTGTACGTTACCTACCCAACGTTCGAACGTTGTGACGTGGCAAAAATTGTTTGATTGGGCATTGACTGGGCCAACGTTCGAACGTTACATGTCCAACGTTCGTACGTTGGATGCAATAGCACTTTCTCTTCTGCACAGCGATATTGTTTCTTTCATAACTTTTTCCCCAGAGCTCCGATTTAGGTGATTCAAGCTGCCACATGAAGCTAACACATATCTCTACAACTTTGTAGAAAAAACATTTGTCCAACTCAGTCTCTGAGTACTCTGAAAGTCTGCATTTCTGTCCAGTTTTACTCAATTGCACTGATTTTTCACCTTTACTCAATAAGCACACAAATTACAAGCATATGTGGCATACATCATGCATAAACCAATGTAAATAACATAAATATGAGGCTTTAAAACATGTAAATCTCACACCTATCAACTGTAGTTGGGTTTGGAAAAAAATTGATAAGTTGAAACAGAGGTTTAGAGATGGTTATGATTTGAATAAGTGGAAGCATGCTAAATCAGGAGTTTATACAGTTCAAAGTGGATATGAGTGGTTGATGGGTGACATGCATATGTTTAGAGGGGCTGATTTTGTGTGGAATAGATGGAATACTCCAAAACATTCTTTCATTCTTTGGTTGATGATGCATAAAAGGCTCCTAACAAGAGTTAGATTAATGAAGTTTGATAGTCTAGAAGACTATTCTTGTGTGTTATGTGGGGCAACAAATGAGATTGTTGAGCACCTCTACTTTGACTGTGCCTGGTCTAATCAGTTGATGAGGGGTGCTATGCAATGGGTGGATACAACTAACTGTCCAGACAGGTATGGCAGATGGATAAGGTGGCTGGAATTTGCTTTCAAAAGATGGAAGTTAAAACAAAAAGTTGTAATGACAGTGATGGCAGGGGTGGTGTACAAAGTGTGGGAAGAGAGAAATAGGAGAATTTTTAATCAAGAGGAGCTGGAATGTGCTACTGTGTTAGTTAACTTGAAGAGAGACCTCAAAATGAGGATACAAGGTTGCAAGCAGCACAAGCTGACACAAAGAGATATCCATTATTTAGAGCAATTACAACAACACTAAAATGATTATTACAAGTTTTAGTACTTTGATGTAATGTCTTGTTTATATTAGTATGGAGCAAATAGGCTGATTTGTCAGCTATATGCTTTTGTCATGAGATTTTGATGTACAGTTTGTCAGTTGGTAATAAAGTATTTACTTTACACCAAAAAAAAAATAATAATAAACTTTCAATGCTTATACAAATGTTCTATGAAAGTATAAATTTACATTTTTTTGGGGTGTAACATAAAATTCTCTTTTGTCATCATCAAAATTTCTAGCATGAAATTTCCTAACAGTCATAAAAAGAACAAGTTTAATTTAGAACAACATTCTTAGGCAGTTAAGCAAAAAAATGAAAAGGGAAACAAGAATGCTAAAACATTTAAGGGAACCAGTCAAAAGTCTTCAGACTCCATCATATTCAAAGTTTTGACTTCTTTGTCGAACAAGTATGGATTGTTCTCAAGCTTCGAGATGATCGCTTTTCGAGTTGACACATACTTTTGATCTTTTGGACAAGTTTTTCTCAGCTTTAAAAAGTGACAAACTTCCAATTTATCTTTTTACCTAGTTTCTTTGACCTTAGCTCCTTATATTGCTACTGAATCCTTAAGAGTTTGGCGTTTTTGCTTTTTGTCTCTTTTACTTGTTCCTTTTTTTGTGTCTCGTCATTTAGTAAGACATTCTAACGCAAGTTGAAGTGATTTTTTCCCTCTTAATACAATCCTAACTTTTGCATATTCCTAAGCATCCTTAAAGAACGACTTCAAACGACTCCCCAAAGATGAAATATATTGCATGAATTTCTTCATATCTTCAATCAGAATATCTACATCAAACTTTATCTCTGGAAGTTGTTCAAATGAAGTTTCAAGACGTTTTGATATATATACAATCCCAATAAAAAGTGAGTAACTTTTTTGCAACTTTAATCTTGATGACTTTCGCAGAAAACTCAGAAGCTTCGGTACGTGGGAGTGGCTAGAATAAGCTAAAGGACTTTTAGGGATTCTTGAACGCATTCCTTATTAGATTTATATATGGGTAATATGTAAAAATTGTGTATTAAAATTCATCATATTAATTGATCCTGATTATGTGATCAATTAAGATATATCGTTATTATGAGCTCTAAAGAAATTAAAGAAAGTATGGGATATTATGTGTAGAAACCAGCTTTTTATTTACTTTCTTATGATGAGGTAGATTGGACATAATAGAAAGCCAATAACAGTTGACTTATAAAAAGGTTGTGGTCCCCAAGTCATACGTATCGTTCTATTCTTTTGATTCCCCATTTTCAGAGAGAATTAAGGGACTCAAAGAGAAACTCAAAGGACTACATATTCATGGAAGACCAACCGTAAAGACTCATGAATCGATCTGAAATGACTGATTCATGTACACTTTTGCTGTTTAGTTATTTGATTCTTTATAATTGAACATGAACGTTCATGATTTTGGCGAAGGTTTTCACACGTCATATTCAGATCTAACAAGTGGTATCAGAGCGGATTATATTTAATCATTGAGAATTCATATATTTATTCATTTCTTGATGATATTTATGTGTTTCTTGGATTTAATTACTTCGGGTTTGGTAGATTTTTATTCAAGATCATGTTAGAGTTCTTCTTGTGGTTGTTCTTCGTACATTTTGAGTAAATCCACGTAATTCTGAAGCTTTATGATATGATTTGCAAGTTTTGATGTATTATACAGATATATGTTATTGAGGATTAATTTTGGGTTGAAGAAGTTTCGCAATTTTGGACTTTAGATGCCAAAAATTGCCCAGAAATTCGCATGGAGGCGCTGCTGTAAGGGCTTCGTAAAAATGTTGATTGCCTTAGCGCTCAATTTCGAGGGACACGACGCGATGACGCAGAGCGCCGCGCTCATTTTTGGGGCCACAACGGGCAGAGGTTATGTTCGCTTTGTGTGCTGCGGCCCTCATTTTTTAGCATCACGACGCGCAGGGAACTAATTTAGAGCGCTGCGACCCTTACTTTTGAGGGATGTGGCGGTCACGACTATGGTTGACAGCATACTCCGAGGCAACACTTGGATTCAAAGATTGGCATAATTGTCTTTTTTGAGATTTATATCATTCAAAATTGATTTAATTGAAACAAGATGTTGCCAAAACAACCTCTTTTGTGGCAATCGACTCAATTTTGAGTGTTAAAAGGTTTTTATGTATGCAATTGATGCAAGTATTTGATCGCCCAAAGGAAGGTCAATACTTAGCCAGGTAAATATGCACTTGTGGTGATAAATATATGGCGATTATTTGGTTTACATGTGAACAATGGATCCGCCCAAAGGAAGATCTATTGTTTGACATGCCTATTGTCAATATTTGATTAGCTAAGAATACCACTTTCAAATTAATATTTCTAAATATTAATGTTGTGCCCTGTATCTTGTAATGGGGTTTCCCCTTATTTGATGTTTATTTTATATTTTAATACTTATGTGAGTTTGTGTTATTTTTTGTATGTTCTCTGTTCAGTTTCTAGTTCTGCTGCAAATATTTCTTCTAGTATCAATTCGATACCTATGTTGAATTACACGAATTTTAAGGCATGAGAAGAGAGTTTGTCGATCACTCTCGGAGTCATGGACCTAGACCTTGTGTTGAGGGTTCCTAAACCCACTGATATAACTGATAAGAGTACCTTTGATGATAAGAGGGGGATGAAAAAGTGGGAGAAGTTCAATCGCATTGGTCTAATGGTCATAAGACGTGCCATCCCAAAAACATTTAGGGATACTTTATCTATGAATACAACTAAAGATTTTCTTGAGGATATTGAGAAAAGGTTTACTAAGAATGAAGGTGCTGAATCTAGTACACTCTTGGCAAAATTTAACTCAATAAAGTGTAAGGGCGCTATGGATGAAGCACCACAGAAGAAGCAAAAAAAAAAAAAGAACTAAATCAGGATGGTTGTTCCTTTTGCGGTGCTTCAAGTCATAGAAAGAAACAATGTACCAGCTGCCACATTTAGCGTGCTGATGAAGGTATGCTTGCTTCTTAGTTTGGTTTGTTCTAAGTTTAATTTAACTTCAGTACCTGGACACACATAGGGGATAGATTCAGGTGCAACAACTCACATCTACTTGGGCGATGGCAAGACGACGATGGTAGAGGCAATAGGACATTTTAGGTTGTTACTTAGGACTGGATTTTATTTAAATTTGAAAGAGACTTTCGTTGTACAGTCTTTTAGACGAAATTTAATTTTCATTTCTGCATTGGTCAAATTGGGTTACTCTTGTTCATTTAGGATTATAAAATTTAATCTCTTTAAAAATTCAAAATTGATTGGGTCTGGTTCCTTATCGATTTATGATACTTGTTAGATATTATTGCCTCATTCGGTGAATCTTTTTATGTTAGTACTCAAGGTGTTAAGCGTAAATTAACCAACGACAATGCGGCCTCGTTGTGGCACAAGGGATTAGTTCATATCTCCAAAATGGGAATAAAGAGATTTGTGTCCAATGGTATTCTCGATCCAGTTGGTTTCAATAATTTTGATGTATGTGTTGATTGTATCAAGGGGAAACAAACAAATGTTAGGAGATTTGATTCCAATAGGAAAGTAGACGTCTTACCATCCCTTCGGCATCTTGGAATGGTGAACAATATTTCATCACGTTCAAAGACGACTATTCAAGATATGACTACCTTTATCCCATTCATGAAAAATTGCAATCACTGGACGTGTTCAAAAGTTACAAAGCTGAAGTTGAAAATCAACTAATTAAAAGAAACAAAAGCGTTAGATCTGATCCTGGTGGTGAATACGAAGGTAGATATGATGGTTTAAGTGAATAACATCCAGGTCCATTTGCAAAATTCCTAGAGGAATACGGTATCATTCCACAATACACTATGCCAGGGTCACCAACCATGAATGTTGTCGCTGAGAGATGAAAAAAAAAAGGCTTACGGACATGGTGAGGAGTATGATTAGTCATTCTATCTTACCTGAATCACTTTGGGAAGAAGATCTATAGAACACAGTGTATATACTCACTAGAGTGCCAACTAAGGCAAATGCAAAGATCCCTTATGAGCTTTGGACATGCAAGAAGCCTAGTTTAAAGTACTTACACATTTGGGGTTGTCCAACTGAGGAAAGGCCCTATAGGCCAAATAAAAAGAAACTGGACTCTAGAATTGTCAGTTGTTACTTTATTGGATACTCTGAGAGATCCAGGGGTTACAAGTTTTATGATCCCACTACCAGGTCTATCTTCAAAACAGGCTATGCTGGTTCTTTGAGGATGTTGAGTTTGCGGGGGGTGAAAGGACTAATGATTTTGTCTTTGAGGAAGAATATGTTGATATTCCCCCAGTGCCTATTGATAATGATCGGGATCAGGCTTCTGTACCTGACATTATTCAAGAAGTAATTCTAGATCAAAACAATATCAATTGATTCCCTGTTCAAGTTATTCCAAAAGAACAAACTCTACAATCTCAAAAACCAATGCCATTAAGGAGATCCACTAGAGAGAAAATGAATGTAATTCTAGATGCTTATATTGTGTTTCTCCAAGAACATGATTTTGACGTTGGAGTGATGAAAGATGATCCAATCAACTTTTGTCAAGCCATGGAAAGTATTAACTTTCAAAAGTGGATGATCCCATGAATGAAGAGATAAAGTTCATGAAGGACAATGACATGTGGGACCTGGTTTCATTGCTTGATGGTACGAAGCCAATTGGTTGCAAATAGATATTGAGGACCAAAAGAGGTTCAAAAGACAATGTGGAAAGGTACAAGACACGTCTTGTTGCTAAGGGCTTCACACAGAAAGAAGGCATCGATTACAAAGAGAATTTTTCTTTGGTTTTATCGAAAGACTTTTTCAAGACAATAATGGCATCAGTGGCACATTTGGATCTTGAGCTATATCTGAAGGATGTTAAGACTGCGTTTCTCAATGGTACCATTTAAAAGACAATTTATGTGGTGCAACCACAAAAATTTGTATTAGAAGAATCAAATAACATGGTTTGCAAATTAAAAAAAAATTCATTTATAGGCTTAAGAAGGTGTCTCGTTAATGGTATCACAAGTTTCATCAAGTCATCATCTCATTCGGTTTTGAGATGAATGTAGCGGATGATTGTGTATACCACAAATTTAGTGGAAGTAAGTATACCTTTTTAATCATGTATGTTGATGATATATTGCTTACCACCAACGATATAGGCATGTTGTGTGAAACCAAAAAATTTCTAGCTAAGAACTTTGAGATGAAAGATCCTAGTGACGCCTCTTTTGTATTAGGGATCCAGATGTGTCGAGATAGCTCTCCGGGTATTCTTGGATTATCACAAGAGATCTATATCAAGAAATTTCTTCAGAGATTCGGCATACAAGATTGTAAACCAGGAGATATCCTTGTTGCTAAAGAAGATAAGTTCAGTTTAAGTCAATGGCCCAAGAATGACTTTGAAACTAAGGAAATGCAGAATATCCTTTATGCTTCGACCGTAAGGAGTCTAATGTATGCATGTACGCGTCTGAATATTGCTTACATTGTTGGAATCCTAGGGAGATATTTAAGTAACCTAGGAACGGATCACTAGAAAGCAGCCAAGCGAGTCATGTGGTTTTTACAGAGAACAAAGGGATACATGCTCACATACAACAAATTAGATCAATTGGAGATCATAGATTATTCTGAGTCTGATTTCCCTGGATGCATTAATAGTTGGAGTTTCACTTCAGGCTATGTCTACCTGTTTGCTGGAGGAGCTATCATGGAAGAGTGCCAAACAGACACTTGTAGCCTTCTCTACCATTGCAGTGGAGTTCGTAGCATTTTATGAGGCATCTAATCATGTAATACGGCTGATGAATCTTGCCACTGGACTACGGATTTTGGATGGTAAAGAAAGACCACTTTAGCTATTCTATGACAATAGGTCCGCAGTGCTATATTCTAATAACAACATGAGCTCGACGAAGTCTAAGCATATAGACATCAAGTTCTTAGTTGTGAAAGAAAGTGGGCAAAGTGGGCAAATGTCTATAGAACACATAGGTATAAAATCCATGGTTGCAGATCTGCTTACTAAAGGGTTACCATCTAAGGTCTTTTATGAGCACACTACTCATATGGGTGTAGTAGCACTTGAGGATATTCTGTTTTAGTGAGAGATTGTGTCTTTTATTTCCTTTTAGATGTAGACTTTTGTATATGGTTATTTGGATTATGGTTTATGGATATTTCAGTTATTTCAAAATTAAAGTTTATGGTTTATGTTTATCTCTGAACTTCTTTAAATGATCTCATAGTTTAAGGTGGGACCGATTGAAAATAGGCATGTTAGGATCGCATGGCATGTAATTTCCATGCTATACATCCATACTCTATTCATGTCATTTGATTATATCAGTATATGTGACCATTGATAGGTTTAATCACGATTATATATGATGAAAGCCATTTTGATCCTATGTTGGTATAATTGATGGATCTGATTGTTTGGGAAGTTGCTTACTGTAATGGTGACGAAATTTGAAGTACTCATAAGGTTATTTTAATCCATGGTTGTAAGGTGACACATATAGCCCAAGTGGGAGATTGTTGGATTTATATATGGCAATATGTGAAAATCGTGTATTAAAAGTCATCTTATTAATTGTGCCTGATTGTGTGATCAATTAAGATATATGGTTATTATAAGCTCTAAAGCAAATAAGGAAAGTATGAGATATTATGTGTAGAAACCAAATTTTTATTTCCTTTCTTATGATGAGCTAGATTGAAAATAATAGAAAGTCAACAGTAGTTGACTTATAAAAGAGTTGTGGTCCCTATGTCATACGTATCATTCTATTCTTCTGATTCCTCATCTTCAAAGAGAATTAAAAGACAACTCAAAGGACTACGTATTGATTTGGAAGACCAACTGCAAAGACTCAAGAATCGATCTGATATGGCCGATTCATTTGATTCTTATGATTGAACATGAATGTTCTTGGTTTTGGTGAAGTTTTCACCGGTTAAATTCAGATCCAAGATCGAACTTGAACGTTCTTGGTTTTGGTCGGCCGTTGCTATAATTCTCCAAGATAGCTTGCATCATTGCCAGAAGCATGAGAAGATATTTAGATTGAATATTTATTTAAAAGGCTCTTATCTATTATATTATTATTAAATTGATAATTTTAAGTATCATATCATTAATAAATTTAATATCTTGTATTATTAATCACTCGAGAAATTAAATTTCGGATTTCGGCGAAAATATTAATGGAAATTTCAAAAAGTTGAATTGAAAGTGAATATTCTTTTTGGGATGCTTCAGAACCCGAAACTTTAGTTTTCAGATATATTAAAAGAGCATGCCAACTATTGAATATATATTACAATTATTTTAAACCCAAATATTTGAAGAGAACTTTGAAGCATTAACACAAGTTTATTCGATAAAAGTTTACATGATTTTATTGTTAGAGTCACATTTATTCCCTCTAAAAGTCAATTGCAATATCACTAAAAAATCATTTAAATATTATCTGAAATGACTAAACCGAACATATTCCCATTAGAAAATATATATATATATATATATATATATATATATATATATATATATATATATACCAATTGTTGGTCTCAATTGACATACAAAAAAGGTTTAGAAGGGGGGTTGAATAGACCCTGAAAATTCCAAACTTAAAAAAAAATTTGCACAAAAAGTTTATTTGAACGCTTCGATAAAACTTAATGCTAAGCAAGTGTTGACTGAAGACTTGTTTTAGAAAGTTAATTTACAGTGCAAGTTTTGACCGCTTAATCAAAGTATGATTAAGTTATCAGCGCTTATATCAAGAGTTAGCACAATGAAAAATTTTAATCTTTTGTTTTGTAATGAGTTTTGGAAGCATTTAACTTTTTAACCTAGTTGCTTTGATTTGATGCAAGATTTTAAATTTGTATGCTTTCGAATGAATGTAAATAATGTAAGAAAAGAAAGCAATAAACAAAGCATTTGTAAGATTTGCTGGGTTTATGTAATCCCAACTATGTCCGTCTTCTCCTTGATCACTCGGAGAAATTCACTAATTGATCTTTGAAGATTCGCACTGATATCTTCTACAGTACAATGAATAATAAAGTAAGATTTTGAGCTCCTTGGTCATAGGTTTCAACTTCAAGAGGCCTTCAAATATTTGCTTCTATTGTTGGACTACGGGGATCTACGTTCATCGTAGTTCATGAACCGGAAGCAAAGAATTAAAAATTTATAAAATTGCACCACGATGAACATGCTGGATGGTACTATCGAATTCAAGAACCAACACATAGGGGCTTTTACAACCATTATACCTTGGTAGATTAATATAGTAATTGATTCAAACCATGGTTGAATCGGCTAGGTTGATGAACATGAATTGATGGTGGGTTTTAGCAAGCAACCCACTTCCTCTTCCTTGCAAAACAGTGGCCCCTCCTCTTGCTTTTCTCCGTTCGTTTTCTCCGGATAGATCCGAGTGCTCAAATTGTAGCACCTCTACGCATGTATCCACATCTTTAGTATTCCGAATCTCTTGTTGTGATTTATGTGCTAGCTTTAATCACAACAATTTTCGGCTTATGGAGAATTGGGTAGGAAAAGTGTTTCAGGCTCTAATGCAAAAAGAAAGAGAGAAAAAGAAAAAAAAATGCGCAAGCAATCTCATACATAGAGAGGCGGTTGCCTCTTCCTACTTATAGGGGATGACCGCGTCTCCTATTGTGCATAAGGGTTTGATTTTTGTCAAACCCTTTTCCTTCTTGTACTCTCTTTCCTAATCCAATCCAAATCCTTTTAATTCATACACAAGTCATTAATCTGATTTGACTTTTCTTTTATTATTTAATTATTCCACAAATGTTTAATTAAGTAATTAGGACTTTTCTTAATAATTAATTTGTCCGCTTAGGATAATTAATTCTTGGCCTTTAATTAATTAATTAATCCACTTAGAATTTATAAATTACTATTACTTAATATTTTTCCTTTATAAAATTAATTATTTCCATCTTTATTAATTTTACTCGAGAATTAATTTAATCCATCAAGGATTTATTCCATTAGTAAGATTCATACTTAAGTTTAGTGTGTGACCCCTTAGGTCCATTAGTAAGCCACCAATAAGACCTTTCTCATAGGCTTAATTATTTATTACTTAAATAAATAATCAAGGTCTTGAATTTGTCACCAATGTCAATTAAAGGTTCTCATCGATCATGATTCAATGTCTAGCAACGTCGTCTGACCTAGATGCTAGAGATTATGAGATAGATCTATCCATATTACAATATTCGCGTGAGTCGAATCCTTCCATCAGTTTTTCGATCCAAGTCTAGAGTTTTGGTACAGTTTAAACTCCATTAACTTAGATAGCTATGACTGTGTTGTGATTATTGTGACCTTTGTAATCTAAGCTAGGATCACAAGTCCTTCTTAATGACTTCGATACTCTGGCCATAGATTTTTCACTGGTCATCTATGTCTAACAATATCATAGGAAATATCCCGGTATCCTACAGTGGACAGATCTATTAATGTCATCTACTTCGTTCATGCAGTAGGACCACATCCAATCTTATCCTGTCTTGTGATTCTCCTGTAATTTGGAATAAGTTAAAGTGTAGTGCGCTGCACACGTTGCATCCATGACATCTCATGTCATGATGATTAATCTCATACTACGTAACTTTTAGGATTTCAAGTTTGACATGAAACCAACATGGGATCCTTGCGTGGTGTTCAGTCTCACACCTCCAAGTGTAGACCCTCTGTGCATACACTGATCCCCGATCAATGTCCATGGAACAAGGCACTCCCTTTACAAGAATGTTGCACGATCAAGCAAGCCTTGGCGAGACTATGATGTTTCTTTTTCCCATGTCTCTATGAATTGAAACTAGTTTAGGATCACAACCTTGGAGAACGTTCCACAATCACCATCTCTTGTGCATGACCATTCCCATAGTGATGCAATGATCCTCGGGACTCTATCAACTACGACGAAGATAGATAAAGACAAAATCCATAAAACGTTTTTGGGGTACCTATCCTATGCAGGTAGAGTGATGCTTATCAAATCAGTTATTTTTGGGGTGCAGCTCTATTGGAGCCAGATATTTCTCCTCCCTTTGACAGTGGTTCATGAGATTGAAAGGTTGTGTCAAGCTTATCTTTGGAGTGGCAAGATTAGTGGCAAATATCAAGCTGTTGTAGCTGGAAAACAGTATGTTTGCCTAAAAAAGAAGGAGGTTTGGGGCTCTTGGCATTGGTTCCCTGGATATGGCTGCGATCTTCAAGCAGATATGGCACATTGCATCCAAAGCTGACACCATGTGGATTAGGTGGGTTCACTCATACTATATAAAGCAAGGGAGTATCTGGACAATCGAAGCTAAAAACTCGGAGTCTTGGTACTGGAAAACACTATTGGCCATTAGAGATATCTTTTTGGAGGCAGTAGATGTTACTCAGAATAAGTGGAGAGAAGGGAGATTTTCTATACATAGTGCTTATTCATTTGCAATAGAGCATCGTGAGGATGTTACCTGGAGCAGGATCCTTTGGGGCAAGGGGCTTGTGGCACGACACAAGTTCATTGAATGGCTTGCCCTTTTGGACAGACTGAAAGTTAAGGAAAAATTGAAGAAATGGCAGCATTAATATTCGGATGATTTAAATTGTCTGTTTTGCAGTCGAGGGGAGGAATGCAGGAATCACTTATTTTTTGAGTGTGGCTTTACACAGGAGATTATGAAGAAATGTTGGCTGAAATTGGACATTAGATGCAGACATACATCATGGGATGCTCATATTGGCTGGCTTAAACAAGTAAGTAAAGGTAAAACTAGTCTAAGTAGTAAGAAGCGTGCCCTGTTTGCTGCTATGATTTATCATATATGGGTAGAAAGGAATAGACGTGTCTTTAACATAGGTGTCTGTAATGTGGATACTTTGGTAGAAAAGATTTGGTTTGCTGTTAGATGTAAGTTTGACATGTAAAGACCCGGGTATGCCTGGCGATTTTGTACAGTTGGTTTTATCAATATAAGCTTACCATGTTCCAAAAAAAAATAAAAATCCATAAAACTTAATTGATATATAAAACAAGATTGTCTAACAAGTGTTTACAGGTTTCGCAATGCCATTAAATGGCTAGCCAGACACCTAATACGTACTAACATCTATCACCCAAAATTACTGCAAATTTTCAATGTCTTTCTTAACACAGATGAAGGGTTGGAAGGGGTTTGTCGAATGATTTTGGTTTGATAAAATAAACAAGGAATATCTCAATGGAAGTTTAGGTTTATTCTAAGGAGATGTATGAGATATTTGATGATTGTCTTTTGGGATGGATGAAAGCTTGAAAAATATGGATGTGGAGTTTGAGCTTTTCTGGAAGTGTGCTTTAAGACTTCAGTGTAACACCATTCAAATTACGTTCTTTCGAGGTGTATTTAGTGTTTGTTGGGAAGTCTTATTTATAGGCATTTTTGGGTAAAGTGTCTGTTTGTCACATATTAGGCGCGTGCCTTCCACTTTGACGAGTGGAATTACTCCCATACTTCACCCTGAAGATCTGTTGGAAAAAGTTGGTGCGACAGACTTCCATACGTCCAGTGAGAAGGCAGCTTCCGTACATCCAAAGAGCTTATCATATTTAATGCTCTTATGAGCATTTAATGCAATTGAAAATAAATACCCGTTGAGTTAAATGCCCGTTATTTATTGCATTTGACTCCCTCCTGGCCTTGGAGTTAATTCAGGTGAATTCCGTCTGATGGACGCTTGATTCAACGCTAAATGATCTTCATAGTTTTGACTTGCTTCGACGTTTGTCCAATGTTTCTCAGATCTTATCTTCTAAAGACTTCGGACGCTTGATCTTCAGTATTAACTTGATAGACTCACCTAGAATTCTATCAACAATACAAGCGATCAGATACTTAGCCTAGCAATCTCAAGAGATAAAAAAACCTTATACAAATCTAAGTTTCAAAACCTATACATGATTCTAATAAAATTAAACTTACATAATTTTGGGGCCTAACACAAAGCCTACTTGACATCATCAAAACTTCTAACATAAAAATTAATTCCTAACACTAATTTCTCAAAATAAAATCAACTACTCACTCTCACCAAAAAAATACAAATTCCTACAAATTTTTCTCTAGAAAAAATCGAAAACAAAACCTAAAATAGCCAAAAAAAATTTGACCAATTTTACACGAAAATAATGTTAATGGATGAGACCTTATCTAAATGTTTTCATCTCATTCAAATTCGAATGATTTTTTTCCCCCAACGTATTGGTTTCTTCAAGATAGGTGGATGGATGAGACCTTATCTAACTGTTTTCATCTCATTCAAATTCAAATGATTACCATTTACCACTCCCTTCGACATATATATATATGTATATATGTATATGTTACATCTTCGGTTCAGGTAAGTCCTCAACAGACGAGAACTTTGTAAATGTAAAACACAATCAACTTTCTTTAAGAATTAATCTTCACAAAAACCTAACACCATTTCCAAAATTAATGCTGGTTGAATATTAACATATTGGCCAACTTGATCATGAGCGTGATGCCCATTAATTTCCACCTCCCACAACTCTTAATAATCAAATATTTTTTTTAATAATAATTACAATGTATATGGATGAGTCGAGTAATTATTTGCTATGGCTTGGTTCTTAGTAATAAGACTGTCATCCAAGTATAAGCAAAAAATAAATGGACTTTTATTTTGTCCTCAAATGCATGGAAACAAATTTAGAAAAATGCAACTAGTACTAAAGGAATCCAAAAGGTTGCCCGTGCTGGAAAAAGTCCATTTTTACAACCTCTGCAAGTTGACAAATTGTTATTTTTACAACCTCTGCAAGTCGACAAATTGTTATCCTTAATTAACAAAATAGTAATATTATAATCTCTATGTCACGCTTTTGCCAAAAAAACAAAAACAAAACAAAACAAAAAAATTCCATTTATGCATGCGTTCTATCCTCTCCCATCGAACTCTATTTTAATTAGCTTTTTCTTTTATAAAGTCTTTTTAGGCTACGATAAAGTGTTACTAGCTAATTCCATGTCACATTTTGTCCGTTTAGATGTTTTTAGCTAGGCGATATAAAGATTAATTAAATATACAATAAAACGTATGCATGTTCTTCATTTATACACAAAGAGTTATATGTTAGGGAATCTGTCAAGTAGATATTTCCACAGGAGTTGGTATTTATGTAGTTCTTCATTTGATAATGTACACTTGAACAGTATGATATTTATTGCCAAATTGTTCATTAAAAGTGGCTGGTCATTCCTCAAGCTATAGGGTTTGATATTAAGGAGACTATCAAGTTGATGGGTGTTCGTCTCAGACAAACAGCATATAAAGCATGGGTTTCAAGTTAAAAATTATCAAGTTGATCATGGTTGGTGGGAATCGAGGAATTGGACAAATAATAAAGGGTTCATGGAAATTGCCAAAGTCGAATCATTTTAAAGAAATTAATGTACGGCAAAGCAAAATTTAAATTGATAGAAAAATCCACTAGCCCATTTGATTAAGACGGGTAATTATAATGTTAATATTTGTATTTTATTTCAACCGATCTATTTTTGAAATTACCCTTCTAGAAGATTAAAATATCCCGACCATGTTATTATATAAGGATTTACATTTGTGTTATTTTTTGAGATTCTTTCTAATGACTCTCCATTCACCGAAAATAAATTATGATTGTTTGCCGGTTCTTTAAAGAATGGTCAAAATTAAGATAAAACACAAATGTTAATTGTAGATCTGGCACATAAATATACCTTATGGGTGATCACATACAAACTACATTTTTTTTATAATGAATCGTTACATCATCATACATGTCATAACATTAAATATGCAGCATATTACAACCAACTAACAATTATTACAATCAGTTAACAATTAATATAAAAGTAGAGAAAAATCTGCACGCTTTAGATGAGAGTAGAACCCAAAATCTTTAAGGCGTTCTAACATCTTCGGTCAACTTCGCCAGTAGAACTAGGCTTCTTGGGCACACACAAACTTGATTAAATGTGCTAAATATTTGAAATTTATTCATTTTTTTGAAGAGGGATAGAAGAATTAATAAATTGAATTAAATAAATGATGATGGAGAATTAATTAATTGATAATCTATTAATCAATAATTGATATCACTTAATCAATTGATATTATTATTATCAATATAATCAATTGATCAATTGATCAATATCATTTAATTAATTTATTCATATGGTTTTTTTGACATGGTTCTTCTGATGTCAAGGACCTCGGAGCTCTTAGGCTCCTAATGTACTCAAATAAGAAACCTTGTCAAAGTTTTGTTTTTTACTTTAAATTGATCTGTTCTATGTGAACTCCTTTCGTAAACCTCATCACTTAAATAACGGCTCTATATATTTTGGGAAAATCAATAAAACCACCATTTCACCTACTGAATAGGTTGATTTGGTGGTGTGTCATGATTAGAACTGATCGATTCTTGATACCATAAACTCTTGATTTATATATATTGAAACTCTCTCTGACACAAATTTTCAAAGTATTTTAAGGTAATCACAATCTACATATATTTGAAATAAGTTAAATAATACACGTTTCACTATTTACCCATAATGAAACTTATATTCAACTTGATTTTAACAATGAGTAAATATTCACTATTTTATTTTCATCATGTTATTCTTTATATTTAAACTTCATTGGTTCCAATTAATGTCTAACATATTAAATTATTGTTGATAAAATATGTCATTTTAATTTTACTAATTTTATACTTTTTAAGTATATTAGTTATTATTTATTACATTATAATAATGTCACTGGTTTGACTGCGATTCACTAATTTTGTAGTTCATTAAAGGTTCAATTCATAAAAAAATTAATAATCCATGCTTTTTGATTGGTTGCTCTTGTGAAGCATAAGCCAATAACATGATCAGATGTACATCAATTCTCTGATAATTATAATTAAGGCTATATATATGTTTGTTTGTGTTTTCGAGAACACATTTTTATTTTCAATCCATTTTGAAAATGAAAATACACATTTATTGTCATTTTCAAATACTCATTTTATTATTCACTTTCACATTTTTCAAAGGAAAATATTTATTTTATTATTGACTCTAACATTTTTCAATACATTTTTATATTCATTTCATATAAACTATACTTTATACTCTTTCAAAAAGGAAAAATTATTTTTTTAGTCCGTTAACTTGGCATCCTTTGCATTTTAGTCCGTTAACTTGACACCTTATAAAATTAGTCCGTTATCTTGACACTTTTTTAAATTTTGGTCCTTTCGGCTGATTTGAGGATAAATTGCATCTTAATTTGGGGATAAATTACAAATGGAGGGATGAACAAATTGAAATCCCAAAAAAATCAGATTTTTTTTTTCGGATTTCAATTTTTTCAATTTTTTAATGAATTTTTTCAAAATTTTTAATGAATTTCCCCTCGAATCAGCAATTTCCCCCCAAATTTCCCTCATTTGCAATTTATCCCCAAATCAGCGGAAAGGATCAAAATTAAAAAAAGTGCCAAGATAACGGCCTAATTTTGGAAGGTGTCAGGTTAACGGACTAAAATGCAAAGAAGGCCAAGTTAACGGACTAAAAAAATAATTTTCCCCTTTGAAAAATACAATCAAATCAACAAGCCACGATTCTCAACCGAAAATTGAAAAACATAGGCCTTGTTTGTTTATGTTTTCAAATTCCATTTTTAATATCATGGATCACAAAATTCTAAAAATTCATAACACAAATCATTCTCATCTAAATTCTACTTTTTTCAATTTAACTTTTTCAATCCCCCATATAACTACCTGTCACTAACTATATCAATCAGTTCACACATTTATCAATCAACATCATTTCCTCCAATCATTACTTTTTATTTCAATCTTCCACATTTTACTATATATTAATAATAAATTTCAAATTTCAAATTTCAAAATATATTAATAATAAATTAACTTTATACATCTATCTTATTTATTATTTATTTATTCACATAATCATTATCATACATCAACCAATTATTATTGATTTGATACAGTTTGCGAATCTCAATCATTTTTAAAAACATAAACAAACACAACACACATCACATCAATTCTCACACGAATCCATGTAATACGCATTTCTCGAGAAATTTTCAGAATTTTATTTCAAAAACATAAACAAACAAAGCCATATTTTCTCGTATATTTTTATAAATAATTAATCAGTAAATATAAAATAAATACACATTAAAACATAACTTAAAAAATAATTTTGATATGACAATAAGCGAGGGAGAGAGTGAGACTTCTCCTGGAGGCTGGCACAGACTTGCTTGTCTGTTGTCACTTGTCAGCCTCCCCCATCCCTCCCACCACACCACCCCCCGCACTCATACCCCACCAAATCAGCCTCCCCCGTGCACTGCAGTCGTCGGCACCATTGGAGGGGCATTGTCGTCATTCCACATTAAGAAAAAACCTGGTATACAATCGAACTGCCCGGCAACTCACGTAATTATAGCCTACTACTCGTAGCCAGGAGTAATTGATTGAGATCAATAATTATATTTATATGATGACTACGTCCAAAACCTGTTATATGCAACTTGCCCATCCATTTACACAAAGTCTTTTTACAACTAGCTACACAAATATATATTTCTCCCCCCTTCCCGGTTCGGAAATTCTATAGCAAACGCTGATACAATTTTTTATTTTTTTTCAATTGTCTACTACAATATTCATGGCATTATCGGATAAATTTGTTGGTCAACTTGGGTCGCACACCTGGTCTGGTGGGTGAATCTCCCAACGGAGGTAACTCCATATACAAGAAATCGAACCCAAGATTTTACTTAAGCGAAACCAACCTGCTTACCACTTGAACCAATCCCCGTTGGTCTGATACAATCTCCTATTATATTTTACATATGAATGAAATGAGTACAAATATTTTTTAGAATATAAATTTATTATAAATTATATACATTTATCGAACAGACATAATATGCAATACCATTTTACAATAAAAGATCTCGTGTGATCTCTTTATGTAAATGTGTTTGTATATATATATCACCTCACCTTCTCTTTTCTTTCCTATCTTTAATTTCTTTTCTTGGGATCTTGCTACTCTGACAAATATCTAACAAGGAAAAATTATATTAAAAAATGCAATCTTCTATTCATCTTCAAAGAATCAATCATATTAATTGCACCACCACCTCCGCCGCCTGCTCCGGCGGGAGTACATCGGTGGGTTCACACCACAAACAGGCGAAGCCCACTTGGGTTCACCCCGTCTCCGGCGAGATTCCACTGCCGGAAAATTTGCTCCACCACCACACGCACGCCGTGGCAGCGAACCAGTGCTGTTCCGCGGCGGTGCAGACGATCGACGCTCCGGTGGAAACAGTGTGGTCCATTGTTCGCCGCTTCGACAAGCCAGAGCTGTATAAGCACTTCCTCAAGAGCTGCCACGTCATCCTCGGCGACGGCGGTGTGGGCACGCTCCGGGAGGTGCGCGTGGTGTCTGGCCTGCCGGCGGCGTGCAGCACGGAGAGGCTAGATATATTGGATGATGAGAAGCACGTGATGAGTTTTAGCGTGGTGGGGGGCGATCACCGGCTACACAACTACCGATCGGTGACCACCCTCCATGCAGCGGCGCCGCCGTGTGGTGGAGGCGGGACGGTGGTGGTGGAATCGTATGTGGTGGATGTACCGCAAGGGAATACGAAAGATGAGACGTGTGCTTTTGTTGATACAATTGTGAGGTGCAATTTGCAGTCACTATCTCAGATCGCTCAAAATTTGGCCAAAAAATGAAGAGTAAATTATCTCAACATTTTTTTCTTTTTTCTTTTTTGGGTTAAATATTTGTTTCTAATGATAAACACGAGTTTTTTTAATTAATATAGTGGGTTGATATAGATTTTCTGAATTATTTGAGGTTGATTTTAATTAATTTTGGGAACTGTCGTATAGCTAGCTAGCATATGTACTTGATGATATTGTACCTTAATTATTGGTGTAGTTTCTTCTTGATTATAATCAATATCCAGGCTTGTATATATATATTCTAATGTTCTTTAATAAAGGTAATTAATATTACAATTAAGTGTTTTTCATGAATGTAACTTTCGTTTTTCAGGTGCATTTCAAGTAGTTCAATATCAGATTTTTCAGAAATGTTTCATGAAACCCCATTAAGAAAGTGATTGAATCAAACAAATAAACTACAAAATCTTACAAATGAAAGCATATTTGATTGCTTATGCAATTTGGGAATATCTGTATATATTAACTTCAAATCTTTTTAATTAGCCAGCTATATTGATAAGTTCAACGTCAGAATATTTTGAGGTTAATAATATCAACGTAATATTCAAAGTGATGATCATCATGTGAGATACGAATATCTCTATTGAAACAATCTAATACCCTAACAATTAAAATAAAATATACTACGTATAGTTGTCTTAATTAGAATATTGTATATATGGGTAACTAGATTCTATAGTAATATATATATATATATATCAATTTTATTTAGTAAAATGTTGTAATAGAGTATGATATATACCAAAAATTCATAGGTACATATTATCATTGGAAACAATGAGTAGTTAGACGGATTAATTCTTTGAAAAACTATGAAAAGTGTTATATATTATTGATGACCCATAGAATTATTTGTGGTACTGATATTATTTAATCGGTAAGTATCATGCATACTTGCATTATATTAAATTTAAATTTTTGCATAATCTAATATCATGTTTATTAAAATGGTTACAATTTCATTATAAGATCAAATTTGCCTGCATGCCCTTATTATAAAATGGTTTATTTCCCTTCAATATATGGTTTTAACTATTAATAATCATGAGAAAATACGTACTCATTTTCAATGTTATCATCTATCATCGGTATATATTTACAGCTAGCTATAGCTAGTATTGTTCAAGGTATAATTTCATTTCATTCTTCTTATTGGTTTGAATTGATCATTTCCATTTTAAAGGGCCATATAGAGAATTCATATATGATATTTGTTAATATATGCAAAATAAAAATAAAAAAGGCATGTCTGTCAGACTTACTATTCTTATACCTAAAGAAAGTACGGCATGCATAAATCATAAAGTAATAGACAATTTTTGGGGGTTTTTTAATAAAATAATACAAATACTATAAAAGTTTTTCAAAATAATATATTTTAAAATCAATTATTAAACTAGTACAAAACGTCATTTAATATGTCGTCTTTATCCAATTCCACTATTTGGATTTTAGTCCCCTAGTTCTTCATATTATAGAAACACCCCTATAACTTATCCCTTATGATAAATCTTATAATCTTAGGTTTTGTTTTTAGCCAAAAACTTTTTATTTCATGATATACGATAAAATCAGGCCCAACATGCTTCCGAAAAATATTAAAATCTCATAAATCTATACCTTTTGTTTGACCAAAATATCACCGGGTATTCTAAGTCCTCGGTTTTACGGCGAGCAGGTACAAGCTACTTCATACCAACCACATAACCGCAGCAGGTGGTTCGTAGTACTCAGCTCCTTCAATGATACTTAGCACAACCCAAATCGTTTCCTACCTTTGGGCGTAGAAAGGTTTTCGGAATAAAATTTAATAAATGTCGAAACAGAGGTTGAGCAAAAGCCTTTATTTTATTGATGAAAACAGAAAATTAAATTACATGATATTATTCTACTCCGCTATTGGAGGAGAAAACTTTTAGCCTCTCATGAGAGGACTTATAATTGGGGAAACCCCCATACACTCGTTTATTAAAACTATAAAAGAAAGATTACAAATTTGCTGTTTTGCTAGATTTGTAAATTTTTGAAGAGTTGAAGAAAATTTCTGATGATCTTCATCTGCATCTGAGCTCTCCTTTTATAGCCTCAGACTTCGGATTCCAAATGCGGATTCCAAACTTGTACAATTTTCTTGACATCATTGCTTTGCTGTCAAGATTCCTTCACATGCGTATGGACCCTAGTGTTTGCCACTTTGTCTGCCACGCCTTGACTTTAACAGCTATCTTTTGGTATAGCTGTAACCTTTAATCAATCACATGATTGATTCCCGGTTGGTGCGCCTAATTGTTTGGTCGCTTTTGTCGTTTACATCCTTTTACTTGGGTTTGGGAAAACCCTTGGGGTAAACTTTCCTTTTACCCTTATCTTTGTCAGATTCGGGTTTTACCTTGGTGACCCGTATTCTGGTGCCGAATAAGGGTTTCTCTTGAAACTGGCAACTTGAACACTCCCTATTATGCCATAGATCAACATGCATCATGTTGCAGGCTTTCTTCCTGGTTGCGTCTGTTGCTGGCAACTTGTTTTCCCAGATAAGCGTCCTCTTTTGTTCAAAAAGCTTTTCTGCGAAATCAGTACTTTTCCCTGTCATGGAATTTAACAGGAACGATCCATTCGCTGTATTAGAGAATATCTTGAATGGATACTTGACTTTGTCCATCTCTGTAAGACAGACCCACATTCCCCATGCTCTCCTGGTGGAAATGTCATCTTCATTGATAGTGCTAACGAATGGAGATTCCTCTGTTGCAACCTTAATTCTGGTATAGGCCGCCATGTCTGGTCTCTGTAACTTAATAAAATGAAACACTGGATGAGACCCTTTTCCTGCTATTTCTGGTGCTGCCGATATAAACTTTAGCTCCAGAATATCGCCTCGTTTGAGGTGGTGATTGTTTTGCCATGAATCATACACGACACTTGTAATCCAATCCGGAAGCTTAGATATTTTCGGAAAACCTGGTGACATAGTATGTATTGAAGCTAAAGCCCCAAAATCATACCATTCTCGGACCTCTTCTGGCTTAGATCCTTCCTTCATCCAAATCCTAGGATATTTCCCGATATTTCTATCAAGGATTTATTCCTTTTCTTGAGATTAATTTTTCCCAAGAATGCTGGTAACCCTGCCAATGTAAATTAATCGAGTTAGTATTAATCTTAGAAGTGCCTGTCTGTGGCCTAAGATTAATCTCTCCCTCTTTAACCCCAGAGGTGGTGGGTTGACTTGAACTAGTAAGAGCTTGCGCTTCTTCTTGTTCAACATTTTTCTTTTTCTCAGAGTCTGAGAAAGGACTTGTGCAAGTGGTATTTGAATCCACTACTCCGGGTATAGAGCCCCGTTCTCTAAACGCAGGTTTGGAGTCCTGCTCTCTCAATTTTCGAGCAACTACAGAAGGTGATGCTTTTCGAACTGGTCCTGTAAGAGTATTCCATAACGAAGTCATGGCATACGTTGTCTCGTTAATCGAATTCTATACAATGTCCAAATCAGCTCGTTGAATTCGGCCAGCTACTTCAGCGTTAACTGATAACTGTCCAAATTTCCGATTAAGCTCCTCAAGGTTTTCCCTGACATGCCTATACCTTGTGATGATGGAATTTGCTTCAAATACTTCCATCTCTTGTCAAGAAATCTGCAAGAACATTTTCATGAGATTTCACAATAACAATGTCAAAACAATAATATTGACATTCAGCTTGCCACCTGAGAATACGAGCTTTTTCAATTTTTGATTCAAGTTTATTTTTCAAAAAAGCTTTAACATTCGTATTATCAACTTTCAAAATAAATTCTTTGGCTAATAAAAATAAAGGCCATTTCTTGAATGCCTTCCAAACCGCAAAGAATTCTTTCTCGTTAATATGCCATACTCTGGCTTGTTGTTTGGCTAGATCTTTAATAAAGATCCCTGCAAAATTAACAACTCCCAGAAAACTTTGAAGTTGTTTTTTGTCCCTTAGAACATCAGGAAAATTTTGTATTTTTTCCACAATATGTTCTTGGAGCTCAATGCCTGCTTCGTCAATAAGAATACCAAGAAATTCAATCTTATTAACACCTATTATTGCCTTCTTTTCAGAAAGCACTAAACCTTCCTTATAACATGCATCAGAAAATATTTCAAGATGTTTAACATGCTCTTTCATATTTTTAGATGCAATCAAAATGTCATCTATATAGACAACCATAAACTCGAAATAATCTTTGAAAAGATTATCCATCTTCCTTTGGTATATCTGGGGTGCATTTGCTAAACCCATTGGAAGCACATTCCAGATATATTGACCCTGAGGAGTAGAGAAGGCAGTATATTTTCTAGACTCCTTTTCCATCCTAATCTGATAGAAACCAGATTTGCAATCAAACTTTGAGAACACTTTGCACCTTTGATACAATCGATCAAGTGTTCTCGACTGGGAATATAGTAACCATCAAACTCAAGGATCTTATTTATTCCTTGATAGTTGATTACTAATCTCGCCTTTCCTCTTTTTACCTCGCTATGGTTCCTTACCAGGAATCCAGGGCTACTGTAAGAAGAGACTCCAGGTTCTATGAGTTTCAGATCGATATGCTCTTTTATGATTGCTTGCATATCTTTCTTGTCCTCCATATTCATTTGGATAGGCTTGTATCGAACATACTCGTACTTGCATTGTTCCTTAACTTTCAGAGTAGCTTCGATCTTGTTTTTATTCCACTAAGCCAAAGGATTCTCATTAAAGTTCCTTTGAATTAGTCTTTTAACATTTTCAAGAGAAAGTAAACTTTCCCCATCCACAGCATCTATGGGTTTGGATTGTAAAGTATTCTTAAGAAAGAGAATACCTTCTTCACCTATTTCCTTAGACCTGTTTTTTAGAAGGCTAACCTTTCGATTATATCCTTCACAGAAACTATCATAACCTTTTTGTCTGAAAGACAATAAGGCTTTTCCAAATTTCCTTTTATCCTGCATTTTAGGATGGGTTAATTTGGAATCATTGTGTAAATCACCACGTTTGCTGCGAAAATTTATGGGCATGAGGCGATTAAAAGCCTTTTCGCGTCGCAAAACTTGTATCGCACTGCCACAAGTAGTGGTAAAGGTGAGCAAGTGTTTGTGATTATCTTGCACATATTTTGCAAAGGTTTGAATAAAATTATTACCCAGCAAAATATCAGCGCCAGTATCATGAAAGTAAATAGGAGGCAGTTTTACCTTGTACCAAGGTGTTCCAAATGCACCACCGATCATGATATGGGCTTCACGAATACCTTTATTGAGGATAAGAATTTTCTGAGAAAAATCTCTTCCTGCAATAGTAGGTAAAGATTCCAGAGCATTGCTAGGAAAAACTCCAGGTTTTGCCGTGCAAATCCCAGATCCAGAATCAATATAAGCTGCAAAATATTCTGACTTATATTGTTCATATAACATACCAACAGATATGTATATAGAAAAAGGGCTAGTCATTTATTCAACTTGAATTAAATGTCCATCCAGTTTTAACCGATCCTTCGAGACGTAACTCGATCAACTTGATAAAGTTTTCTTTATCAAGATCAAGGGCAGTTGCTGCTATTTTCATGGCTGCTACCCATTCATCGATTATAGTTTCGAGATTTCTAAAATCGATGACATCCAAATTTAAAATAGTACCATACGGATGCAAGAGTTGTAACATTGTCCTTGCCCAGTGAGTATTCTCTGGTGCTATTTTTGGATTTCTTGGATTTGACCTATACATAGTACCCACCAAAGAGGGTCCAGCGCGAGTGTTCAAATCCTCACATTCTTGCATCATTACCTCGGGATGAGGATTATTGGATGCTGAACTTTCTCCTGGCAGTGTTAATGTTAGGGGATTCGTTTCGTGAGTTTTTACATCTACCCATTCAACGAAATCAACAAAATTTAGTTGAGAAAAAGACTTAACTAAATCCTGTAGATCGGATGGATCCACTCTTGATATATCCATATCAGTTAATACTTCTAAGGATATCTAGGAGTAGTTCATCCTGAGTTTTAGGCTTAGGAACTTCCTTAGCCTTTCCCTTCTGATGTAGAAGAGGAACTCGACCAAGAGAATCACGGATTCTGTCCTGTTTTTGTTTGGACGAACCTGCAATTCCTAGTCTATCTTTCAGATCTTGGACTTCTTTATTTAAATCTGTTATAGATCTAGCCAGATCTGGAAGAAGCTTGAGGATTTCCTCAAGTCTACTGTTCATGATTTCGATTTTCATAGGAAGATGTTCTAACCTATGTCCGAACTCTTGAACAGTCTTTTGGATTTCTCTAAGATCCCGAGAGCTTAGAATTATCCGGTTCAATTTCTTTCCAACTCATAAATATTTGGAAATTTTACCTGTATGTTTCATGTCTCTTGCCTGCCTTGTCAAGCAGTCAAGCTCCTTGGGCCATTTGCCGTTGATTTGCGAGAGTTGAAAATCTCCTGCTATGTTTCCTTGAAAATGACCTTCCATATCAAATCGTCTTTGATAATATCTGATCTTATCTTGTAGGTTAGCTGGAGAAGGAACTTCCTCGGCTAACTCCTTCCGAATTCCTTTTGAAATTCGGGCCACGTGACGGATAAACCTATCTATCCGTTTGGATTTTTGTCTTTCCAAAATTTGGAAATACTCTCGATTATCTTCATAGATCGAACTATTGTTCGGTTCCATTCTTGTTTTGATTCTCCTCACTTAGGGGTAGAATAATATTTCGTACTTAATTTAAATTTTTCATCAATAAACCTAGGCTCTGATACCATTTTGTCAAAGGACTGGGCTATCATGAATTGTACGTTAAAAGCTAAAATTTTCCCAACCTTTTAGCTCTAAAATTAATCATTTTTGGACTTAAATTTATCATTTTCTTTAAACTGGGGTCAAATCGTATTATATTGCAAAGCCAAGGACTAATAACGCAAAATTTTGGAATAGTGAAGATGTCATGCTAAATGTCGTCTTGTATTATTTTCATAAAGGTTTTCAAATAGTATTAGTTTAAGAAATTTTTTATCTTTTTATATTATTTTAATAAAAAGCCCCAATCTTTTGTATGTGTATATGCTTTTCATTCTTCATTTACAGTTTCATTTTTTTATTGTGAGAATATCAGATTAGTACTTACAGAAAACAAATCTTTAAAAAAAGTTTCATGAAATCATATTCTTAAATTTTAATTTGAAATAATAATGAATATTCGTATTGAAATAATTGTCAATGACAAAAAACAAAAACAAAGAAAGAGATATTAATTTACTTGAAATTAATTACATTTAGAAATTGTAGTGATTAACTGTAACTAACATAAATACTGGTAGAGTGCTTTGCAATTACTAACTAAACCCTAGCACTACTAGAACCATATTTATTGATAATTGATATTTTTATTAAATTTATTCAAATAGATGGATACTATATATTGGGATTTTGCTTGTGCATGGAACGTTTTAAATTGAAAATAAAAATTGTGACTAATTAAAGCGTACGAGTTTGTTGAAATAAGTGAATCAACAGCTTGTTCCACAACTTGTATTTGACAGCCAACTTGATGTACAAACAAAAGCCAACTTGTTGTATACTATTTCCTTTCCGCCATCTTTTCTTTTATGTCTGAGTTTTGTTAAGAGAAAGTACTTGCAAGTTGATATACAAGTGGACAAGCAGGCTTTAATTGATCTCTTCTTGTTTTTAATAATAATAATAATAATAATAGTTCATATGTTATATTTCTAGCTATACGTTGTCCAATGGACAACACCACATCTTTGTTGGATTTATTTCGTTTTTGCGTTAACCATAACGAGCATTCCATGCATTATCATGATCTACGTACCAACATTTTCATACCACCGTCTTTTCACCTGCCCCAATTTCAGCAAGAAACTAAAGCAATTAAATGACTTTCATATATATTTAATAAAACAGTACTTTTTATATCAAGGGCATGAAAAAATGGTGGCATGGACATGTTACCTAACATTTTTCTTTCATTTTAGTACTTAAGTTGAGATGACAATTAATACATAGCTGTCATGATTAAGATGCACATAGTGTTCTCCAAACTTTAATTTAATTCTTTTACCCTTAATTAGGCCTGTCAATCAAGCCGAACGAGCCGAGCCAGTTGGTCACACTCTCGCTCGACTTGATATTATGCGAGTTTTTATTACCAAGACTTGAATTTGCACGAGTTTTTTATTTCAAAGCTTGGGCTCGGCTTGAAAATTAGTACGAGTTTCGAGCCGTCCCAAATTTGTTCCCTTTTGAAAACTTTAAGTAATTAAGTAATCTAATATATAAATTAAACAAATAACAATCTTAAAAACATACAAAAATAACATCATTCATGTTCTAATGACAAATCATAACTAAAATGTACCTTGAAAGATCTCATTTCATTGAAAGATATGCTCCACGCATTATTTAATATTGAAAAATATTATAACTAAATATAAAATAGACTTACTTACAAAAAGTATTACTTTTGTTGTGAGTTGTGAGGAGAAATAAATGAACAATTCTTGAAGACAAAAATTAGCAGCCCTCAATGTTAGTTTATGTGAATTGTCATATATTTATATTGGATGCGGTCTGGTAGGTTTAAATTGATAATTTTTTATTTTTTTAATTACTTGAGTATAGTGTTTTATATTAGGAAATTTTTGAATTGAATGTTGAGTGATTTTAAGGATTCTATTCCTTAATTTTAAATCTTGATATTTTCTATGCAATCTGAAATTATTTATAAAAAAGTACTATGTTTATTTTTGTATATAATGTATAAAACATATATATATACATGTGTATATATTTTTTTATGAGCCCGAGCCCAATTCAAGGCGAGTTTACTCTTGCTCTCGCTCGGCTTGAATTCAAATTCAAGCCTTATCCTTGGGCTCTACCTCGAATTGGGCCCGGCTTGTATAAAACTTGGCTTGAGAATTATCAAGCCGAGCTTACGAACTTTGAGCTGACTTGAGCTCATTGACAGTCCTACCCTTAATAAGATGAAAACTACTCTATGGTATTATATTGTTCCTCTTTTATTCTTCGTGATGCAGTCAAGTGCTTAACACCAAACATGAATTCTCAACAAGTTCACTTAGTACTGTCACAGTGTCACTACATATATATATATATATATATATATATAATTTGTTATGAAATAACTCCAAATATTATGAAATATATATAAATATTCTAAAGTAGAGAGACTAGAGAATTAAGAAGAGAATTCTTTCTTTGATTTTTGGTGTGTCTTAACAATACAACTTCATGTCCTATTTATAGGCACAAAATAGTAGGTACAATTATTTCAAGAGTTGAGTGCATAATGGAAAAGATGGATTTACAAGTAGTGGAAGAGCAATGATCATCCACTATAACATAAAGAGGAGGAGAAATGATTATCCATCATATCATGTAGTGGAGGATACATGGACATCCATATAATTATTCATAACACTCCCCCTTGGATGTCCATCACTTAAGAATATGCCTCGTTAAAACCTTACTAGGAAAAACCCTGTGGGATAAAAACCTAGTGAAGGAAAAAGAGTACATAATTCTTTCAATACGCAATCAGATGCTGCCTCATTAAAAACCTTACCAGGAAAACCCAGTGGGAAAAATCTTGGTTAAGGGAAAAAGAGTGCAGCGCGTATTATCTCCCCCTCATGATAATATCAGTCAAGATCTTTAAGTCTACGCACGCCAATATTGTAGACTAGTTTTTCAAATGTTGCTGTAGGAAGTGCCTTGGTGAACAAATCAGCAAGATTATCTCTGGAACGGATTTGTTGAACATTGATATCACCATTGTTTTGAAGATCGTGAGTGAAAAAGAACTTTGGTGAAATATGTTTTGTTCTATCTCCTTTAATGTACCCTTCTTTCAATTGTGCGATACATGCGGAATTATCTTCATATAAGATCGTCGGGATCATTTTCCAGAAGATAAACCACAAGTCCCTCGAATGTGTTGAATCATGCGAATGTGTTGAATCATGGATCTTAACCAAACACATTCTCGACTTGCCTCGTGAATAGCCAAGATTTCTGCATGATTAGATGATGTGGCCGATATAGTTTGTTTCATAGATCGCCATGAAATAGCTGTGCCACCACATGTAAATAAATAGCCCGTTTGTGAACGACCATTATGAGGATCAGACATATATCCAGCATCTGCATATCCAACCAATTTGGACTTGGGTACATTTGAATAAAACAAGCCCATATCGATTGTTCCTCTAAGGTAGTGGAGTACCTGTTTAACCCCATTCCAATGCCTTCGTGTAGGAGAAGAACTATATAGATTAACAGCGAATGCTATATCAGGTCGAGTGTGACAAGCAAGATACATTAGTGCACCGATTGCACTTAGATATGGTACTTCAGGACCAAGTAGTTCTTCATCACTTTTTCGAGGTCGAAAAGGATCTTTGTTCACATCTAGTGACCTTACGACCATCGGGGTGCTCAATGGATGTGATTTATCCATATAGAATCGTTTTAGCACCTTTGATATATAAGCGTCTTGATATACAAAAATTTCATTCTTTAAATATTCAATTCGCAACCCAAGGCAAAATTTTGTTCTTCCAAGATCTTTCATCTCAAATTCTTTCTTTAAGCAATTAACAATTTTTGAAATCTCTTCAGGAGTTCCAACGATATTTAAATCGTCAACATAAACTATAATTATAACAAACTCATTTCCAGATGAAAATACAAGGACAAATTTGATCATTCTTATATCCTTCCTTCAACAAATATTCACTGAGACGATTATACCATATTCGTCCATATTGTTTCAGTCCATACAATGACTTACTTAATTTAATTGAATAATGTTCTCGAGAACTTGATTTATATGCTTCAGGCATATTAAATCCTTCAGGGATTTTCATATATATATCATTATCAAGCGAGCCATACAAATAGGCTGTAACAACATCCATTAGACGCAAATCAAGTTTTTCATGCACTGCCAGACTTATTATATAACGAAAAGTAGTTGCATCCACCATAGGAGAATCAGTCTCCTCATAATCTATGCCAGGTCATTGCGAAAACCCTTGGGCAACAAGACATGCCTTATATCTTACAATTTCATTTTTCTCATTTCGTTTTCGCACAAATACCCATTTGTATCCTACTGGCTTTACATCTTCAGGTGTACGGACTACAGGTCCAAAACTTTTACATCTTCAGGTGTACGGACTACAGGTCCAAAAACTTTTACATCTTCAGGTGTACGGACTACAGGTCCAAAAAATTTTCGTTGGTTCAAGCGAGTTTAACTCTGCCCTCATTGCGTCTTTCCATTTTTGGCCAATCATTTCTTTGTCGACATTCATCAACAGACTTTGGTTCTTGATCCTCATTATCATTCATCATATTTAGCGCTACATTATATGCAAATTTATCATCAACGTTAACTTCATTTCGATTCCATCGTTTCCCGTTCATAACATAATCGATTGAGATCTCATTATTTTCATAATTTTCAGGTACCTGAGGTTCTTCTGGAACCGAAATATTAGTTATGACTGGGGACTCTTCTGGAGTTATTTTATCCTCGATTAGACTATCTTGATTCTTAGCTCCTTTTCTTTTTCGAGGATGACTATCTTTGGAACCGATAGGTCTACCACGCTTCAGGCGTGCAGTAGACTCATTACTTTGACCTTCAGGGACAACAATTCTTACTGGAGCATTAACAGCTGGTACATGTGACTTAGTCACTTTTTTTTTAGGTCAGTAAATGCGTCTGGCAGTTGGTTAGCTAAACCTTGCAAGTGAATTATCTTTTGAACTTCCAGTTCACTTTGTTTTGTTCGAGGATCAAGATGATATAAAGATAATTCATTCCAACTAATTTTCTTTTCCAGCTGCTTATTTTCTCCCCCTAATGTTGGGAAATCTGATTCATCAAAATGACAATCAGCAAATCGAGCCGTAAATAAATCTCCAGTCAATGGCTCTAGATATTTTATTATCGATTGAGACTCGAATCCCATCTTAGTGCGTTGTGGTGGAGCAATTGCACCATATACCGCACATCCAAAAATTCTTAGACGGGAAATATTTGGTTCCTGACCAAAAACCAAGTGTAATGGGGAGAACTTATGATAACTTGTTGGCCTTATGCGAATAAGTGCTGCTGCATGCAAAATAGCATGTCCCCAACAAGAAATAGGAAGTTTTGATCTCATAAGTAAAGGTCTTGCAATTAACTGCAGACGTTTAATAAACGATTCTGCTAGACCGTTTTGTGTATGAACATGTGCTACAGGATGTTCAACATCAATTCCAATAGACATACAATAGTCATTAAACGTTTTGGAAGTAAATTCACCCGCATTATCAAGGCGTATCTTCTTAATAGGATAATCAGGAAAATGTGCTCGTAGTCTAATCAATTGAGCAAGTAATCTCGCAAACGCCAGGTTGCGAGTTGATAACAAAGATACATGTGACCATCTTGTTGATGCATCAATTAAAACCATAAAATATCTAAATGGTCCACACGACGGGTGTATTGGTCCACAAATATCGCCTTGAATACGTTCCAAAAACGTAAGAGATTCACTTCCTACTTTTGTTGTTGATGGTCGAATAATCAACTTTCCTTGTGAACAAGCAGCACATGAGAAATCATTCGATTGAAAAATCTGCTGGCTCTTCAATGGATGACCACATGAATTCTCAATTATCTTTCGCATCATAATTGATCCGGGATGGCCCAACCGGTCATGCCAAATAACAAACTTATTTTGATTCGCAAACTTCTGGTTTACGATAACATATGTTTCAATAGTAGATATATGCGTGTAGTACAAACAGGAGGAAAATGCAGGCAATTTTTCCAATATACATTTGTTACCAGATATTGTATTAGTGATGTAAAGATACTCAATATTGCCATCACTTGTTGTCTCAATATGATATCCATTTCGGCGGATATCTTTGAAGCTTAGTAAATTTCTTTGAGATTTGGTAGAATATAATGCTTCATCAATATAAAATTGTGTTCCTCCGGGTAACAATATATTAGCTCTGCCGGAGCCTTCAATTAACTTTGTACTACCTGATATAGTACTAACATTGGCTTCTTGCATTACTAAATAAGAGAAGTATTTATTATTTTTGAGGATGGTGTGAGTTGTTGTACTATCAGCGAGACATATTTTCATTATTGATGTTGTTGCTGATAGAGTAAATACTCATTCTTTATTGGAACATAAAAAGACATAAATCAATATCAAACAATATTATTTAATATAAGAAACGATAATCTTATGAATAAATTCATTCTTAAAAAGAAAACAACATGCTTAAATATTTATTTATAAAGTACTAGAATTAAAATTTAACAAATTTATTTTTGAACACTTCAATCTCCAATCAAGTGACCAATTTTTTTCATTAGGATCATCAAAGAAATCAGCAACATCTAAATGAGTGTCATCAAAATCGGCCATGATCAGAATCGCCTTCTTCAAAAGCAAAATTTGTTTCTATTTTCTTTCTTTTACTTTTTAGCGATTCTTGGTAAAGGTCAACAAAATGTTTTGGTGTACGACAGGTACATGACCAATGACCTTTACTACCACAACGATAACATAAATTTTTCACAAATTTGCTATTTTGGCCACTTTCATGTTTCTCTTCATTATTTTTCCACTTCTGGTGGAAAGATGTATTCTTTGAATAACCACCACGATTTCCATAACCATATCCACGACCACGTCCACGTCCATGATTTCTTTAATGATTAAAATAGTTATGTGCTGCTACTTTTGCTTCAGAGAATGTAGCAGAACTAGTTGGACGGGACTCATGATTAAGATAATTATATATTGCTCAACACATTCACTTCAGGGAATGGAGTATAGTTATTTGCATATATGAATTTATATATTGCTCAACACATTCACTTCAGGGAATGGAGTATAGTTATTTGCATCAAGATGAATTTCAACATCTATTTTTCCTCGTAATATCAAGAGTCACAAAGTCATGTTTTGCAAGATTCGTCATTATAACACTATCATCAAAGTATAAAATGAATAACATAACAATCATTCAACTTCTTAAAATATTTTCAACATGATAGGATTATTCAAAAGAATAATACTAATCAAATATATGCACATATACATATGTCTTCTTTCCAAACATCAAGAAAATTATTGCATATTTCTATTTTTGTTAAATATTGAAATATACGTACCTCTTCTTTACCTTTTCTTCTTGCTTTGTTTTAAAAATCTTGTCCATCAATTTTCTTTACAAACTCATAATAACTCACGAAAATCTCTCAATGGATTTTACATCATACGTTGAGTACACCATGTATATCTTTAGCCAAATTGCAAAATGATTAACACCTTGAGACGGATCGTGCTGATAACGTGTTATGAAATAACTCCAAATATTATGAAATATATACAAATATTCTAAAGTAGAGAGACTAGAGAATTAAGAAGAGAATTCTTTCTTTGATTTTTGGTGTGTCTTAACAATACAACTTCATGTCCTATTTATAGGCACAAAATAGTAGGTACAATTATTTCAAGAGTTGAGTGCATAATGGAAAAGATGGATTTACAAGTAGTGGAAGAGCAATGATCATCCACTATAACATAAAGAGGAGGAGAAATGATTATCCATCATATCATGTAGTGGAGGATACATGGACATCCATATAATTATTCATAACATAATTAACATTTTTATGCTAATTAATGCTACATAACTCTTCTCTACTGCCCTTTATTTCTCCTTCACATTGTATAGTGAAAATTGAATTTTCAGTCCCATAACCTAGGCTGTGTAATTTTGATCCCAATATGATGAAATTCACCACATTGCATTCTATATCTTCAAAAAACGTGCAATTTTGGTGCCAAGCCTGACTTTCATTACTTCTTGGACGAAAGTAGCACATGTTTGTCACATGCATAGCTGTGCAATTTATGTCCCATGATATTGGATCAAAATTGCACATGACCCAAGTTTCAGGACTAAAATTACACATGACCCAAGTTTGTTCATTTTGATTTAAAAATTCATGAATTGTGTAGGATAACATCCACAATCATATAATTTGAGATCTTATTTCTAGAAATGATATCCACATATTTTGTTAGTCTTTATATATGTTCATTTATTTTATTTTAAAAATCTTGTCATGGCATATCTAGTTAATAGAACTAGTACAATTTCAGTCAATACCAAAATTGTTGTGAGTTGGTGTTATTTATTAATTTTTTGTTATATTTGGACAAAATAAAGAAAAATAAATTAAAACTAAAAGAAAGAAAAGAAAATAAAATTTGGAGAATAAATAACTATTTCAAAAAAATCAAGCTGAAAGTCGTGTGCAATTTTGGTCCAATAACTTACACTTTTTGTGTATTTTGGTCCCAAGAGCAAATTAACGGTGCACGTGAGAGGCACACGCCGTGTCCGTCTAAAAACGAACAGAGATTGAGACTTAAGACTAAATTGCACATTTTTTGAAGATATGGGATGCAATGTGGTGATTTCTATAATATTGGGACCAAAATTGTACATAGCCTATATTATGGGACTAAAAATGCAATTTTTTCACATTTTATGTATGCGTTATTTTCCTGAATACTAATCAAGTTATTCTTCTCCGATCGAGAGAGCTTCAACATGTAGTACATATAAAAAAGGTAGAGCTAATATATATGTGTGTGTATATATATATATGCGCCCGCGCGCGCCTGTGCGCTCATTAACATAAATATTAATTCTTTATATCATTAAAAACGTGATTTAACATAATAACATGTATGGACAAAGGATTCAGGTTTAGCCGTCATTCAATTTTTTTTTTGGTTTTTCAGCGGCTAGTGCATATGCAGGTTAAATGGCTAATTTTACGTTGTTGTCAGTTCCAGAAATAAGTCTTATTCGTTAGCAGAACTAGTTTCAACATGTATGCATCTTAATCTTTATATCATTTTAAACGTGATTAACATTTATGGGTAAAAGTGTAGGATTCGAGTTTAGCCGTCATTTAATTAGCTTTTTCAGTAGCTAGTGTATATGCAGGCTTAGGGAAAATTGTAATTTTGGTACGACATAATTGATCTTTGTTAATTTTGGTCTCATTCGTTACGAGATTCTTACATTGTGTCTCGTAATTTTTTAAACAAATCACATTTGGTCACAACCAAATTTTTCGTCTAAAATTCAAAGGTCAACTCTGTTAGTCAACATTTTGACTGATTGTTTTTGGCATAATTCGTGTCTGAGCACACCCATACACGAATTTTATTCAATAATATGATATTTCTATTCAAAACCACGAGCTACTCATGCACGAAATCTCCCCAAAACAATCAGTCATTTAAATGTTGACAAACATTGTTGACGTTAAATTTTGGACGAAAAATTCAATTATGACCAAATGTGAGAATTTTCAAAAGTTATGGAAAATAATTTGAAATCTCGTAATGAATGAGATCAAAATTAAAAAAGACAAATGAAACTAAAAATACGATTTTTCCCTACAGGCTAATGTTGTTATTCAGTTGCCCACAGGCCACATGTCTATCAAATTAACAATAATAATGTTGGGTGTGTTGAGAGCCCAAACAATTATCAACCAACAATTTAATTCAGATTATAATGTCCTTTTTATGTAATACTCTACCTTTTGGGATTAGATATTGTCACATATAAATTCGATTCTCTATACTCACAATGTCAAATTTATGAGTTATTAGTATTATCCACTCTGTTCCTATCTAAAGGAATGCTATTGGATCATATGACAAAGACATATAAGAAAAAGATGACTTTTCCCAGATGAAGTGATAATTGGATTCATGTAATAGGTTAAAGATTTCTCATTCCTTAGCTGGAAAGATATATGGCTATGAGAGAGAGATTAAGTGGAACATAATTGAGTGGTGGTGGTGGTGGAAACACTTCTTTCTTTAATATCTTGAACCTTAGCTCCACAGAACAATATATTACAGCTGAAACATGGAATAATTGAAATCTTAGATCAAAACGCTATACATGAATGGTATAAACTACTAAACAAGAATTTTTGAATAGCGAACAACGAATTCAGATATTCACAACTAAGAAGTACCAATTTCTCTTCCGATTAGGCTCTCAAAGGACAAGAAAGGGTGGAATGCCAACAAACGTCTATTATTGAATTAACCCTACCCGTTAGCACCCCTTTTAGGAACCTCTAGTGCCAAAGTCGCTGAACGGGGTGATTATTACAAGAAATACACCAATTAGCAAGGAGGAAAAATTCATAGCTGAAGAACTAATTTCGTTGCTAATTTACCTTTGCAACAATTCAGCAACGAAAAATTTTTGGTAGCTATTTTGAGCCTAGGTAATTTCAGCAAAGAATGTTTTTGTTTCTGAATTTTTCAAGGAAATTCCAACAAAATCTTTCTTCGGTTTATGTTTTTGTTGCTGATTTCACAAGGACAATTACCAACGAACTATTGTAGAATTCCTTGCTAAAATATTCAAAATATTAGAAGTAATATTACTTAGAAAGGAATATTTTCATTGTTAGATTTGATATTTATGAATTAACAACAAAAATTTATATTGTTAACTTTGTTGAATGAATTCCCCTTATGTATTAATCCATAAAAATCAATATATATAGTGTCTTAAAAAAGAAATATATAAGGAAATATACCTAGTCTATTAAACAAGAATTAATATAAAAGAGAAGGAAAGGAAGTAGTGAATTGCTGAGCTGCAAAAGAGGAAGCCGGCGACCCAGATTGTGGCTGAAAGTGTTAGAAAATATTTTCTAGATTAGCATAGGATCTTTTCTTATCTTATATTTTCTTGTATTTATCTTTATAGTTTAGAATATCTTCATATGTAGTTATCTTTCCTTGTATACATCTTTCCTTATTTATAGCTTAGGGTTTACTTATTTACCAAGTCTATGTAACTCTATAAATATGTTACTCAATAATTGTTCCATCTTTGTTTGTTCGACCTCCACATGTTCTCCTTCTCTCCTATTTCTTTTTTAGTCTCTCACTATATATCTTAACTCTATTTCCAACCCCCATTCTTACCTTTTTCCATTTTTTACATTTTCTTTTCTTTCTCAATTCTTTACAAAAGATTACATGAAATGGGTGTGAAGGGATTTGTTCAAGGAGGAATTGCTTCTATCGTGGGCCATTGCAGTACACACCCTCTTGATTTAATCAAAAGTCATTGAAGATTATATCTATCAACCAAGAAGCAAAACAAATAAAAGATGATGTTAAAAAAAGCATTATCTAAATGAGTATCGTCCCGGCTCCTCTTGGATTTTTAATTCAGTCTCAGCATTCAAAAAACTCCTATTTCGACTGCAGGGGAGTGTTAAAAAATATCTTCTAGATTAGCATAGGATCTTTCCTTATCTTATATTTCTTTGTATTTATCTTTACAGCTTAGAAATCTTTCCATGTATATATCTTTCCTTGTTTATAGCTTAGGGTTTATTTATTTACCAAGTCTATGTAACTCTATAAATATGTTACTCAGTAATACAAGTTTCCTACAGGGTTTTCTCTCATCTAATAGGAAGGGTCCAAGAATTCGTGGTCTTGACGGATGTGCTGAACATACTGCAAGGAGATGCCAAAGGTGGGAAAAGGGCCAGGAGGCCGCGGTCTAGGCGAGGTGAAGCTCGGAGAAGGACCAGTAGGTGGTGCTCCACCACCACGGCCAAAGTTACATCCTTGATTTTTATTTTTGTTTCTATTGTTACGATTTATATTGCGTCCAGGCTAGTTTTGAGTGTATAGGGCTGTGTTTGAGGTGGGGGAAGAGAGAGAAGAATGAAATCGATTTTCTTTAGTTTCATGAGTTAAGAACAAATTTTGAACATCAGAGAAGGAGGGAAAGGGTTTTATAGTGGTGATACTCGTAATGAGAGGAAGATATGACTCAGGTAAACCTTGAAAAAGCTGAAGAATAAAATCCTGGTCTGACACAGGAGCATCTAAATCGGCTAAAGTGTCAGTCATAGACTTCATTTCTTGACGATATTGAGAAATCGTTATAGAGACTTTTTGAAAATTTCTATAACGCTCATTAGCTTGCTTGGAATGAGAGGCTTTATTATTTCGAAAATCATCTTCAATAGTAAACCAAACTTCACTAGCAATAGCAGTTTCAAGATTCATATTTTTTAGAAGTTTAATGTCAACGGTAGAATAAAACTATTGTTTGATTGTTGAATCTAGAGCAAACCAGTCATGATCATATTCATCTTTTGGTTTAGATTTATCGGTTAAACGATCAATGACATAGGAACTATGTCAGACATCTAAAAACATTCTACGCCACAATTATAATTTGAATCTTGATCAACAAGTTTGAAACCGAAGGATTGGAAAATATTATCCGCATGAAGAGCCGGGTGAAGAGGGGGTGGTCAATTTGGTTCGGGTGTGGGAAGGGTAGTATTGGCGGGACTGGTGAGAGTTTCCATCTGTTTGAGACATGATAGGGTTGCAACACAAACATAATAAATGTAAATAATCTTTACCGTGAGAAGGATAGGCCGGCGTCAGTGTGAGGCTATTTAGTGAAAGAGCTTTGCGTTGAGGGGAAAACAACGGCTTGAGAAGGGTTGGAGATCTGCTGAAAACACCGGAGAAACTGCACAATGCAGGGGCAAGGCGGTGGCGTGAAGGCGCTATGTAGGAAGCACGGCGGTGGCGCGGCGCATAGGCGGAAAGGAGACAATCAAAAAAAATATTTAGGGTTTTAGGATACAATGCTTGATACCATATTGGAATGAATTCCCCTTGTGTAGTATTCCAAAAAACCAATATATATAGTGTTTTACAAAAAAAATATAAAAAGAAATATACCTAGTCTACTAAACAAGAATTAATATAAAAGAAATAATAATTAATATAAATAAACTAAATATATTTTGACAAACTTCACTGCTAAATATTTGTAATGGTTTTTAAATTCAAATTACAAAAGTTCCAAATGTACCTAATTATTAATCGATAAATGATAATGTACACGTGCCACAAAACCACAAATGAAATTCCAAAATGATAGCATTAAAATAAAATATTGATGCACAAAATATAATCAAACGTCTCCATAACCTACATCGAACTGTGGCCAAATAAAAAAATACGTATTGTCATAATCTGTAATAAAAAGTTGTTAAAAAATAAAGGATAAAAGCATTAACCCATCCGAACTATGTGTGTTTTTACATTTTTTTTATAAACTTTTTTTTTTTTTTTACGCTTCACCACCTAAAATTCACAAGTTGCACACGTTTATTATCTAAAGTCCAAAAATTTGACACTAACACTATATATGGGGGTCAAAAAGACCATATTACCCCTCAGTTTTGAATTAATTTGTTTCTAAAATTAATTGAAATTTTTATTTCATTTTATTTTTCTTCTTTCTTCTTCTTCAGTCACCACCACTCGCCACATCCACACCTCCACCACCACCACTACCGCCGACCCACCTCCATCACCACCGGCACTACCACCAACCACTCTACAACCACCACTGTACCGCCCCTACTAGTCGTGCGTGAACCGACACCAAACACTAGCACTGTCGCCACCGCACCTCCACCACCACCAACAACCACCATCAGACGATCACTGCCGACCCACCTCCATCACCTCCACCAACCACTCTACAAACACCAGTCGTGCTTGTACCGATACCAAACACCAGTCGTGCTTGTACCGATACCAAACACCATCACACCAGCACCGCCACCACCGCACCTCCACCACCACTAGCAACATTGCCGCAATGTTGTAGTCCCCTGCATCCGCTGCCAGCAAAATCATCCAGATTCCGGTTCGATGTGGTCTTGGTGATGTTTTGAGTGTTTGGTGTTCGGTTGTTGTGGTGGCGGTGGTGGAGGGATGGTTCCCCGAAGGTTTGGTGTGGTGGTGGAGAAAAAAAAGGGAAAAAGACAACCAAAATACCATTTTACCCTCAATATATAGTGTTAGTGTCAAATTTTTGAACTTTAGGTGGTGAAGTGTAAAAGAAAAAAAAAGTTTATAAAAAAAATTGTAAAAACGCACAGAGTTTGGATGAGTTAATATTTTTATCCCAATAAATAAATAAAAGTAGCATTTATGAGGGTGGTGTTGACTGAGAGAATGATGTTGGTCAGACGGCTGATAATGAACTGGAAGATGTTGACCTGGTTCTAGAAAATTACTGGCAACATGAAATTGATTCGAACCAGGAGCTGGAGATTGGAAGTAGCCAGGAGTTGGAGCTAGGTAGTAGTCGGGAGGTGGAGGTGGGTACTGTTTGTAACCAGGAGTGGGTGGTGACCAGGAGTCTGAGCCGAGTACTGACTAGGAGCTGGAGTAAAGTACTGACCGCGATAAAAATATTAGCCTGAAAAACTATCGTGTGCCGCACGAGTAATAGAGATGAATTGGCTAACATTAGCCTTTAGCTTTTATTGCTCCCCACCTAATTCTCGAATTTGTTCCTTAAGTTGCGCTACTTCTATCCATGAAGAGTTGCTGCTTGGGCTAGGGCCAGAAGATTTGAAACTATCACAACGAGTTGTCAAACCCATAGCAATGCCTATTTTTTAGGCTGCCTGAAGCCTTAGCCTATGCTTCATGATAAAATGTCAATATATCTTGTGTGGACAGTAACGTGCTTCTAATACTATGAGATTGATACTCCTTTAGTGTAAGTCTCTTACAAAATAAAAAAACATATTTAATATCAATCTACTAATTAACCAAGAAAAACTCACTTATGCTTGCTTCGACTTCTCATACACAAAAAGTCTCTGTCCTTTGTTCTTTCTAGAACAAGTCATGTGGCACCTGTTTTCCGTTATTTTTAGCAGCCTACAAATTACGACATATAATATAATTCATTTAATTATAACATATGCAGAAAAAAATCCACAACTTGTTTAAGATAGATATAAATATTATAAAGGTGCACATTATTTTGTCATCTAAAATTTGTAGTATTCATCAACAGTGTCACCACAAATATATATCACCAATGTTCCAAATATTTGTCAACAGTTTGAGTTTACAGCATAAACTGATATTCATTTTGTTACCTGAAAAATAAATAAATAAGAAACAAATACTGCTTGTTCCATTTTCAAATGGCCATTATGACAGATTTCTTAGGAACAAACAACTGTATGATTATATATATAAAAAAAGAAAAAGCAATTGTACGATTAGTAACCATATTCCACACAAATTTCATTATATATTTCAAATGTCCATTTCAGTTTTATGGAACTTGAAAGAACAAATTAGAACAATATAATACAAGATTTCATAAAGGTACCAACTAAAAAGTCAAGAATTAATACATTCAAACTACACCAAGGTGACTTCATTCTCATTTAGAAACCAACTAGATCTACATAGTAAAACTGATTTGAATTTAAAATTGGGAAAAAGGGAACAATGGCCAACTTCCTTTACACTGAGTATGAAGTATGATACAACCTTTGCAATATAATCAAAAAACACACTATTTATCTATAATCACATAGGATATTTTCGCATTCACTTATGAGAGAACAAATCTCATTTAGATATCAGCTAAGACTACCACTTGCCCTCAAGCCGCATTTCAAGGTCGACCCCACCAACAGGTGAATTGGACCTAACTACTCTAGTGAAATACTTGACGTCACAAGTGCATCCTCAACCTGATACTTCAGGTCAAAGGTTCAATTGTACCTATTACGCATAATCAGTTCCGTCATTGACAGTATATAGTGAAAACCCATGTGACAGAACCAATGCGAGTCGTGCATATCAATTCCACTGATGTGCCTACAATCTTAAGTTCCCACCATCACATGGTTTTCGACTAGCACTCCTATGTCAGAGCTAAGATTGTACAAGTGTTCTAACTATTTATTTGTCCATTAAAGACTTCATATTACTTGCGAACGAGTTTAAGTAATCAAGATCAATCTCTCTAGTGCCAATCTTCCTATCCCATAGGAAGTAGAGGGATTGCACTGAAAACATGGACAAAATATTTTACACTACTTATAGATGCAGATAAGATTTAAGAGAAAAATAAATAATGCTTTTTATTATAAATAACAAATAAGTTCATTACAAGAAAGATGCCCTATCATTCTATCCTCTATGGTATCTGAGGGCATAATCCTAACAGACTTAAGATCTTTTAAAATGATAGTATACGAGTGACCCAAGTGCTTATGCCAAAGAAGACAAGAACAAACAAAAGGAGATGTAAATTTATCAATGTGTTGATAGAGGGAACTTGTCTGCAGATGGAATAAATAGAGTCCTCCATCTTGCTTAGCAGTCCCCAATATTTTTCCATTCTGAAAGTCCTGAAAAACACAACAATCTTTAGACAACTTAACACAACAAGAGTAATCTTTAGTCAATTTTGACATGGACAGCAAGTTGTAGCAGAAATCAGGGACAACAAGAACATTTAAAAGATCAAATTTAGGAAGTAATTCAAGTTTTCCAATACGAGTTACTTTAGAATTGTTCCCATTTGGTAGATTAATGCAAATATTTTGTTGTTCCACAATGATAATATAGGATAAAAGTTTGTTAGAGAAAACCATATGGTCAATGGCTCCTAAATCTACAATTCAACCATATAAAGTTGGTGACAAAGAGGAGGAGTTGGATGATATAGCTTCCATAACGGCTTTGTTATCACCTAACTTCTTTTGTCCACTCATGAGTTTGAGAATCTAGTTTTGTTGTTCGGGGGTCAAGACAACACTAGAAATTTCTGCCTGGACATAGTTAAATTTTTCAGAAACAACATCATTAGATTTTTTATTAAAGTTTTGGTTTTGTCCAGGCTTCTTTTTCCCGTTATAATTTTTAGGGAAGTTAATAATCCGATAACACCGTTCAACAGTGTGACAAGTATTGCCACAGTTTTCACAAATAGGTTTATTCTGTTTCTTGTTAGATTTTTTACTGGTTTGACTAGAAAACACAGAAGCATGCTTTATAGTGGTCGTGTGAGTAGAGATGGACCTGTGAGATTCTTCTTAAGAAACTATGTTAAAAGCACTCATAACATCAAGTAAAGGCACACGAAGCATAATATTACTTCTAACGGCAAAAGATTTTTTATTGAAACCCATTAGAAACTGCATAAGCTTTAATTTATAACCAAGTTCCTTAGAGTGAGCTCAAGCATCGCAAGTACATGGAGGCAAGTCAATAAGAGCAGAATATTCATCTCACAACATTTTGATTTTGGAATATATACAACAACAGAATTAGAACATTGACGAATTTGAGCTATATCTTGATGAATAGAAAAAAATCTAGACCCATTAACCTTGTTATAGGTAAGGTTTAGTTGTGACCATACATCAGAGACATTATTAGCAAAAATCAAACTAGCATATAATTTATTACTAATGAAGTTAATAATCCAAGAAAGAATGGCATTGCACCTGTCCCACTGGTTCCTTAAGATTGGATTAGTGGGATATGGTATAGTGCCTAAAATAAATCTCAACTTATTTTTTCCTGTTAACGCAATTGACATAGCACAAGTTAGAATTAAAAAAATATACTTCCAATGTTGTTGAACTAAAAGTAGATTAAAAATCAAAGTTAAACATGTCACTTTTTGCATATCTAAATGAATGACCACTTGTCTTGCTCATAGATGGACAAGTCTTGCTGAAACGGCTCCAAAAAACATTTCTGTGAACTCTTGTCCACTATCTCTACCGCACAATAGCATATTGAGAATACCCAACAGCAGACATTGTGTGATCCCTTCAAGTGGCATCCATCAAGCACTATCATAGGTCGGCATCCTTCTAAAATGCCTTTTTTACATGCCTAGAAGCAAACATATAACCTAAGAAATCTTTCTTCACCAGTGTCTTCATCAAAGCAAGTCTTCAACACTATTGTTGACCCCGGGTTAGAGACCCTTGATTCTCTACAATAATCATACATCATTGTGCACTGGTCTTTGTACTTCCCATACAACATGTCATAAACCTTTTTCTTTGTTCTGGAATACCTAGTCTTGCATACTTCTACATTCAGTTCATTGTGCACTTTTTCTTGGAAGTCATCTAATTTCCACCCATTGTGCATTCTACAATCATTCATATACTTTCTGTTCAACATTCTTGATGTCACAAATCTATGTGTGCTTAATGTCATCCCACATTTATGAGTAGTGCACAAAGTCTTAATCTGAAATGTGGATGTGCCCTCTATGTTAGAAGCAAATACCAACCAAAGGTAATTGTTCCCAATGCATCTTTCCCTAACCCTTATCAAGTCAATTTTTATAAATTTTAGATATCTTTGCCAAGTGATAGCATGGCTTCTAACAACAGCCTTAAACTCAGTTGTATTTGTGAAAAGCATGCCATTGACAAACTTTAGATTTGACATATCGATTTTCAGATTGAATCTTAGGACCTTTGGGTCCTCAAAACTTTCCTCATTTTCTTTTTCACTGGGTAAACTATCCAACTCTGAATCCACTACCTCTATTTCTCCCCCTCTCAGATTCTTCACCAACATTTACTTCTCCATCTACAAACTTTGCAAGTTTATCTTGCACACCTTTTCCAGAACCCGCCTCAGGAATAACATTAGCATCATAGTCACAATTATCTTCTTCACATTCCTCTTCGCTCATCCCATAATCACTGTCGTATAAGCACCCATCTAGATCACTTAATTGTTCTTGTTCTTCTGGCACTTTTACTGGCTAATATGCTTTCCTAACCCAATCTTCTAAGAATTCTATATCTGAAGTCTGAGTTACATAGACTGAATTTTCCTACTAGGTATTGCTAGTTGTCCCATTCTATAGACATTTTCTTGTAAATGTCCTCTTCTAGTACTTTGACAGACATGGTTTGAGCATTGCAGTGACCATTGTAATCTACCTTTCCTCCACTGTATACCTTTTTGGTCCTTCTATAAATTCACCTCTATGCTGAATTTTGATGTAAATTCACTGTGATCTAGGCCTACTTACAAAAGAATATAAGACCTATAAATTTAGAAAAAAATACAAAACATAAACATTGGACCACTAACATAAGACAACATAACTACAAATGCACTAAATCATACCAGAAATATTGGACCACTAACATAATGTAAATAATAAAACACTGGACTCATGTGTCCCTTATAAAAAACTACAAAAGTAGCCCAACATTACCTTAAGAGATAGCACAAACAAAAAGAAATAGAACAAATAACTAATATACTTGACCCATGGTGTCCATTAAAATAGATTACAAAAATAGCACATTGAAGTAATAAAAACAGATACACTAATATATATATATATATAATTGGGCCCCTCCTAACACATTAAAAATAGCAACAAAATATTATTATATATCTCTCCAACATATTATAATGGAGGTGGACTACCATAGTGTCATCACCATACAAATCACAATTTTGCACGCTGTAAGAGAAAACATGAAAACCCACATACAATCAAACATGAGGATATTTTATTTTGTCCCTACCACCCAGAACACAAATTTGAAATTCCAAGACCTACACACAATCAAACATGGAACATTAAGACCCATACAATTAGAAAATCACAAATACCCACAAACAACCCTAAACCCTAAAAAATTCTAAAATTTGTCTTTTTTGATAAAATAAGGCACTAAATCATACAATAATCATATTATTTAACAACTAATAGCATGATTATACACTATAATTTATGGGTTCAAGATAACTTACAATATCTTGGAGTTTGTCCAAAATTTTTGATCGTCCGAAGTTGCATATTTGAATATCTCCATGAAATTGCCGATGTTTGAAAATCCAGACCTCAATTTGTTTAATGATCGACTTGAATTGCCCCAAAACCGAGTAAATTTTGCCCCAACTTTCCTCTATTTCGAAACCCTAAATCCCCCCTTTGTGTTTTTTTGTGTTTGAGTAAGAACAAGCTAAGTTATATCTGCCTTAACCCCCACCTTTTTTTTTCATTTCTTTTTTTTGATTTTTTATGTTTACCATTTTACCCTAAAGTTATCAAGCGTGTACACACGCGCTACACTTTCAGTCAAAATGTGCCAGAAAGGACCAAAATGATACTAAAATAAAATTGAAGGGACTAAAGTATAACAAAAATTAATTTAAAGGCCAAAATGAGACAAAATCGATACTTTAAGGATCGTAAGTGACATTATCTCAAAAAGAGTAACTCAACTTTTCAAACACTATTTAGGGGTACCAAACACATATTCATAAGAGTATGTAGAAGGGAAAATCTTGTGTTGAAAGACGTTACACATTGCCTTGAATGTCAACATAACTGCATAAGTGAATTATGCAAATTGAGATACATAATAGAACTTTCAAGTTGAGATTAAATTTCACATAAAAACATTCCTTCCTATGTTTGGAAACTATTTTATTCTCATATGAAATAAAATTGAATATGTTTCATCGTGGTGATCAAACATCCTAATCTAACAACATAAAAGATGTTAAAATTCAAGGCAAAGTCAAACCCCAGATATAGCAAATTGGAATAGATTATCCATAATCTTTTTTCTCTCTCTAAAATTATGATTTGTCTTCTTCTAAAAAAATCTGGGGCCTCACGCACGGGAAGTTAGCAAAAATAGACCCCATTTGTAGGAACGTTGCAAATTTAGACCCCTTATGTCTGGGAATTTTCCTTTCCTTTTTTTTACATTGTGGGGTGCTATTGGGATGAGCACTGCCCAAAATACCCCCAATAAAAGGCCCACCTGTAGGAAGAAACGTTTTAGCGTTTCTTGAATTGTTTTTTTTATTATTTTAATGTATTATGTCATTATAATTTAGCCCTTTGAGCCAAAATAAGTGAAAAAAATGTTGAAATGTGGATAAAAACGCATTGACAACTCCTAAAAATATTTAATTCAACACTTTGATAAAAATTGAAAATCTGCAACGGGCAAAATCAAGAGAGAACAGCTTCTTCCCGCGGACGAGAGCAGAACACCATTTGCAGACCGGACTGATATTTATACTTTATACCGGAGGAAAGAAGCCAAGTAAATTTGGTTTGCTAGTTCATAAACATTCTCTTCTTCATTCCCCCAAGGTAATTTGAATTTTGAAGCCGTATTCGAAAATTTAGGGTTTTTGTGTAATTATGTGAATTTTCCAATTTTGATTGTTAAACCATTCTGTTTAGTCCCATTATCGATCAATGACTGCTTCCACTTCGTCGGGTATCAAACGCCTCCGTGAAGTGGCTTCAGCGGGCCCTGAAACTTCCTCCACACCCCCGGTGAGTGAACTAACTTCAAAGTATTTAATGTTTTTAGCAAAATGTATAAATTTGGTTGTTTCGGTTTGCGTGTGATGTATTTATTTATTGTTTTTTAGGTTTTGTGGTTTGTAATTTTTTTAGTTGTTTTAGTTTGGGTGTGATGTATATTTTTACTGTGTTTTAGGTTTTATGTTGGTAAACACTCTAAAAACCTGATTTTTTTGTATGGTATAAAAGTTTACTGGTTAAATTTGACAAAAGTTTTTGTTGAAGCGTGTTGTTTCAGGCCAATTAGGAAGTAAATAATTTTAGGGTTTATCAGTTTGTATTTATGAGTAGTTTAATTGAGTTTTGTTTTAGGTTTCCGACGCAATCGACATCCCTCAGCCCACTTTTACACTGAGTCCCGATAAATTTAACTTGAAGTGTAAAGTTGGCAGAAAATGCAAATTGAACGAGAATCTTAAATATATTGAAGATTGTTTAAGTGACCATACCAATGGTATAATGTGGTTTAAGAATTCTCAGTTTGCCCCATTATTCGACGTAGCTTCGGACATGGACATGGTCTTAACTCCTTTGTGGATGCTTCTAACCCGAATAGTGGAGTCTCCAGACCAATCTGAAATCTGGTTTATTGTAAATGGCATATCTATTCGTTACTCTTTGATCGAGCATGCAATTATGAGCGGGTTGAATTGCTCCTGGTATCCGGCAGATTCAAAGGTTGTGGAGGATGATGGTTTTAGTCGTAGATACCTTAGCCCTAAAGCCACAATAAAACTTCTTAAAGAAAAACTTAAGCAGTGTGTGATTCGTGGAGAAGTAGTCTGTTTTGGTACTCGTCGAAAGTGTTCGAAGAAGTCTGAGATTAGTTCTAGTGACAAAGCATTAGAGGCCCTTGCATCTAACAAGTTGATGCTTGCGTTATTATATTTGTTGGTTTTGGTTTTTTTTATCCCGGCAAATGATGAATCACCAATAGACACCTGTTTTCTTGCAATTGTTGATGACCTTGAGTTTGCGAAAACCTATCCATGGGGTAGGCTTTCTTATTCTGTTTTGATGGAGCAATTGAAATGTTTGGACCTGAAGAAGAAATTAACTGTGGCAAATCCACAGTGCAACTTTTATTTTTTCGTTCTTCCACTTATGGTAAATTTTGTTTTTATCTTTCATTGTTAATTGTCGACTTATTGTTATTTGAATATTTGATAATATCTTTTTTGTTCCTATGTTAGCTTCAGCCTTTCGAGTGTATACCCGCACTCTCACCAATGATTAGGCGTTTAAGGGAGAATATGCCCGGACATATGCCGAGAATGTGCAAGTGGGATACTAACGTTCTTCACACGAACAAGATCACGTGTCTACAATCTTATTGTTGTTGGAAGCATGTCAGGTTAGTAATTTCATTGAAAATTTAAATGTTTAAAACCTCAAACATTATGGAATCTGTTATTGTTGTATAATGATTCTTAAGAGCCTCTTTTCAATTATATATGAACTAAATGCACACTAAAGAGGGTTTTCCAGCATGTAGTAGTGAACAACCCACTCAAACTAAAAGCCACATAAGAGGCGGATGGGTTAATAAGAAATTACATAAAGCGCGAGGTTACAAAGAACAACAAGAACTGATCGAGTTGCCGATAGCAGCACCTAAAGATCAATGAGACAAATGCACATATATATATATATAAATAACCCCCTCAATTTTTTCAGGTTCTTACAGTCCTAGGCCCAATTTTAGCAAAAGATCCATGATTAAAAGGCATGTACTGTTGTGGTACGATGTGTACCTCATTTATTAATAGTAAAATTCTTTCTCCTCTCGGGACGTACGTAAATTCTAAATTTTATCCTTGTGCTTTTATTATCGTGTTTGTTTTAACAAGCTAACTTGATGACTGACACAAGAACATGTTAATGTCAGATGGATTACAAAATTAGCGGCGATTGTAATACTTCCTGACTTTTTTTTTCCAACTTCATTTTGAAACAAATAAGAATTCTAGCCACGCCACGAATTTGTATAAATTCAAGAAGGCAGGCAGCCACCATACTAACCAAATTACAAGAAAAATGAAATGGTACACATTTTCTTTACCTTAAGTTTCAATTTCGCTACTCCTTCAATAATTGTGGATCAAAATTTGGTCATAAAAGAAACAAGAAAGATGGAAAGAGTAAAGTAAACTTACAGTTAATCAACAACTACGGAGGAGTCAATGAGAACGAACAAGTAAAACACCTTTAGCACGCATTTGATAGATTACCATCACTATAAAACGTCCATGTTTTTGATGGAAGCTGAAATTTTATGCTATCATTACTGGATTTTCTTTTCCCTTTTGGTTTTCACCATTTTTGGTTTTCAATTGAGCGATTTTGGGAACATTTGATAATTGCAGGGCTAATTGTTTTTTTTTTTTAAATAATTGGCTAATTGGGAAATTTCTTGGATACACTCGGGGGTAGGACTCAGTTGGATGCACAAGATACAACAAAAAAAAAAAAAAATTGATTTGTTTATATATTGAATATACATGTTTATATTTATATTGTTTTTGTTGTATAGTGGTGCATGTAACTGGACTTATATCGGGTGTATATAAGAATTTTTCGGCTAATTGAGTGAAGGCTATGAGAATTACTTTTATCAAGAAGTGGAGAATTTTTTTTTTTAACATAGTAGAGGAGTGCTATTAGAAGTTGTTTTTAAGAGAATGATGTGGGTGGAATTTACTTAGATTGGACCAAGCTAAAAGAAGCCCAATTGCTAATAAGGAAAGGATAATTTTTCTACATGGGCTCTGGCCCAGGTGTTGACTTGCCTTGCTGGATTCGGGCTGGATTATGGAAAAATTTTGGTCAAGAAACAAAGACAAATCAAGCAAGGGGGTGTGGCCGAAGTGGTCACAAGGTCTTTGGCCATGAGAGCCCACCCGGGTTTCAAACTTAGGTGTAGTGGATTGGGAGAAAGGGGATAATTTGGGGAGTTTACTCCTTCGTTCTCCCCTAGATCCTCCCTTTGGGGCCTCTGCGTTTATCTAGCCCGTCGCCTATAGGTAACCTAGGGCGACTTACCTCCATACGTGGTTTGCGGGCTATTGTGTATGGACAGGTTTGCTCTGCTAGGTGACCGGCGGAGATTTATCCTAGGATTTCCAAAAAAAAAAAAAAAGAAGACAAATCAAGACCAATTAAGAGGAAAATATGGCCAAAAATCAAGCTTTTACCAGACTGGGCCTCCTTCAATCAAGGCCATCTGGGCTCAATCCTCGCTGGATCTGCTGCAAGACGCTCCTCCTCCTGATTTCACCTATCCTGATTAGCCATTTTACCATAGTTAGATAAGGAAAATAGCAAGCTTCATTCCAGCTACCATGATTAGTCCAAGCCTTCAACATTTGTATAAATACTCCCATGAAAGATGAATAAAAGGAGACTTTTTATGCTTTTACAATGTTATTCTGTCAAAATATATACGTAAATATATATTGCCTCATATATTGTACTCAATTATCTTACATAAATAATATAAATATATGGTGTGAATCGGACACGCATCAGAGAAGAAAAATATAATGATTATATATCTATATGACTAGTCCAATAATCTAAGTGTTTTCTATCTATCTCTTTCTCGTATCTGTGAGGCCCACACAAAATACAACTAATTTACAGCGTGAGAAAAGATAAACATTATGAATTTGGTTTAATATATAGATTTTATCATGCTTACTTTGATATCATATATTTTTTCATGAGAATGGTTCATAATATAATTATTTTTCTATGAATACAAATGGGAGTATAAAAAATTATTAAATATTACTTTTAGAAACCAATATCTTAGTTAAAGTTATTAATTTAGGCTGTTCAATTTTTTCTTTTATCATTTGGGGTAAGGAATATAGACAAAGTGAATCGTTTTTCGCACATTGTGATTGTCATTCCGTTTTCAGGATTAAAATCATTTTAGCAGTTCGGTAAACAGTTTAATAACACATGATTAAAAAAAAATGTTTCCTCCTTTTCTTGCAGAATTTCTGTTCAAATCTTGCAGATATTGCTGAAAATTTTTAGATTTCATTTTAAACGTTTTTGTGAGAATGTTGTTACAATCAACTTCTTTTACGTATGGACACGATTAAAGTCGTTGTTTTGGGATTTAAGTTAACTTATTCTTTTGTCTAGGCCTCCAATGTAAAGGTCTACACAACTGCAGCCCAAGGTCTTCCCAGAAGAAAAATTTTTGTGAGCCCAAATTAATTAAAAGTGAAGTAGTCCAGGCCTAGCAATTAATGAACCAGTAAACTGATAACAATCAAACAAATATATACTATATATATATATATTATTTGAAAAAAAAAAAAGAAGAAGCATTATTTCACTTGGTGCCACACTAAATCATTTATACCACGATTATATATATTTTATATTACTTCCTTAGATGTACGAAAGAACAATTGGGATATAGATAGAAACAAAATTGGGACTTTTTCTTTTATATACACTTAATTGGGATTCTTATGCAAGAGGTGTATATAAAATTTGCCATCTTTAGCCGATTCAAGTGGTTTTGCACAACTACACCCATGTTAAAAAATGGGTAATTTTATTTATTTATTTATTTTTTTGGAAATGTGGGTAATTTTTTTTTTTTATTTTGCTATGTCGTGGCATTCAATGATGATCCGAATCTACAAACCCATAGTCTTCGTATATGTTGAAAAAATGAAATAGACACTCTATGTGTTCAAAGAAAGGCCTTTCGAACAAACTTCATATGACTCCGCGAATAGTTTGAGCTATAGCAATTGAGAAAGACTGAAATAGCAATGTTAACAATAATTAGGCGATTGCTAGTTCGAATCGATCGGTCGTGCCAAAACTTGGTAACACATTTCATATGAAAATTAACAATAGAAAAAAAGTAGCTCAAATAAATTTCTATTAAAGAATATTTTGGATGCAAATCTGTGTTTTCTATATTTTTATTATTCACTTCAAGAAGACTTTCTTTGAAAATTGAAGACTTCAGGGGAGGCTTGACCCTTGGACGCCACACAAAGTGCATTGATAATTCTATAACATTAACCAAAAAGACATTTTTCCATTATCACGAATTAAATACCATTATTTTGGGCAATGATAACTTTTTAGAATTTGATTGTCGATTCAATGCCTCGAACTCTTTTGGTTTTGATTTGGTGTTTAATAATGTTAATTTGTGAGTTTAGAATTGTAATCACAAACTAAACCTTATAATTTAACAAGATCCACAAAACGTTTTTGAGTTTTTACATAGACAACCATAAATATTTTGAATTTAAAAGGAACTCAATTCCCAATAACATTTTACCAATTAATTTCATAAAAAAATCCGCAAAACATAATCAAACACAACATTCTCATGTCACATAATATTTTCTAAAGTGAAAACCAAAATGAGCCAAATTTTTGTTGGAAATTAAGTTTAAATTTATTTTCTCATTTCCTTAATTTCCATATTATTAATTTTTAAAAGTTTATGACCTCATTTGATAGTACATTTAGTTCTCTTTATATCATTGTTACATTTTATCTATTTATAGCTAACTTTCTAAATGTTTATGACCATTTTCATTATAATTTTATCATACAATTTATTTAGGTCATTATCGTGTGTTGACGACGTGACTAATGATTGGTTCTTAATCTCCCAATGGTTGTGAGCTAATTGTACTTTATTATTTGTATGAGTTGTGATCAGCCGTCAGATCCTACACGTATGGAGACAATCATAATTTTAAGACAACGTTAAGTGACGTGATTCTCAAAATATTTAAAAATAATTTGAATAATTTATAAATATTTAAACACAAATCTCAAAATTCACAACAACGTTATCCTGTCAATTGAAGTGGAGAGGAGCTTGGAAGCAAACTAAGCTGGCGAAGGTGAAGATGCACGGAACATATTTTCTATCCCACAATGATGTACCACAATGATGTCACATCATTATAGAATAGTGTACCACAATAGTATCACATCATTATAAAATTGACAAGTGTCCATTAAAAAAAAACTGTCAACAATAATTCAAATCAAATGAACACTTATTAATTTCACAATTATGTGATACTGTTTTGGTACAATATTGTGGTATTGTGGGATAAAAGATCTATTTCGAAAGACACACAAGTGCGAACTTCTTTACCTCTTCCTAAAGACAAAATTTGCAACTGGCACTTTATTCGGTGGCAGCCACTGACAGTAAAGCGGAAACCGCGTTTTCAGTCGCTCAGCAATCACGACTTTTTGTGTAAAATTGGTCAAAGTAACCCTTCTGCAGGAATTGCTTGTATTTTAATTGCTAAAGCTTAGGTCAGAGCTGACATCATACAACTTCCACGTCAAGGCATAATCACTTTTAGCCATGTCCCTCTCACGACACGTGACACACATGCAGTGCACCACTTCCCTCTCAAAAGGCTTTGTTTTGTTTAAGGTGGTCCCCACATTATCCTTACCTATATACGGATTGGGCTTCCATCTTATGATGTCATAGTTACAGATTTTCTTGTGTTTTGGACCCTCGAGATATATATAGATTCTAGTTTTATGATTTATCCTTTCTGGCTAATCATGTTTCAGATGGGCTCGAGATTCGTTTTTAGTATGTGTTTCGAGCCGTAAATATGAGAAATTTTTGGAAATTAAAAAAAGGTAATATGCAAAATTAAAGAAACATATAGAGAATAAAAAATCTGTTGATCTAATAATATTTACTTTCAAGCAAGAGGGTGTGGTCGAAGTGGTCACAAGGCTTTTGGCCGTGAGAACCCATTTGGGTTCGAAACCCAAGTGTAGTGAATTGGGAGAAAAGGGATAGTTTGAGAAATTTACTCCCCCGTCCTCCCCCAAATCCTCCTCTGGGGGCCCCTGCGCTTATCGAGCCCGTCGTTTATGGGTAACTAGGGCGGGTCACCTCCATACGTGGTTTGTGGGCTAGTGCGTATGGACAAATTTGCTCTGTTGGGTGACCGGCGGAGATTTACCCTGGGATTTCCAAAATAAAAATAATATTCACTTTCTACTTTAGTAAGAGGTCATGAGTTCGAATTCAGGTTGCCACAAGTTGTGACTGTCCCTTCCTTTCTGGAGTTAGAGTTTCTATGACTCATGATTATAACTATTAACCCGCGGGGTTTATCGGGCCAGATATTTAGAATATACCCCTTCGTCTTGAATAAAAAAAGCACTACAAAAAATTATGATGCAAAATGTCAAATGACAATCTTAAAGTTATCACTACTTATAGGTCTTTTGTGACAAAAAATTTTGTTTTGTCACAAAAATAAGTTTTACATGTTTAATAGGGACAATATTTGCGTAAGCACTACAAAAAATTATGATGCAAAATGTCAAATGACAATTTTAAAGTTATCACTACTTATAGGTCTTTTGTGACAAAAATTTTTGTTTTGTCACAAAAATAAGTTTTACATGTTTAATAGGGACAATATTTGCCTAAAAGTTGTCACTCTTGGTAATTAATGGCAAGGAAGTTGTTGTCACTATTGATAATTAGTGACACACCTTTAGTGATAACTTAGTTACAACAATTATAGTTGTCATTCTATTTGTGTTGTCATTATACATGTGTCACTAATTTTCAATAGTGACAACTTTAAAAAAAACTCTTGTCAATAAAAACTCTTATTGTGACAAAACAAAAATTATTGTCACTCATTATATATATATAGTGACAAATTTAACATTGTCATTTCAAATTTTGTCACTAATATTAATTTTTGTTGTTGTAGTGAAGAAACATATAGAAAAATCATGCAATAAATTAAAAATAAATTACTTTTGCAGTTTGGTACATATTAATTTCTTTATGGTCCACCATGTTGAATGATTTCTAATATCATCAATATTCAAAGTCAATAATGTGACATTAGAGGCCTATTACAACTAACTAAAGCGATAATAATTAAAAGTAACTATAATGAATGGGCTGTTCTATGTTGAGCCGAGATCAAGCTCAATCGTTGGATTCCCCAAATAGGGGGGGTCAAATTCCCATTTAACCCCCATGTGGGGGGATCCAACGGCCCTCGCTGGGCCGAGATTATATGATCAATTAAGATTGATAAAGTACGAGTAAATCGTATACAGAAAACTTAAGAACTATTATTAAAGAAGAAGTGTATAGAGGTTTTACACAGTGAATGAAGAAAAAACACTACTGTAAAGATTATACAGAGAGAAAGTGCTGTGTAAAACTAACAACTAAATTTAAAGAGACACTAAAAACTATTTAAGAGAAACCTACTAAAATTGCACATCAATCCCTCAACTCTCGGTCAACTCCTAATTGACCTCGAAAGCATCTGGAATGGGGCTCAGATCTGGGCCTATTAAAGCAGCCTTATACGAGCGGCCCAACATGGAAGAATCATGATCGGATTGGGCTGGAGGCACCTTCTTGAGGCTTGTTGATCCAAATTCATTTTGGGCTCTAACAAAGATATTTGGTATTTTGGGTTCTAAAGTAATTAATGAAAGTATGAGATTTTATGGGATGTTATGTATAGAAGCCAATAATTTTATTTCATCTTTTATGATAGGCTAAATTGTAAATAAGAATAATAAGATATTATAAAAGGATTGTGGTCCCCAAGTCATAAGTATCGTTTTATTCTTCTGTTCCCCATCTTTAGAAGGAATTGAGAGACTCCAAGAGAAACTCAAAGGACTGTGTATTGATTTGAAAAACCAACTGCGAAAACTCAAGAATTCATCTAATATAGCTGATTCAGGTATGATTCCGCTTTTCGTTCTTTGATTCTTTATGACTGAACATGAACGTTTTTGGGATTGGTGATAGATTTCACCCAACTCAATACACTTATACTTTACGTTTAGAGTTATCAACTATTATTAACTTTGTAATAATAATATGATACAAAGAATTTATAGTTAGAATACTTGGGGAAAAGTAACAGTTTTGGTTGGAAATTGAAAAATTCATGGAAGATGAAAAAGGAAAAAGGAAGCGTTTCATAAAAATTGAAGGATTTCGAAATTAAACTCTATTTAATTTTCACTAACTTGAAAATTAGAACAATTATGGTCTGATAATTGTTTCCCATACATTTGTTGACTTTAGAGAATAATTTATAGGGAAAATTACTAAAAAACCCTTAAAATAAACTTTTATATCCAAAAAACCCATGGTAATATTTGTCAATCCAAAAAACCCATTCCATCAACTTTTCATTCCAAAAAACCCAATATTTAGGGTTAACAAATTTATGGACTTAATTGCCCTTAGCCTTCTAGATTAAAAATTAATCTATTGTTGTTATGCAACAAAATTTATTTATTTAAAAATTTTGTATTGATAATTGATACTAATTATGATTTTAATTCTAAATTTTCAGATTTTTTAATCTTTTTAAAAAATTTAAAACATATATTTGTAGATAATTACCATATTAAAATCAAAAATAAATTATATACAAATATTTTTAAAAAATTAAAATTACAAAAGAAAATCCGTATTTTATGATTCATCAATTTGAAAGAATCAAAACAAAACAATACATTAAGAAAAAATAATTGATCAATTATTAACTTAATAAATGAAAGGGTAGTTTAGTCCAAAAAGTTGTCAATCCTGACTTTTGGGGTTTTCGGAATGAAAAGTTTGTAGAGTGGGTTTTTAAGATTGAAAAGTATTTTCATGGGCTTTTTGGATATGAAAAATTATTTTAGGGGGTTTTGAGTAATTTTCCCTAATTTATATAAAGCTTTTACACGTGAAATATGTTTGCAGAAAGAAATAACTGGTTATACCTCTATTAGTTGAAGATTGTAATCGGGTCGTAATTTTTGCAACCATCAGACAGTAACCCTGTAATGCTAAGGTAATTATCATATGGTTTAATTAAGAGAAGCCTAATCATATATGGTCATTACATGAGTCATACTTTTGGTTGTATATTTATTAATTAATAACAAAATGAAAACTGTTTCCAAACAAGGTTTCTGATAAAATTTGTGTAATTATGGTTATCAGGGAAATTCTAGTCAACTCTCATTTCGATCAAATTTATGTGTATTTTATAAAATAACTTATCAATTATATGACAAGTGTAATACACTCTTTTTGTAAAATATATTTAGGTGCGATCAAATCGGGCTTGTGCTAGAATTTTATGGTCAGTAGATCAGTTAAACCTACGTTAATGCCTACATTTATAATGGCTATATTTCAGAAATGAAATACATGATACGTGTTCATGCGGAAACCATATATCTTGAAGAGTCAATAACAATAATTATTGATGTCATTCATTTGCCAAACAATTCATTAATTACTATATTGATAAATGCAATAATATGTAAAGCGCGTGGATAACGTAATAAATAATCTGTAGAATTTTTAGAAAATCAACCAAAAAATAGGGTTTATATATGTAAAATTTTAGGAAAGGTACGATCATAGCATGAAAGAAATAAATAAGAAAATTAAATATGAACTTCTAAGATGATACGTGGATCTCCAAATTTACATCTTTATTTCTTAGTGAATCGAGTGAATCAAACAATAACAAGTTGAGAATATTCATATGTAGAATAGCAAGAGATTTGATACATAAGGAAAATCTAACCGAAATAGGAAACAAAATCCTATTTTTAGACAATTAGAAAAAAATTTCTAATACAAGTCAGTTACCAAATTTATTATATCAATCAATCTCTATAAACCCATAATTTTACCACTAGGAGACTTGTTCCAAAATATCTTCGAACTCAACTTGAACAATCACTTCATGTTTCCCAAGTGAATCTCGATATAATTGACACATCTCCAAATTCAATAGAAATCAAATCAGAGACATCTCCATCTTAAACAGTGAAAAAACTATCTTCTCATCCCATAAAATACGACTCTCTCCCTATTCCAAAAAAAAAAAAAAAGAAATATTGACTCTCTCTTCTAATTCTCCTCTCAATTTTGGCAAAATTATTTTTCTTTCTATAGTAATTTGTTTCCCTTGGAGTGTGACATACACATTCCCCACAAATGGGATATGGATATGGAATAGGCAAGTGGCATTAGAGTGACTAAGAATAAAACCAGGGGCGCAATTGGTATTTCTCCAAAGTATTAGAGGTCAAAAGTGTAAACAAGTGGTCTACACAAAACCAGCAAAAAAATTGCTTAGTCCCCAAGCAAAACAGTGTAGCTAGTAACACACGATCACAGCCCTTCCATCATCATTAAAAAATAAGTGGTTCGGGAAGCTTCACGTGACACGTGCCAAAATCCCGGTAGCCAAGCGGCCACGTCACCACCAATTTTGTTAATAGAAAAATCTCGACAACTAATATCTTTCCAAATATAGAAATATCTAGAGAAGTCTATAAATATCCCATCACCTTTCATCATTCCAGATTTCCCCTTTGACACAAATATAATTCAGCTCTCGAAAAATCAACACCACAACGAACTTAGGAAAATCGTTACTTTTCTTTATTGTAATTATTTAGGAACTTCGAATTACGCGGAGATAATAATTGCAAAAGGAAGGATTGAATTGGAATTTTGGTGAAGTTTTGGCGAAAAGAGTGGTAGTTTCTGCGCATGTCAACAGAGTTTGTTCAAAGGTATGTTTGGTTTTAATCTGAGTTTTCTTAGTATTTTTTTGAATCTAGACGGAAGGATATATTCTGACCCGACAAACTCGGGCATGTAGTTTTGTTTTAATTTGACTCTTATGTTATTCTCTCATAGGATTTGAGTTCCCCTGTTTTGAAGTTCTTAATTTCATTTTTTTTTCTGCTCAAATTTCGGCGGAGATTTGTTCTTTAATCTGAAATGTTCATCCGTTTTATTGCACACCTAATTTTGTGGGGCTGAATTAAAAATGTGAAAAATTGTCTTTTTTCCCGTCAAGCAAAATTGGATTTAGTTTTGGTTTCTTGGGCGCAAAGAAAAGTACTTACTTGACATAAGGGGTTTCTTGAGTTGTCTGGGTTCTTCTATATTGTTTGTGATATAAATATAGTGACGATATATATTATTTGGTATATAGCACCCTGTTCTTTGATTGTTTCTTTCGCTGAAGGACACTTGTTTATAGGGTTCTTGTTGCGGTAGCTAAAAAAGAAGTTCTTTATTCATTTTGTTTGCAGAGATAAGAAGATGGGTTATGTAGATCACGACTCGAATATCGTGCCTCAGGTTTCGCAGCCAATCGATTATACGCAAAAGAGGAAATCGAGAAGCAGGAGAGGCGGAATAAACAGTGTGGCAGAGACAATTGCAAAGTGGAAGGATTACAACACTAAACTCGAGGTTGTCGACAACAACGGTAACAAGCCGGTGCGAAGGGCTCCTGCAAAGGGGTCGAAAAAGGGATGTATGAAAGGTAAAGGAGGTCCGGAGAATGCGCGTTGCAATTACAGGGGTGTTAGGCAGAGGACGTGGGGTAAATGGGTGGCTGAGATTAGGGAGCCACATAGGGGAAGTAGGTTGTGGTTGGGAACCTTTGCTACTGCGGTTGAAGCTGCCATGGCTTATGATGAAGCGGCGAAAGCAATGTACGGTCCCACTGCACGGCTTAATTTCCCTAGCTATAATTTATCGTCAGAGTCTGTGAAGGATTCTTCTTCGTTAGTACAGGCTACATCTGCTTCGGACTCGACAAATTCTTGCATCTCGGATGATGATGTTAAACCTAAGGGGAGTGCTTCTAAAATAAAATGTGAGGAAGGTGAAGCTATGTCTGAAGTTGCGGACAACAGGCGTACTGCAGTAGCGGAAGCCAGCACGCCAGTTAGTGTTGTGAAAGAGGAAGTAATGGAAGAACCACCTGGGGATGAGGCGAAGAAAGAATCCATTGTGCCCTTGCATAACGCTGAAGACGGAAATTCTGATATGTTGGAGACACGGAACGTAAATTATCAGGGCGGTGGTGCTGGACATAATTGGTTTGATAGTCTCCCATTTGACGAGATGTTTGACGTGGAGGAGCTACTGGGAGCGTTGGATTCGGCTCATTACCATAGTTCGGGTCCTCAAGTTGGTGAGAGTGGTGCCCATTTTCCACATATGTCGCTGCACCCGGATGCACAGTTGGTTGGTAATGTTCTACCTATGGAGCAGGGGACTTCTGGATTTGATCATAGCTTGGATTTCTTGGAACCGGGTAGACAGGAAGATTACAATCTCTTGTTAAGTGATCTGTTTTTGGATTTGGACTCGGATTTAGCGGTGTGAAGATCTGAGTGGCTTGCAGATTAGATGATAGTTAGAAAAAACACATGTTCTTTGATGAAAATTCTATTGGTTCTAGTTCATATACTTTGTTTTTCTTCTTGGAAGCTTGCATGCTGTTTTTCTCGGCATGTTTCTGCGTTTTGTTTTGGTGCCAAAATTTTGTTGCTTTCGCTGTGAAATGGACCATAAGCTGATTCTCAACAAGTTTTAGGTTTGAGGATGTGGCTGTGGATCTGTATGACTGTAGAGTAGGTCTCTGTTCTTGTTGGTAAAAAGAAGGAAAATGTACAGCTAATTTCATAGATTAGGTTAGTTCATTTCCAGTGTATATATGTGTTAACTGATCATATTTCTTGATTCGACGCGACTTTTTTTCTCGTGTTTCTGTTTATCGACATTATATGCGCATGAAATATCCACTCTGCTGATCCGGTTCGTCAAAGTTTGTAAGTAAGTTTTGGATGTAAAATATGAGGGTTGGATGCAAGGACTACGAGGGAGAGGAGGATGCCTGTGTAGTTGAGATTTTGGTGCAGTTGTAAAGAAACCCTAACCTTTTAGAGCCTTATCAGTGATACCATTGTTGAATTCCTCCCTTTTAGAGAGGCAGGATATAAGCGGCTCAGGTTAGCAGACAAAAAAACATGGAAAAACTCGAGCCATATAAAATTCTCTTAACACCACGGACAAGAGAAAAAGATTCTCAAAAGAATTATTGATAGAACGTAAATCGCGAAATAGAATTGAATGCAATAATTCGAAGTCCACTAGATAAATCTTGCCTAAGCTACTAAACTCGATAGTTCTTAATAATAATCCACCACCATAATCAAACCCTAAAGACTCCCTTATATGCTTAAAGGGAATAAATTTATTCCCTCCTTAATATAAAAGGAAACAACTTAAATAAATACTAGCGTACTACTAATACTAAATAACTTAAAAATTAATTAATTGCCAGCCGCTGCTATCTTGCGCCTTTCATACACTTGCCAAACAGCTGGGCCTGTCGTGCCACCTCATCAGCCACGTCCGCAACATCTGCCATGTCATCAAGATTCGTAACAACTACTACCCTCTCAAAAACAACATCGTCCTCAAGGCGAAAATCAGGAAACTGCCGAGTGAAATCATCAACATCCATCCACGTAGCATCATCGGATGACTGCCCCTTCCACTTGATTAAAATTTGTGCAACATATCCGTGGCCAGTCTACCAATCATGAGTAGCCAAAATCTCCTCAGCCTCAACCAAACTTGACCCCGAAATGTCCAAGGTAGCGGGCAGCTCCTTCTCAATTGGGTGATCCTCATGCATCTTCTTCAATTGGGAAACATGAAACACCGGATGGATCCGGCTCGTAAGTGGCAGCTGCAGGCCAGTAAAATTTGGCAGACAACTTAGTATAAACCCGAGTAGCAATCGAAGTTTGTCAATGAGGTCATACCTTTAAAATTACCTTATCACCAACCGCAAACTCGACTTCCCGCCTATGTCAATTAGCATAATGATCCTTTTCTGCCGAGCTCGTTCCAAATTAAACTTCAATGCTCGAAGAATTTCGTCTCGACTTGCCAACACATCAGCCACGGCAGCTACTCGACATTCACCCGGCATGAATCGCTGAATAGAAGGAGGAGCTCGGCCATAAACGATTTCAAAAGGAGTTGCATGAGCGGACGTTTGGAATGTAGTATTGTACCAATACTCCGCCCATGCGAGACTCTTCGCCCATTGCTGCGGCTGCTAGGAAGAAAAACAGCGCAAATACGTCTCCAATGTGCGGTTGAGCACCTCCGTCTGCCAATCCATCTCGGGGTGATATGCAGTTCTAAATTTCAATTTAGTACCCTTCAATTTAAACAATTCTCGCCAAAAATTACTCACAAAAATAGGGTCTCAATCACTCACAATCGTCCTCCATATACCATGTAATCGCACAATTTCGTGCATAAAAATGTTAGCCACGTTCTGGCTGAAAAGGGACTCTTAAGTGCCACGAAATGCCCATATTTCGACAGCCGATCCACTACCACCAAAATACAAGTAAAGCCCTGCGATTTAGGAAGACAAGTAATAAAATCCATCGAAATATCTTCCCATATTACCTCCGGAATTAGAAGGGGTTGCAACAAGCCAGCTGGAGAGGACGCCTCTTACTTCGTTTTCTGATAAATCAAGCAATATGCAACATACTCCTGCACACGTTTCATCATTCCCCACCAATACACACTTGAGGCAATTCGTCTATAAGTACAAAATGCACCCGCATATCCCCCTTCTGGAGTATCATTGAATTTAGCGAGCAATGTTAGAATCTAAGTCGAGTCTTCAGCTAATACCAATCGGCCAATGTCGGAATCCAAGTTGGATCTTCAGCTAACTCCAATCGGCCCTTGTAATACACTCGACAACTTATTAATTTGAACCCCGGTCGACCCGCATCATCCTTGCTTAAATCCTCAATCAATCGTTTCACAAACGAATCCCATGATTGCTCAGCTACCACAACTTCGTACTCTTTCCACATCGGTCCACTAATTGTCGCCAATTCTTTTTCCTCCTCACGCCACGATAATGCATCACCGGCTTGATTAGCAGTACCCGATTTATACATAATCTCAAAATCATACCCCAATAATTTCGCCACCCATATTTGCTATGAAGAAGTCACAATCCATTGTGTCAGTAAGTGTTTCAAGCTATTATGGTTCGTCTGAACGATGAAACAACATCCAATCAAATCGGGGGCCAATGCTCAATCGAGAGAACCAATTCGATTAGTTCGCGTTCATAAACTGACTTCGAAACAGTGCTATCGGCCAAGGACTTGCTGAAATACGCTAGGGGCCGTCGTTCTTGCATGAGCACTGCCCCCACTCCCGAGCCCGAGGCATCACATTCCATGATAAAACCTTTCAAAAAATTCGGCATAGCAAGTACCGGAGCCAAAGTCAGCGCTATCTTCATATTTTCAAATGTCTTTTCCGTCTCCACTGTCAGAACATTTTTTGTCGGGTCCTCTTTTTTAAGTAACTGAGTCAGTGGTCGTGCAATCAATCCGTAATTCCTTGTCAACCCGTGAAACCCTCTCACGGCACGAACAGACCCAAGCCCTCGGCTATTCCACCATTGCACAAATTTTCTCCGGATCCATAGACACCCCCGACAGAAATTATGTGTCCCAGATACTCCACCTTTTCGCACCCAAAAGCACACTTCTTGTAATTAGCCTGAAACTGATTTTCATGTAAAATTTTCAAAACTTGATCCAATTGTGCTAAGTGCGCTGATAAGAGGTGTTTTTACGTGTTTTTAAGACCGTAATTCTTATGATTTGGATTCACTTATTACTTAAATCATGTCACATTTGCATTTAATAAGTGTGTTAAGTGAATACAGGTAATAAATGAGAATACATGAAGAAAAGGGAAGAAAAACGATGTACAAAACAAGTTCAAACATGTTTTTCAACACTTAGGCGGTTTATGCATCTCCTACCACATTCAAGCGATAATTCTGTATATTTCGAGACCTAATTGGACAACATTTCCTTCTACAAAGTTGTAGATCTATGTCTTAGCTTCAAATGAGAACTTGAATCATCCAAATCGGAGGTCTATAGAGATAATTATGAAGGAAATACGATTGTTGCGCCGAACAGAGAAGTATATGCGCCAGGACACGTCCTAGCGCCTTCCTAGTCACGCCTAGGCGTGGACAGTCCGAATCTTACTTCTTTTCAGCCTAAATTCCAGCTCTTGATGATGGGAAGGAATCACTTGTAGCCATAATTCAGCACATGTGTTGAGGGGGAGTGTCATAAGTGTGTTTCTTGGTAGATTTACTTTATGGAATTTTATACTACACACTTTAGAATAATGGAGGACACAAGAGAGGAACAACACATGGGAGGAAGAAGAATCTACACCTATAAAGCTAATCATCTCTTGCATTCATTCTTCATCAAGAGAAAGAGGGGAGGAAGGGACCGATCCATTAGAGAGAAAGGAGAGGGAGAAGGATTCTTGGATTCATTATCATCATTGAGAAAGAATATTCACTTGGAGTTCTATCATCATTTACTTAGAGGGAGTTTTTATAGTCTTTTCATTTTCATTCATGTCTATGAATATGTGTATTTACTCATTATTATTTTTCATATTATCTATTATGAACTAATTTCATAAGACTAAGGCCATGTAAGGTCAAATTGTGATATATGCTTATAATAGATGATTGTTGAGGTTGTTCTTATATTGTTATGTGATGTGAATTGTGTTTTTGTCTATCTTGCATATACTTGATCACTATATGTTAGAATCTTATGCCTAGGTTAATATTTCGGGAGAAAATTGACTTAATGCAAAAATTCACATCATGACCCGCAACTAATGAGGAATTGCCCTAGACATAGGTAAAGATTCCCGGGTGAAGTCGTTCGATTCAAATCGAGTGAACTCTAGTACATTAATGCATGTTTAGTGGTTAGATTTCCGGATAGGGATATTTGGGAAATCACGATCTAAGTATAGGAGTTTATACGCGAGACATCGGTTATTCTCTACCTTAGGAGTTTTCACCATAACAATATAAGAGTAATTCTACAACAAGAGCCTTTATAAGTATATTTGATCAATTTGGACCTAGCATGTGCCTTAGTCTCTCTTTACATATTTGTTTAAAAATCATTTGTGCAACCTTGTTCTTATCTTACGCATTTCACACTCATTTTACCTTTATTGTTTTGATCTTTGTTGTTATAAAATCTTAAACTAGAACTCAAGTCCTTGTGGTTCGACAATCCGGACTTACCGTCCATTTATTACTACACACGACTAGTGCACTTGCTATCATAGCACGTTAGCTTTTAGCGTGTCAAGTTTTTGGCGCCGTTGCCGGGGACTCGTTCATTTTAGTTTTTAATTTTTCATTTAAATTTTCATAATTCTTAGTTTTTCGTTTATTTGTAACCTTTCTTTTATTTTATTATTCTAATTTTGTTCTTGTGTTTAATTGTTAGGTATAATTTGTGGTGCATGACCCGCTCTTCTAACGAGCCTCTATACAATTTTGAGCCGGAGATAGAGCGTGTTCTTCGATCTAGTAGACGAGCTCGAGAAATGGTCGACAATCTCAATCCAAATGGGAATTTTCCCGACATAAATCTCCCGGAAAACAGGGAATGGTTGCAAAATCTATTCCAAGCTATGCAACCGGCACCTCCTCAAAGACTTCCATCGGTCCGGGAAAGTCTACCTCCAAGGGTCCACACCATACCGGGGCCCGTCGTCTTTCCAAATTTCTTTGCACCAAATTATCACATTCCGTTACACATCTTTAGCATGGTGCAAAGCGAACCCTTCTATGGAGAGCCCCATGAATCACCTCATGAGCATTTGGAGACTTTAGACGATACTCTCATGACTACCCAATTTCATCCACGGGATCTCGATGCAATTCGTCTAAGAGTCTTCCACTTCTCATTAAAGGAAAGGGCGACCATGTGGTACAAATCTCTACCACCCCAATCCATCACAACATGGGGACAATTGGTCGAAGCCTTTTTGAGTAAATTCTTTCCACCCTCAAAAATCAACGAGCTAAGGAGCAACATTAAGGAGTTTAAGCAAGGGAATCATGAGTCCTTAGCTGAGGCATGGGCTAGATATAAAGACATGCTCCGAAAATGTCCGGATCACAACCTAAGATTGAGTGAGCAAGTATTACGATTCCATGATGGAGTCCGTTCGCGCATCCGAAATAGGCTCAATGCCGGCGCCGGTGGTGATCTCTTTGGGCTCGATTGCCAAAGTGTGTGGGACAAGATTGAGCAATTAGCCCGGGAAGATGAACTCTATCCCGATGATGAAGAAGTCACACCCACTAAAAAGATTGCTTGTGTTCAAGAGTTGGGCGAAGAAGTTGCTTTGGAAACAATGGTTGGCAATGTAAACTATGTCGGAAATGCTAATCGATCTTAATTGAACTTCCATGTGCCCGAAAATTTTTCAAGGAGGCCCAATCCGGCACAAAATGCCCATCCCGGCGTCTATCAAGCACCAAGGCCCCCATTCAACAATAACCAAGCTCAAAGGCAAGGTAATCCTCATATACAAAGACAAGTAAGACCTCTTACAACCGATGAGCGTCTCGATGAACAGATAAAGAAGTCGGATTCAGCAATCAACGAACTCCGTACTATGATGAAGGATTTAATGATGGAGATGAAGGATATGAAAACACAAATGGGTCAATTATCCTCCGCCATGAGCGGGAGAGCCCCGGGAACTCTACCAAGTGACACGAAAAAGAATCCGAAGGAGCAATGCCATGCCATTACCTTAAGAAGTGGCAAACATGTAGCAAATGATGTTGTTCGCACATGCGCGCCCGAGCGCCCAGATTACCACGCCCAGGCGCCGGAACCAACCCACAGTGAACAAGTGCTTCGCACTTTCGCGCCCCGATGATCACGCCCCGGCGCCCGAGTCCCGGCGCCCCGGCGCCCAACACATCACATCAGGAGAATTCGTTTCGCACTGATGCGCCCGAGCGTCTGTCGAGTCCCGCCCAGGCGCCCGAGTCACAGCGCCCTGGCGCCGATTTCCGCGCCCAGGCGCCACTTCCTGAATCGTCCACCACGGGCCCTTCAACTCCAACGCATCCTCCCATCGAGGTCCGTCTGCCATTTCCAAATGCACATAGAAAAAAAAAAGGAGATGGATCCAAGTTTCTTTCGGATCTTAGCAATTCTTCGTGAGGTTAGAATTAATATTCCTTTTATAGACGCAATTTTACAAATGCCAAATTACGTGAAATTTTTCAAGGATATTTTATCTAACAAACAAAAGTGGGAGGAAAACGAAACGGTATGCCTAACCGAGGAATGCTCCGCCGTATTGCTTAATAAATTACCAATGAAACTTGAAGACCCTGGGAGTCTCACTATTCCTTGCACGATTGGGCCATTATCCTTCGAAAAAGTTTTATGTGACTCTGGAGCTAGCATCAACCTCCTTCCGTACTCTCTCTTCAAAAAGTTGGGCCTTGGTAATCTAAAGCCGATTTCAATGAGCCTCCAACTTGCCGATAGATCAATCAAGAGACCACGGGGAATAATCGAAGATGTAATCGTTCAAGTCGACAAGTTCTACTTCCCGGTTGACTTTGTGGTTCTTGATATGGAGGAAGATGTTGAGGTACCCCTGATCCTAGGAAGACCATTCCTAGCCACTGGTAAGGCGGTAATCGATATTGCCAATGGTAAGCTAACCTTAAATGTGGGAGATGAAAAGGTCACCTTTGATGTTTTTAAAGTGCTTAAACACCCATGTGATCCTGACTCATGTTTACGCATCGATGTATTTGATATGTTGATTGATGAGACTTTTCAGGCACAAATGGTAGACGACCCATTGGAGACATGTCTTTCCAAATCTATGGATGTCGATTCAGCGAGTGAAGAACAATTGGAAACCATGTTTAGCGTAGAGAAGCCACCTCTTTACCACGTCATTGGAGCTAAAAAATTAGAAAGATCACTCTTGGCTCCTCCTCGCCCTTCTATCGAAGAGGCCCCTATCCTTGAGCTTAAACCATTACCATTACATTTGAAATATGTATTTTTAAATGATAATGAGACTCTACCTTTAATTGTCTCATCTTCTTTGACAGGAGAACAGGAGAAGCAACTAATGAGAGTATTGAAGGCCAACAAAAAAGCCTTCGGATGGAAAATTGCGGATATAAAAGGCATAAGTCCAGCAGTGTGCATGCACAAAATACTCATGGAGGAGTCCGCAAAACCTACACGCCAACCACAAAGACGGTCAAATCCACAAATACAAGAGGTGGTAAAGAAAGAGGTTATAAAACTACTCGATGCAGGTATAATCTATCCTATCTCTGATAGTGCATGGGTAAGCCCGACTCAAGTAGTACCCAAGAAGGGCGGAATAACTGTGATAGAAAATGCGAACAATGAATTAATCCCTACTCGAATGCTTACCGGGTGGCGTGTGTGTATAGATTATCGCAAGTTAAATGATGCGACTCGTAAGGACCATTTTCCCCTCCCATTCATTGACCAAATGCTTGAAAGGTTAGCCGGACATGATTTTTATTGTTTTCTAGATGGGTATTCCGGCTATAACCAAATTGCCATAGCACCCGAGGACCAAGAGAAAACAACTTTCACTTGTCCCTATGGCACGTTCGCTTATAGGCGGATGCCGTTTGGATTATGCAATGCCCCGGCCACATTTCAACGATGTATGATGGCGATCTTTCATGACATGGTCGAAGAATTCCTTGAGATTTTTATGGATGATTTTTCTGTTTTTGGAACTTCATTTAACACATGTCTTGATCATTTGGACCGTGTTCTAAAACGTTGTGAGGAAACAAATCTTGTTTTGAATTGGGAAAAATGTCATTTTATGGTCCGGGAAGGGATTGTACTAGGTCACAAAATCTCCCAAAAAGGGATTGAAGTGGACCAAGCCAAGATTGAGGTAATAGAAAAGCTTCCTCCACCTACATCGGTGAAAGCCGTGAGGAGCTTTCTTGGTCATGCCGGCTTCTATAGGCGATTTATCAAAGATTTTTCCAAAATTGCAAAGCCGTTATCTAACTTGCTTGTCAAAGATGCACCATTCAATTTTGATTCCCTTTGTTTACAGGCCTTCATGACTCTTAAGGAGCTATTGATATCCGCTCCCATCATGGCACCTCCCGACTGGAGTTTGCCCTTCGAATTGATGTGTGATGCTAGTGACACCGCGGTGGGTGCGGTCCTTGGCCAAAGGAAGGATAAGGTATTTCAAACCATCTACTATGCTAGTAAGACTTTAAATGATGCACAAATGAATTACGCAACCACGGAAAAAGAATTACTAGCCATAGTATTTGCATTTGACAAGTTCCATGCTTATCTCATTTTGAATAAAGTAATTGTGTACACCGATCACTCCGCATTAAAATACTTACTTGCCAAAAAGGATGCAAAACCTAGACTCATTAGGTGGATTTTACTTCTTCAAGAATTTGATGTAGAAATTAAGGATAAGAAAGGAGTAGAAAATGTTGTTGCCGACCACTTGTCTAGGATAGAGGCTCCTACCCCCGAGTGCGTGTATGATAAACCTATTTGTGAGGAGTTTCCCGATGAGCACTTGTATGCTATACACAATAATGACGATCCTTGGTATGCCAATTATGCAAATTATCTTGTCACGGGAGTTCTTCCTCCGGATATCACTTATCATCAAAAGAAGAAATTCCTATTTGATGTGAAGCGATATTTGTGGGACGAACCATATCTATTTAAGATTTGTGCAGATGGCCTCATTCGACGATGTATCCCTGAGGAGGAAACAACATCAATTCTCACCCATTGTCATGATATGTCGGTAGGTGGTCACTTTGGACCTTCTAAAACAGTGGCTAAAGTGCTTCAATCAGGTTTCTTTTGGCCTACTCTTTCTAAAGATGCATTTTTGTATGTTCAATCTTGTGATAGGTGTCAACGAACAGGTAACATCTCTAAAAGACACGAAATGCCATTGCATAACATGCTTGAATGTGAACTATTTGATGTGTGGGGTATTGATTTTATGGGACCTTTCCCTAGTTCTTGTTCTAATAAGTATATTCTTGTTGCGGTCGACTATGTCTCCAAATGGGTCGAAGCCGAGGCTTTACCAACTAACGATGCTCGGGTGGTTACTCGATTTTTAAGAAACAGGATTTTCACTCGTTTTGGAACTCCTAGAGCTATCGTTAGTGACGGGGGCACCCATTTTTGCAACAAACAATTCGAACACTTATTGAACAAGTACGGGGTACGGCATAAAATCTCAACCCCATATCATCCCCAAACGAGTGGTCAAGTGGAGGTGTCAAATCGGGAGATTAAACGCATTCTTGAAAAAACGGTTAACGCATCTAGAAAAGATTGGTCCCTTAAACTAGATGACGCCTTGTGGGCATATAGAACCGCGTTTAAAACTCCGATTGGCATGTCCCCATATCGCCTTGTCTTTGGAAAAGCATGTCACTTGCCGGTTGAGCTCGAACATCGCGCTTTTTGGGCTATTAAATTTCTAAATTTTGATTCCCAACTCGTAGGTACCAAGCGTTTACTCCAATTGCACGAACTTGAGGAATGGCGCCATCAAGCGTATGAGAATGCCAAGCTTTACAAGGAGCGAACGAAAACTTGGCATGATAAGCGTATCATTCCTCGGGAATTTCACGAAGGAGACAAAGTGTTACTATACAATTCTCGCCTTCGACTTTTTCCCGGGAAACTCAAGTCAAAATGGTCGGGACCGTTTGTTATATCTCGTGTTTATGCCTCCGGTGCTATTGAACTTATAACGGAAAATGGACGGACCTTCATGACAAACGCCCAAAGGTTAAAGCATTACATTGGAATTGACGGGTCAAGGGATAAAGTGACCATACCCCTCCGGGATCCTTAGCAACTTTTTGTCTCACGTCGAACTACCGACTCTAAACTAGCGCTTCTTGGGAGGCAACCCAAGTTCCTTCTTTTCTCATGTTTTTTTTTTTGTTTGGTTTACTTCGTTTTATTTTGATTACTCTTGCTTAATCTTTGTTAGTTGTGTTAATTTTAGTGTGAATTGTTATTTTTCCTTTTGTTTACAGGAAATGGAATGAAATTTGCAACACAGCAACATCCACGCCTAGGCGCCATGTCTCCCGCGCCCGGGCGCCTCTTTCTTCAGTACAGGACCTGCTTCGCATTCTCGCGCCCAGGCGTACGATACTACACGCCCCGGCGCCTAATCATAGGCGCCCAGGCGTCAAAATCCTACGCCAGGGCGCCCTGAGAGCTATTTTTGTCCAATTCCTTTCGCATTCCCGCGCCATATCGCGCCCAGGCGCCAAGCTCACGATGCCAAGGCGTCCCCCTTACACGCTCAGGCGCGGCGTAAAACTCAAAGTCTTCAATTGATTCGCATTGAGGCGCCTAGGCGCCGATATACGCGCGCCCGGGCGCCGCGCAGGTATAAACTTAACCTTGGCTAAAAAAATTAGATCTATTTCTCAAATTTCTCTCTCTCTCTTCCGACTGCCGAGCAACAACCATCAAATCTCCACCTTAAAGCCGCCATTGGACCTGCCCGAACCACCGTCTTCCACCACTCGCCGCCGTAAAACTGCAATGTCCGTTTTCTCTCGATCAAAAGGTGAGTGAATAGCTGCGTTCTTGCTCATTTCCGATTAGTCAATCAGTATAAAGTATTCTTTCATCAGTGTTTTCGTTTCGGGCCTGAAATTGTTGCTTAATCTTGGTGAATATTCAATTGTGGGGAAATTTTCGGGATTTACAGATTTGGAGGATTGTTTGTGCACAATTTCAGTTTTGAAATACAGAATTATCGGGCTGTGTTATGAATTTGGGAATTACAGAGTTGAATTTACATTTGTGATTATAGTTCCGTTTTGGTGTGGAAATTAATTTTACATTTCAAGGTACCATTTCTGGTTGATTGTTGTGTGGGTTGCTGTTTTCGGGGGAGTAATCGGGAATTTGGTATATCGATTAAACGTCATTACTCTGCCAAAATTTCTAAAAAAAAAATGCCGAAGCACACTTCCAAACAATCCAAAAGTAAAAAGAAAGTGGGAGAAGGGTCATCTAACGACCCTGAACTACCCATTGATTCGACTATTCCGACCCTTGACCCTCGATTCTCTGATCCGGAGGTCCAAATAATCTGTCAATGCCTCCACCATCGAAATATCATTAAGGAGAAGTACTTAGTTACACAGGGACAGCCTTCGGTGCGGAACTTGGTTGAGTTTCATCACTTGCAATATTTTTGTCGTAAGCCCGAGATTATTTGGGTCCCTTTGGTTCAGGAATTCTTTGGTGCGGGGGCATTTCATGAACTTACAGCCTCGAGATATAGTGAGCCTGAGCACACGGTTCGCCATACCACGGTGTCATATGATGTCGGAAAGATTCGGGAGATTATAGGTACTCCTAAGCCTCAACAGTGTGAATACACTACTCTTTATCACGGGGGACACCTACAAATTGATATGGATGAGTTAATGAGGGTCATAGCAAAGGAAGGTGAGATTTGGCCATCGGGCCAGACCTATCTCCCCCGTCGAGCTTTACTTCCGGAGGCCACCTTTTGGCTTGAATTTATACGGTTCAATCTCATTCCTAGCACTAATAAGTCAGAAGCTAATAAACAAAGGGCCGCTCTCATTTTTTCCATCATGACTCGCAAAACTATTGACTTCTCAAAGTTGATCTTTGATTCTTTATTAGACCAGTTGAAGAAGTTCAAAAAGGAGTTTGCTTGGGTAGTTTATCAGACGACACAACAGAGGATGGGAGTAGAGTCGACAAAGAAGAATCCTCTGATTTTTCCCTCCTTTATCACTGCTCTCTGTAACAAGCATAGAATTCAAGTTTCCCCTCTAGAGCGACCCGAGCCACCTGGTTCTTCCATCACTATGCTTGCCGCTACTCCACACGCTCCCCCTCCTCCTAAGCGTTCTCGTCCACCTTCATCTGCTCATGGTGCAGAATCAAGCCACACTACATCATTTGATATGGATGCCCTTCGGCAGCTATTAAGGACAGAGATGCATACCATGATGAATGAAGGTTGTTCTTACGTTAGACAATTATTTATGGAGCAGGATGCATTTATGGGCCGGGGACCTTTCGACTACTCTTCGCCGCCTACTTTTTCGCATTCTTATACACCTCCGCAAGATGATATGCCCGATGTAGGTGCAAGTGCTTTAGTTGTTCGGGTTGATTCTCCTGAGCATGTCGATGGTTCCGATGATTTGCTTAACGATGACCATATTTTAGGAGATGATGAGCCTGTTGAGGGTGGAGGGGATCATGATGATGTGGACGCCATGTTTGACGATTAGTCCCGTGTTATTTTCATTTCCTGAATTTTTTTTTATCTTAGATGTTTATTTGTGGTCTGTTTTTGAATTTTGATTAACCTTTGGAATTATGTTTTTTTTTTTTATTATTGATGGATTTTATTTTGTTTTTTTTCTTCTTTGTGTGTGAAAAATATGCTATGCTTAACCGGATCATATGGATAGCACATGTTGATTTTGTAGTAGGATTCTCTTTCAACTACGTCGCGGTTGCTAAACTTGGGACAGAATATCCTCAAGAGAACTCGGGTTTGCTTTTCAGCACCCCTTATGGTGAAGTGTTCTCTTACTCAAATTTTTCTCCAACATTGGGGACAATGTTTGTTTTAAGTTTGGGGGACCATTCATGATCTATATATTTTTGTCTAGGTTTGGGGGTGTCATATAGTGTGAAATATATATATATATATATTTTTATATATAAAAAAAAAATCTAGTCCTTCCAATTGATGCATTGAAATTGATTGACTTGGAAAAATGGCATGATCTCTTGAAATAATTTGAATTTAATGGAATATATATCTTTGAAATTGCTCGTGGAGACACTAGACTAGGATTGATTTCCTTAGATGATTCACAATGCACATAAATCGAGGGTAGAGGAGTTGAGAGGATAACCATCTTGAGACACTTAAGGAATTTTTCCCGGAAATATTAACTTAGATTTCTCGTAAGGTTATAAGTTGAGTAGTAATTTTATATGCTAAACAATAAAGTGAAAAGGTTGAATTTTGGTATGACCAAAAGTGGTTAGGCTAATACGTACTGGAGGTGAAAAGTTTCATGCCTATATACTGTACTATTATGCTAATTTGAGCTAAGCTCAAGCCAAAAAGAAGTAAATTGTTTAAAAGATCTCGTTTTATTTCGTGGCCTTTGACACTCGAGTGATTAAATCCTTAGGAGTGTCTCTACACTTAATGCCCCAAAACTATCTAGTTTGGGAGTCATTGATCTAAAGCTTGTTACATGGGTGTCATAGAAAGTCTAATGGAATAAAACATTGCACATGATCTAGCCTTAATGAATTTAATGGAAGTTTCATACGAATTGAAAGATGAATGTTGAGATAATGAAATTTAAAATGGCTATGAGATTTTCTATAATTCTTGTGCTTTATGTTTGATCAAAAGTTGATAGATATGGGATTAATGTCCAAAATTTGGTAAGGATGCCTTTCGACTATAATACCTTAGATTTATTGTTCACTACACCCTAGGGAGTCTTTTCAAGTATTGGTGTCACATGAGCAAAAGTAGTTGATATGTATATATATTTGTGAACTTTAAAAGGTTGATTTTATGCCATTCATTCTTGTTGATCATGTTAAGGTGTATTGATTTGGTTGGATAAATTTTGTTAGATTTTGTGGGTATATCACATGCAAACCCTCACGAGACTATAACTCGTCCTTTGAAGTAACTCAAAGGTTTAAAGGCTTGTTGCACCCGCTAAGTGCAATCGTTTACTCCACGAAAGTGAGTTAGTTAGTTGTTTTGTTTTCTCCCATTGAATGATGTTGATCTTGCCATATAGCTCTTATTGCTCGAGGTCGAGCAATTGATAAGTTTGGGGGTGTTGATAAGAGGTGTTTTTACGTGTTTTTAAGACCGTAATTCTTATGATTTGGATTCACTTATTACTTAAATCATGTCACATTTGCATTTAATAAGTGTGTTAAGTGAATACAGGTAATAAATGAGAATACATGAAGAAAAGGGAAGAAAAACGATGTACAAAACAAGTTCAAACATGTTTTTCAACACTTAGGCGGTTTATGCATCTCCTACCACATTCGAGCGATAATTCTGTATATTTCGAGACCGAATTGGACAACATTTCCTTCTACAAAGTTGTAGATCTATGTCTTAGCTTCAAATGAGAACTTGAATCATCCAAATCGGAGGTCTATAGAGATAATTATGAAGGAAATACGATTGTTGCGCCGAACAGAGAAGTATATGCGCCAGGACACGCCCTAGCGCCTTCCTAGTCACGCCTAGGCGTGGACAGTCCGAATCTTACTTCTTTTCAGCCTAAATTCCAGCTCTTGATGATGGGAAGGAATCACTTGTAGCCATAATTCAGCACATGTGTTGAGGGGGAGTGTCATAAGTGTGTTTCTTGGTAGATTTACTTTATGGAATTTTATACTACACACTTTAGAATAATGGAGGACACAAGAGAGGAACAACACATGGGAGGAAGAAGAATCTACACCTATAAAGCTAATCATCTCTTGCATTCATTCTTCATCAAGAGAAAGAGGGGAGGAAGGGACCGATCCATTAGAGAGAAAGGAGAGGGAAAAGGATTCTTGGGATTCATTATCATCATTGAAGAAAGAATATTCACTTGGAGTTCTATCATCATTTACTTAGAGGGAGTTTTTATAGTCTTTTCATTTTCATTCTTGTCTATGAATATGTGTATTTACTCATTATTATTTTTCATATTATCTATTATGAACTAATTTCATAAGACTAAGGCCATGTAAGGTCAAATTGTGATATATGCTTATAATAGATGATTGTTGAGGTTGTTCTTATATTGTTATGTGATGTGAATTGTGTTTTTGTCTATCTTGCATATACTTGATCACTATATGTTAGAATCTTATGCCTAGGTTAATATTTCGGGAGAAAATTGACTTAGGATGCAAGAAATTCACATCATGACCCGCAACTAATGAGGAATTGCCCTAGACATAGGTAAAGATTCCCGGGTGAAGTCGTTCGATTCAAATCGAGTGAACTCTAGTACATTAATGCATGTTTAGTGGTTAGATTTCCGGATAGGGATATTCGGGAAATCACGATCTAAGTATAGGAGTTTATACGCGAGACATCGGTTATTCTCTACCTTAGGAGTTTTCACCATAACAATATAAGAGTAATTCTACAACAAGAGCCTTTATAAGTATATTTGATCAATTTGGACCTAGCATGTGCCTTAGTCTCTCTTTACATATTTGTTTAAAAATCATTTGTGCAACCTTGTTCTTATCTTACGCATTTCACACTCATTTTACCTTTATTGTTTTGATCTTTGTTGTTATAAAATCTTAAACTAGAATTCAAGTCCTTGTGGTTCGACAATCCGGACTTACCGTCCATTTATTACTACACACGACTAGTGCACTTGCTATCATAGCACGTTAGCTTTTAGCGTGTCATGCGCCCCCATGGATTTGCTATTCACTAGAATATCGTCAAAGAACACAAGAACAAATTTTCGCAATAAAGGCCGAAAGAGATCATTCATGGTCGACTGAAAGGTTTCCAGGGCGTTTGTCAATCCAAATGGCATCACCCAAACTTCATAATGACCACTATGGGTGCGAAATGTGGTTTTCGGCACGTCTTGCCGAACCACCAGAATTTGATGGTACCCCAAACGCAAATCGGTCTTTAAAAAATTATGGCCTCGCTAATTCATCCAACATCTCCTAGATTACCGGAATTGGATATTTATCCGACACCCTTACCTTATTCAATTTGCTATAATCCACGCAAAACCGCCAACTCCCTTCCTTTTTCTAGACTAGCAGGATCGGGCTAGAAAATGGGCTAGAGCTCGGTTGAATGACCCTAGCCCTCAACGTATCTTCAACTAAACGTTCAATTTCATTCTTTTGCGCATATATGTATCGGTAGGGTCTCATTGATACTGGACCCGTTCCAGGATTTAGCGCAATTTGGTGATCCGAATCCCAGCAGGATGAGAATTCAGTTGGTTCCCTAAATAATGCAGAAAATTTTCCCAACAATTTCCCCAATTTCCCTTGAAACGTAACCCCTTCGGCCAAGGACAGTGGAGGGCTGCTACATTCGGTTTTTTGGACCAATAAAGCACAAAATTCAGAATCTTGCATTTTAAGTAATGATTTTAGAGTTACCTGGGTTCGGCATAGAGTGGGATCCTTGAGAAGCTTAACCAGTTTCATCCCTTGCTCAAAAGCCATCGAAATAGTCTGCCAGTTAACTCTCACCTAGCTTAACGTCTCCAACCATTTTATTCCAAGAATCACATCCATCTCCTGAGCAAAAAAACGTAACAATCAGCTTGGACAGTGCATGGTGAAAAATGGATTTCTAATCCCCGGCATACACCTTTCGACTCCTACCGTATACCGTTTCCCATGTGCACCCTATATCTCCTCGTGGGTTGTACTACCAATTGCAGCGCCTCCACTAAAGTTTCACACACAAAATTATGATTAGCAACACTACCGATAAGTACCCTGATGACTCGTCCACGGACCACCTCCTTTAGCCGCATGGTTTGGGGACTAGATAGCCCGACCATTGAGTACAACGGTAACTCGCCATCCTTATTGTGCTCCCCCTGAATCGAAATAAATGGTTCTGTCTGCTCCTCCACCGGTGCCTCTTGGTCGTCCCCTTCATCAACCGGTAATTCTCTGAATTGCTTCATCGGGCACTCGTGCAATGGGGTGTAAGGCTGCTTACACTTAAAACATAACCCCTTAGCATGTAAATAAAAAAAACCCTGCGGTGTCTATCGCCGAAACAAGCTTCGAGTTGAAGATTGTCCCAACCTCGAAGACCGCTTGGGTTGATCTCGGTCCGGGGGCCATGATGAGCTGCTCAATGCAGCCGAGGCCGAGTCCAACGTGATAGCTAAAGAGGCCAGACTGAAACTCGAAGAACATGGCGGGCCCAATTAAAATGCTCGGATTGCTCGACTCCTTGATTGTAACATCAAATCCTCTTCAATGTCACGAGCTAGTTCCATTTCCGTATCCAAATCACCTAGACGTAACATCCTCAATTTGATGCGAATAGTGTCTGTAAGTCTAGATAAGAAGTAGCCCATGTAATGCTCATCACTTAAGCCCAGAACTTGACTCGCCAATTGGATGAAGATTGTGACATAATCCTCCAAACTTCTCGTTTACCTTACGTCGAATAAACGTTCAAAAGGGCTCTCCTTATATAGTGTGTATCAAATTGCACCATCAAAGCGTGGGATAGTTCATTCTAAATGATATCGGGTTTGCGTATCCTTATCCACATAAACCAGGATAATGCCGACCCTTCCATTGCTACCATAACCGATTGTACTTTTTGCTCCTGGTTGGTCTTATGAATCTCAAACTGTTGATTGGCCCAAGCCAACCATCCAAACGGGTCGCTGCCGTCAAATGAGGGTAACAAAATCGACGGTTGTGAAGCCACGACTGTCGCCACCGTACCCGTAGCGGTGCTTCCAGCGTCCGTCGCGATCTCCGTCACCTCCACACGCGCTTCCTGGTCCTCTGGTGACGCCGATACAGGCATACGTATAAACCTTTTGTTCTTGTGTCATAGTCAAGTGAGAGTCACGGTTATGTCAAGCTCACTGAACCTGACCATATGTATAAATTATAATAATACGAGATCATTGTGTTTGCTTTCGTGCCTAGTACAAGTAACTCTATTGCTTTGGTCGAAGAATTTGATCTCTATTATTCATAATCACATAAGACACATTCTCACTCACTTATGAGAGAACAAAAATCATCTTAGTAATCAGTTAAGACTACCACTCGCCTATCAAGTCGCATTTCGAGGTTGACCCCACCAACGGGTGAATTGGATCTAACTACTCTAGTGACAGACTTGATGTCACGATTGTATCTTCAGCCTGATACTTTAGGTCAAAGGTTTACTTATACCTATCACGAATAATCAGTTCTGTCATTGACCGTCATAGAGTAAAAACCCATGTGACAGAATTGATGCGAGTCATGTTCGAACTTATCAATTCCACTAATGTGCTTACAATCATAATCTCCCACTATCACATAGCATTTGACTGGCACTCTCATGTCAAAGATCAGATTGTATAAGTGTTCTAATTCTTTATTTGTCCATTAAAGATTTCATATTACTTGCAATCTAGTTAAGTAATCAAGATCAATCTCTCTAGTACCTCTCTTCCTATCTTATAGGAAATAGAGAGATTGCACTGAATACATGGACAAACGTTTTACACTATTTACAGATGCTGATAAAATTTATGTGAAAACAAACAAAATGCCTTTTATTATAAAATGGAATAAGTCAATTACAAATTGAATGCCCCATACAATCTATCCTCTATGGCATCTGAGGGCATAATTCTAACAGAACCAACGGGGAATTCTTGCAAGGTTGTTCAAGCTCATATTCACCCAAACACGGATCTTTGTGTGTGCATTGATCCCAAGGTTATTTCCCATGGAACAAACACTCTCCCATGATAATGACACACACAAACAGTCGCCACTCCCTGCGTGACAACTGCTCCTCTAGCCATGAGTAATCCATGGGATCTTCAATCTAAACTAATTAAAGCATATGCGATAAAGAAGAGGGGGTGCCTAACTAAGTTCAATATAAAGTTAAATACTAGACTGTCACAACGTTTAATATCCAATGGTCAAGCCATTAGATGGTTCACAGGGCACAGAACATTATCTCAACAATCATATGATTAGAGTTACTGTTTCAAATTATTTATTTTTAATAGTAGTAAAAACTAAATAAATTAATTGGTCTGGTTTAGTGTTTCAATCTTGGATTATCATATGTAATCTTGGACTGCGTCTATCTCATAGTACTACTTGAATAATACCCATACCATGAAACAATTGTAATAAAAAATTCATAAATGAATCTAAATGGATCATATAATGGGATTTTCAGGGCACAATCCCTATCACAACAACAGAAACACAAAGGCTATGTTTGTTTCTATTTTAGAGGGTTTTTTTGATGAAAATTTTGGTGAAAAAGTTTATTGAGAGTTGTGTACTTTGGTGAAAATGTGTTTGGTTCTGTCTTTGATTTTATTTTCAAAAGAGACAAAAGTTACTGTAGTAGTCAAATCACGTAAGTTTTTGTCTGAAAAGTTATGTTTATAATTAGTTAATGATTGAAAAATATAATATAAAATTTATATAATACAAAAAAGTAAGCCAAAAGTGGAGAAGGGTGTAGGGTGGTGTAGGCAATTTAGCTGTCAGAAATGTTTGGCCAAAAACTACCTGTTTAGTGAAAAATGGATAAGCCAAACGAGTTTTAACCAAAATTTTGGCCAAAATCTGATTTCAAAATAGAAACAAACAAAGCCGAGGTTTTTAGCCTTCAAAGCAACAAAAAAAAAAAAAAATGCCCTGCTCAATATAAGTGATTAATGAGAATAATGGCCATGAGGAAAAATGTTGTTGAGGTGGTCCCTTGGTAGAGAGATTGAGTTGCTGTCTTTGCCGAAGGGACGTCGACGATCGGAAGGGTGAGATTTTGGTACGCAGGTTCACTGATTTTGGGCGGAGAAATGGAAAATGAGTGAGAAAGATTCCAGTTAATTTATAATATCTAACTTTGTTTTATTAACCATGGTTACAGTTTCTGGTTAGAACAATTCTTCAAAAAAAAAAAATTAAATTTGACACATGAAATGTGTCCGATTGTGGATGGATTCGGGCACAACCCGTATGGTTGGCATCAACTAAACCCATCTGGAGACACATCACCAAGCCTGGTAACAGGTTATTCCTTAGTCACTTTCTCTGAAAAAATAAAATCCGATTCATCCAGCATTAGGCGACTAGGAACTTTTGGCTCGGCAGTCACAGGCTTTGAAGCCTATGGTAAAATTTAGAGCCTCCGATCTCTCGATCATAGTATCATTTTGAGAACGTGGTCAACCCCTTTCTCTCTTCGCTCATCCTAGCTCCGAAGAGCTCCCTTGATATTTCATACCGAGCAGTCTTATTTATCTCCTTGAGATGCAGCAGTATAGCTCTTGCAACATTCATGTTCTCATTGGGGTGCTGCAACTGATCATTGTGCATGGAGCAGAGCATATATACCTTTACAGATGTCATCTTTAATCCATGTGCTATAGTTATCTTGCATGTCCTCATCAGCATGTGCCCTCGGGATAGGAGGACGATTGGCCTCGAGTACATAGCTTAGTGACTCTAAACTAAGGACAATTCTTAAGTTTCTGAGCTAGTCAGCAAAGTTTGGTGCATTTTGAGAGATATAATACTGTAGAAAATAAAGCAAGAATTATTAGATGATTATGTTGAACCTAAGTTAAATTAGGACTTTAATTCGACTTAACTCCCACTGTATTTTTCGAATCATTGCACTCCCATTGCAATAACCTGAAATCCCATTGGATGAATTTCGTAGTGAGTGATTGAGTTTTTTAATGAATCTGGTGAATTGTAACCCTTTAATGATATATGGCTCATTAGGTTCTTTAAAGTGGCACTCCATGCCAGCCTTGTCTGACAGGCTATTCAATCTTTATTTGGCTCATAGATCACAGGACCCGCTAACCATATATATGTTGTGATCTATCCATACTTGACCCATCAACTCCTATCAATCTAACCGTTGTATTCCACCTTGCAAACATTTAGTGATATATAGTGTGAAATCTGTTTCAATTAATGGCATGTAATGCACTTAGGGAATTTAAAGACAATTCTCGGTGCATAATCCCCACTAACTAGGACGATGCTGTTAGACATTATTATTGCTCTCCTAATTAGATTAGTATTATTATTGCTCTCCTAATTAGATTAGTATTATTATTGCTTTCCTAGTTAGACTAATATTCTTATTACCTTATTTATCTTTTACCTTCTTTATAGTTTAGGGTTTTCTTATATTCTCTCTCTCTTGTAACTCTATAAATATGTTGCTCAATAATACAAGTTCCCTACGGGGTTTTCTCTAATCTAACATGGTATCAGAGCCATGGTATCTCGATCTCTCTCTTCCGCCATCCTCAAGTCGCCGACCCCGTCCGGTGCACCTTATCTAGTTTAGTTTAAGGTAGTTTTTTTTTTGTCGCCGCTCACCCTTGGAAAAATAAGGACTTGGAGTCGCCGCCTTATTTAATGGTTTTCACACGAAACTGCTCCACATTGAGAAGCGTCTTCGTCGGACCGCCGCCTTATTTAATGATTTTCCAACGAAACTGCTCCACTTTGAGAAACGTATTCGTCAAAATCTCTCTACTAAGCATTCTTTATGCCCGGACTGTCGTAACATCTTTTCTCGATTTTTAATTCAGTCTCAATCCATGCACTAGATATGAATCTTTTTTCCAACCAAGAAATTTTATTCCCTTTCTAAAAGAAAATTAATTAAACTCCTTTAATTATTTTCTTCCTTATTTTACGACCAAGACTAAATAAAATAATTTTTAATAATTAATTCTCCATATTAGATTAATTAAATACCTCTTCTACTTTAATTGGGCTCATTTAATTAATTAAATATTTTCTAAATTTTTACTAAAATCTTTTGGATCCAAACAACTTTATTAATTATTTATCCAACAATTGAATAAATAAAAGTCTTAAATTAATTAATTCAATTAATTAATATAGTAATTCAACTACTTCAAATTAAATCTCCTTAGCTCAGAAATTGAGTTGTCTGAGTATCGTGTGTGACTCTTTAGGTTCATCAACATACTAGTAGTTGGCTCATAATCATGATGATTTAATTTGGACAATTGATCGAGACAATTAAATTGTCTTGATTAATTAAACACTTTAAGTAACCACCTTATTATTTAATCTTATTAAATATAAGATACCCAAAAATAAAAGAAAAGCTTCTAGGCACTTATCTTGAAGGTCTAGATGTAGGCGATTCAAAGTGAACATTTCCAATAACGCGTTCCATACAAGTGAGATTCTTCAATCAACTAATATCTCAATTGAATTAGGGATCTAGAAATCTTATTAGTCGAGACCATTGTAAATTCAATCATTTCAAGTAGTTGACTAGTGATTAATTAATTTATGAAACTCATTTCTTAATTAATGAGAAAATTTCACTTTTGGTCTCATTAAAGTTCGGTCAAAACACTTTTAGTTCCATAAATTTTTTTTTGACACATTTGGTCCCATTGGAGTCAAAATGTGACACTTTTAGTCCTGTTCGTTTAATTTTAGACAAAATTTTACTTGCGTGAGATGCATACTTTGTTAGTTAACTGCCTTGGGATTCAAATGGAACACGTGAGGGGCAGTTAACTAACAGAGTGTGTCTCACGCGGGTAAATTCTGCTAAAATTAGACGGACGGGACTAAAAATGTCACATTTTGAGTCTAGTGGGACCAAAAGTATCAAAAATTTTTTTTATGGGACTAAAGTTGTTTTGGCCGAACTCCAATAGGATCAAAAGTGAAATTCTTCCCTTAATTAATTATTTACTTGTCATGGCCAAGGACTAATTCAGTCAAACCACTTTGAATATCATTCGAATCTCACTTGTTCATTTACACAAGTGATGGATCCTTTGTTGTCAATCATCAACCTCCATTTACGAGTTATGCCACCCAATCACTAGTTCATAAGTGTTCTTGTAACACATGTGTCGAGGTGTAATAAGTTGTGAAGACTCAACCATGATAATAATCAAATCTTAAAGAGTGCCATTTAGAGTTCTATTATGCATATATGAATAACTACGTTGGTACTAGTCTGATCTTAGCTCTCAACGTAGTGGTATAGTATCGATAGTTTATTGCACTACAACTTAAACATATTATCTGTCTATATATATATATACACACTAAAAGTGTGGATAATTTAGGTGTTTCTTCTAATTGTGAAATGACTTTTCTACCCTTATAACTAATTGTAATTACAACTAAAATTGAAAATTAATACTATTTGCAACATAACAAATCCTCCACAGTACTTTCCCACAAAATTAATGAATAATGATCATATCACCCCCACTTTCTTGCAAATTAACTACAAATGATAGTCTTTAATCCTTTATGATACACTTAATGAAAAATTGCATCTTTCAACTTCTCCAACTTTTTTGCTTCTTGATCATATCAACGTTCATGATACAATTAAATCAAAAAATGCATCTTTTAGGTTCATAAAATTTTCCACCTTCTTTAACTTTTCATTACACATTAAATAACAACTTTTCATATTTCCCCAATAAAAAGCACAAGTAAATCCATCAAATTCTAAATATGAGTTCTAACTATATATATATATATATATAGGGTATGGATCAAATACATCCATATAGTTTAGGTAAGATATAAGACCCAATCTAGGCCATTTAAACCATTTGATCCCAAGGTCCATATTTAAAGCCATTATTTCGGATTTTATATTTAATTTAATGATGATGGGGGCATTTTGGTCAATAGGTCTAACAAACTCATGCAAATAACATGCAAGATCAAATCAAATCCCACTATATCCGCCCATAACAGATTCCCCCCCCCCCCCCTCAATTAATTCTTTTCTTCCCAATTAAAGAATGTAATTTTTTTACAGAAGTATTGATGCGTATTGACGCAAAGAATGCAAATAACATAAAATTGATACACAGAAGTTAAAGATTGATGCACAGAACTCAAGTAATCATCGAGATCGATTCAACATCATAGTCAATTCATCATCCATACAAGCTCGATTCATCATTTCCGGAAATTCGCATTTTGTCCTCCAGAACATAATATCTTAATAATAATGTTGTATTCTTCAGAAGATAATATCTTAACAATACACATGTATATTGTTAAATTAGTTGGTGTAATGTAACTATATGATATGCAAACACACACTGTATAATTGGTTATATGATGTTGTATACTGGGTTATAGGATAATGTATAATGGTTTATGAGATTGTAACTATATGATGTATACTCACACTGTATAATTGGTTATAAGACACTCTATATTGGTTTATATTATACTGTATAATAGTTTGAAATCACTAATTGTATGTACAGAAACCAAATCCCCTTTATTTACGTTATTTATCATCAAACTCAAGTAATCACCAAGCTCGATTCATCATCATCGTCAATTCATCATCATCGATCGTGAATACAAAATCTTATGCAAAAGATTTCAACTTTGTTATGTGATTCCTTTGTTTTTTCACAGGCATCCCAATTTCAAATCATTTTATTTTTTTGGTTCTTTTAATTTAAGTAGTAATGGCAATTTAGAAAGATAGAGTAAGGTTCAATGTTGGTGACCTCCACAGAACATGGGAGTTATACATTCCCACAAACATCCTGACAAAATTGTTATACAGAGAGGCCCTGTTATATGGCCTCATGGACCACCTGTTATACAACAAATATTAGTGTATTGTACACTAAAAATTCAGTATATATTAGCTTGTAAATCACAAATACACCATCATATAGTAGCTTATAAACCATTATACAGTAGCTTATAAACCATTATACAGTAAATACAACGGTGATATACAGTGTGTGATTAGTGACATACAATTAGTGATTTCAAACCATTATACAGTATCTTATAACCCAATATACAGTATCATATAAATCAATATATAGTATCATATAACCCATTATACAGTGAATACAATAGCTAATTAATCCATTATACAATAGTTAATAAACAAATATACAGTAAATACAAACAAGGTAAAGTACGGAAATAATGGAAATAAAAAAAAATAAAAATAAAAATCCGACTGAAAATACAAAAACGCGAAAAAACCTAGTAAAACGATGGAATTTGGGCCCGAGAGAGTGGTGCTCAGCATACTTATGATAAGTATTCTGAGTTGTTTTTAAAACGACGTTTTCTTCAAGATTGAAGTAGAGCTTGGGGCCAAATTCCAAAAACAGTTTTTGCCTTTCGAAAATTTAAAAAATATATATTTTTATTATTTTTTTAAAGCAAAATACAGTACATGAGTGGTGATATATAGTGTGGTATTTAGTGACATCACAATTAGTGATTTTTTAAACCATCATACAGTAGCTTATAAACCATTATACAGTAAATACAACGGTGATATACAGTGTGTGATTAGTGACATACAATTAATGATTTCAAACCATTATACAGTATCTTATAACCCAATATACAGTATCATATAAATCAATATACAGTATCATATAACCCATTATACAGTGAATACAATAGCTAATTAATCCATTATACAATAGTTAATAAACAAATATACAGTAAATACAAACAAGGTAAAGTACGGAAATAATGAAAATAAATAAATAAAAAAAAAATCCGACTAAAAATACAAAAACGCGAAAAAACCTAGTAAAACGATGGAATTTGGGCCCGAGAGAGTGGTGCTCAGCATACTTATGATAAGTATTTTGAGTTATTTTTAAAACGACGTTTCCTTCAAGATTGAAGTAGAGCTTGGGGCCAAATTCCAAAAATAGTTTTTGCCTTTCGAAAATTTAAAAAATATATATTTTTATTATTTTTTTTAAAGCAAAATACAGTACATGAGTGGTGATATATAGTGTGGTATTTAGTGACATCACAATTAGTGATTTTTTAAACCATCATACAGTAGCTTATAAACCATTATACAGTAGCTTATAAACCATTATACAGTAAATACAACGGTGATATACAGTGTGTGATTAGTGACATATAATTAGTGATTTCAACCATTATATAGTATCTAATAAACAACTATATAGTATGTTATAACACATTATACAATATCTTACAACCCATTATATAGTGTGTGTTTATACATCATACAATTACAATCTTATAAACCAATATACAATATCTTATAACACAATATACAGTAACATATAAGCCATTATATAGAATCATATAACCCATTATACAATGAATACAATAGCTAACAAGCATTATACAATAGCCAATTCATACATTATACAATAGCTAATAAACAAATATACAACAAGGGAGATTGATATTTCGCGATCGACTTTTCAGTTTGGGAAAATCTGTCATCTTCATGGCTATTTTCCGGTCGTCTTCCCCAGCGACTCGAGCAGCGATATCACCGCCATCCCATAGCGGCGAACATCGCCGCTCGTCGCGCCTCCCACAGCGGCGCGTCTCGCCGCCTTTCTCGAAAGATCATTGAAGTCGACGAGTTAACACAAATTCCAGAAATTCAATATTTCAGATTTTGGTTTTTTCAATCTCGATTTTCCAGAAATTCAAAAATTTCAGAATTTTAATTCAATCAAAACTGATTGGGGGTGGCAGCAGTCGGAATAAGATACAGGTGGCGGTGGTGGCATGGGTGACTGATATGGTAGCCTGAGTTTGAATGGTTGGTGGTGAGGATGAATATGGTGTTAAGGGGAAAGAGTATGAGTGATAAGTGCAATATTTATATATTTTATTACCTCTATCTTTAGCATTTTATTGTGATTATATGGCCATTGGAACTGATTTTATCTCATTTTGTGATTTGGGCAAGAGTTGAAGTGCAAAATATCAATTTCAATCAAAATGACAGATTTGGCGATGTTTCGGAAATATTAATATATCTGGAGATGCAGACATTAGTTTCTATTGAATTTTATCTAGTTGGAAAGCTAAGACAAAGGCCTATATTTCTTATGAAGAAGTCCAGACCCAGTTCGGAAGTTAAAGGGCTCGAAAGTGTTGAAGAATTTAATGAAGATTTCTGTTCTGGACTGGACTGGAATGCGCAGCTTTGGTGAAAAATTCATAACTAGAGTTATGTGTCTTGGATTCAGTCAAGGCCAGTTGGAAATGAAATCTAACACATAAAGCTACAAATGTCTAGAAGGAGTCAAAGTCAGATTCGATGAATTAGAGATGACAAATCAGAATGTAAAGGGAAGAATATATTCTCCATGCTTTAATGTTAAAGGGAAGAATATATTCTTCATGCTTTGATGTTAAAGGGAAGAATATATTCTCCATGTATTGATAAAGGAAGAGAGAATATATTCTCTCTATGATTATGTCATCTTTTCATTGCTTATATATATGTCTTGCAAGAGTTGAAGAAGAACAACAAAAACAAGAAGAAAACAAAGAGAAGAGAGTTAGAAAAAAATAGTATTTTCAAGTTTTATGCTTACAATTATGAGTAGCTAAGTTTTTATTTCGATTCAAGGGAGTTCATTTTGATTCACATGTTGTGAGACACGGAGCTTCATCTATCTATCTACGGTTTGATTATCTTTTGTTTCTTATTCTTAATGTTCATGCTTGTTTAGATAATAATCTAAGGTGCACATTAGTTGATTATCTATTACAATCTATTGCTAACAATTCTTCATAATCCGTAATTGTTATGTTTGATTTGTGCATGTAGCAATTAAGTTTTCATGATTAGGATCCCAATTTTCGTTGATAACCTAAGGGAAACATTAGAGTAAATTAAATAGTTGGCGCTTGCTTAAACTATTGTTTATCCTTAGTCGCTTCTAATTCGTTATGCTATTATTAACATGATTAGGATTGCTTAATACCGAATCAGTTGATAATAAGAATTTAACCGGGTGCTGGGCTTTGGTTAATGATATACGGAAGTTAATAGGGATATAAATAGCTGGTTATTTATGTTCTTGGCTAAGTAATCAAAGAATAGATAGTATTTTAGGTGTCTATGATCAACTTGAATTGAAGAACGAACTATCCTTGAATCGATGCTTTACATTTATTGAACTTCCTATTTAATTCCTGTCATTATTAATTCATCAAACAAACCTCCCCATTGAATATTATTTTGATCAACCAATCTCTAGGGTTCGACCTGGACTTACGAGTACTACAAATTCTTGTGAGAACAGTAATTATATTTTGGTGCATTCGACACGTACCAAATTTTGGCGCCGTTGCCGGGGATTGGTTTTCGGTCAAAATTTTATTTTATTTTTTTTTCGTTATTTCTGTACTTTACCTTTTGAGTTTTTTTTTATGACTCGTTCTTCTCAATCTAAGACCCAGGAAATTGATCCAGAGATTGAAAAAACATTGTGTAGATTGAGGAAAGACGCTAAGAAGACGAGCAACGTGGAAAACGTGCAATCGGAAGAATCTATCTTATCTCCACACGGAAGCACCATATCTCTTCACTTATTTTCAAGTGAATCAGACGAAGAGGAAGTCATGGCTGGAAATAATAGGACTTTGAAGGAGTTGGCTACTCCGGATTTTAATTTACAACCTTTATGCATTGAATATGCTGATTTAGATGTTGCCTTTGAATTGAAATCGGGATTGATTCACTTATTACCTAAATTTCGTGGTCTTGCAGGAGAGGATCCAAACAAGCACTTAAAGGAATTCCATGTTGTATGCTCGAACATGAGACCGACGGGAGTATCTGAGGAACAAATTAAATTTAGAGCATTCCCATTTTCCTTAGCAGATGATGCAAAAGATTGGCTTTATTACTTACCTTCAGGGACGATAACAACATGGAATGAGGTCAAAAGACTATTTTTGGAGAAGTACTTTCCAGCATCAAGGGCTGCCAACATAAGAAAAGAGATTTGTGGCTTAAGGCAGTACAACGGAGAATCGTTATATGAATATTGGGAGCGATTTAAGAAGTTATGTGCAAGCTGTCCACACCATCAGATAAGTGAGCAACTATTAATTCAATATTTTTATGAAGGCTTACTTCCCATGGAAAGGAACATGATTGATACAGCAAGTGGAGGAGCTCTAGTGGATAAAACCCCCACCGCTGCTAGGACTTTAATTTCCAACATGGCAGCAAAGTCACAACAATTTGGCATGAGGTTAGATCATACACCTAAAAAAGTCAACGAGGTAAGTACATCTAACCTTGAGCATCAAATTTTTGAGTTAACTTCATTAGTTCGTCAGATGGACGTAGGAAATTTGCAAGTAGCGAAGGTATGTGGTATTTGTTCAGTTACAGGACACCCCACTGATGCGTGTCCTACATTGCAAGAAGAAACGAACAAGCAAGCCAATGCCATTGGAGGATTCCCAGGTCAGCAACAAAGAAAGTACGATCCTTATTCCAATTCATACAATCCAGGCTGGCGAGATCACCCCAATCTCAGTTATGGAAATCAAGTTGGACAAAATCGTTATCAAAATTCTTTCCAGCCTCGACAGCAACATCAAACGAATCAATCTTTGAATTCAGGTATGGCTTTAGATGTTAAAGCTCTCGCTAACAATACCCAACAATTTCAACAGGAAACAAGAAACAGCATCCAAAATTTAGAGAAACAGATAAGTTAGTTAGCAACTTCGATGAGCAAGATGGAAGCTCAAGGTTCGGGCAAATTACCCTCCCAAACAATCATAAATCCTAGAGAGAATGCCAGTGTAGTAACTTTGCGCAGTGGAAAAGAAATTCAGAGCCCAACTCAAAGTGTGCCGGAAGAAGAAAAACCCATAGAAGCTAAAATTAGTCTCGAAGCTCCTAAGGTAAGTTTTCCTTCAAACATGCATAATTCCACTAACACTGTTCCTATTTCCATCCCCTTTCCGAGCAGGTTAAGTAAATCCAAGAAACAAAATGAAGAGAAGGAGATATTGGAGACATTCAGAAAGGTAGCAGTAAACATTCCACTGCTTGATGCTATTAGTCAGATTCCGAGATATGCAAAATTCCTTAAGGAACTATGCACCACGAAGAGGAAGCTACGAGGAGACGAAAAGATTAAAGTGGATGAAAATGTGTCTGCAATAATCCAGCGAAAACTGCCACCTAAGTGTAAGGATCCAGGTACGTTTACTATCCCTTGTGTGATTGGTAATAATAGATTTGAACGTGCCATGTTAGATTTAGGTGCATCAATTAACGTCCTGCTTTATTCAATTTATGGATCTCTTAATTTGGGTCCCTTGAAACATACTGGTGTTATTATACAATTGGCGGATCGATCTAATGCATACCCCGAGGGGGTGCTTGAGGATGTGTTAGTGCAGGTGAATGAATTAATCTTTCCAGCTGATTTTTACGTTCTGAATATGGAAGATAATGGATCCCCAAATCCAGCCCCGATCCTCCTAGGACGCCCCTTCCTCAAAACAGCAAGAACAAAGATTGATGCTCATGATGGCACTTTATCAATGGAGTTCGATGGGCAGATTGTCAAATTTAGCATATTCGAATCCATGAGGTATCCCCCTGATGTGAATTCAGTTTATTCTATTGATATTATTGATGTGTTAGCCCAGGAGGTTTTTGAGAAAAATCAAGTGGATGCATTGGAAGTAGTACTCAGTCATGGTTTATGGCAATTCGGGGAACATCTGAATTTTAGTGATGAAGTTGAAGAGATGATTACGGCTTTGCAGTCCTTACCACCAGCCCCTAGCAGGTATAATGTGTCAAAAATTGAGTTATCATTTAATCACACAAAATTGTTGCCATCTGTGTTGCAGGCACCGAGTTTAGAACTTAAGCCCTTACCCAAGCATTTGAAGTATGTGTACTTAGGGGAAACCGAGACCTTGCCAGTAATAATTGCAAAGAATCTGACTACGGTGCAAGAGGAAAGACTCGTTAGGATGCTTCGAGATCATAAGACAACAATTGGATGGACTATAGCAGACATTAAGGGAATTAGTCCTTCCATGTGCATGCACCGGATTTTGTTAGAGGATGACTCAAAACCAAGCAGAGAGGCTCAAAGGAGGTTGAATCCATTGATGATGGATGTAGTAAAGAAAGAAATCCTGAAGTTGTTGGATGCAGGAGTTATTTACCCAATTTCAGACAGCAAGTGGGTCAGTCCTGTTCAGGTTGTACCAAAAAAATCTGGAGTGACGGTAGTGCAGAACCAGAATAATGAGCTAGTTTTTATTTCGATTCAAGGGAGTTCATTTTGATTCACATGTTGTGAGACACGGAGCTTCATCTATCTATCTACGGTTTGATTATCTTTTGTTTCTTATTCTTAATGTTCATGCTTGTTTAGATAATAATCTAAGGTGCACATTAGTTGATTATCTATTACAATCTATTGCTAACAAATCTTCATAATCCGTAATTGTTATGTTTGATTTGTGCATGTAGCAATTAAGTTTTCATGATTAGGATCCCAATTTTTGTTGATAACCTAAGGGAAACATTAGAGTAAATTAAATAGTTGGTGCTTGCTTAAACTATTGTTTATCCTTAGTCGCTTCTAATTCGTTATGCTATTATTAACATGATTAGGATTGCTTAATACCGAATCAGTTGATAATAAGAATTTAACCGGGTGCTGGGCTTTGGTTAATGATATACGGAAGTTAATAGGGATATAAATAGCTGGTTATTTATGTTCTTGGCTAAGTAATCAAAGAATCGATAGTATTTTAGGTGTCTATGATCAACTTGAATTGAAGAACGAGCTATCCTTGAATCGATGCTTTACATTTATTGAACTTCCTATTTAATTCCTGTCATTAATAATTCATCAAACAAACCTCCCCATTGAATATTATTTTGATCAATCAATCTCTAGGGTTCGACCTGGACTTACGAGTACTACAAATTCTTGTGAGAACAGTAATTATATTTTGGTGCATTCGACACGTACCAATGAGCACTGCTTGAGCACCCCCTTGACGGAGTTGCCAAATCCGCAATGCCACTGCTTGAGCACCCCTTTGACGAAGTCGCCATAGCCGCCGCCGTCACTGCTCAACGACACGCTTCCGCCGGGGTCACCAACCTCCTAAGTCTCAGACCCAGATCGCCAAAACCTCCACCGCTCACCAAAACCAACCCATCTCTGCAAAGTTGGCCTTTCTCAAATCGCCACCACTACTGCTGCAGTGCCACCATCCCTAGCCAAAGTGCTACCAGTCACCGTTCTCCCCACACTCACCAACGGCATCCGCCGTCTCCCTTGCTCGAACACATCGTCATCATTGCCGTCATCATCGCCGTCGTCATCGCCTGTCGCCACCATCATCATCGCCGCCTTTGCCACCGTCTGCCCTACCTTCCCCAACCTCAACCTCCGCCGCCGCCGCCACATGGTTTCTCCTGCCCTCTGTTCACGCCTCTTCATTGTGTATATATACATATATACACAAATAACATATATTGTGTATATATATATATATATGAATATAATAACTTTATATTAATAAGTTTAATATTGTATTTAATTTATAAAATTATATATTAATTATAAAAGTCAAATATTAAAAAAATATATATAAAAGAAATTCATATAACTAGATAAATCTGGACCATCCATCTCTATAAAAATGAATGGTTGATATTAATTTTATTGAATAAGATATATTTATTTAATCTCAATCGTTGATTTCTATCAGTTAGATCCAATGGTTATTAGATAGGGGTAAGATGGTCTTATTAAAGCAAAAATTTCATAACCACTCTCAAAATGCGCGAGTGGCGCGCGTAGGGAGGCAGGATGCTTTATTTTTTTTTTACTCAAGGAGTTAAATTGACCACTTTTATTTCACAGGGTTTTTTTTGCATTTCCGAAGTTTCAAAGGGAGGTAAATTGCGATTCACCCTATAATAAATAGTACAAAACTAGACAGAGAGCTGAGTCTTCGATATGAGAATGCCATAACCATCTGCATACAACCATTCTCCAATAGGGGTGATCATGAAATTTGAAAAACCGCCCGAACCAAACCGAACCGCATCGTTTGTGTCAAATTTTTATACAAACTGTGGTTTAAAAATTACGTGAAAACCGCACCGCCTTTTCGGTTTGGTTTCAATTTTTCTTATAAAAAACCGAACCGAACCGCACCTCCAATATATATATATATATTATCTATATAATGTATATATTTGGAGAATTAGAAACAGAGGTATAATAGTTGTCATCATAAATTTAAATTGATTTAGAATCCTAAATTCTCCAAAAAATACATGCAAACTTAAGTCATCACTCATCATGGACAATCCGCACGGCACAGTCAACTATTAACTAATTAAAATCCCTTTTCTCCTTTAAAGATTATTTGTCCAATTCAAGTCAAAGAAAAGGAAAAGTCATTTATTTTGTATCCAAAATTAAAAAAGAATACATAGAAATTACCAAATTCTAAAATTTAACCTCATATAGACTTTGTCTCAATCTCAAAGTCTCAAACTCTCGTCTCTCGCCTCTCTGTCTTCTGTTTTCTCCCTTCTACGTTTCCCTCTGCCTTTTCCAGATCTTTAATTTTTAACGACAGGGAACAAGACGAAGTTAAGCAGGTATTTTAAATTTTCATAATTTAACACCTTTTTTTTCATGCATATTTTTCTTTCTACTAGGTTTAATCATCATTATATTAGTTTTTGTTTAAGAAAGTGATGTTGATAGGTCAATATATGAAAGTTTAGGCAAGAATTTGTGATCCTTAACAAGATTAGTGCAAGTGCAAGAGTTTATATTACTGTTAGTATAGTAAAGATTAAAATCATATATTGATGAAGATAAATTGGAGAGCAAGTCACTGGATGTCATTGTTCTTGGAGACCAACTGATTGCATAATTGAGATGATGTAGGAAACTTGATGCATGGTAATGTTGCTTGCAATATTGTATGAAATTTAAGATTCTCTTTTGTATTAATTTTACAATTGTTAGATGATATAATATTATATCATGAAATTATAGTAAAATTTATAGAATAAACATCATTTCATTTTTTCATGATATTATATAATATTTATATTTTCGTAACGAAGTTGTTTTTATTTTGTAGTGAATATAATACATGGAGAATATCACTAATTCAACGGTAAGTTATACTTATTTGTCAAACTCTTAACGTCGTTTTTCGATTAATAAAGACTTTTGATGTTTGAAACATATATGATTTTCTACTTAAATATGGTTTCATGTGGATCAATTTGATATTAGTTCATACTATTTTTGTTTACTTTGGTGATGTTAAACAGAAGGAGTCACAACAAGTTTCAGATGTGGAAATTCTAAAGGAGACGATAGATCCAATTAAAGAACAAGAACAAGCTCAAAAAGTTGAATCAGGGTACGTCAATATTATCTCTCAACAGAGCACTTCAAAAGAATTGAATGCCACAAAAGAATCCTCTTCTTTGGTGAATAAAACCACCTAGCCATCCTCCAAAGAAAAGACAAAGAGCTAAAGCAGTCGAAATAGCTAAGAAAGAAGAAGGAAAACGTGTCTCTGAATTATGAGGTTATTTTACTAAATTAGAAGGTAGTAACCCACCTAGAGCTGCATGTAACTATTGTGGTACAAGTTATGCCGCCCATCCAAAAAATAATGGAACTAGTACTATGGGGACACATTTATTGTCTTTGTCTAAAAGTTATCCATATAGAGTGGAAAAGTCAGAAAAGACTCTGGATGACTATACAGGTATGATTGGGAATCAAAATGATAAAACTACCATTAAAGGAAAGGCTTTAAACCTGGAAGAAGTTAGAAAAGTCTTGCCAAAATGGTAATCATTGATGAATTGCTCTTTAGGATAGTGGAAGGAGAAGGTTTTAGAGCCTATTCTCGAATTCTGGAATCAAGGTTTGAAGTGCTTTATACACATACTTTTTCTAGAGATTGCTTGAAAAATTTTCTTGAAGAGAAAAAGAAATTAAAAAGGATGTTAAAGTTCCAAAGGATATGCCTAACCACCGACACTTGGACATCAGTGCAAAACTTAAACTATATGTGTCTTACTGCACATTGGATAGATAGTGACTGGAAGTTACAGAAAAGAATAATAAACTTTTGCATTGTTGAGGACCATAAAGGGGAAACAATTGGAAAACAAGTAGAAGAATGTCTAAACCAATGGGGCATTGATAAGGTCTTAACAATAACAGTGGACAGTGCTAGCTCTAATGATAGAGCAATAAGTCATTTGAAAAAAAAATGTAAGTGGAAAGATGTTGTTTTGAATAATGATTACATGCATGTCCGATGTTCTGCTCATATAGTTAATCTAATGTCAAAGAGGGACTAGAAGAGCAACATGAGGCCATAATGCGTGTTCGAAATGCTGTGAAATATGTTAGGTCTTCTCCAGCTAGACTAAAGGCTTTCAAGAAGTGTGTAGAGAGAGAAAAAATTATTTGTAAGAGCCTTGTTTGCTTAGATGTAGAAACACGATGGAATTCAACTTATATGATGCTTGGCTGCTGAGAAGTTTGAATAGGCTTTTGAGAGGTTAGGTGATGAAGATCAAAAATTCATGGACTACTTTGATTGTTATGAACTGAATAGAGAAGGTGAAGGTGAGGGAAGAAGGGAAAAAATAAAAGGGAATAAGACAATTGGGCCTCCATCCGATGTAGATTGGGTTAATGCTAGGAACTTTGTTAAGTTCTTGAAAATCTTTTACAACGTAACCTTAAAGTTCTCTGGTTCATTGTATGTCACTTCAAATGCTTTTTTTCGTGAGCTTGATACTATCTACATTGGTTTGTCTACTATGAGAAATAAAGGAGATTTACACATGGCGGCCAGGCTATTCGCATGAAAGAGAAGTTCAATAAATATTGGGGAAACATTGAAAATATCAATTGGTTGTTGTTTGTTGCTACTCTTTTGGACCCCAGATACAAGTTAAAGTATGTTACCTTTGGTTTTACCACAATATATGAAGGTGATTCTTATTTTGTGACAAGGATGATTGAAAAAATAGAAAGCATTGTGGGTTTGTTGTATAAGCACTACAGGGATTCTAATTTTCAGCAAAGTAGTAAAGAGAATTGTGGGAGTCAAACCTCTAATTACATGCAAACTGATGGAGAAGATGATCTTAGTGAATTACTAGATTCTCAATTTGCTAAACATTTGGAAGAAGAACAATGTGTTGAGAGCAAATCAGAACTAGCAAGATACTTGCTTGATGGTTGTGAAAAATCAAGTAAAGATTTTGATGTGTTAAACTGGTGGAAAGTGAATACTCCCAAATATCCAGTTCTTTCTAAAGTTGAAAGAGATGTCTTAGCTATTCCAGTTTCTACTATCGCTTCAGAATCTGCTTTTAGCACAAGTGGTCGTGTTATTGATCCATTTAGAAGCTCTTTATCTCCAAAAATGGTTGAGGCCCTCATATGTGCTCAAGATTGGATACGTGCTACTCCTCCTATAGATCTTAAAGCAGTGATTGAGGATATTGAACAATTTGAAGAATTCGAAAAAGGTGAGAACACTTTTTTTTTTATCTATTTTTGGTTTATGGTCTCAAGTATTCATTTCGTTTATTAATGATGGCTTGTTGATCTTTCAGAATTGGAAGGATCAAGCTCTTTACTAACATCAGATACCAATGATATGGATGATTAGTTTTAAGGTTGGTGAAACTTTTTTTGGTTTGTATCTACAAATAATTAAATCTTTAATGATTTTTTTTCTTTGCATTTTCTTAACTTGAGTTCTTCGTTTCTCTTGCAGATTTTTGTTGGGCGAAGTGGAAGTTCTATTGAAATATATTGAATTAGAGAATTTTTTTAAAGATGTTTCTTGTTTTTTGTCTATTAATACATTTGTTTTTTCTTACTGTTGAGAATTTGTTAGTTTCGCAATAATAGTTTTTTCTTTTAGTATCTATATGTAATGCATTTTAGTTTTAATTTTTATTTAAACTAAGCCAACTTAAAAACCGCCAAATCGCACCGAACCGCACCAAACCGCGCAAAACCACACTCTTGGTTTTGATTTGCAAAACCGCAATTTCAAATTATTTCTTGGCAAAACCGCATTTGACAATTCGGTTTGAAAATAGGTAAAAAAAACCGAAACCGAACCGCGATCACCCCTTGAATCACCGTTCCTGCAACGTGAATAGATACATGTTCTTCAACCATGCCCTTCTTGCCCGGTTTTCCAGGATGCGATGTCAATGCTCTAACCCCGATATCACACCGATCATTGATCTCGTTTACATCTCGTATACAACCATTTATAACTATTCCCACCTAACCTGACTTTTGGGCTAACATGCACAAATATTCTCCTTCCAGGGCACTTCTCATGCTTTCTTCCACCTTCTATGAACAAAATTCTACCTTCGCCTTTGGTTTCAAGGAGCTCCTTAACCCCGACATTGTGTTCAAACACTTAACAGTGAAAATCGGGCCACAGAAGGTTCGACATTTCCCATAAATCCTGAAGATAGGTTGCAGAATCCGGATGTCACCACTTTTCACGAGTTCTAAATTTGCGTCACAAGCATCGGCAATTTTTATGGAACCCATGCATTCACCTGAAAACAGTATTGGCAATTCCTTTAGATGTGTGAGGAATAAGTGCAAAGAAGAAAACTTCAGGAAAAGTACCAAATGAATATGTAACCAGAATAGATGCCACTAAGAGGGTACTTGAAGAAATACCTATATAACTGACTCACCTCAAATACATCAAACATATTATTAATTACCATGACATCATGGTATAACTTGGAAGATTCAACTCAGATTTTGAAGCAGCACAAACATTTGTAAATGTTAACCAAAATCTGAGCATCCAATATACAAGGACCACAAATTTGCAGTTGCATCTAGTTTACTAATAATATAATATGCAAAAATTCTCCTAGAATCCAATAAAAAACTTGATTGTCAGAAATTATTGCATATCATAATACAATCAACTAAGGGGTCGTTTGGTTGGAGGGTTGGGTTTACATATGTCAAGATAGTCCATGGGTCTCAAACCATACACTCTTTTAACCACTCCCACAATTGTTGTTTGGTTTCAATTTTCGGCCCAGTTTAAATCATGGGGCAAAAATCATATTTGTTGTTTGGTTGAGGGGTTTACATAGGTTAGGTTTAGTGTCAATTACATTTTTATCCTGATATTTTGCAAGATTTCCCATAATACCCTTCAGCATTAATGGGTCCACCTACCCATTACACTATGCCCTTACATCTCCCTCTCTCATCCTTTTCGTCCCCGTACAGAGCGTTGAAGAAGAGGAAAAACTTAGCAAAGTTGATTTCCATTTTTCCGTCCCTTTCAGGTATGTCTTTGTACTTCACAATGAATCCCTTCAAGTAAATTAGCAATTATCGTTTTCTTCGCATGTTCAATCAGTTTATGTAGAGTGGTTTTCGATTTTTTCCTCCCTTCTTCAATCGCGGATGATTTAGACTACAAGCTATGAAAGGCTTCACAAATGCATGTCTGAGTCGACCTGAATTTAGTTTAAATTATTATGGCGGATGTGTTTATTATCGTTTTTCCTTTAGCAGTTGAAACGGAAATTTTGTTTTTCGAAATTAAACATTATTTATCTGTTTGTTTGAAATTTTATTGTTAAGTACATGTGCAATTGTTGCTTAACATTGTTAAGTGTTGGAAAAAATATGGGTCCGGCTACAAAGTTGCAAATAAGTATGTAATTGTTCGACATTTTTTTTGTTCAGAATGTTACAGTTGTATTTGATGAATATTTTTTTGGGTTTTTAAATCTGCATGTCAATGTTAACTTACTAAAGCCCTGTTTTAAGTAGGATTGAAAATGCCTAGTGCTAGGAAGCAGAAGCTGGATTTCCTAAAGATGCTTATTGTCCCCGGGTGTTTGGAAGAGATGGTAATTAGTGTTTTCTAGATATGTGATACATTTTTATAATAAAGATAGTAGATATTATATATTTGAATTTTAGAAAATTAAATTGTGGAGCTTGATATGTGTTGGTATTGTAGAGAATCCCCATTGGATTTGTGCAACGAGCTCACTTGAACTCCAACTCCCATTTAACTGTTCGCACAATCCTAGACACGTTTGAGTTTGGGGTAGAGCACGTTAATGGTCGCTGGTTTTTACAGCGTGATGAGTGGCTGCGGTTTGTTGCTGTGCATAGTATTGAATTTGGGGAGTTTGTCTATTTTCGCCATCGTGGTCAGATGATGTTTGATGGTACTGTCATTGTCCCAAGTATGTCGTCAAAGAAATACGACATTGATCCAGTAACTAGTGACGGTATTGCGTTTCTTAACTCTTAAGATATCACTTAATATTTATTGATTAGTTATAACTATTCAATGAATATATTAAAAGTGTCATTTATTTTTTGTAGAGTCAACCGGTGATGAAGATGATGAAAATGATGAAGATGATGAAAATGATGATGACGATAGCAATGATGATAGTTCTGATTATTCTGATGATATGGATGAAGAATCGGATTCTGATGCCGATGATGAACCGAAGGAGTTCACCGTGACAATACCCTCAACTGGCGGTTGCGATTATCATAAATCGCGACTAGTTAGTTTGGTGAGAGTTTGTTACTGTGATAAAATTATTACCAATTTATGTTTGATCATTGTTTTGCAGAAAATGACTGAAATTTTGGTGTATGTATAGTGTGTTCCAGCAGTAGCTTGGAGGGAATACGGGTTGGTTTAAAAAAAGACGGCTGTGCTGAAAGCTGTCCGTCGCGGTGCCAAAAAAGTGGATGTTGCCTTGAAGTGGAAGAATAACGGTTCAAGTGGTAAAACATTGTGGTTGAAGGATGGTTGGTTTGACTTTGCTGAAACAGAAGAGATCAAAGCCGGGGATCGGTTGTTGTTTGTGATAATTGATGAATCGGGTGACAAGGTAACCATGAATGTTTTTAAATTGCATGATTGAAAGTATAGTTGTGTTTATGGCTGGATTTTGATGGTGGTGACATTTGAACACCTATTTAGTATATTGTACTAGTTTGATATTCGAACAAGTACTTAATGGTGTAGCAGTTGAATTGGGGATGCTTTTGAATAGGTACATACCCTGTTTTGGCATGCAAAGTGTATGACATCTATGTATGCATGGTGATCTTTCAACCCCTATTTTGAATTCACAAACCCTATGTAATATTAATGTTTTAGATTGTGAATATTAATATTAAGTGTATTTGTTTGTTTTGGTGTTGTGATTATGTCATAATACCATGCAAATTATTAATATGTTTGTTTAAATTGTTTAATCGACAATATCCAGTTAAAAAGGTACATACACCAAAAAATGCATATTTGCATGGCCAACTTAATGAAAATATATAAAAGAGTACAACCCCCATTATTGAATACAACAAAATAATGCAGTGATGTTGTCTAAGTTAAGGAACATGAAAAGGACTACCTCCCTCTATAATACTTTTATTTCCTAACTGCATTACACATCCAGATAATACATGCCACCAGTAACAAAGTTTTTAAAATCCTACAAAGTCCCATGTACTTGTCCTTCTCATAATTTTGTTGTGATTTTACTTTCTCTTCCAACTCTTTGACCCGCATGAGTAAAGAATTCCTGGATGTTGTTAAGCTCAATGTTCTTGCATGTAATTTTTCGTAATTCACCTTCATCTCCTCATTTATTGCTTCGACTGATTTGATTTTTTCATCTTTCTCGTCAATTCTCGTTAGTAGAGTCTGACCGATCTCCATACCTTTATCGCACACCTCCGGTTCAATCCATTCAAATGATTTACATCCATTGGGTTTCTACAATAATAGTTACAATATATGTTTTGCTTCGTACATAACAAAAAAATTATATATATTTAAATTAAGTATGAACAATTAATACTCACATTATAGTTTGCACAGCCCGCGAATTTTCTTCCTGGATTTTTCTTTGTCCAAGAAGTGCGAATTTGCACACGTTTTTTGCATCCGCAATATGCTCCCTCAAATGCCTCGACAAAGGCCCTTGAACGTTGACACGAGTATTTTGAACTTTGGGAAGATGAACCACTGGTCGTCATGGTATGGAGAACCAAAACTCCCCACGTATATTATAAATGTAATGTGCATGCAACAACCAAAACTCTCTCCTCAAGTTGTATAAATGTAATGTGCATGCAATAACCAAAACAACACAAGTTGAGTATGAATATATGAGTCTTTATATAATAAAAGAATGTTGCATCTGTTTTAGCCCCCATTTCCAACGGCTATGCAACGGTCATATTTTACAAAATATGACAAAATCTAATTAATTTCAATGTAAGCACAGTTTATTGGAATAACAAGACAATAATTACATTTAGACATACATATATGGAATTGAAATAAAATAGCATAAATATACAAGTACTACTGTTTTTTAAGACTTCTTAAATTATATACATAAACTATCCCAATGTAATTCAATTAATTTTTCGTAGATTTATTTACAGTCTAGTTATCTTCATCTTATATACCTAAACTATCTTATATACCTAAACTATCTTATATACCTAAACTATGTCCATGTAATTGAATTTTTCCAATCAAATTAACGTATAAATTTATTTATTGTCTAGTTATGCGCATTTTAAATTTTTTAGGTTTTTCGTTGCAAAAATTGGATTCATATGCTTTAGAGATATATCAATTTAGTGAGTTTGAAATCTAAAATATCCCTATATAATTCAATTGCTTTAACAAGATTATATGAATTAAGAGCAACACACTTCTTGTTTATTACACAAAAGTAATTTGATATGATTTTGCATGATAATCGTACAAAACATAATTTTTTTGGACCTATACGTAAAGTGAATTTCGAATGACAACACAAGAAAAGGCTGTGAGATTGACAATACAATTTTCACATAAATTGGAATCATTTTGCATAGGACGAAATCAACCATTCGTTGCATGGAATCATTCTGCATAGGCTGTCAAATGGAAGACCCAATTTTCCATGCGTGGATATAAAATACATATAGCAATACACAATTGATATTGTGAATTTGCTTTCATTATATTGTCTTGTCAACAGACAAGTAATAATAAAAAATGCATGCTCACAACTCGCATAGTGCCATTGTTTGTTGAAGTTGATTGACAAAAGTTGATATAAAGGCTGCTAATATGACAATTATATGAGAAAAGTTGATTTTTCGCATGCAAATATCTTTACATTAATTATTACCTATACATGTTGGCAGGGCTTGGGAGCTTTCCACGAATATAAATACAATACACATGTATATAACTTATTACCTTGGTACTCCACATACAAATAATTTCTTCTTAAAAAAATTTCTTTCAACTCGAAAAAACCTATCAATTCCAAATGGATCCCATATCTCAAGATGAAATCCTTTACGCGAATGGGTGGGCATATGAACATGACAAGTGTTTTATCACAAGTCTTGTGGCAGCATGTGGTGCTCACAATGTGTCGATGGAATCAAACAATTCGTCCATTGTAAGATTTGCCATGGATGAGCTTAATAAAAAGTTTGGTACGGTGTTCACATTTTCTGTGTGCAAAAGCAGATTGGAGTTTCTTCATTTTCGGTACAGTGTCTTCAATGAACTAATTGCAAATCCGGGGGTCCATTGGGCTAGAGAAAGTAATCTAATATTTGCTCAACCTGGTGTTATGGAAAATTTAATAAAGGTATTATTATGATGTATATAGTATTATACATGTCGTATGTTTACATTGGACTTGTTGATTATTATTTAATCTTTACTGTCCATTGATTATGAAATAGGAAAATGACATGTACATGACGTATCTTTTCAACGGTGACCCGACTTATGCTCAGTTGCATCATATTTTTGGTCCGCGTATCATAAACGTGTCTAGTGATTCGTCACGATCAAATGGATACGCTTTGCCCGACTTCGATTCAAATGACATGACAATAGTTATCGAAGATAGTGAAGGTGGGGATGATGACACAATAAATATAGTTAAACGAACATCGAACAAAGGTAAAAGTCTGTTTGGTCAAGTGTCGAGTATGGGGTCGTCGAACTATCCACCATCACTATATGGATATGCTACCCCAAGACAATTGAATAAAGCATCCTCCAAGTCGAGCAAGAAAAAAAACTCCCGTGATGATGAAACATTTTCGGAAACAGCATCCTCGGCCGAGAGGATTATGTCAAAGTTAATCAAATATCATTTTTTGAGCCCGAGCAAAGCCCCATTGTCAGATGGCCCTGATGTTCCAAAGAAAACTTCGAAGAAGTTGAATTTTCCATGAAAACAGATCTACCTCCTCCCAATATGATGCATATTATATTATGATATTTTAGTACTGTATTTTAATTTCATGTGTCATGGTTTAGATATATTTTCTTTTCTTGACGGTATTATGCTCAACCGACGGCTATAACCCTTTTTGAATTAAAATAATCAAGGGACTTTTATGGTTGGTGTACCCCTTCTAATGAAATTAATTAATTATGCAACTTCAAATATATGCCTCAAAGTATACGTGTGTGGCTTGTGCATGGAAAAATTCCTAAATACAAGAGAACATGCATGCAAACTCGTTGGACGTACACACGTGCAACAGAAAAAAAAAATAAAATAGTCCATGCATGCATGCGCAATTGTGGGGTTGAAGCGTTGCTATTGGCTTCACATGCATTTTCGATCCTCAGACAACAACTACAATACAAATTGGCAAATATGGACAAAAACAAGTTGGCATAATGGTCACGGGCTGAATATCATTACTGGTACCAAACTACATTGGCCACCCTCCTATAAATATAATGTGAAAATGTCTTCCTCAATCACTTTTCCTTTTTCTTATTAATCTTCAAAATCTAATATTCTTACAAACATGTCCCAACCATCCGATGACCCTCGAAGTAATTTGTTGTACACGAGAAAATGGCCTCAAAATGTTGATAATTATTTCATTGCCCAGCTTGTGGAACAATGGTATGAAGGTACATGGAAAGTTAACGAATTTAACATTTCAGCTATGGTAATTGCACAACGTCGGTTGAATAATCGCTTCAACACAAACTATGATTTTTCCTTCATTGCTCACCGTGAAAGGAAGCTCGAACGAAGGCACAATGCCTTCAAAAAAATGATAGCATGCGAGGGGGTTGCGTGGGATGAGTCCCGGTGTATCGTTAGGGCACTTATGGCCAATGGGTGCAATGGTTTGAGGTAATACAAACTTTTGTTTAAATATATTTTTTTATCTTATTAATATTTATTATATTTTTTAACGCATGAATTTGAAGAATATCCCATTATCCCGCGCCTATATACATATGGGAGATGAAAGTTATGAGGATCTTAAAAAACTTTATGAGGATCCATACGAAGGCCGTGAATTTGATCGGTGGGCAGCGGGCATGCTTGTAAGTGAGGTTGATGAACCATGTCCAGAGTACAACTCAGATGCGTACGACGAAAGTGACGAGCCAAAAGTTGCATGACATTTGGGAAGTTCAATGTAGAAACGTGGAGTGTTTTTTCAGTAGGTCGGTTAGTACGACTTAGATTTGTTGTAATAGTTCACTAGTATGTGTTTTTCTTTAATATAGCATCCCCATGTGATAATATTATTATGACCATCCGATAATTAAAAGGTATTACTAAGAAAGTCTTCCACAATTTATTGATGAACCATTCATTATACAATGGGCTCCCAAAACTGAAATGCAATAAGACGAAAGACAAAACGAAGATAACATTTACTCTAGGTCGTACTTAAAATACATACAAATTAGATATTCCAAGTAGTCTGGATCAGGGACGATCGTTGGTTCATTTTCTGACTGGTACCCACTACCATGTGTATTGTCACAGTGATCCACATCTCCATCACCTAGATCATCATCAAATACTTCACGCAATTTCTCCCAGTTCACTTCTCCGCGTATTTCATATTTGCTTGCATCGGAATATCGCTATACACGGAAAATTAATAATTAAGGAAAATAAAACGTGTAACATGGGTCTCAGTTAAATACGAACGATTATGAAATAGCATTACGGAATATGAAATTAAACAAAACATGCCTCGATTAAAAATTTCCATTTCGATTTTGGAGCACTAATCCAATTCTTCCTCCGATCCCATTGAAACGCGTTGTCTGACATGATCAAATTGAACATTTTGCATCTTCGACGCAACATATCAAACCGATTCACAATGGATGGAGTATTGAATCTTTCGAACTCGGCATTTATCCTGTCTCGCGCCCACTCGAGCACGTGGTCGGCCATTTGGTCATTCATAATTTCATTATGGCCACGTGCTTCATTCAACAGATCAATGAAAAAATCTCCTTACGCACCGTCCAACCATCCCCTTGTGGTACTTGCCCAGCCATTGCCTATGAAATATGAGGATTGGTCTCTAAAATATTTCCACACTTTCTATTTAGTGTATGTGTAATGGGAGATATAATATGCTCTTCAGACACCGTATTTATAGTGTCAAATGAAATCAATATTTGGTCAATTATATGAATAAAGTAGGGGACATGAAATTCAGCCAACCACTCCAAGTAATGGACAAAAAACAAAAACAAAGGCTCCCAATTTAGTGCACTCTGAATTCATGAAGGTGGGGAGGTAATGATACATAAATGTGAAGTTTGACTATTACCTACTGCATGGCACTTTTTCGTCCACACCTTCACATGTACCAACATCCTACATAAATGATGGGCATTCAATGTCAATACGTTGCCAATAGGGATTTATAGTGAACAATATTGGCCAAATTAATTAACTTATCAGAAAAGATCACAAAAGTTGATCAATGTTATTGCACACAATTTAAATAGTTCAACAAAAGAGCATTCACTAACCCATTCAACATTACCAACATCTAAAATATTAAAATCTAAAACTAGCCAAACATCATGAAGTATCATTACAAGAATGATATATGCCCAAAAATACCAACATCTACCCTCAATCCGCGTTTAGATTTTTCCAGCCAACATCGATCTGACTTGCCCCACTTTAGCATTCTCGGGTAGACTAAAAAATATCGCTAGCACTTGAGTGTTCTTAACTATCATATTAGTGGCCACTAGCTTTTCATCTAAGGTCAAATCAGAAATTTGGTTAACAATATCAAATACTGCCTCACATTTTCGGGTCAACTCATATTTATGTCCCATCTTGCTCACAATTTCACCTAATCTTGAATCTGTTTTATCAATAAATTTATTAATCCCCTCCATTATTGGACCAATTACACCGTCATTCTTCTTCCTTTTTCCCTTCTTTGCTTGTTTTGTTGTACTGCTACTACCCGGCTGACAGAACGACGTTGTTCCCACTTCCTCGACCCCCGTAGTGTATGCTGTATCCATGTCCTCCAAATTGGGGCCCAAAGGAGTTTGGGGTTGGCTTTCATTGTGGAGAACATCATTCGGAGTTTGTGGTTGGCTTTCATTGTGTAGAACACCATTCAGAGCATCGTGAAAGTCCCCAGCCCCAGTACCATTCTGCGTAATTTGTTCTGAGTTAGCTACATAAATCAATGTATTATTATACAATTTATTGAACCATTGGGTCAAATTTCACAATACCTTACAAGCTGTCTCCCATGCAGCAGCATCCACAGTATCAATCATTTTGGTGGTAGGGTTCCACCCAACACCAGTACCCCCCAAAAATTGTATACAATGAGTTGTATTGCTTCTTCCAAGAATGCATTTTCGAGCTAATGTGTAGATTTGCACGAAGATCAGTGCGGGGGGAATGCTCTCATTATCTTGTCTTGTAAAACATTCAAATACCCAACACGGAAGCCATTGTCAGCCTTCCACCCCGTTGATATGATCTCCTTAAGTGATTGCACCAACACATCTTCCTCTGGCTTAGTCCACATCCGACGACAACTAACCATCTTTTTCCCCTGATAGCTCGATGCATTACTTCTACATGCCGCCATGATCTTCTAACCTGACCAACAATGACAATTAAACATGGTTGAAAATACATCAAATCTGATAACATTTAAATGGCTCTACAATTATAAACATGCACTGACTCATACAAAGATAAAGCATTCCTATTTATGGATTTCATATAGAATTTCATATATAACTCAGTCATATAACATAGATCCATGAAAAATTCTCTGCCTTCATGACAGGGATAATACAAACGTTAACATCAACAAACAAGAAACACAATCGTCAAATTAACGATGACCAACGCGCCAATCGGTGAACATATCATTTGCGAAGTTATCACGCCATGCTGACCATTCATGGTTTGGACCGACACTTTCAACAAATTCGTCGTCCGCTGGTTGATCATCAGCATAGAGGTTTCGATGATTAGGATCAAGGTCTGGAACATGTGCCTCTGCCGGGTCCACTTCCATTTCATGTCGAATGAAATTGCGCAATAACGCACAACACAAGATCATTCGATTCTGTGTACGTAAGGGGTAAAAGCTTGTACTTCTCAAAACTGCCCATCTCCACTTCATTATGCCCCAAGTACGTTCAATAACATTGCGTGCTTTGGTATGTCTTTGGTTGTACAATTCTTTTGCATTTTGCGGGGCACGACTCCCTTCACACCATTCATCCAAATGATACCTTATGCTTCGGTAAGGGGCTAGAAAAACCGGACAATTCATGTAACCATTGTCACACAAATAGTATTGCCCTACATTGATAAAGGAACACATTTCAATATTATATTCACATGATGCCATTGATTAAAACTAATGGATTGCATACTCAAAGTCTAACCATTGGATACTTTAAGTCCATTTGGCCTGTTAACAGCATCACGTAACACCCTCCCATCTGCAGCAAATCCTTCCCAACCAGGCAACATGTACACAAAGTCCATATTGCGGTCAACTACGCCTAGAACATTGACACTAATTCCACCCATGCGGTTGCAATATCGTGGTTTATCAAGTAGTGGTGGTTGAACATCTATATAGGTGCCATCTAAGGCGCCGAGGCATCCCTATTTGTCAACAGACAAACTAATAAAACAATCAACCGACGAATGTAATTATGTAATTGAGGGGATATAAAAATATCAATACACAACAGCGTTACTGGATTCGTGGTAATAATGCAATTTCAATATTCATACCTTAAAATGTTTTCATCTGGCAACATTGCATTCGTCATCGACAGGCTTCAGTGTAACAAGGAGGATGAGATGTAGTTTTAACAAAGAAACGATTACAGCGTTGAAATATATATTAACTGTGTGACCCGAACGAACGTGATCAAACTTCACTATCCTATTCTTCTTGTGATGTGCCAAAACGGTTAAAAAGAAGCATACCTTCTCCTCCAATTTAACATGCTTTGAATCAGATAAACCCCCTACGTTATGTAACAAGTAGCACAATCTAGCAAATGAACCCATATCCATTCTCAAATTGTCTAGACAATCCGTGTCGTTGTTACCAGTATGTCGATAAATCCGTGAAACTTGATCAGGTATACGTTGTGCCATCACATATCTAACGATACGTTCCCTACGCGCTCTACAACCTAACCGTTCATCACTCAACAGGGCAACTATTATATTCATAAAAATTTTACAATTTGATATTATCTCCTCAACAATCAACATCACGGGTAAATATTTTGGTGTTATTTGGGCCATTGCATAGCTGCATTTGTTTAAGTAATAGGGAAAAAAAACCAATGACATTCACCAGAAACTATATTCAACATTGCTCAACATATACAACACAAAAATAGCGTACAAGACTAAATTCCTCAACATATATGACCTGAAACCATGGATCGAACACAAACCCTAATTTTTTGCAACTATAAAATTAAACAAATGCGTAAGTAATTCTTCCACAATTTTATGGTTCATATTTGCCCAAAAAAACAAACCCCCAACAACACATCTCCCTCCCCCCCCTCCCCAATGAATACATCTTCCCCTCAATTTTAAAACGCAACAAAAAAAAAATTTGTTGTCAACCTTATTCAACATATAGAACACGAAACTCAAATACAACAGTACAATCCACAACATAAATGAGCTAAAACTATCGATGGAAACTCAAACACTAATTTGTAGCAAATATAAAAAATTGAACATGTTAAGCGACAAAAAATAAGGTTTTAAACCACATACTCGCTTGGTAGGTTATTACAGATGAAAAATAAGGAAAGTCGAGCAGCAGGAGAGCCCGATCTTCAACAATGGTGGTCTGTATCTCGGTCGGTGGAGAGAAACAGAGAGAACAAGAGAAATGGGAGCTGGGGCACGAGCTGGATAGAGAGAGAGAGTGTGTGTGTGTGTGTGTGTGTGTGATTTCTAAAAATAAAGAAAAAATGAGTGTTGGTGGGTATATATATAGCAAGGGGTTATATTAGTAATTACACTACATGGCCAAGTAAACCCATGAAGTGGGTCTTCTCAAGCATGCCTCAAAAGGTGGGTTGGGATAGCAAGGGTACATGAGTTTCTGAACCGGGCCTTGGGTTTGTTGGCTAATTCTAGCCAAGCAACCAAACAATAAATTGCATGTGTCAGAATTAGCCAACCCATGTAAACCCTCCAACCAAACGACCCCTAAAGGATTCGGAGAAGGCTCGATTGGTTTGTGGGGTAGGACTTGATTGGCTATTTTTCCGATGAACAATTTTTCAATTGTTGAACCGGAGCCAAATTCGGACCTGAATAATGCAGCCCATCTTACCTATCAATTCAATCCTACAAACCAATCCATGGGGAAGGATCGAGAACCGGATTATTGGGGGGAGGTGGGGTTCTGATTACTAGAAAAAAAAATTGTACTTTTTTCAAGGATAAACTCCAATCAATTTAACATTTGATACAAAAATAATGATAAAAAGCCTTAACTAAAAAAATTACTTCTAACTTCAAATCATCTAAACAGTTAGTTATTTATAAATTTGATGGATTGATGCATGATGCTTTTTAACAACTTTATCTATCACAATATTCAACTCATATGAAAATATGAATAAATTCATGTCTAGCTTAAAGTAGTTGTCTCCACCAAGGTCCTTAGCAAACTGGTAACTAAAAGTATATATCTAATATCATTTTATTTTTTAAAACTCTCATGTGTTTGTATAATTTGCATGGTTCCAGTTGTACAGACCAGATTCATGCTTCGTGTGACGCCTAAGATATTCCACGGGGGGCGGTCGCTAGAAGTTCTTCCTTTCTCTTGCTTTTCTTAAGAGCTATAGCTAAAAGCCTATCGAAAAGAATTAATACACCAATATGCATCACTCCAAATGACTTATAACCAGCTACTTTTACAATTTCAGCAGGATCAAAAAATCAAGCCTAAATCACTGTGTTCGATTAACCGAATTCCTCAATCCTATAGTGAATGGATCCCGAAAAAGAAAATCCAGATGGAGGGTTGATCATCTTATCTATGAAGAAATAAACATAACATAACATGTTCCATTATCTTCATTAGACTAAGAAATTATGTTACTCCGGCCACCCGACCCCTTCATCTACTCCATTCTAGCCCTACAAGATGAAAAAGAGTATACCCCTTTTATTTCGAGGCTCGGTGCTGAACATCAAATAAAAGAATGCATAACTTAAAAAAAGTAAGAGGTTCATGTGAAGGATGAATGTCAAAGAAATAAATAATTCGAATCTATAATTAGGATAGTTTCAGATAGTAAGTATTATGTTGTTGTTCATCCTTAATTAGATTGCCAGAGAAAGCTTATTTACGTGCCCTAGCTCTATTTTTTTCCTAACTTTATGTCTGCTGAAAACCTCAAAGTTAGGGAATCACAAAATTCCATGGCGTGTAAACCATTCCATACACTCATATCTGGATACCGAGAATAGTAACTCACAAAAAGCATATCTGAATTCAAAAAGGAAGTATGTCTGATTCCGTAACTGTGTTTGATCGAACAAAATCAAATAATTCCTTCAAGAGTCCAAGTGTGGCTGCGACGAGCGGAAAGTGGTTTCAGAGGTGTGACGCGAAATGGAGAGAGAGCATCCCTAGGGTTGACGCCAGCACAGAGTCTGGCAGTGGCTCGTCGGTCGGATGTAGCCATGGTTCAAAGTCGCGGTATCGATGATAATATCGAAGGGTGCTGTTCCATATCGGTCGCGGCGTATCGGGATATCATCAGACAAAAATTAGTAAAATTAAAGAAAAATGTAAATAACACAAATTGCTAGTTTTTAATACATATTAAATCACAATAAGCAAAAAATCACAAAAGAATAATAACAACAACAACAACAACGACGACAACAACAAGAGTCCCTTTATTGTAAACACATTTCTGATAAATTTGCTCCCAACTTCCAAATTCCAATTGCCTAATACTTTGATATTTATCTGATATAATTTCTGGGAATGGAACGTGGTGAGCGACTTAAATATATTCATGAACAGATGCCTATATATAAGTGCTCAACATATAGAATTTACCTTGATGCATATCACAATTTGCAGCTGGCAACAAGTTCATATCATCAGAATTCAAGCACGTGTCCAATACCTCCCATCCACTCCCCAATCCGAGGAAACCTAATTCATCATCATTTATAAAGCGAGTCGACTCAGTTGAAGGGTTTTTGAGGAAGCGGAGGGCTCGAGCGAGGTCCTTCTTCTTAACTGCTTCTTCATATTTTTGCCAATTGCAAGCTTTCCGATCTGTAATCATCTCTGTTCTGCCGGTATCGTTGATATCATCGGAAAATCGGCCGATATTATCGGCAGATATCCGATAATATTGGCGATACCATGCCCAGACGGTAACAAACCATATCGCCGGATTTTATCAGATCGGAGGGGTCCGATCCAGCTACGTATCGGTCGATATCATTGTTAGGAATGGTAGCACCCGAGCACGAAGAATAATCAAGAAATAAGAAAAACAAGCCTAAACATGAAGATAAACAACACGAGGATTTTAACGTGGTTCGGCATAATTGCCTACGTCCACGGACCAACCAAGACTACATCTTTATTGATTGTGTGAAGAGAGATCCTTTACAAGGGTAGAGAGTGTATTGCCCCGAAAGAAAAAACCTCACAAGTGTTTCCCGTGTAGCACAATTTGTATCTACCACAAATTGTTTTCCCTAGTATACACTACACTTTTCCTAGTATATACTACACTACACACACTTTGCTCTCTACATTTTTTCTCTCAGTTTGGGATGCATGAAGTGTAGGAAATTCACTCCTATTTATAGGAGTAATTCTACCTACCAAAACTCTTTTTGGTTTCATCTATCAAACAACCTTTTGGTTTCACCTACCAAACAACTCTTGGTTCCACCTACCAAACAACCCTTGGTTCCACCTACCAAAACTCTTCCTTTTGATAATTTGATTTGTCTCCACACTTATATCCCATCAATCTCCCACTTGGAGACCAAACTCAAAGTTGAAGACACAATCCCTTCTTCCCGATCATTCCTTCACTTTTTCCAAGTGAACCTCAATCTAGTCGTTCACATCCCCAAATCCAATGGAGATCAAAAATCCGAGACATCTCCATGTCTCATCAATCCATCCGTCCCCAGTGCTCCCACTAGACGGACTCACATTTTGAACGATGTTCCCCTTCTTTGAACCTCCGCCACTACCCTATTCCTTTTGGTGATCAACTAACTCCTGAATACCGTGACTTATCCATCTCGGTCCAACTGACCCTTGGATATAGGTTACTCCTAAGATCCGGAACACATCTCACAACCCCGCAACTTTCGTTGCCATCCTCCCCACAAGAGGATAACCACCTTGGTCAAGCCGTCTCGCAACACCCTTACACCAAGGACTTTCCACCTTGGTCAACCTGTCTCGCGACACCCTTACACCAAGGACTTTCCGCTTTGGTCAACCTGTCTCACGACATCCTTACACCAAAGACTTTCCACCTTGGTCAACCTGTCTTGCGACACCCTTACACCAAGGACTTTCCATTGACTATCTCGGATCTTCCCTCATATCTGCTCCCTGCCAACTGTATGAGCTATTTCTTGATCCTCCCGCCAATACTTTTGGTTTTTCAATGGCAACTCAGATCCCCCACATATCTGCTTAATGCTCCCACTGCACTAGTTATGTCCGATCCATCTGAAACAAAACCCCGGCTCCGCGAATCTGCCTACCCGGCTCCGCGAATCTGCCCCGGCTCCGCGAATCTGCCTACCCGGCTCCGCGAATCTGCCCCGGCTCCGTGAATCTGCCCCGGCTCCGCGTTCTGCCCCGACTTCGTGAATCTGCCTACCCGGCTCCGCGAATCTGCCCCGGCTCCGCGAATCTGCCTACCCGGCTCCGCGTTCTGCCCCGGCTCCGTGAATCTGCCTACCCGACTCCGCGTTCTGCCCCGTCTCCGCGAATCTGCCTACCAGGCTCCGCGAATCTGCCCCGGCTCCGCGAATCTGCCTACCAGGCTCCGCGAATCTGCCTATCCGGCTCCACGGTCAACCCCTCTTGGCCTCGTTTCTAGCCTTCATGGTTTGTCCACGTGGTCATGCCTCCGTAACTCTGTCTCCCCGGTCCCTGGCTTGCTCGTTCTTCTGCCCTCTTGGCAACACGAGTCTGGCCCCTTGACCTCCGGCTATACGGATTTGCTTTTGGCTCTGTAACTCCGCCTCCCCGGTCCCTGGCTTGCTCGTTTTTTCGCCCTCTTAGCAACACGAGTCTGGCCCCTTGACCTCCGGCTATACGGATCTGCTCCTAGCAATGCAACTGCTCCCACTGGCTTCATGTCTACCCAACCTGGCAACATAAACCTGCCTCCACTGCTGCAAATCTGCCCCTGCATCTGGCACCACGATTTTCCAACGTTTTCTCGTTAACGTTCAACGGGATAACTCTTCTTTAGTTGACGATCTACCCGATCTCAACCTCCTCCATCATCTTCTCCGGCTTCACCACGACCTCAATTCGTGCTCCTCTGCAACAAATTCGTCGAGTTTGATTATTCTTCCATCTCCTACCATCGTCCCACGACAAAATCCCTGTTTAGCCAAAAAAACACTTCCCCATAGATCTAGATCTAAGACGTCTCCTAAATCTACAAACCTATGGCTCTAATACCAGTTGTTAGGAATGGTAGCACCCGAGCACGAAGAATAATCAAGAAACAAGAAAAACAAGCCTAAACATGAAGATAAACAACACGAGTCTTTTAACGTGGTTCGGCATAATTGCCTACGTCCACGGACCAACCAAGACTACATCTTTATTGATTGTATGAAGAGAGATCCTTTACAAGGGTAGAGAGTGTATTGCCCCGAAAGAAAAAACCTCACAAGTGTTTCCCGTGTAGCACAATTTGTATCTACCACAAATTATTTTCCCTAGTATACACTACACTTTTCCTAGTATATACTACACTACACACACTTTGCTCTCTACATTTTTTCTCTCAGTTTGGGATGCATGAAGTGAAGGAAATTCACTCCTATTTATAGGAGTAATTCTACCTACCAAAACTTCTTTTGGTTTCATCTACCAAACAACCTTTTGGTTTCACCTACCAAACAACTCTTGGTTCCACCTACCAAACAACCCTTGGTTCCACCTACCAAAACTCTTCCTTTTGATAATTTGATTTGTCTCCACACTTATATCCCATCAATCATCGGATATCGGCCGATACTTTAAACCATGGATGTAGCGGCGGAGCGCAGGATTGACCTGACGGTGAAGGTGGCTATGGCGGATGCACAAGTGAAGTATAGACAGATCGTATGCGCTGAGGAACGGGGTTAGGGTAGAATTGGTGGAACAATGGGGTGTTTAGGGAAAAATCTAGGAAAAATTATTGTTTGGTGGAATATGAAGTAATTATAATTCTTATCTATTTATAATAAAATACAACCTCTGATACCATCCAAATAAGTGCACATGTGGATGACCTAATTGAGCTCAATTTCGCCACGTAAGCAAAATTGAATAAATATACATATACATTAAATTTAAATAAAAAAAACAATCTAACAATTTCATATCTTTTCCGATAAGATAATAACTAATAGATTTCTTCATTCCAAATTCCAAATTTCAAATTTCAAATTTCAAAATAATAACTAAAGAATATGGTTATAAGAAGATTTAGGCAGAAATTGAAAAAAGATATGATTTACACGACAATTTACCGTGAAATTAGATATATAGAATTTTGAGCTTCCTTTTTAATTTGAAATAAGATATTCCTGGTTTTTTTTAAAAAGAAATAAGATATTCCTATAAATTAGGAATTAATTAGTTGTTAATATCCAACTAAGTAAATCAAATTTCTAAAAAATCTCCGTTTCAAAAATCAAATATCCTATGAAGAACTATTAATGAACAGTACATCGTATTAGGAACTTAAATTCGTGAAATTTTGCAAAACAAAAAAAACACATAACAATAGGCTGTTGATAATGCCAAAGCCAAAAATCCTCTTGCCAGAGCAAAGCTTTTAAAATGCCACTTTTAACCTTCATATTCAAAGAACAATATCCAATTATCACATTATTTTCTAATATAATCTTTCGAAGTTATTCTCTCTTTTACATATATATTTTAAGAAACAAAGAAGTCAAATCTCTCTTGCATTCATGAAGATGATTTTTTTCTTCATCCTTTTTTTTTAAATCAACGCCCACCAACTTTGTTTTATTTATTAAATTAATTTTTAATCATAATGGATCAATAAACACAACTATTAATATATATCTACAATATATAGCCTATTAGTAGCTTTATGACTACAACTAAATTTTCAAGACAATAATTCATTAAATGTATAACTCCTTTATAATTTTATCAAAATAATCTATACAAAGAATTATCGTGAACAACAACAAGAATCACGTTAATTTATTAATACGTGACGTCATATCCTTTTTTTAGGGTCGGATCTGGTCTGATATAGTCCTTAATCAATATCTATTAACTGATTAATTTGTATTATAAAATAAATAATATTCTTTTTAAATTTCCGTTGAAAGAAAATTTATTTGTAAGTATTATTATGGTCTTTTATTTTTAGGCTGAGATGATTCTTGCATAAGTAATTCTCTTAAAATTATATTCTTTAGTGCCAGTTTGGAGCCATCTATATATTTTCAATGTAATAAATAACTGGCATGAATTATATATATTACTAATTCTTTATTTAATATTCTAGTAGAAAATACTTTTAGACTGATTTAACCTATTATCATGAACGAAACTAAATTGTTCCATATATGAAGAAAATAAGTTACTTGAATATTTTCTTGCCCATAGGATAAGATTTACGTGGAGTTTTTCATTAATTTTTCTTAATAATTTCCAATATATAGAATGGAACTTAAAAGAATTGAAAACAGGGAAAAAATGTAAAATATATATAATTAAATGAAAAAAAATTTTAGAAGAAATAATTAAATGAAAATTGACGCATTTTTTAGGGAACCAAAAATTGAGAGTGATTTGGAAATTGGCACGCATGACTGTAGCTAATTATTAATCACAGTCAAGGCATTTAAGGGATTGAATAATTAATTATGGAATTGATTGGTAACTAGTTTAATGACCAATGAACGGGGGGCATTGTAGACATTCTAACCATATGGAATTGATTAGTAACTAGTTTAATGACCAATGAACGGGGCATAGTAGACATTCTAACCATTTTGCTCTGGCAGGAGGGTTCTTGTTCTGGCATTATCAACAGCCGTAACAATATCATATAGTTTTGCAGAAGCTTCTCATTTTCTTCTCTCAAATATAATCCGTTTTTTCTCTTAAATATAATCCGTTTTTTCTTTTACCAATTCAAAAGATATGGTTGAAGACATGAGAAGCTAGCACATGTATATTTTCTTCATTTATTATGAAAGGTGAGACCAATGTGCTTTTTTTCCTGCGGCAATATATTTTTTATATATTTAATTTCTTCTCATACTTTATTTCATGACGTTTTGAAAGTTCTTTTGTAATGAATCTCGAAAACAAATCCCTTTTTTCTTTGTTTATGATGTTTCATCTGTGTTTGTTTTTCAAAAGTTTTCTTGATTAATTTGTTTTATTTGTTGTTCAATCTTTGATTTTTTTAGTTTATTTTTGTGTTCATTATGGAAGAAATTCATGAATGACAATTAGGAGTAATTTGATTTTTACTTATTAAAAAATTGCAAAACCTGCAGATTTCTAAATAACAAAAATGTTGACATGCCTTCTTTATGCTTCAATCCTCATTCATATTTCTTTTCTCACGTCGATAGGTTTACTTTCCAAGCAATTCAATTTTTAAGTTACTGATAAATTTATGAACCCATATTTTACAATATTTATAAGTGTTTACTTCGCATTTTTTTATATTTTATTCTTTTATGGTTCTGTCAATACAATTTTAAAGGCATTCCTTTACATTCTTTTGGTTTAACTTTTTTTTCTGTTTTTTAATTTTCTATTCATATGATTTATACTTTTTTTCTTGAATTTTAGACTCTATAAACCCAAGGATTCATTAGGATACTCATGAATGATGTCTTTTTATTATTATTATTTTGAATGTTATGTTTTCTTATAAAACAAGGAAAAATTTCTCTATCAATGAACAATAGTCTATTTCATGAATGAGTCCATAAATCTCTCATACGACCTTGATACATTTCATATTATCTTTGGCAATTCAAAATTATTATCATTATGATTTAAAAGTCTCTCTCTCTCTCTCTCTCTCTCTCTCTCTCTCTCTCTCTCTCTCTCTCTCTCTCTCTCTCTCTCTCTCTCTCTCTCTCTCTCTCTCTCTCTCTCTCTCTCTCTCTCTTCTAAGTCAATTTTGTGAATGCTAATAAGTGTTTCATATGAACTTGAAGAAATTAATTTATCTTTGATATGTTTTGAAATTGTTTGGATTTGATTTAACTCTCTCTTTGTTTTCCCATTACTTCATTCTTTTCCCATTACTTCATTCTTTTCAATCTTTTATTGATTTAGTTTTTCATTACACATGGATTTATTAAGTTTTTTAATCTCATTTTTCTTATTTCACCGTCCTCTCAAATTATTTATTTTTTTATTTCTCAACTTTGAAACATCTCTTTTATTTCCAAAACATGTTGGTATTGAATTTATCATCATTTTTGACTTATAGGAAGGAAAAATTAAACAAACAATATTTTTGTTTGGACCATGTATTGTGTATGCATCAGTTTTACACATTTTTTAAAATTATTTTGATATGCACTTATAATTTAATTTTGGGAATCTTTCTTTTAATATTATATTGGGTGTTGAATTTATTAACATTTCTTTGATGTTATTTTCTTTTCCACTTTATTTATTCTTTTGGGTAATTGTGAACATATATAGTCATTTTGTTCTTCAATAATCAATTTTTCGTTAATATGTTTCATTCTTTTTTCAATTTTTCTATTTGTAGATTTTGAAGAAATAATATATTTTTTCCTCAAATTGATAACAACTTTGATTGTTTCGTTTTTCTTTTTATCCATCGTATTTAGTAATATTATTTTATAGGGCATTATTATATCTCATGGTTTAATTTTTTAATTAGTTTTCCTCTGATTGTTTCATTTTATGGTATTATAGATCTGCTACAAAAGTATCCTTTTGTGGATAACCTAAATACAAATTTTTATTGTTTTTTGAATCGTTTAAGTTGTGCTTCAATATTTTGAGATGTTTTTTTTAAAAAAAATTATTGCTTTGGCAGTCTCCATTATTTCTTTGAGGTAAAAAGCAATATTATATAACTTATCGATTAGGATAAATTGTCTAACAAAGCATTCGAGGTCAGTAAAGGAAGACCAAGAGCTAAATCTTGATCTAATGTAGTGGCCTTCGTAATGAAATGAACAGTTCGGTCTCAAGAACCTCCAGATTAAGAAATAAAAAAACTAGAGAAAGAAACTATATTTTTATGAGTTTGTGATTTTTAACCTTTCTTGAATATATATCATCAATTTTCATTTAAATATTTAAAGCAAACATAATCCTAATGAAATCTACTATTATGTAATCAGTATCCAATTTCCAAATTTCAAAAAATATTCAAACCAAGATTTCAGTTCATGAAATTTAGAGATTTATGATATTCAAATTTAAAAGTAGATACTATACATGTACTATTTATAGATGAATAATTCTCTTTATTTTCATTATCACGTTTCTTTTTTTTTTTGACGAATTTCATTATCACATTTCAAAAACACAAATTATGGAGAACTCAACTCACCAGACAACTTATCAACCCATTAAAGTTTATTCCAGTGGCTTAAATGATGTACTATTATCGCATAATCGAAGTTTGTTAATTGAGTATATGGAGGTGAATATTACTATATTTATCAAGTTCTTTTTGTAATTTTTTTCCCATTCTTTTCATTGAGTATATAGAACTTTTACATATATTTTTCTGCAGGAATCTAACAATACAACTCATGTATATGTGGTGGACTTAAATGTTTAGAGAATTATGCTATTGAAGAGTGATAAGTTTCGAACTTGATTTTTTAATTTGAAGTTCAGAGCCTTTTTTTAATCTTTTACTGATGAAGAATTCCAAATGAGAATCCACTTGCATTTAATCTGTTTCTTAATTCCTTTTAGAATCTATTTCATGTTATCTTTTTTCTATGTATTACAATGTCATGCAACTCTAATAATGCGATTATTATAGACTTGCTTTTTGTAATCTATATCATCCAAATAAGCCCAAATGTGAATGGCGACAGAAGAAGTTAGAATTATGTATTTCCTACTATCATTCATTTTATCTATTCCAACCCTTTTTATGAGATTACAAAATAGTAATGTAAATTGCTATAATCATAGTGATTGATATGACGAATTATATTGCTTTCTTTATGATTTTAATATTTCTAATATACGAAAGCTTTTCTTGCTTTTTAGTGTGTAAAGTATCTGATACAAAGTACAATTAGAAAATATTTTACTTTATTAATTCATGTTATGTTTTGGTGCACACTATTTTGAAGTTTTTATTCGGTACCATGTGCAACAATAATAGATAATTATTTTGATTGTTGTAGTGCACAAGCACTATATAGACACAAGTTGTTCATTATTTATTTGTATATGTTTGTTTTACTAATTTATCAATCATGCATTGTATTTTTAAATATAAATTAATATGATCTAATGTTTATATAAAAAGATTTTTTTATAATAATCATTAAAATTGAATTAAATATTTTAATCTTAAAAATTATAAATAAATAATCTATGTAATGATAAATATATACATTTTTTTAGATTATTAATCTATATATAATTAGTATCTCGTGCCTTGGCATGGGGTTACAACTAGTTAGTAATTATAATTAGGGAGAAGGGACTCTTAAACTTTACAAATTACTAAAATAGTAAATTCAATGCAAAATCATATTTGTGCCACCTATTTCATCTTTTTTTTTAATTATCCATATTTTGCATTTATTAATTTTTCGCTCATCACAAATGAAGTTTTAACTTTTTTTTCCTTATAAAGCTACCCCATAAACTTATAAAAAAAATGCAAGTAATATTCTATTGTATGTCTGAAATAAAATTACAACAGTTAGAAATACTTTAAGATAATTGAAAATTACATCACATAAAGTTTTTAATTTCATTTACAAGTAACAACTTCAAAAGTTGCAATCATGTAACAAGAAATAAGAGATTAAGAAAATATTAGATAGTATATCAAACTATGCAGTTATGATATTTTAAGGGAAAATCGGTGGAAAATCCCTAATCACTATACAAACTCATTGTTTAGTCCCTTCCCATGTTTTCAAAGGATTCAGCCCCTATTTGAAGATAAAACGTTGTTCTAACTCCCTAATACGAGTGAAAAGTGTGAAATACCCCTAAAGGGCCTTTTAATTATACGCTGCCATTTCTCTTCCAGTTTCATCCACAAAAGCCCCGCTCTTTTCACTTCCCAGTTGAAACTGCAAGCAATCTTCTTCTATTCATCCTCTTCGTCGCCTCTCTTCACGCCAGAGTTCCGTCATCAAACTTCTTCGTCCGAGATTTAGTCTCGTCTTTCTTCCCATAGCTCTATCATTGTCTCTCTTCCTACATTTCTGCAATTATTGAAGGTAAATTTTGATTTCAAGTTTAAAAATTCTTCATTTTGGTTATTTTGATACTACAGTTTAGGAATGTTAATACTTCAAACATCTTTGCGCACAATTTTATCAATGTGCACGGTGATATAAACAAAACCACAATTTAATTTCGAAAACCTTAGTTTTTCTCTATTTTGGTCTTATAAATAGCCTAAAATTAGTATTGTAGCTGATTGGACGCCAATTTGATGATCTCGCATCACTTTAACATACGTCATTTTGGTTATCCGATACTTGAATTTAGGGGTGTTCATACGTCAAACAAATTTTGGGTACAATTTTGTGAATGTATACTGCAATTGAAACAAATTCCCAATTTAATTTTGAAAACCCTAATTTAATTATTCTCTGTTTTGGTCTTACAAACAACCTAAAAATTAGTAGTTGTAGCCAATTAGATGCCAATTTGATGATCTCACATCAATTTTATCATACGTCATTTTGGTTATCTGATACTTCAATTTAGAGGTGTTTATACCTCAAACAAATTTGGGCACAGTTTTGTGAATGAACACTGTAATTGAAACAAAACCCAATTTAATTTTGAAAACCCTAAATTTAATTATTCTCAGTTTTGGTCTCAGTAATTCATCTCAATACTATAAGTATGTCATTTATTTGGCGAGTAATGTATGATTACTTCTCTATGCTTTGCTTAATACGACATTAATATGATGGCTAATTCATGATGGTTAATGACATACAGCTAGTCTAATACTTTATATGATGTTTATCCATACTGAATGTCTGTTAAATCATACTTGAGCAGCTTTATATAAATATTGTAATAGTCTTCATTGTTTTTATACAGAGGGCTAAGAAATCTGAGGTTGTAAGCAATGCAGCATCCACTTCTACAACGAATTCACCCAAGTGTATCACAAATAAACGCAGGATAGAACTCCAAACCCAGTGTTTTCCTACTTACGTTCCTAATATCATGGAGAAGACATGAAGGCGGAGCACCAGATTCTCTTACAAAGAACTCTTTTTGCATCATATCTGGACATGCATCATCTAGGCATATCCATGAAACGAATGCTAGTAGATGTTGCAAGTTTCGATGAAGAAGTCGGGGCCTTCTCGGTGGGAAAAAATATCACTATCACATTCTCCTCCGCCGAGTTCTCGCTTGTTATCGGACTACACGAAGTTGGTGCACATGTTAATTTAAACATTGGAGCCCGGAGCGAGATATTGAACCGACTCTTCCCGGATAAGAAGGTTGAGTTGATTACTCGGGATTTGCTTGTAGAAAAATCGAGTATTTTTGTAAATAGGAGTTCGGAAAAGGATATTGAAGATTTTGTCCGGCTTTTGTTCTTTTCCTATTTTGTTCTTTTGGTAAAAGTAACTATTAGCACCTTACAGGAAAAGGAAAAAAAATCAGGCTATGTCGGGGGGTACACTGTCAGCTTGATGGTAAGCATGTTTGTGCTAATATATTCAGTAGTTTGATTCAATAATTATTCTCACAATGTTTTACAAATTGTAGGCTTGGTTCTATGAGAACCCCTCGTTAGGGATGCAAGAACGGGTGAGTATGTTACCCCGGTTGTTCCGGTGGGTTGTAGACGAGAGGTTCCATAGTATCGACTCTTCCGACACTATCCTGACCAGCCTTCCCTTGCATGAAGTAATGTTTTTAGTTATTTGATGTTTCCTTGGCTATTCCTTAAAAATCTCAAACAACGAACAATGGTTTCCCAGATAGCGCCTTATAGGAAAGGGGGAAAAAAATTAGGCTACGTCGAGGGGTGCGTTGTCAGCTTGATGGTAAGCATGTTTTGTGCTAATATATTCAGTATTTTGATTCAATAATTATTCTCACAATGTTTTACAAATCGTACGCTTGGTTCTATGAGCACGTACCCTTGTTAGGGATACAGGAACGGGTGAGTATGTTACCTTGGTTGTTCCGGTGGGTTGTAGACAAGAAGTTCCATAGTATCGACTCTTCCGACACTATCCTGACCAGCCTTCCCTTGTGTGAAGTGATGTTTTTAGTTATTTTATGTTTCCTTGGCTATTCCTTAAAAATCTCAAATAACTAACAAAGTTCTAATTTTTGTTCTTGTCATCAAGTTTATCCGATCATACCCTATAATGCCGAAAGAAGATTTATCTAGGCAATGCAATACCGAATTAAGGTAAATTAGCATTGAAAGTTTATGCATTAAGATTCATTCTTAATGAGTTTATGTACTAATAATTTGTCTATGCAGAGGTCATTTGGCAGCAACAGTGAGCCTGACGCCTTGATCTATCGCATTGAGAGATTAGAGGTGGAGTTGAAGGTAAAGGTGGAAGAAAATGAGGCTTTGAAGAAAAAAAATTTATTTGGAGAATGGGCCGAAGGAGGAGGATGAAGAGGCTGATGAGACTGACGATGAGGAAAAAGATAGGAAGGAGGCTGAGGAAGAGGCTGAAAGACCCGATCCCCTACACACGAACACGATGAGCCATGCAGAGCATCAAGGTGAGGGGGCTTAAAATCAAGATGGTGCCTCACAAACTTCCATTGTACAGGAAGATGTGGCTCAAGTGATGAAGAGAGTAAGGAAAAAGAATCAAGATCAAGAAGACTTCATGACACCTCCAAGCACCCCACCAAGGTCGACAAAAAGGGGGAGATCGGTGCGACAAAGAGGAGCATGACAATTGTATATTTTTATTTTAAACAATGTTGGATGTGGAATGATGATGGATAATTTATTTTTCTTTTTCTTTTTTGATGGATAGCTGTTGTTTTTTACTGTTTATATTTTAATTTTATGTATATATTTTGTACCTTTTAGTTTACTTAAGGTCTATAAAAATTCCAGACTTACATAAAAATACTTCATATATCTCAATTGATATGCATTCATACGTCGATATTAAGTACTAATACGTCATATTAAGTGTACTTATACGTCGATTGATAGATAATAATATGTTAATTGACTAGACGTCAATTTGAATGTACTAATACGTCATATTAAATGTATTATTACGTCAATTGATAGATAACCATACGTCAATTTTCAGAAAATAATACCTCAATTGACTTGCAACCATACGTCAACGTTATGTATTAACACGTCATATTAGGTGTACCTATACGTCGATTGATATACAATAATATGCCAATTGACTTGCATTCATAAGTCAATTTAAATGTACTAATACGTCATATTAAATGTATTATTACGTCAATTGATAGACAACCATACGTCGACTTCTAGAAAATAATACCTCAATTGACTTGCAACCATAAATCAATATTATGTATTAATATGTCATATTAAGTGTACCTATATGACACGCTAAAAGCTAACGTGCTATGATAGCAAGTGCACTAGACGTGTGTAGTAATAAGTGGACAAAAAGTCCGGGTTGTCGAACCACAAGGACTTGAATTCTAGTTAATGATTTTCGATAAAAGAAAAGACAATTAAAGTAAAGAGCAAGAAAAAGATTAAACAAACGAAGAACCAAAGAGAAACGGACTATAGATTAATCTCACGTATGATAAAATGACTAAGGCACATGCTACAACCGAATCTACTCGTCAATATATATGAGCTACTTTTCGAATTATTAGACTCCTATTGCTTTGGTGGAAACTCCTAAATTAACTATTACCCGATGTCTCGGCACATAATAATCCTATGATTAATTGACGGTTCTCTAAATATGTCTATCCGAGAATCTAATCAAAAATCACGCATTAACGTTCTAGAGCTTCCCCGAACGAATCCGGCTAACAACACCCGGGAATCTTTACCTATTTCTAGGGCAATCCCTCATTTGTTTCGGATGATGTGTTAATTCTCTTGCACCCTAATCTATTTTCTCTCGAACAACTAGATTAGGCAAGATAGCAAGCATATGGTGATCAAACACATGATTGGAATAAAAGCATAGAATTAACACACAAAGCAATAGGAGAATTAATACAAAGAGCAACTTCACATATATTGATTCATAAATTTGGCCTTCACATGGCCTTAGTTCTACAATATTAGCCTCTCATCAAAGCCTTAAGAAAATCTAATACAAACATATACATACTCATGGAAATAAACATGTAAATGCAAATAATTAAAACTCCCTCAATTGATTGATGATGGATCTTTGCTCTTGATCTTCAATCCTTAGCTCCTCTCTCTTTGTTCCCCTCCAAAAGTGATGAAGAAAATGGTGATGAATGATGATGAGTGAAAAGTGATGGCCAAAATGCCTCTCTCTCCCTCTCCTCCCAGATGTCTTCCGTCCAATTGTGCTCAAATATCCTTAAGAAGACCACCAAAATCAGCTCCTCATGTGTATGTCCCCCCTAGTGTCCCCTCCACTACTCTTAAAGTGAGTAGTATAAAATTCCCTAAAGTAGATCTAGTAAGAAACATACTTATGACATCCCCCCCATACATGTGATGACCTCTTGGCTTTAAATGTTCCATTCCCCCATCAAATGATGATCTTTTGGCTGAAAGGAATCAAATCTCGGATGTGGCCACGCCTAGGCGCGGGATTTATGGCGCTCGGGCGCCCAAATCAGAATGTTGGGAGTATTTGCCTCTATCTGGCGCAGTAATTGTATTTCCTTCATAACTCTCTCCACAAAACTCCGATTTGGATGATTAAAGTCCTCATTTGAAGCTAACACATAGTTCTACAACTTTGTAGAAGGAAACTTCATCCAATTCAGTCTCTAAAAATAAGAAAATATCGCTCGAACGTGGAAACTGGTGCAGATACGGCGCCCAGGCGTGGGCAAGATGGCGCCTAGGCGTAGGGGTGCATAGCAATTTGGCCTAAACTTGTTTTATACGTCATTTTTCATCCCGTTCTTTGATTGTATCCATTTAAGACCTGAAATCACTTAATGCACGAATTAAACGCACATGTGGCAAGAATCAAGCGATAAATGAACCTAAGACATAAATGCAAAGGGGCTTAAAAACACGTAAAAATGCCTCTTATCAACACCCCCACACTTATCAATTGCTCGTCCTCGAGCAATAAGAGTTCTAAGATAAGGAAACATCATCAATCAAAGAGAGAGATAAAAAGAAAACTACCTAACTCACTTTCGTGGAGTAAACGGTTGCATTTAGCGAATGCAACAAGCCTTTGAACCATTGAGTTACCTCAAAGGACGAGTTATAGTCTCGTGAGGGTTTGCAGACGATATACCCACAAAATCGAAAGATTTTCAACCCCGATCACTCAACGTAAATTACAATGATTAATAGCACACAATGGTATGAATTCATCTGTTTAAGCTCATATTACAAATATATACACATCACACATTTGCTCATGTTACGCCTTAACATTGAAAAGATCATCCTAAGGGTGTAGTGTAATAAATCTCAAGTATTATAGTCAAGTGGCATTCTTACCACTTTTCAAACATTAACCCCATATTTATCAACTTTTGATTATTCACATGGTACGAGAATTGAATACAACTTCATAGCCACTTAAAAATTTATCACTTCATTCCACTTTCGGATTTATCTTATGCACTTTCAACTCGAAACATTAGAGGCTAGACCATGTGCAATGTTTGATCCTCTTAGGCTTTCTATGACACCCGTGTAACGAGTTTTAGGCCAATAATTCCTAAACCATATGGCTTTAGGGTATCAAATGTGGAGACATTCCTAAGGGCTTAATCACTCGAGTGTCAAAGGCCACAAAATCAAACTAGGTCCTTATTCACTTAACACTTGCATTGGCTTGAGCTTAGCTCAAATTAGCAAAATAGTACAGTATTCTAGGCATGGTGCTCTTCGCCCCCAGTATCTATTAAGCCTGACTTTTTTCAGTCATACCAATGTTCAACCTCTTTTTATTATTATTAAGCACACGAAGTTAACGTTCTCAACTCATAACACATGTGAAAATTCTAAGTTGATATTTCCGGGATCAAGCCTTTAAGTGTTTCAAAATGATTGCCCACTCAACTCCTCTACTTTCGATTTAGGTGCATATGTGAATCATCTTAAGGTTAATCTAGTCTAGTTAGGATCCCATAAGCAAGGAACGATGTGTATAGCCATTAAAAACCAAATTGATAGAGAAAACATACCATGTATTCAAATTAACCATACTCAATGCCTCAAGTGAAGGGTTGAAATTCTATCCAAAAAAATAAATTAAAATTGCACACATTTCACATGTAGAGGTACAGCACCCCCCAAACTTGACCAAACTTGGACCGAAATATGTAAAACATGAATCAACATGACTATAATGGATCTAGTATACCCCCCACACTTATCATGAACATTGTCCCCAATGTTTGAAAAAGAAAAGGGCAAAGTACACGTCACCATAGGGAAGCTGAAAAGCAAACCCGAGTCCACTTAAGGCAATCAAGTCCACGGATGGCAATCACTGTGTCGATCACTACATAGGTAAACAAATGCTAGCCATACAGAGCATCAAACATTGGATAGAATAGAATAAAACAAAACGAGATAAACAAAAAAAAAAAATGAGAAACATGCATGGAAGGAAAACATCAAGCATCCAAACATAAAACATAAAATATCCAACATCCCAACAAAAGATATCCAAAAAATAAAAAGAAACATGCATGGAAATAAAACAAGATAAGCCTAATCGGTGGTGCCAAAACGGTCAATGTAATCCTCATCCTCGCCGCCGAGATCATCCAAATCAATCAACGGGCTACCCTCATCATTATGAGCCTCATCATCACCTCCGTCAGGAACGAGAGCACCTGACTCGTGCATATCTGCGGGCTGCTGAGGCGGGGGGTGCGGGTAAGGTGGAGGAGCAGAATAATCAAACGGCCCCCAACCGACAAAAACATCATGCTCTACAAAAAGCTGACGGAAATAAGCACAAGTGTCGGACATGACCACCCTCATCTCATCTCGCAACTCCTCCCTCAATTCATCCTTTAATTGTCTAATGGCGGCGGCATCCATAGGTGGAAACTGTGGGGAGCTAGTAGACTGGGATGAAGACGGGCGAGGCCTCTTTGAAGTAGCTGGTGGTGGAGGAGCCTGGGAGTCGTCATCTACCACGGTGAGATAAGAACCAGGAAGCTCAGTACGCTCCAAAGGAAATGTGGGAACCTTAGCCGCCTTGCATAAAGCTGTGATCAGTGACGGGAGAATGATGGGAATCTTCCGAGTGGGACCTTCTCCCTTTTGCTTAGCCAATTCTTTGTTAATCAATGGCCCTAACTCATTCTTCAACTTCCTAAAGTGGTCCGTCAAAAACTTGTGGATTACCCGGGCAAAGTCCACAGCTTTCTTGGACATAATAGCGTAGATGAGGGTGGCCCGTTCCTTGTTTGCCTCTGATCGATTGGTACTCGGCATTAAATTGAATCGGATGAAGTCGAGCCAGAAAGCAGCCTCGGGTAATAGAGCCCTACGGGGGACATGAGCTTCTCCGGGTACCCATTCCCACCCCTCTCGGCCAATAACCTGCAAAATATCCGACAGGCTAACTCGGAGGCGCCCTGCATTGTAAAGAGTGGTGAACTCGCATGTCTGAGGGGTCGGGGTGCCTATGCTCTCCCTAATCTGTCTCAACTCATAATTGACATGTTTGCCCCGGACCAAAAGGGTAGTCCCCAGCCATCCTCGTGTCTCAATCTCATCATAAACCCCGGAGCTGAAGAATTCCAGAACCCAAGGAAGATGAATGGCCTCGGGCTTTTGACAGAAAAACTGTAAGCGATGAAATTGTATCAATTCGTGCACAGAGGGCTGTCCCCGGGTGGTTAAATAGTGCTCCTTAATAAGGGTGTGGGGGGTGCTCAAACTCTGACACATAATTTGGACTTGGGGGTTTTCAAAACGGGTATTATCGGGAGTCTCGGGCTCATTAGAGGAACCCTCACCCACTTTTTTCTTACCCTTGGACGGTCTGTTGGTAGTTCTCGTCATTTGCAACAACAATTATCAACTTCTTAACTACTCAAATCAACCCAAATGCAACCAACCAAATACAACAATCTTCAACGCCCAACACACACCAAAATCAGAGCAACCCACACTTGGCAACAATCCACAAATTCAATTTCAACCCACAAATTGATAACAACCCACGGATTTAGCAACAATAGACCATCCAATTCAACAACATCAACCCCCAATTTTTGATTACAACCCACAAATTCAATTTCAACCCACAAATTCAATTTCAAGCTCTCAAATGCAATAACAACAAAAAATTCAATCTACAATCGGCCAATGCCCCAATTAATCCTCAATATATAACGCAAGGCACCTACTCGTCGGCTATGAATCGGAAATGGAAGAAAGGTAAAGCCAAAACTCACCTTTTATCCCCAAAATTTTCGCACCGAGTCGATGTGAAAGAAGAGCCTCTTGTGCAACGAATTATGTTGATGGAAAGTGGCGGTGAAATACGGTGGAAATGGCCGGAAATGGTGAGGAAATCGCCGGAAATCGCGTGGGAGAGGAGTTGTGAAGATTTTGGGAGAATTTTGACCGTTTTGACCCACATATGTGTTAAATTCAGAATCGGGCGCCTAGGCGCGCGTGTTTGGGCGCCTAGGCGCGCGACACAGCTTACCTGGATTCCTTTGGGTGGTAATGCCCGCGCCTAGGCGGGCGTTTCTCGGCGCTTGGGCGCCCCTTTCAGAATCGGGCGCCTAGGCGCCTGATTTCTCGGCGCTTGGGCGCCCCTTTCAGAATCGGGCGCCTAGGCGCCTGATTTCTCGGCGCTTGGGCGCCCCTTTCAGAATCGGGCGCCTAGGCGCCTGATTTCTCGGCGCTTGGGCGCGCAGTTCTGAATAGTTTTGTAACCAATTTCATTTCCTGTTTCAAAAGGGAAGAGACAAAACACTTAAAACACAAACTAACAAAGATATAAGGTTAGAAAATAAAGCAACAAACGGAATAATAAGGGAAAAAGAAAAGGAAACGGAAAGAAAACATGGGTTGCCTCCCAAGAAGCGCTAGTTTAGAGTCATTAGCTCGACTGAAAGCGAAGAATCACGAAGGGTCCGCGAGGATGAAGGACTCTTTGTCTCTTGGTCCATCCATCCCTAAGTAAGGTTTTAGACGTTGAGCGTTGACCAAGAAAGTATGTCCTTTATCTGTTGTAAGCTCGACGGCGCCGGATGGATAGACCTGGGAAATCAAAAATGGTCCCGACCATCGAGACTTAAGCTTCCCGGGGAAGAGTCGGAGTCGAGAGTTGTATAGCAACACCCGCTCTCCCTTGTGGAATTCCCGGGGGAGAATATGTTTGTCATGCCACATTTTGGTCCGCTCCTTATAGAGTTTTGCGTTCTCATAGGCAAGATGACGCCATTCTTCGAGCTCGTTGAGTTGTAGCAAACGTTGTGTACCTACACTTTGAGAGTCAAAATTTAGAAACTTAATGGCCCAATAAGCACGATGCTCGAGTTCAACGGGCAAGTGACATGTTTTACCAAAAACAAGACGATACGGGGACATGCCAATTGGGGTTTTATAGGCGGTCCGATAAGCCCAAAGAGCATCATCCAATTTAAGGGACCAATCCTTTCTTGATGCGTTGACCGTTTTTCTAAAATACGCTTAATCTCCCTATTCGAGACCTCCACTTGGCCACTAGTTTGTGGGTGGTATGGGGTCGAAATTTTATGCTTCACCCCGTACTTGGTCAATAAAAGTTCAAACTGCCTGTTGCAGAAGTGGGTGCCCCCGTCACTAATGATGGCTCGGGGAGTTCCAAATCGAGTAAAAATATGTTTCTTCAGAAAACGAGTGACAACCCGAGCATCATTAGTAGGCAAGGCCACGGCTTCCACCCATTTGGAGACATAGTCTACCGCAACAAGGATATATTTATTTGAACAAGAACTGGGGAAAGGGCCCATGAAATCCACACCCCATACATCAAACAACTCACACTCTAACATGCTATTTAAAGGCGTTTCATGATGTTTAGAGATGTTTCCCATTCGTTGACAGCGATCACAAGATTTGACATAATGATGTGCATCTTTAACAAGAGTAGGCCAGAAGAAACCTGATTGGAGGATCTTAGCTACCGTTTTGGAAGGCCCAAAATGGCCACCTACCGCCATATCATGACAATGAGATAGGATAGCATGCACGTCCGTTTCGGGTATGCAACGTCGAATTAAACCATCTGCACAAACTTTGAATAAAAAGGGTTCGTCCCAAAGATATTGCTTTACATCAGATAGAAATTTCTTCTTTTGATGAAAAGTGATATCCGGGGGAAGACGGCCCGTAACAATGTAATTGGCAAAGTTAGCATACCAAGGTGAATTTTTTTCAGAAATAGCAAGGAGGTGTTCATCTGGGAATTCCTCACGAATTGGTGTCTCATCTAACGGATCATTCACTAGCTCTAATCGTGAGAGGTGGTCGGCTACTACATTTTCGGTGCCTTTCTTGTCTTTTATCTCTAAATCAAATTCTTGGAGTAACAAAATCCACCTAAGGAGTCTTGGTTTAGCATCTTTCTTGGCAAGCAAATATTTTAAAGCCGAATGATCGGTGTAAACTATCACTTTGTTTAGCACGAGGTAAGAGTGGAATTTATCGAATGCAAAGACTATGGCGAGTAATTCTTTTTCCGTGGTGGCATAATTCAATTGTGCATCGTTAAGAGTTTTACTAGCATAGTAAATGGTTCGAAATACCTTTTCCTTCCTTTGGCCAAGGACCGCTCCAACCGCGGTGTCACTCGCATCACACATCAATTCGAATGGTAAGCTCCAATCGGGGGATGACATGATAGGGGCGGAAACTAAGCGTTCCTTCAAATCAAGAAAGGCCTGCATACAAGAAGAATTGAAATCAAAAGGTGCATCTTTAACAAGCAAATTAGACAACGGTTTCGCAATTTTAGAGAAATTCAAGATGAATCGCCTATAGAAACCAGCATGCCCGAGAAAACTCCTAACAGCTTTTACCGATGTGGGTGGGGGAAGTTTTTCAATGACCTCAATCTTGGCTTGGTCCACTTCGATCCCTTTTTGAGAGATCTTGTGGCCAAGTACAATCCCCTCCCGGACCATTAAATGGCATTTTTCCCAATTCAAAACAAGGTTGGTTTCTTCACAACGTTTAAGCACAACATTTAGATGAGCAAGACAAATATCAAAAGTTGTTCCGAAAACAGAAAAGTCATCCATAAAAATTTCAAGGAAATCTTCAACCATATCATGAAAAATAGCCATCATGCATCTTTGAAAAGTGGCCGGGGCATTACACAAGCCAAATGGCATCCTTCTATAAGCAAATGTGCCATAAGGACAAGTGAAAGTGGTTTTCTCTTGGTCCTCAGGATCTATGGCATTTGATTATAGCCGGAGTAACCATCTAGAAAACAATAAAAATCATGCCCGGCTAATCGTTCAAGCATTTGGTCAATAAAGGGGAGGGGGAAATGATCCTTACGTGTGGCATCATTCAACTTACGGTAATCTATACATACACGCCACCCACTAATTATACGAGTTGGGATAAGCTCATTATTCGCATTCTCAATTACCGTTATTCCCCTTTCTTAGGCACCACTTGGGTAGGGCTCACCCACGCACTATCAGAAATAGGATAGATTATACCTGAGTCGAGCAGTTTAATCACTTCCTTCTTGACTACCTCTTGGATTTGTGGGTTTGATCTCCTTTGGGGTTGGCGTGTAGGCTTGGTGGAGTCCTCCATAAGTATTTTGTGCATACATATCGCTGGACTAATGCCTTTGATGTCCGCAAGTTTCCACCCAAAAGCCCGTTTGTGAGATCTCAACACCGTCATTAATTGCTCTTCTTGTGATCCTGAAAGAGATGAGGAAATGATCAATGGAGTGTTTCGTCATCGTTCAAGTACACATATTTAAGGTGGGAGGGGAGGGGTTTGAGTTCGAGAGAGGGGGGTTCTTCAATAGATGGGCGAGGTGATCCTGACAATGATCTATCAACTTTGATGAATCCTCTCGAATGAGAGGAAGATTTGTACTCCAAGCTTAGAACCTTTTCCACTAGATCATCTTTCTCCGAGTCCACTTGCATGGATTTCATAAGACTCTGTTCGAGAGAATTTTCAATTGTATTGTCCTGTAATACTCAACAATCAAATGGTCAAATGTATCAATTCGATAACACGAGTCATGATCAAAAGGATGTTTAAGGACTTTGTAAACATCAAAGGTAACTTTGTCATCGCCCACATTCAAGGTAAGCTTACCATTAGCAATGTCATTTACCGCCTTACCCGTGGCTAGGAATGGTCTCCCTAGGATTAATGGTACTCCACATCTCTTCCTCCATGTCGAGTACCACGAAATCAACGGGGAAAAATAAAACTTGTCGACTTGGACAATAACGTCTTCGATTATCCCCTTGGGCCTCTTGACGATCGGTCGGCTAGTTGAAGGCTCATTGAGTCGTCTTGGGATTTCCCGGGTACAATCCCAAAAAAGGATGTCCCCACACGACGCAGAGTGCACCGCATTGCGTACTCCGAAAGGTATCTTCTGCTACAAATACCTTTTGGGCTAAAGAACTCTGTGCCACTTAACAACGCGCTATGCAGTTATTGTTGAATGATATGCCTACATAAGAGGTAATGTTATGTCGATGATCTTTTTGTTAAAACCAAAAGAGAAGTATCACTTGTAAGATCTTCGATTAGTGTTGACCGCTCGGAAGTATGAGTTGAAGATGAATCCACTAGAGTGTGCTTTGGCGTCACATCTGGAAAATTTCTTTTGGCTTCATAGTTCGCCACCTTGGATTGAAGTTGATCCTGCAAAAATAGATGCGATTCAAAAGATGCCTGCACCAAGAAATCTCAAGGAGTTAAGGAGTCTTCAAGGAAATCTTGCGTTCATAAGGAGGTTTATCTCAAATCTTGCTGGAAGATGTCAGCCGTTCAGTCACCTTATGAAGAAAGACACCTCTTTTGTATGGGACAAAGGATGTGAGAATGCTTTTGACTGCATAAAGAAACACCTCATGAATCCATCTGTCCTAGGAGCTCCAGTGCCCGGGAAACCGCTTGTATTATACATTGAAGCGCAAGAACGATCAATTGGCGCTATGATGGCATAAGAGAATGAAGGGGGCAAGGAAATGGCTCTATACTAATTGAGTAGATCCGTGACTGAGAATGAATCGAAGTACTCTCCCGTTGAGAAAATCTGCTTAGCTTTGTTTTATGCAATTAAGAAGTTGAAACACTACTTTGAAGCATATCCCATACGACTCATCTCTCGAGCTGATCCAGTTAGATTTGTGATGTCTAAACCTGTACTTTCTGGACGTTTGGCTAAATGGTCCATCATATTTAATCAATATGAGATTACATATGTACCACAAAAAGCTGTCAAAGGGCAAGCTCTTGCAGATTTCTTATCTGACCATTCTATCCCAGCAAAATGGAAGCTTTCTGATGACCTTCCTGATGAAGATGTCATGTTTGTTGAAGTCTTACCCGCATGGATGATTTTTTTTTTATAGAGCGTCTCGATCAGACGGAGCGGGGGCAAGAGTAGTTTTTGTTTCACCTGAAAAGCATGTTTTGACATACTCAATTGTGTTAGGTGAATTGTGCTCTAACAATGTCGCTGAATACCAATCTTTGATTATAGGACTTCAACTGGCGCTAAAAATGGACATTCTTGAAGTTGAAGCGTATGGTGATTTAAAACTTGTCATAAATCAACTTTTGATGGAATATAAAGTGAAGAAAGACGATCTTGTGCCTTATTTCCAATATGCCTCAAATTTGTTGAAGAAATTCGAAACAATAGTCTTAAGTCATATTCCAAGAAAAGATAATAGGGTGGCTGATGCATTGGCCAACCTAGCTACTACTTTAGCTCTTTCCGAAGGAGAAACTACGAGTGTTCCTGTGTGCAATAGATGGATTGTGCCTTCGCTCATTGAGCCTAATCATGAAGATTCTAACGCCATTTCGGTTTCAATTAGTGATGACCAAGATTGGAGAACACCACTGGTTGACTATTTGAAACATGGAAAACTTCCCACTGATCCTCGACATAAGACAGAAATACGTCGAAGATCAACTCGTTTCATCTTATACAAGGACACGTTGTATCGTCGATCCTTTAAAGGTATATATCAGCGCTGTTTAAATGGTGAAGAAACAGTTGAAGCCATGGCGGAAGCACATTCTGGAGTGTGTGGTGCTCACCAGTCAGGACTAAAACTCCATTTTCAAATCAAAAGAATGGGATACTACTGGCCTACTATGGTGAAAGACTGCTTGTATTATACAAAGAGATGTGAAGTTTGCCAATTACACGCTAATTTAATACATCAGCCTTCGGAGCCTCTACACCCCACAGTTGCCTCATGGCCCTTTGATGCATGGGGTCTCGATGTTGTTGGACCTATCGCTCCTAAGTCCTCAGCTGGCCATTCATACATACTAGCAACTACTGATTACTTTTCTAAATGGGCTGAGGCGGTTCCTCTGAAAGAAGTGAAGAAGGAAACTGTTGTCGACTTCATCAAGTCAAATCTCATCTTTAGATATGGAGTGCCAAGGTATATTATCACTGATAATGGAAAGCCTTTCTACAACAAGCTGATGGACAAGTTATGTGTGCAATTCGGGTTTAAGCAACATAACTCCTCAATGTACAACGCAGCTGCAAATGGTTTGGCGGAGGCATTTAACAAAATCTTGTGTAATCTTTTGAAGAAGGTGGTGTCAAAGTCAAAAAGAGATTGGCACGAGAAGGTTGCTGAAGCTCTTTGGGCATACCGAACAACACATAGGACTGCTACTCAAGCTACTCCATATTCGTTGGTATACGGAGTTGAAGCGGTTATCCCACTTGAAAGTCAAATACCTTCATTACGTATTGCAATTCAGAAAGGGCTCACTGTTGAGGACAACGCTCGTCTTAGACTTGAAGAACTTGAAGCACTAGACGAGAAAAGGCTTGAAGCACAACAACTTCTTGAATGTTACCAAGCTCGCATGACGAAGGCATTCAACAAAAAGGTTCGCCCACGGTCATTTCAAGTTGGAGACTTGGTTTTGGCAGTACGAAGACCTATCATCATCAATCAGCGAATGGGAGCCAAATTCTTGTCCAAATGGGATGGTCCTCATGTAGTGAAAGAAGTGTATACAAATGGAGCTTACAAGTTGATGGATAAAGATGGACTGCGAATTGGCCCCATAAATGGCAAGTTCTTGAAGCGATATTATCCATGAAAGATAAAGCTCCATGACGCACGAGCCTAAACTGCATGTTACTCCTGGCCCACATGAGTTAAAACTATGTACGGTACCCACCAATGGTAGTGCAAGTGGTTAAATTGCTATCTTACTCCACTGAAGGTATTTCATGTGGCTAAAATGTAGAAATACTTCACCTCGTCCAGGGTGGCTAAGCTATGGATACTCCTGGCCCGCATGAGTATAAACTGTGTACGGCACCCCCCCTAAAAAAAATCTTTTTTGAACTACGTTATGACTTGATCCCTTTTATTAGGGTACGTAGGCAGCTTAGATTCCCTCTAAGTTCAGTTATAAAAAATAAAACAATCATGTTTCCCATATAGAGTGATGTTATTCATTCAAAAGGAGACAAAAAAAAAATTGCACAAGTTAATGAACTTAAATATACTTGAAAGGTTGCAAGATAGAAAAGAAAATACTTCTATTACGTAATCTCAAAAGTAAATATTCATGACATGGGGGCAATTAAAAAAAAGGAAAAAAAAAAGGACAAGTTCCTAAACAAAACTAAACAAAGAAAAAAAAACTCAAGGAAGAATATCTATGTTCTTCAACTCCTCTTGGATAGATGTCAGGAGTGTCATCGAAGTACTCAAAATCTTCGTTGCTTCATCACTCAAGGGGACAGTCTTCTCAAGAGCAACAATCTCATCCTCAATGTCGTGAATATCAACCTCGGCACTCTTAAGAAGTTCTTCTTGACTCTTTAAGGATGAAGACAATTTCTTCTTGCGGCGCTTCAAACCTTTAAGCTCTTTCTCAACGCGCGCCAACTCGTCCTTAGTAGATTTGATGTGCTCAACCTCTTTACTTACTCTAGTTTCGGCTTCACCTAGACGGTCCTTGGCCTCGCTGAGTTGTTGCTTAAGAAATTCCTTAGATAGCCTTTCTGAAGATGAGGATCTCGCGGCATCATAGGCAGCTGCTTTATAAAATAATGATTGCAATAGCCCGTCAATATGAGAAACATCTATGTCTTTGAAGACCTTCATGGAGTCATAAACAACTTGAACTTCGTCCTTCAAAGATGAAATGTCATCGACTTTTGCTTTTGTGATCTTGGCCTGGATAATACGCCATAAGCTCTGAACGTGAATGCGTTGCTGCTCAAGTACATATTTCATCCCCACGAATACTGAAGCCTCAGGAGAAGGAGGCCTCTGTTCAACACTAACGGGTCTGGATGTCTCTTCTTGATTGTTCTTGCATCCTATGGGAGCTACGTCTGGTGAATTGGATTCATCTTGAGATTCCTCATCGGCATCAACATCTAAAATTTCTTTATATAACTGAAGTAAAAAGGTTACATTAGAGAGAGTTCCGGAAGAATTTCAAATGAAAGAGTAATAAACCAAGTAAATAAAAGGGAGGAAAACCTGTTTGGAAAAATCCAATAACGATGGATTGCTCAAAACATCGGCATCAGTGTGTCGCGGAGGATTTGGATCTTTCTTTTGCCTCTTCCAGTGTTGATCCGCATTGCTACTACGACTCTCCTCCAAGTCACATGAATCATTTCTCTTCTTACTCCCCTCAAGAACTTCAGTAGCTGGTTCACTGCATTTCATGATAAGGGATGGAAGACGAGGATGTGGAAGATCAGGAGTAATGTCTTCAAGCATGCAATCCTCTTCAATGTGTTTCTTTCCCTTAAGAGGGGCTTGCTTTGAACCACTCAAGAACGATATGTTCTCCTCAAGATATGTGTCATGAGTCTTTGCCCACCATTCTTTATAATCCTTTGAAAAGAGCTTCTTAGCATTTGGGGGAATAGAAAGAAGCATTGCCTTAGAAAGGGACTTGGTAAAAGTACACAAGCGCCAATGACGAAGAGCCTCATTGGATGTGACTGTTCGAACATCATATTTGATAATGTCGGGGACCTCCTGATAATACCCAAATTGACGTCCAAATCTATGTGGACTATAAGGCTCCACGATGGACTTTCCACCTTGTCTCAAAGAAAGATAGTGCGAGCGAATGGATATGAAAAGATTCACCTTGGACTCTCCGGATTCGCCATTATCAATAAACATGAGATCCTTGCTTGTCGTGATCATTAAGCAAGTCCAAGAAGCAGTCTCTCCCTTATGGATGCGTCGTCGTGCGTCTATCGGATTGAAGTATCTTGCACCCCCTTCGCCAGAGAATTTTACCATTTTAGGACCACGCAATTCGCGCCCGACCGGATAGTGAGTCTTGAAGTAGTAAGCCAACCAAGCATATACGAAATGGATAGGAAATGAAGTATTCGCTTTAGTTGGTCTCACAGAAGTTGAAACTTCATTCAAACCTTTGTAAATGCTTGCCAAAACAAGGACTGTCAAGCTAACTTGTCGACCACTAGCCATGATTGCAGCCATCTTGAAAGTACTTGGCCGTATGGTGTTGACATCTTTCCCTGGGAGAGCAAAGGTACAGAGCCAGCAAGCCAAGTAAGCCGCCAAGTAGGTCTCTTCCTTCAAAGTTTCTCCAATGCCGAGTTTGGAAAATACTGCCTCCTCTGTAGTCGACCACTTCTCGTGAACACTGAAATCTCCAAGGGGATTGTGAGTAGACGCTAGACGAGTGGACTTCTTTTCCTTACGGATAGGAGTTTGGCTGTATTTCACCCTCTTTTTGGACCAAAACCTCACCCATTGGTCAACAGACACTTGGGAATATTGATTCACTTTGGAGCCTCCTAGAAGCAAATGGTAGGTGCGAAATAAGTATTCACATGAGCGATGGAGAAATATGTGCCCCTTTTCGTCGACACCAGTGAGCTCCGTGTCATTGGGAATGACTTCGTCGTAGAAGAGTCCGGTCATGGGAAGACCTGAGAGGGCGTATAAATCCCACAGGGACATCGAAAACTCGTCGATGGAGGTCAGAAATGTATTCCTAGTGGGACACCAAGCCTCGGAAAAGGCTTTCATGATGTTCGTGTTTCGGTCGTAAGTATACATCGAGGCATATACTGCATCGTAGATCCTGGCGGACAGTAACTTGTCTTTGCACCGGCTGAGGATGTCCTCTGTCCACTCCCAGTAGCCTTTGATGTAGTGGAATTCACCAAGGAATTTGATGTCGTCGCCAATCCACTTTGCCTTGCCGTCGATGATGTTGCGCCCCAGTGTTGGCAAAATGAGTGGCTACTTCGATGGTTGGTGGTGAGCAGCTCGCAGACTCCATGCCTTAGTTGTTTTGCTCAAATTAACTTCTTGACACCATTCCCCCATGGACAATGAGTTTGCCAAACTTGGCCATCGTTTCGCCTTTCGACCGACCAGAGGAGTGTGAATCGGGAGATGAACGCCTTCCTCCATAGGTTGATTCTCGTCGTCAAGAATAACCAAATAAGTTTCCCCAGAAGAATACGAAGCATCTTTGAAGAAAACCATGATGAGTCTGAAAAAAATAAAAAATAAATAAAAAAATAAGTGTCAACTTAGGTTCCTAAGTTGGTTAAGAAGCATTTAGGTGTTCTTAAAAAATATATATACATATGAATATGCATATATGTATGGATGAATAATAATAATAATGCAAATCACGGGTTGAAGATGTAACCAACAAAGGAAATCTGGTGGTGGTGGATATCGACTCAGGCTTCGGAATTTCAAAAGCTGCTCCTTTAGGCCTTAGTTCAACAAAGCTGCAAAAGGGGAGAATTTCGTATTAGTAAACTGTATATTTACACAAATCAGTAACATGAACCAAACCAGGAAGAAGAAAAAAAGAAGATAAATTTACAGCAATATTTCGCCGGAGCCGACAGTAACCGTGCCGGAATTGGTGGTGTCGGTGACAGATGAGAAGATAAGGCAAGGATTCAGCACCAAAAGAATACGCCCCCGCCCCAACAATTTATGCAGATTGCTTTACTACTCTCCAGATAGCAGAAAATAATTAACCGAATTAAAACTTGTGGCTTACAAGACGAAAAGAAAAGGGAGCTTTGTGTTGCTGTTCGGGTGAAAATAGAGGCTCCAATAAGGTCTTTATATAGACATGGTGGCCAAGGTAATTGAACCAAGTGGGTTTCAATTTCTTCTTTGAGTTCGATTGAAATTAGGAGATTGAATCCCAATCTCCCCTCCTCAGCAGCCAATGAAGTAAAAGATTTCGCTACATCTGCTGATTTGTGTTGATCTGATAAGTCAACAGATGACAAGGATTAGGATTAAACTTCACGGGTTTACAATTTTGATCAAAATCCTTGTTCTATTTGGTTTCTCCGTAGAGATTTTTTTTTCGTTTGATAAAGATTAGAAGTCGATGATCCATATCCTATTTGGTTTCCATAGTTGAGATCGAATCAAAGAAGAATTTAATGATTGGAAGAATTCTTACTAAAATCAAAGTGAAAATTCTTGTTTTTCTATGATATGTCGAATTTGGATGAAGAAGATGACTTGGAGTACAATCCTATGTGTCAAGATCACCTACACCAGTTATGTGGGCCCAAGTTTTATGTCATCATATAAAAAAGAAAAAAAAGAGAAAGAGAAAGAGGAAATGAAAAGCTGGAAATCGCATATTGTGATTGAATGCATTAGTGGGCCTCAGCAAAAATGAAGTCCAATTCTTGTTGGATGCGAAGCCCATATGAAAGATTTGTTCATTTTTTAATTCAATGTGCCATATGACTTGGCCCACTTTCAGATTGCTGATTGGGTTTATTACCTAAGTTCACAAGAAATTGAATTTGGGTTCATATGTCACGGCCCACTTAAATTTGAGTTAGGATGAAATGTTTGATTAGTACCTATCATATTAAAGTTATAATCGCGACTCATCCACTCTGAAGCACACTTTCAAGAAGGTTTCGTGAACAAGTCTCGAGGGGGCATTTGTAGACAAAGCAAATTCACGTCCAATTAAATTGTGACAAGTGAAAAATATGATATTAATTATCAAGTTAAGTCATTTAATTTATATTTTGGGATTCATCAAATTTAATGCCAAAATTAAATAATTGATTTAATTGATATTTTAATATTTATTTTTAATGGCAAATCAAATCGCGCCATGTGTCAAATTGAGGTGTTTTAGCCAATCAAATTATGTCTTGCAGTTGAAAAGTCAACGACCAATCACACTGCACCAAGTGGATATATTAGCCAATTAAAAGGCTCCAAATTAATTGGTATTTATCTCTTTAAATTAATATAGATATTAAAGAGATAATATCTATTAAATTTATCCTCATCAAATATTAGCCAATCAAATGGCTCAAAAGTAAATGATATTTATCTCTTAATAAATGCCAAATTAAAGAGATAGTTATCAAAGGTGTTTAAAGCATTTGTGAATTCTCCATCCTACACCTATAAATAGGGTCCTTGGGAGCTCACAAGAAAGACACACAAATTAATTGAAGCTAGAGAAGACAAGAGAAGTTCTCAAATTCTCTCTACAAGTTCTTCAAATTCAAGGATACCCTCAAAGCAAACTTCAAGGCGTTCTTGGCAAAATTCATCAAATTATAACATTTGATTCGAGATTAAGGTGCTAAACCCTCGAATAAACGTTATAGAAGTCCAAATCAAGTTGAAGGAAGATCAAAGCGACGAGTCGACCTTGAAGCTTTCAACCTTCCCAAATTATTTACATCGTTTGATCTGAGATTAAGCTGTCGAGCTCTCGCATCAACGTTATAAATATTCAAATGAACATTGGAGAAGATCAAAGAAGTGATTTTCGCTCCAATATTCAAATCAAAGTTCTTGAAGGAAGAATCAGAGGATTAGTCTTCGATAGGAGAATTATTCCACTAAAATTGTAATTTTCTTTAAATTGATTTATTTATTTATTTGTCCATATTATCTTTTCTTGTTTATGAAATTGCAGACTCGAAAATTTGTGTGAACAATCGCATATGCTTTAATTAGTTTAGATTGAAGATCACATGGATTACTCACGGCTAGAGGAGCAGTTGTCACGCAGGGAGTGGCGACTGTTTGTGTGTGTCATTATCATGGGAGAGTGTTTGTTCCATGGGCAATAACCTTAGGATCAATGCACACACAAAGATCCGTGTTTGGGTGAATATGAGCTTGAACAACCTTGCAAGAATTCCCCGTTGGTTCTATTAGAATTATGCCCTCAGATGCCATATAGGATAGATTGTATGGGGCATTCAATTTTTAATTGACTTATTCCATTTTATAATAAAAGGCATTTTATTTGTTTTCACATAAATCTTATCAGCATCTGTAAATAGTGTAAAATTTTTGTCCATGTATTCAGTGCAATCTCTCTATTTCCTATAAGATAGGAAGAGAGGTACTAGAGAGATTGATCTTGATTACTTAACTAGATTGCAAGTAATATGAAGTCTTTAATGGACAAATAAAGAATTAGAACACTTATACAATCTGATCTTTGACATGAGAGTGCCAGTCAAATGCTATGTGATAGTGGGAGATTATGATTGTAAGCACATCAGTGGAATTGATAAGTTCGAACATGACTCGCATCAATTTTGTCACATGGGTTTTTACTCTATGACAGTCAATGACAGAACTGATTATTCGTGATAGGTATAAGTAAACCTTTGACCTAAAGTATCAGGATGAAGATACAATCGTGTCATCAAGTCTGTCACTAGAGTAGTTAGATCCAATTCACCCATTGGTGGGGTCAACCTCGAAATGCGACTTGATGGGCGAGTGGTAGTCTTAATGATTACTAAGATGATTTTTGTTCTCTCATAAGTGAGTGAGAATGTGTCTTATGTGATTATGAATAATAGAGATCAAATTCTTCGACCAAAGCAATAAAGTTGCTTGTACTAGGCACGAAAGCAAACACAATGATCTCGTATTATTATAATTTATACATATGGTCAGGTTCAATGAGCTTGACATAACCGTGACTCTCACTTGACTATGACACAAGAACACAAGGTTTATACGTATGCCTGTATCGGCGTCACCAGAGGACCAAGAAGCGCGTGTGGAGGTGACGGAGATCGCGGTGGACGCTGGAAGCACTGCTACGGGTACAGTGGCGACAATCGTGGCTTCGCAACCGTCGATTTTGTTACCCTTATTTGACGGCAGCGACCCGTTGGGATGGTTGGCTTGGGCCAGTCAACAGTTTGAGATTCATAAGACCGACCAACCAGGAGCAAAAAGTACAATCGGTTATGGTAGCAATGGAAGGGTCGGCATTATCCTAGTTTATGTGGATAAGGATACGCAAACCCGATATCATTTGGAATGAACTATCCCACGCTTTGATGGTGCAATTTGATACACACTATATAAGGAGAGCCCTTTTGAACATTTATTCGACGTAAGGTAAACGGGAAGTTTGGAGGATTATGTCACAATCTTCATCCAATTGGCGAGTCAAGTTCTGGGCTTAAGTGATGAGCATTACATGGGCTACTTCTTATCTAGACTAACATACACTATTCGCAGCAAATTGAGGATGTTACGTCTAGGTGATTTAGATACGGAAATGGAACTAGCACGTGACGTTGAAGAGGATTTGATGTTACAATCAAGGAGTCGAGCAATCCGAGCATTTTAATTGGGCCCGCCATGTTCTTCGAGTTTCAGTCTGGCCTCTTTAGCTATCACGTCGGACTCGGCCTCGGCTGCATTGAGCAGCTCGTCACGGCCCCCGGGCCGAGATCAACCCAAGCGGTCTTCGAGGTTGGGACAATCTTAAACTCGGAGCTTGTTTCGACGATAGACACCGCAGGGTTTTTTTTATTTACGTGCTAAGGGGTTATGTTTTAAGTGTAAGCAGCCTTACACCCCGTTGCACGAGTGCCCGATGAAGCACTTCAGAGAATTACCGGTTGATGAAGGGGACGACCAAGAGGCACCGGTGGAGGAGCAGACAGAACCATTTATTTCGATTCAGGGGGAGCACAATGAGGATGCCGAGTTACCGTTGTACTCAATGGTCGGGCTGTCTAGTCCCCAAACCATGTGGCTAAAGGGGGTGGTCCGTGGACGAGTCATCAGGGTACTTATCGGTAGTGTTACTAATCATAATTTTGTGTGTGAAACTTTAGTGGAGGCGCTGCAATTGGTAGTACAACCCACGAGGAGATATAGGGTGCACATGGGAAACGGTATACAGTAGGAGTCGAAAGGTGTATGCCGTGGATTAGAAATCCATTTTTCACCATGCACTGTCTAAGCTGATTGTTACGTTTTTTCGCTCAGGAGATGGATGTGATTCTTGGAATAAAATGGTTAGAGACGTTAGGCTAGGTGAGAGTTAACTGGCAGACCATGTCGATGGCTTTTGAGCAAGGGATGAAACTGATTAAGCTTCTCAAGGATCCCACTCTATGCCGAACCCAGGTAACTCTAAAATCATTACTTAAAATCCAAGATTCTGAATTTTGTGCTTTATTGGTCCAAAAAACCGAATGTAGCTGCCCTCCACTGTCCTTGACCTAAGGGGTTACGTTTCAAGGGAAATTGGGGAAATTGTTGGGAAAATTTTCTGCAGTATTTAGGGAACCAACTGAATTCTCATCCTGCTGGGATTCGGATCACCGAATTGCGCTAAAGCCTAGAACGGGTCCAGTATCAATGAGACCCTACCGATACAGATATGCGCAAAAGAATGAAATTGAACGTTTAGTTGAAGATACGTTGAGTGCTGGGGTCATTCAACCGAGCTCTAGCCCATTTTTTAGCCTGGTCCTACTAGTCTAGAAAAAGGTAGGGAGTTGGCGGTTTTGCGTGGATTATAGCAAATTGAATAAGGTAACGGTGTCGGATAAATATCCAATTCCGGTAATCCAGGAGATGTTGGATGAATTAGCGAGGCCATAATTTTTTCGAAGACCGATTTGCGTTCGGGGTACCATCAAATCCGGGTGGTTCGGCAAGACGTGCCGAAAACCGCATTTCGCACCCATAGTGGTCATTATGAAGTTTGGGCGATGCCATTTGGATTGACAAACGCCCTGGAAACCTTTCAGTCGACCATGAATGATCTCTTTCGGCCTTTATTGCGAAAATTTGTTCTTGTGTTCTTTGACCATATTCTAGTGAATAGAAAATTCATGGGGGCGCACTTAGCACAATTGGATCAAGTTTTGAAAATTTTACATGAAAATCAGTTTCGGGCTAATTACAAGAAGTGTGCTTTTGGGTGCGAAAAGGTGGATTATCTGGGACACATAATTTCTGTCGGGGGGTGTCTATGGATTCGGAGAGAATTCGTGCAGTGGTGGAATAGCCGAGGGCTTGGGTCTGTTCGTGCCGTGAGAGGGTTTCACGAGTTGACAAGGAATTACGGATTGATTGCACGACCACTGACTCAGTTACTTAAAAAAGAGGACCCGACAAAAAATGTTCTAACAGTGGAAACGGAAAAGACATTTGAAAATCTGAAGATAGCGCTGACTTTGGCTCATTTTTTGAAAGGTTTTATCATGGAATGTGATGCCTTGGGCTCGGGAGTGGGGGCAGTGCTCATGCAAGAACGACAGCCCCTAGCGTATTTCAGCAAGTCCTTGGCCGATAGCACTGTTTCGAAGTCAACTTATGAACGCGATCTAATCGAATTGGTTCTCTCGATTGAGCATTGGCCCCCGATTTGATTGGATGTTGTTTCATCGTTCAGATGAACCATAATAGCTTGAAACACTTACTGACACAATGGATTGTGACTTCTTCATAGCAAATATGGGTGGCGAAATTATTGGGGTATGATTTTGAGATTATGTATAAATCGAGTACTGCTAATCAAGCCGCTGATGCATTATCGCGACGTGAGGAGGAAAAAGAATTGGCGACAATTAGTGGACCGATGTGGAAAGAGTACGAAGCTATGGCAGCTGAGCAATCATGGGATTCATTCGTGAAACAATTGATTGAGGATTTAAGCAAGGATGATGCGGGTCGACCGGGGTTCAAATTAATAAGTTGTCGAGTGTATTACAAGGGCCGATTGGAGTTAGCTGAAGATCCAACTTGGATTTCGACATTGGCCGATTGGTATTAGCTGAAGATTCGACTTAGATTCTAACATTGCTCGCTAAATTCAATGATACTCCAGAAGGGGGATATGCGGGTGCATTTTGTACTTATAGACGAATTGCCTCAAGTGTGTATTGGTGGGGAATTATGAAACGTGTGCAGGAGTATGTTGCAGATTGCTTGATTTATCAGAAAGAGAAGTAAGAGACGTCCTCTCCAGCTGGCTTGTTGCAACCCCTTCTAATTCCGGAGGTAATATAGGAAGATATTTCGATGGATTTTATTACTTGTCTTCCTAAATCGCAGGGCTTTACTTGTATTTTGGTGGTAGTGGATCGGCTGTCGAAATATGGACATTTCGTGGCACTTAAGAGTCCCTTTTCAGCCAGAACGTGGCTAACATTTTTATGCACGAAATTGTGCGATTGCATGGTATATGGAGGACGATTGTGAGTGACTGGGACCCTATTTTTGTGAGTAATTTTTGGCGAGAATTGTTTAAATTGAAGGGTACTAAATTGAAATTTAGAACTGCATATCACCCCGAGATGGATTGGAGGTGCTCAACCGCACATTGGAGACGTATTTGCGCTGTTTTTCTTCCTAGCAGCCGTGGCAATGGGCGAAGAGTCTCACATGTGCGGAGTATTGGTACAATACTACATTCCAAACGTCCGCTCGTGCAACTCCTTTTGAAATCGTTTATGGCCGAGCTCCTCCTTCTATCCAGCGATTCATGCCAGGTGAATGTCGAGTAGCTGCCGTGGCTGATGTGTTGGCAAGTCGAGACGAAATTCTTCGAGCATTGAAGTTTAATTTGGAACGAGCTCGGCAGAAAAGGATCATTATGCTAATTGACATAGGCGGGAAGTCGAGTTTGCGGTTGGTGATAAGGTAATTTTAAAGGTATGACCTCATTGACAAACTTCGATTGCTACTCGGGTTTATACTAAGTTGTCTGCCAAATTTTACTGGCCCTTTGAGGTGGTGGAGCGCATTGGGGCTACCACGTATAAGCTGCAGCTGCCACTTACGAGACGGATCCATCCGGTGTTTCATGTTTCCCAATTGAAGAAGATGCATGAGGAACACCCAATTGAGAAGGAGCTGCCCGCTACCTTGGACATTTCGGGGTCAAGTTTGGTTGAGGCTGAGGAGATTTTGGCTACTCATGATTGGGAGACTGGCCACGGATATGTTGCACAAATTTTAATCAAGTGGAAGGGGCAGTCATCCGATGATGCTACGTGGATGGATGTTGATGATTTCACTCGGCAGTTTCCTGATTTTCGCCTTGAGGACGATGTTGTTTTTGAGAGGGTAGTAGTTGTTACGAATCTTGATGACATGGCAGATGTTGCGGACGTGGCTGATGAGGTGGCACGACAGGCCCAGCTGTTTGGCAAGTGTATGAAAGGCGCAAGAAAGCAGCGGCTGGCAATTAATTAATTTTTAAGTTATTTAGTATTAGTAGTACGCTAGTATTTATTTAAGTTGTTTCCTTTTATATTAAGGAGGGAATAAATTTATTCCCTTTAAGCATATAAGGGAGTCTTTAGGGTTTGATTATGGTGGTGGATTATTATTAAGAACTATCGAGTTTAGTAGCTTAGGCAAGATTTATCTAGTGGACTTCGAATTATTGCATTCAATTCTATTTCGCGATTTACGTTCTATCAATAATTCTTTTGAGAATCTTTTTCTCTTGTCCGTGGTGTTAAGAGAATTTTATATGGCTCGAGTTTTTCCATGTTTTTTTGTCTGCTAACCTGAGCCGCTTATATCCTGCCTCTCTAAAAGGGAGGAATTCAACAATGGAATCACAGATAAGGCTCTAAAAGGTTCGGGTTTCTTTACAACTGCACCAAAATCTCAACTACACAGGCATCCTCCTCTCCCTCAGTAGTCCTTGCATCCAACCCTCATATTCTACATCCAAAACTTACTAACAAACTTGACGAACCGGATCAGCAGAGTGGATATTTCACGCACATATCAATGTCGATAAACAGAAACACGAGAAAAAAGTCGCGTCGAATCAAGAAATATGATCAGTTAACACATATATACACTGGAAATGAAATAACCTAATCTATGAAATTAGCTGTACATTTTCCTTCTTTTTACCAACAAGAACAGAGACCTACTCTACAGTCATACAGATCCACAGCCACATCCTCAAACCTAAAACTTGTTGAGAATCAGCTTATGGTCCATTTCACAGCGAAAGCAACAAAATTTTGGCACCAAAACAAAACGCAGAAACATGCCGAGAAAAACAGCATGCAAGCTTCCAAGAAGAAAAACAAAGTATATGAACTAGAACCAATAGAATTTTCATCAAAGAACATGTTTTTTCTAACTATCATCTAATCTGCAAGCCACTCAGATCTTCACACCGCTAAATCCGAGTCCAAATCCAAAAACAGATCACTTAACAAGAGATTGTAATCTTCCTGTCTACCCGGTTCCAAGAAATCCAAGCTATGATCAAATCCAGAAGTCCCCTGCTCCATAGGTAGAACATTACCAACCAACTGTGCATCCGGGTGCAGCGACATATCTGGAAAATGGGCACCACTCTCACCAACTTGAGGACCCGAACTATGGTAATGAGCCGAATCCAACGCTCCCAGTAGCTCCTCCACGTCAAACATCTCGTCAAATGGGAGACTATCAAACCAATTATGTCCAGCACCACCGCCCTGATAATTTACGTTCCGTGTCTCCAACATATCAGAATTTCCGTCTTCAGCGTTATGCAAGGGCACAATGGATCCTTTCTTCGCCTCATCCCCAGGTGGTTCTTCCATTACTTCCTCTTTCACAACACTAACTGGCGTGCTGGCTTCCACTACTGCAGTACGCCTGTTGTCCGCAACTTCAGACATAGCTTCACCTTCCTCACATTTTATTTTAGAAGCACTCCCCTTAGGTTTAACATCATCATCCGAGATGCAAGAATTCGTCGAGTCCGAAGCAGATGTAGCCTGTACTAACGAAGAAGAATCCTTCACAGACTCTGACGATAAATTATAGCTAGGGAAATTAAGCCGTGCAGTGGGACCGTACATTGCTTTCGCCGCTTCATCATAAGCCATGGCAGCTTCAACCGCAGTAGCAAAGGTTCCCAACCACAACCTACTTCCCCTATGTGGCTCCCTAATCTCAGCCACCCATTTACCCCACGTCCTCTGCCTAACACCCCTGTAATTGCAACGCGCATTCTCCGGACCTCCTTTACCTTTCATACATCCCTTTTTCGACCCCTTTGCAGGAGCCCTTCGCACCGGCTTGTTACCGTTGTTGTCGACAACCTCGAGTTTAGTGTTGTAATCCTTCCACTTTGCAATTGTCTCTGCCACACTGTTTATTCCGCCTCTCCTGCTTCTCGATTTCCTCTTTTGCGTATAATCGATTGGCTGCGAAACCTGAGGCACGATATTCGAGTCGTGATCTACATAACCCATCTTCTTATCTCTGCAAACAAAATGAATAAAGAACTTCTTTTTTAGCTACCGCAACAAGAACCCTATAAACAAGTGTCCTTCAGCGAAAGAAACAATCAAAGAACAGGGTGCTATATACCAAATAATATATATCGTCACTATATTTATATCACAAACAATATAGAAGAACCCAGACAACTCAAGAAACCCCTTATGTCAAGTAAGTACTTTTCTTTGCGCCCAAGAAACCAAAACTAAATCCAATTTTGCTTGACGGGAAAAAAGACAATTTTTCACATTTTTAATTCAGCCCCACAAAATTAGGTGTGCAATAAAACGGATGAACATTTCAGATTAAAGAACAAATTTCCGCCGAAATTTGAGCAGAAAAAAAAATGAAATTAAGAACTTCAAAACAGGGGAACTCAAATCCTATGAGAGAATAACATAAGAGTCAAATTAAAACAAAACTACATGCCCGAGTTTGTCGGGTCAGAATATATCATTCCGTCTAGATTCAAAAAAATACTAAGAAAACTCAGATTAAAACCAAACATACCTTTGAACAAACTCTGTTGACATGCGCAGAAACTACCACTCTTTTCGCCAAAACTTCACCAAAATTCCAATTCAATCCTTCCTTTTGCAATTATTATCTCCGCGTAATTCGAAGTTCCTAAATAATTACAATAAAGAAAAGTAACGATTTTTCTAAGTTCGTTGTGGTGTTGATTTTTCGAGAGCTGAATTATATTTGTGTCAAAGGGGAAATCTGTAATGATGAAAGGTGGTGGGATATTTATAGACTTCTCTAGATATTTCTATATTTGGAAAGATATTGGTTGTCGAGATTTTTCTATTAACAAAATTGATGGTGACGTGGCCGCTTGGCTACCGGGATTTTGGCACGTGTCACGTGAAGCTTCCCGAACCACTTATTTTTTTATGATGATGGAAGGGCTGTGATCGTGTGTTACTAGCTACACTGTTTTGCTTGGGGACTAAGCAATTTTTTGCTGGTTTTGTGTAGACCACTTGTTTACACTTTTGACCTCTCATACTTTGGAGAAATACCAATTGCGCCCCTGGTTTTATTCTTAGTCACTCTAATGCCACTTGCCTATTCCATATCCATATCCCATTTGTGGGGAATGTGTATGTCACACTCCAAGGGAAACAAATTACTATAGAAAGAAAAATAATTTTGCCAAAATTGAGAGGAGGATTAGAAGAGAGAGTCAATATTTCTTTTTTTTTTTTTTTTTTTGGAATAGGGAGAGAGTCATATTTTATGGGATGAGAACATAGTTTTTTCACTGTTTAAGATGGAGATGTCTCTGATTTGATTTCTATTGAATTTGGAGATGTGTCAATTATATCGAGATTCACTTGGGAAACATGAAGTGATTGTTCAAGTTGAGTTCGAAGATATTTTGGAACAAGTCTCCTAGTGGTAAAATTATGGGTTTATAGAGATTGATTGATATAATAAATTTGGTAACTGACTTGTATTAGAAATTTTTTTCTAATTGTCTAAAAATAGGATTTTGTTTCCTATTTCGGTTAGATTTTCCTTATGTATCAAATCTCTTGCTATTCTACATATAAATATTCTCAACTTGTTATTGTTTGATTCACTCGGTTCACTAAGAAATAAAAATGTAAATTTGGAGATCCACGTATCATCTTAGAAGTTCATATTTAATTTCTTATTTATTTCTTTCATGCTATGATCGTACCTTTCCTAAAATTTTACATATATAAACCCTATTTTTTGGTTGATTTTCTAAAAATTCTACAGATTATTTATTACGTTATCCACGCGCTTTACATATTATTGCATTTATCAATATAGTAATTAATGAATTGTTTGGCAAATGAATGACATCAGTAATTATTGTTATTGACTCTTCAAGATATATGGTTTCCGCATGAACACGTATCATGTATTTCATTTCTGAAATATAGCCATTATAAATGTAGGCATTAACGTAGGTTTAACTGATCTACTGACCATAAAATTCTAGCACAAGCTCGATTTGATTGCATCTAAATGTATTTTACAAGAAGAGTGTATTACACTTGTCATATAATTGATAAGTTATTTTATAAAACACACATAAATTTGATCGAAATGAGAGTTGACTAGAATTTCCCTGATAACCATAATTACACAAATTTTATCAGAAACCTTGTTTGGAAACAGTTTTCATTTTGTTATTAATTAATAAATATACAACCAAAAGTATGACTCATGTAATGACCATATATGATTAGGCTTCTCTTAATTAAACCATATGATAATTACCTTAGCATTACAGGGTTACTGTCTGATGGTTGCAAAAATTACGACCCGATTACAATCTTCAACTAATAGAGGTATAACCAGTTATTTCTTTCTGCAAACATATTTCACGTGTAAAAGCTTTATATAAATTAGGGAAAATTACTCAAAACCCCCTAAAATAATTTTTCATATCCAAAAAGCCCATAAAAATACTTTTCAATCTTAAAAACCCACTCTACAAACTTTTCATTCCGAAAACCCCAAAAATCAGGAGTGACAACTTTTTGGACTAAACTACCCTTTCATTTATTAAGTTAATAATTGATCAATTATTTTTTCTTAATGTATTGTTTTGTTTTTATTCTTTCAAATTGATGAATCATAAAATACGGATTTTCTTTTGTAATATTAATTTTTTAAAAATATTTGTATATAATTTATTTTTGATTTTAATATGGTAATTATCTACAAATATATGTTTTAAATTTTTTAAAAAGATTAAAAAATCTGAAAATTTAGAATTAAAATCATAATTAGTATCAATTATCAATACAAAATTTTTAAATAAATAAATTTTGTTGCATAACAACAATAGATTAATTTTTAATCTAGAAGGCTAAGGACAATTAAGTCCATAAATTTGTTAACCCTAAACATTGGGATTTTTGGAATGAAAAGTTGATGGAATGGGTTTTTTGGATTGACAAATATTACCATGGTTTTTTTGGATATAAAAGTTTATTTTAAGGGTTTTTTAGTAATTTTCCCTATAAATTATTCTCTAAAGTCAACAAATGTATGGGAAACAATTATCAGACCATAATTGTTCTAATTTTCAAGTTAGTGAAAATTAAATAGAGTTTAATTTCGAAATCCTTCAATTTTTATGAAACGCTTCCTTTTTCCTTTTTCATCTTCCATGAATTTTTCAATTTCCAACCAAAACTGTTACTTTTCCCCAAGTATTCTAACTATAAATTCTTTGTATCATATTATTATTACAAAGTTAATAATAGTTGATAACTCTAAACGTAAAGTATAAGTGTATTGAGTTGGGTGAAATCTATCACCAATCCCAAAAACGTTCATGTTCAGTCATAAAGAATCAAAGAACGAAAAGCGGAACCATACCTGAATCAGCTATATTAGATGAATTCTTGAGTTTTCGCAGTTGGTTTTTCAAATCAATACACAGTCCTTTGAGTTTCTCTTGGAGTCTCTCAATTCTTTCTAAAGATGGGGAACAGAAGAATAAAACGATACTTATGACTTGGGGACCACAATCCTTTTATAATATCTTATTATTCTTATTTACAATTTAGCCTATCATAAAAGATGAAATAAAATAATTGGCTTCTATACATAACATCCCATAAAATCTCATACTTTCATTAATTGCTTTAGAACCCAAAATACCAAATGTCTTTGTTAGAGCCCAAAATGAATTTGGATCAACAAGCCTCAAGAAGGTGCCTCCAGCCCAATCCGATCATGATTCTTCCATGTTGGGCCGCTCGTATAAGGCTGCTTTAATAGGCCCAGATCTGAGCCCCATTCCAGATGCTTTCGAGGTCAATTAGGAGTTGACCGAGAGTTGAGGGATTGATGTGCAATTTTAGTAGGTTTCTCTTAAATAGTTTTTAGTGTCTCTTTAAATTTAGTTGTTAGTTTTACACAGCACTTTCTCTCTGTATAATCTTTACAGTAGTGTTTTTTCTTCATTCACTGTGTAAAACCTCTATACACTTCTTCTTTAATAATAGTTCTTAAGTTTTCTGTATACGATTTACTCGTACTTTATCAATCTTAATTGATCATATAATCTCGGCCCAGCGAGGGCCGTTGGATCCCCCCACATGGGGGTTAAATGGGAATTTGACCCCCCCTGTTTGGGGAATCCAACGATTGAGCTTGATCTCGGCTCAACATAGAACAGCCCATTCATTATGGTTACTTTTAATTATTATCGCTTTAGTTAGTTGTAATAGGGCTCTAATGTCACATTATTGACTTTGAATATTGATGATATTAGAAATCATTCAACATGGTGGACCATAAAGAAATTAATATGTACCAAACTGCAAAAGTAATTTATTTTTAATTTATTGCATGATTTTTCTATATGTTTCTTCACTACAACAACAAAAATTAATATTAGTGACAAAATTTGAAATGACAATGTTAAATTTGTCACTATATATATATAATGAGTGACAATAATTTTTGCTTTGTCACAATAAGAGTTTTTACTGACAAGAGTTTTTTTTAAAGTTGTCACTATTGAAAATTAGTGACACATGTATAATGACAACACAAATAGAGTGACAACTATAATTGTTGTAACTAAGTTATCACTAAAGGTGTGTCACTAATTGTCAATAGTGACAACAACTTCCTTGCCATTAATTACCAAGAGTGACAACTTTTAGGCAAATATTGTCCCTATTAAACATGTAAAACTTATTTTTGTGACAAAACAAAAATTTTTGTCACAAAAGACCTATAAGTAGTGATAACTTTAAAATTGTCATTTGACATTTTGCATCATAATTTTTTGTAGTGCTTACGCAAATATTGTCCCTATTAAACATGTAAAACTTATTTTTGTAACAAAACAAATTTTTTTGTCACAAAAGACCTATAAGTAGTGATAACTTTAAGATTGTCATTTGACATTTTGCATCATAATTTTTTGTAGTGCTTTTTTTATTCAAGACGAAGGGGTATATTCTAAATATCTGGCCCGATAAACCACGCGGATTAATAGTTATAATCATGAGTCATAGAAACTCTAACTCCAGAAAGGAAGGGACAGTCACAACTTGTGGCAACCTGAATTCGAACTCATGACCTCTTACTAAAGTAGAAAGTGAATATTATTTTTATTTTGGAAATCTCAGGGTAAATCTCCGCCGGTCACCCAACAGAGCAAATTTGTCCATACGCACTAGCCCACAAACCACGTATGGAGGTGACCCGCCCTAGTTACCCATAAACGACGGGCTCGATAAGCGCAGGGGCCCCCAGAGGAGGATTTGGGGGAGGACGGGGGAGTAAATTTCTCAAATTATCCCTTTTCTCCCAATCCACTACACTTGGGCTTCGAACCCGAATGGGTTCTCACGGCCAAAAACCTTGTGACCACTTCGACCACACCCTCTTGCTTGAAAGTAAATATTATTAGATCAATGGATTTTTTATTCTCTATATGTTTCTTTAATTTTGCATATTACCTTTTTTTAATTTCCAAAAATTTCTCATATTTACGGCTCGAAACACATACTAAAAACGAATCTCGAGCCCATCTGAAACATGATTAGCCAGAAAGGATAAATCATAAAACTAGAATCTATATATATCTCGAGGGTCCAAAACACAAGAAAATCTGTAACTATGACATCATAAGATGGAAGCCCAATCCGTATATAGGTAAGGATAATGTGGGGACCACCTTAAACAAAACAAAGCCTTTTGAGAGGGAAGTGGTGCACTGCATGTGTGTCACGTGTCGTGAGAGGGACATGGCTAACAGTGATTATGCCTTGACGTGGAAGTTGTATGATGTCAGCTCTGACCTAAGCTTTAGCAATTAAAATACAAGCAATTCCTGCAGAAGCGTTACTTTGACCAATTTTACACAAAAAGTCGTGATTGCTGTGCGACTGAAAACGCGGTTTCCGCTTTACTGTCAGTGGCTGCCACCGAATAAAGTGCCAGTTGCAAATTTTGTCTTTAGGAAGAGGTAAAGAAGTTCGCACTTGTGTGTCTTTCGAAATGGATCTTTTATCCCACAATACCATAATACTGTACCAAAATAGTGTCACATAATTATGAGATTAACAAGTGTTCATTTGATTTGAATTATTGTTGACAGTTTTTTTTTAATGGACACTTGTCAATTTTATAATGATGTGATACTATTGTGGTACACTATTCTATAATGATGTGACATCATTGTGGTACATCATTGTGGGATAGAAAATATGTTCCGTGCATCTTCATCTTCGCCAGCTTAGTTTGCTTCCAAGCTCCTCTCCACTTCAATTATCAGGATAACGTTGTTGTGAATTTTGAGATTTGTGTTTAAATATTTATAAATTATTCAAATTATTTTTAAATATTTTGAGAATCACGTCACTTAACGTTGTCTTAAAATTATGATTGTCTCCATACGTGTAGGATCTGACGGCTGATCACAACTCCAAAATAAAGTACAATTAGCTCACAACCATTGGGAGATTAAGAACCAATCATTAGTCACGTCGTCAACACACAATAATGACCTAAATAAATTGTATGATAAAATTATAATGAAAATGGTCATAAACATTTAGAAAGTTAGCTATAAATAGATAAAATGTAACAATGTATATAAAGAGAACTAAATGTACTATCAAATGAGGTCATAAACTTTTAAAAATTAATAATATGGAAATTAAGGAAATGAGAAAATTAAATTTAAACTTAATTTCCAACAAAAATTTGGCTCATTTTGGTTTTCACTTTAGAAAATATTATGTGACATGAGAATGTTGTGTTTGATTATGTTTTGCGGATTTTTTTATGAAATTAATTGGTAAAAATGTTATTGGGAATTGAGTTTTCCTTTTAAATTCAAAAATATTTATGGTTGTCTATGTAAAACTCAAAACGTTTTTGTGGATCTTGTTAAATTATAAGGTTTAGTTTGTGATTACAATTCTAAACTCACAAATTAACATTATTAAACACCAAATCAAACCCAAAAGAGTTCGAGGCATTGAATCGACAATCAAATTCTTAAAAAGTTATCATTGCCCAAAATAATGGTATTTAATTCGTGATAAATGGAAAAATGTCTTTTTGGTTAATGTTATAGAATTATCAATGCACTTTGTGTGGCGTCCAAGGGTCAAGCCTCCCCTGAAGTCTTCAATTTTCAAAGAAAGTCTTCTTGAAGTGAATAATAAAAATATAGAAAACACAGATTTGCATCCAAAATATTCTTTAATAGAAATTTATTTGAGCTACTTTTTTTTTCTATTGTTAATTTTCATATGAAATGTGTTACCAAGTTTTGGCACGACCGATCGATTCGAACTAGCAATCGCCTAATTATTGTTAACATTGCTATTTCAGTCTTTCTCAAGTTGCTATAGCTCAAACTATTCGCGGAGTCATATGAAGTTTGTTCGAAAGGCCTTTCTTTGAACACATAGAGTGTCTATTTCATTTTTTCAACATATACGAAGACTATGGGTTTGTAAGATTCGGATCATCATTGAATGCCACGACATAGCAATAATAAAAAAAAATTACCCACATTTCCAAAAAAATAAATAAATAAAATAAAATTACCCATTTTTTAACATGGGTGTAGTTGTGCAAAACCACTTGAATCGGCTAAAGATGGCAAATTTATATTACACCTCTTGCATAAGAATCCCAATTAAGTGTATATAAAAGAAAAAGTCCCAATTTTGTTTCTATCTATATCCCAATTGTTCTTTCGTACATCTAAGGAAGTAATATAAAATATATATAATCGTGGTATAAATGATTTAGTGTGGCACCAAGTGAAATAATGCTTCTTCTTTTTTTTTCAAATAATATATATATATATATATATATATAGTATATATTTGTTTGATTGTTATCAGTTTACTGGTTCATTAATTGCTAGGCCTGGACTACTTCACTTTTAATTAATTTGGGCTCACAAAAATTTTTCTTCTGGGAAGACCTTGGGCTGCAGTTGTGTAGACCTTTACATTGGAGGCCTAGACAAAAGAATAAGTTAACTTAAATCCCAAAACAACGACTTTAATCGTGTCCATACGTAAAAGAAGTTGATTGTAACAACATTCTCACAAAAACGTTTAAAATGAAATCTAAAAATTTTCAGCAATATCTGCAAGATTTGAACAGAAATTCTGCAAGAAAAGGAGGAAACATATTTTTTTTTTAATCATGTGTTATTAAACTGTTTACCGAACTGCTAAAATGATTTTAATCCTGAAAACGGAATGACAATCACAATGTGCGAAAACCGATTTCACTTTGTCTATATTCCCTTACCCAAATTGATAAAAGAAAAAATTGAACAGCCTAAATTAATAACTTTAACTAAGATATGTTGTTTCTAAAAGTAATATTTAATAATTTTTTATACTCCCATTTGTATTCATAGAAAAATATATTATATTATGAACCATTCTCATGAAAAAATATATGATATCAAATGTAAGCATGATAAAATCTATATTAAACCAAATTCATAATGTTTATCTTTCTCACGCTGTAAATTAGTTGTATTTTGTGTGGGCCTCACAGATACGAGAAAGAGATAGATAGAAAACACTTAGATTATTGGACTAGTCAGATAGATATATAATCATTATATTTTTCTTCTCTGATGCGTGTCCGATTCACACCAACATTATTTATATTATTTTATGTAAGATAATTGAGTACAATATATGAGGCAAAATATATTTACGTATATATTTTGACAGAATAACAATGCAAAAGCATAAAAAGTCTCCTTTTATTCATCTTCCATGGGAGTATTTATACAAATGTTGAAGGCTTGGACTAATCATGGCAGCTGGAATGAAGCTTGCTATTTTCCTTATCTAACTATGGTAAAATGGCTAATCAGGATAGGTGAAAATCAGGAGGAGCGTCTTGCAACAGATCCAGCGAGGATTGAGCCCAGATTGCCTTGATTGAAGGAGGCCCAGTCTGGTAAGAGCTTGATTTTTGGCCATATTTTTCTCTTAATTGATCTTGATTTGTCTTTTTTTTTTTGGAAATCTCAGGGTAAATCTCCGCCGGTCACCCAACAGAGCAAACCTGTCCATACACAATAACCCGCAAACCACGTATGGAGGTAAGTCGCCCTAGGTTACCCATAGGCGACGAGCTCAATAAACGAAGAGGCCCCTAGGGGAGGATCTGGGGGAAGACGAAGGAGTAAACTCCCCAAACTATCTCCTTTCTCCCAATCCACTACACCTGGGTTTCAAACCCTAGTGGGCTTTCACGGCCAAAGGCCTTGTGACTACTTCGGCCACACCCCCTTGCTTGATTTGTCTTTGTTTCTTGGCCAAAATCTTTCCATAATCCAGCCCGAATCTAGTAAGGCAAGTTAGCACCTGGGCTCGAGGCCATATAGAAAAATTAACATTTCCTTATTAGCAATTGGGCTTCTTTTAGCTTGGTTCAATCTAAATAAATTCCAGCCATATCATTCTCTAAAAAACAACTTCTAATAGCACTCCTCTACTATGTTTAAAAAAAAAAAAAATCTCCACTTCTTGATAAAAGTAATTCTCATAGCCTTCACTCAATTAGCAGAAAAATTCTTATATACACCCGATATAGGACCCAGTTGCATGCACTAATATACAACAAAAACAACTTCTAATAGCACTCCTCTACTATGTTAAAAAAAATAAAAAAATTCTCCACTTCTTGATAAAAGTAATTCTCATAGCCTTCACTCAATTAGCAGAAATTTTTTGATATACATCCGATATAGGACCCAGTTACATGCATCAATATACAACAAAAACAATATAAATATAAACATGTATATTCAATATATAAACAAATCATTTGTTTTTTTGTTGTATCTTGTGCATCCAAGTGAGTCGTACACCGGAGTGTATCCAAGAATTTTGGGAAAATTGCATATAACCCGTGTTATCATTTTTTTGCTAAAAACCTTCTTATGTTAATTTTTTTGCACGAAACCCCCTTGTGTCAGCCTAAACCTGGCACGAAACCCACAATTCGTGTTAAATCCGAGGAAAGTAGCATATACGCGCAGTGTATTTGATGTAGGGTTGGGGGTTTTGTATAGGGTTTAAGCTGATACAAAGGGGTTTCGTGCAAAAAAATTAACATAAGGGAGTTTTCAGCAAAAAAGTGATATATATATGGGGTTATATGCAATTTTTCCAAGAATTTTCCCAATTAGCCAATTATTTAAAAAAAAAAAAACAATTAGCCCTGCAATTATCAAATGTTCCCAAAATCGCTCAATTGAAAACCAAAAATGGTGAAAACCAAAAGGGAAAAGAAAATCCAGTAATGATAGCATAAAATTTCAGCTTCCATCAAAAACATGGACGTTTTATAGTGATGGTAATCTATCAAATGCGTGCTAAAGGTGTTTTACTTGTTCGTTCTCATTGACTCCTCCGTAGTTGTTGATTAACTGTAAGTTTACTTTACTCTTTCCATCTTTCTTGTTTCTTTTATGACCAAATTTTGATCCAATTATTGAAGGAGTAGCGAAATTGAAACTTAATGGTAAAGAAAATGTGTACCATTTCATTTTTCTTGTAATTGGTAGTATGGTTGGCTGCCTGCCTTCTTGAATTTATACAAATTTCGTGGCGTGGCTAGAATTCTTATTTGTTTCAAAATGAAGTTGGAAAAGTCATGGCGAAGTATTACCCTCCTGCTAATTTTGTAATCCAGTCTGACATTAACCATGTCTTGTGTCAGTCATCAAGTTAGCTTGTTAAAACAAACACGATAATAAAAGCACAAGGATAAAATTTTAGAATTTACGTACGTCCACGAGAGGAGAAAGAATTTTACTATTAATAAATGAGGTACACATCGTACCACAACAGTACATGCCTTTTAATCATGGATCTTTTGCTAAATTTGGGCCTAGGACTGTAAGAACCTGAGAAAATTGAGGGGGTTATTTATATATATATATATGTGCATTTTGTCTCATTGATCATTAAGGTGCTGCTATCGGCAACTCGATCAGTTCTTGTTGTTCTTTGTAACCTCGCGCTTTATGTAATTTCTTATTAACCCATCCGCCTCTTATGTGGCTTTTAGTTTGAGTGGGTTGTGCACTACTACATGCTGGAAACCCTCTTTAGTGTGCATTTAGTTCATCATATAATTGAAAAGAGGCTCTTAAGAATCTTGAAATTGCTGGAATGGACACATTTCTCTAGAGCAAAAAATTGTTGAAAATTATAAAAATAACTCTTTCAATGATTCTGGAAAAGCAGTACAACTACAATCAAAGAACATGCTGGGGTTAACAATTAATGGTGTTTTGATGGAAAATGCTGCCATCTTTCTTACCCCAAGCATATTTATAACCAAGTATAAAATAGGAAAAAACAAAAACGAGACCCCTAATGTGGGGATACAACAATTGAACTTGAATGCTATGAATCAGAAAAATAATGATTGCCCTTCTTGCAGGACACTAGAATTTTCTGTAAATATCTAGTGTTGTTTCAGCTAACAAATGGGAAGATCTGCTGGAGGAACCTGTAATGTTTGCAGTTCACCGACACCGTTTTCTACCAAGAAAGCCATTGCCAAACCCCAGGTGATGTGAACATCCAAGTGACAGTGCATTATCCAAACCCCTGTTCATGGTTAAAATTACACGTTACAGGTTTCAATTTGAAAAATACGAAAAAATAACATGAAAAAAATGAAAATGCGTATTGTGTTTCGTGTATACCTGGATTATCAGCAACAAATCTGATCACTGCCCATCCACCTACAGGAAGACTTACTGTATTTCTGAGTGGTGGATCTACGAGGTTAAATTTGGATGTATCTCTGCTCGGATTAAAGTTTCCAAACCCTTCTGCAACTATATAGAAATCATAACCGTGAAGATGAATCGGGTGATTTTCAGCTGTGAAGATACTTGTCCCCTGCAAAACTACCTGTACGGTATCGCCATATTTTAACTTGTACAACTTAGTCCCCCGATTAGGCTGCCATAACGAACGGCTCACATTTCCAGTATAATCAAATTGTACTGGCGGATTTGCTGGGAAATCCGTAGTGAAAACTCCAGGTATACCTTGCTGGTGTGCTTGAAGCAATGAAAAACTTGATGGGAGCATGAAAGATTCATTGTTCATGCTGGCAGTAAACCGAGTCCCGTTTGGACCCTGACAGGTACTACGACTCGCACCTGGTGGGCAGTTGTTAAGCCCTAATCCAACCGTGAAGAGCAAATTATGATCAATTTTAGTGGGCACCTCCACTTGTCTCGGGCTTCTGAAGCTGGTCGTGAAGGCCGTGGCAGTGGCCGTGTCATTAAATTGTGGCATGGTTGGCATGACCGGTTTGACTTTCAAGCCCTTGGCGGGGCAAGGGGCGGATTTGTATTCAAGAATGGCTGTGGTGGTGGTGTTATCGAACGGTGCACCTTGAGCGCTAGCATACGCGCGCCCTGCAATGTAATATCTGGCGGGTGGCTGATCGGCGGTGATTAAGACATCAGTGGTTTGGCCGGGTCCAAGCATGAGAACTGATGTGGTGAATGGTTTTACATAAGAGGCATCGGCTCCCACCACCGTAAGCTGGTGATTGGCAACTTTAAAGAAAAGTTGTTGATTTAGTCCAGAATTGACGACTCTCAGAAGATTTGTCTCCCCAGAGTCTATTGGAACTATTATTGTATCTGCATAAGGATGATCAGGAAATGTGTTAACTTATTCGAAGGATAATTACATGCATATCTCCTCACTTATTTTTTAATTGCCAGTAACCCCTCAAGGTTTTGCAAATTACTAACACCCAACTATCAAGGGGTAAATTTGTAGTTTGCTTTTCCCGACAGAGCAAGTTATGTTAATTTCGCAAACATTTGGGTGTTTTTCGTTATTAGGGTCTTACGAAGGGGAGTATATGTGACATACCTTTTATACTAAGCTTATTAGAAAAGTATGCTAGGTGTAATATCTGAGGTTACAAGTCCATGTAGGATGCATGGTTGACCTAGTAGTCGTTTATCCACCATATCATACGGGTAAAATGATGTCTATTGTATTTGACTTGTGACATATGTATTGATTAATTTTCATTTTATAATCTTTGTTTCAACAGTGGACCTATGCTAAAATATACTTAAATTGAGAAACCAACCTTTGCTAGAGCAATTGTAAAGATCACCGGGTTGACCATTGATGGTGTAAGCATCTGAAATATTAGGGGCAGCTCCTGTTCTTGTGGCTTGTCTCACAACATCGATAGGGTTCGCATCCCACCACTCACCTGAGATCACCATTACACGAGTCGACTCATTTACGATCCCCAAAAATAAAGTTTAGAAAAACAAAATCCCATTAAACATCATAAGATGAAGGACCCTTTGATTTTTACCAAGAAGAATGGGAGTTTCGCGCTTTGGCTTAGTGAATGGGTATGAGTCTCCTTCTTTAGGCCGAACGATTAAAGCTCCGTAAACGGTTGCTCTGAGCCATGAACTGTGAGCGTGCCACCAAAGTGTGCCTTCTTGTCCTTGGATGGTGAATCGGTAAGTGTAACTCCCTCCTGGTCTAATAGGGCATTGAGTCACAAATTCTGGTCCATCAGCCCATCCAGTTCTTATTTGCCTCACTCCATGCCTATTCATTGGTAATATAGAAACTTGTCAGATAAACAATTTTCTTGCATTGTGGTTCCTGCATGCAATGCAAGGACGGAGCCAGAATTTTTGGATATGGGGTGAATACCAAAAAAAAAAAATGGGACAAAACTTGGCATTGTTTCAGTAGTTTTTTTTTTCTTGAGTGGGGATGAAATTTTAAATATTAAAAATTGTAGACTAATTTCCTTTTTATTTTTTAAGTTGAGGGGACGACTGCCACAGCCTCTCTGGCTCCGTCATTGTTTGCATGTTCATGGTACGTACACACACTATATAGAGAGAAATAAAATTACCAGTGGATTGTAACATTGTAACGGGCTCTGTTAACGACGTTGATAACAAGAGTGTCACCATTGTTAACTTCAAGTGTCGGTCCGGGGTACATTCCGTTAACTGTGATCGTGCTGTGAGTTCTGCACAGCCTCTTCACTGGTGTTGCTTGCACCTGATGTCACAAAATAGTTAACATATCTAATAATAATATTAATGAATCAAAGCTAGTTAAGAAGAAAATAGCCGCATGTACTTACAACAAAATCATGGTAGTGAGTTTTCGCATTAGTTATCGGCATTGCGCTCGTAAAAACAAGTAAAATGCCTAAGAATAGGAAGAAGAAGAAAGAGCCAAAGGGGTTGCTAAAGCTGTTTGCCTCCATTTTTTCACTACTTTGTGTATTGGTTGAATGGAAAGGAAAGAAAGAATGAATGTTTAAGTTGGTTGTGAAAAAAATGAGAGAGAGAGGAGTGGCTTATATACAGAAGAATAGGAGAGAGAGGGTAGTTCTGAGGTTGGCAGATTAGGTTTTGATAGTCAGATTTAGAGGCCAAAATTAATCAGACTTAGTTCAACCTCATATGGAGAAGTTGTTACACCCACTGGGGCTACTCAAAATCAAGAAATTTTCATTTATGCTTTATTCACAAGTCTTTTCAAACCTAAGTTAATTTTGAGATTAATTAATTATATTCTTACAAGAAACAAGTATTATTGTTTAAAAATATTTTAAGAGATGAAAGTTCTTCCTCATGCACGTATGTTGGTGTTTTAATTTATTGGTTATATCACCTTTTTCCCAACCAAATACATGAATTTATGTCAACAATTCACATACAAACACACACAAGAACCTTCTTTTACACTTTGCCACTTTCAAATTGCGAATAATTTAATTGAATAATGATCAATATTATAGTAATACTTATTTTGTGATCGATAATTAATTGTCACTTTTTTGAATTAATCGATACTAATCATATGATAATTATAATTACTTTTTAATATGATCAGCTTGATTCAAAAAGACTCTGTTGTCTGTTCAGTAAGTAAAATTTTTCATTACAATGATATCGACAGTATTCCAGAGACGCGCACAGTCCAATTCTTCATCTTGTTACGCAAATAAATTGTGGTGAAAAAGGTGAAGAATTAGTTGGTAATATTATGATATTTTTCTTTTTAAATAAATTGTTACCAAGTCAACGGGAAGCAACCCTTAAAATGAGATCGATCAATTTTAAATCTTTGATGTATAATTAAATAATGACTAAACCAAATTACATTTCTCAAGTAATGTAATTAGTAAACACCAAAGAAGAAAAAGTAATGTGATTAGTAACTTTCTTCTTTTTTTTTTTGGCTGAATGTGCTTGGTAACTTCCACTTATTGCAAAAGTTTATGTGTTGAATACTTCAAATAGAGGACCAAATCATTACTTTATTTCACGTTAGTTTAATTAATTTCATGATTCATGCAAATTTAATTTGACTAGTTACACTACAACAAAATAAAATATTAGTGACTAAAGTGATAATATCTAAATTGTCACTAAATATACATAATGAGTGACAATAATTTTGTTTTGTCACAAATAATATTTTTTAGTGACAAGAATATTTTTTAAATTGTCACTATTGACAATTAGTGACACATATAGTGACAACACAAATAGAGTGACAACTTTATTTGTTGTCACTAACTTGTCATTATACATGTGTCATTAATTATCAATAGTGACAATAATTTCCTTGTCACCAATTATCAAGTGTGACAACTTGTATACAATTCTTGTCACTATTGCGCATGTGAAGACAACTTATGTGACAAAACAAAATTTATTGTCACTTAATATAATATAATTAGTGACAACTTTAATATTGTCACTTAATATTTTGTCACAAATGTTTGATTTTTCTTTAGTGTGTACAGACCACCGTTGATCAATTGATAAGAGAATACCCCCTTCCCCTCCTCTTTTTGGTTCGTTTCGATTTTTTTGGGTTAGCTTTGAGGTACTAGCAATCACGATTATGACACATCATCAAAATATACGTCTAATTACTTATTTGACAAGGAAATACATGAGTTCAGACAATAATGGTCCTTGCAAGATAAGGAAAATAATATCAAATAGCAAATGGCTTACAAGAATAAATTAATTAATTAATAAAAGTTCATTTTAGATGATATATATATATATATATATATATATATAGGTAAGGTAATTATATTGTCTAGTGGTTGAGGAAAACTTAGGAGACTATTTCCTGCACTTCATTTTTTTCCTCCTATAATTCATGCATCAATGTACTAGAAAGTAGAAAGAGACTGAGTTGGCAAGCAAAATTTTGGAGTGCATGAATCAGCAACCAAAATTTAAAAAAGAAAAGAAAAAGGAAATCAATCTAATTTGCTTGTTTTGTTTTTTTTTATCAAATAACGAACTATATTTAGGTGGTAAATGACTATCTATACATTAAGGACTCGTTTAGTTTGATTGATAAGGGTTGATAGATTATTTAATCTAACCTATTCATGTGTTTGGTATTATAGATCAGGGCCCATGATTGATTCACGACCCGGATTTTTATCCTTGATTTAGGTGATAACTTATCCTACCAAGGGGGTGAGATAATTTAATCCAACTTGTTGGGTAGCAAATTAAAAAGTTTGATTTTCGATTTTACCCCTTAAAAGCTTTTTTCTTTAACTAATTTGTCCTCCTATGTTATGACATGTACTCAAGGTTATATGTGTAAATTCAACTTTGTCATACAAACAATCCAATATTCAAAACGTAAGATAAGACTAAATGTAGGAGTAACTGAAAATATAATCCTACATACCAAACAACTTGATAGATTGATAAATCCATATGTGAACAGTGCAATCCCAACTTATCTATCTTATCAATTTTATCCCGTCTTTCAAACCAAACGTGTCCAAATGATATAAAACTTTTTAAAAATAACAACTTAATCTTTATAACAAAGAGTTTACACTTTTTAATGAGATTTAGTATCCCATAGGGTATGAAAACAAATAACTAAATAAGTGTCCTTCTCGTCTGCAATTTAAAAGTCAAAAAATATATATTTGAACTACAAATGTTATTTTGGTGAACGTTTGACCTTGTTTTATATAATTTAGGCTGTAATTTTAATTTTATTTGTTTGGAAACCACGCTGGAGAAATTAAAAATTCACATTTTTATTACATTTAATTCTACGAGAGTTAATTCTTCCATAGTCAATTAAAAATCATAAAAACATAACATGTCACACTGGTAAATGAAATTCCGTATAATAATCCTTGAAAAGAGTTTGGCCTATAAGTGATTGGGTGCGTTAAAAACGTCAACAAAAATTAAAATTTCTTTCCATTCCTATATCTAGTTCTTTTGTACTTGTAGATGCAATTGTCATGCTAAGATGTATATAATCATGTTTCATAAAACTTAATCCACTAAAAAAAAAAATAATACATTACAAAATGTCAAGTGACAATGTAAAAATTGTCACTAATTGTAAATTTTTAGTGACAAGATTATTTTTTTTGTCACAATAATATATTTTACATGTTTAATAGTAACAAGATTTGTATAGAAGTTGTCACTCTTGATACTTAGTGATAAGAAATTTGTTGTCACTATTGACAGTTAGTGACACACCTTTAGTGATAACTTAGTGACAACAATTATAGTTGTCACTCTATTTGTGTTGTCACTATACATGTGTCACTAATTGTCAATAGGGACAACTTTAAATAAATGTTTGTCACTAAAAATTCTTTTTGTGACAATGCAAAAATTATTATCACTCATTATATATATCTAGTGACAATTTTAACATTGTCACTTTCAATTTTGTCACTAATATTACTTTTTATTGTAGTGATCTAACTAAAAATGAATATAATAGTAGCTAGGGAGGGTAAAAGGTATCATTGATACTTGTATATATATGAGAAAAATTGAATTTGATTGGTTTGTCCTAATTAATTATCCAATGTTTAGATCGTTCGGATTGAGGCTCAAACTTGATAGCCGGCTCAATACCAAATCCACCTTAACGTAGATTGTGATTATGAATGAATAAGAGATGAGCTGATAATAATAAATATGAAAAAAGAAAGTGAAAAACACATAATAGAGTGCTAACTAATTTGAATATTTCATTCTTTACCACAAACCGAAACATAGAATAGGTGCCCAAAAGTAAACCCATAATACGTTTAACGGAGCGGATCTTCTATTCCACATTTAAACCATATCAATCCCAATCCTTGAAACACGTGGGACTAGGTGATATGTTCGGGATGTGTCACGTTGTGACGAGTTTATAGCGTTTTAATGAACAACTTATAAGAATCGATTAAAGAACTGATCATATAAATCAATTGAATATTATTTTTATTTTAGACCATAATCTCAAAATGTAATTAATGGATTCAAAATAATTCTCGCATCTAACGAGCTCGTAGGTCTGATTGATGTGTGACACTATAATTGGACGTACAATATTATTCATTCATATAGAATTTAATTTAGTACGAACAATTGGAAGACGTATTAATTAACTTTTATAAATATAGAATGCAATGCACATGTATAAACTTTTATACATATACACTATGCTTGGACGTACAGTGTTATTGGAAAACACTTGCCTACACATCACTTAATATATAATTTTGAACTAAAAAATAAGTGATGTGTCTTTTTCACATCCACAAGATATACAAAGAGGGCCCAAAACCCGTTGTAGGCAAGTATTTTCTGTATTATTCATTCATATAAAATGCCACGCACACGTATACACTCATAAATATTAAATCTAAAACGTCGACCTCAAAAGGTAAAAGATGTGGACTAAATAAAATCCCAGTTAGATGACGTCGAATGAAAAGAGACACAAACAAATGGAGAAAGTCTTTGTTTGGATGATTAGGTGAAGTTTTTGATAACAACATTTACAAGTTTGGTTTAGTCATACAACCATAATTCAGTTAGAGAAGTCCATAACGACAAGTTAAATAATATTCAACTAAATTGAATTAGCTATTAGTCTGTGGATGTCCAGATAGAGTCAAACTTTAAATAATATTTGTTTGTTGCTTGTTTAAGTTTGAAGATTGGGTTTAGATTATCATACAAGTTTTGCTCATCTTCACAACGTTATTTTGCTGTATACCATCCGTTACTTCTTCACATTTTCCATTGATTCGAAGAGTATCAATTTAGTGAATGAGCAAATGTTTGTTACAAGTAGTGTTACACGGTAGTGTTACAGAAAATCTGATTTGAATTAAAATTACACCATCATATAACAGAAAATTTTATGTTGGACCAAATCCAATAGTCCCAATGTTCATTTCTCTCACACAGTAAGGTATATTATTTGTAATCCATACATACATTTGTGTGAAAGAGGCGAATACAGAATGCACTCTCGCATCAAATAACTTAGCTAGGTTTGGTCGTATATGTATATATGCACACCCAAAATAGAAGATTTGGATAGATGTAATTTCCAATTAATATTTACTGTATCTCTCTCTGAATATTGCACTTTTATCGTTGCAATAGTTTGAACTCTCTATTCTAATTTGATAATTTCATATATTTGCCTTTTTCATGTATAATATTTACCATATCTCTCTCTAAATATTTATCTCAAATATATTGTTAATTGGTTGTGTATTTCATACATTTAGTGTGCACTTGTGAAATCAAACCCAGAATAAAACATGAACTAAAATTAAATAGATGATTCAAATGTTTTTTTTTTTTGTTTTTTTTTTAGAGGATGTCCACGAGTAAGGTCTTATTTATAGAATTCATATTCCTTTATGAAATGCCATACCTCTTAAAATAATAATTTAACGTCACTAAATTTTCTCTAAGATCAATGGCAAATTTATCAAAATAATAAAAAAAATTCAGTTTACTTTTCAACAAGATATCATCTAGAATTTCATATTCACCATCTGATTGTAATCCTTTTTGTTAAAGCATGGACAAGCACAAATGGGGAAAAAAAATCCCAAAGTCAAAAGGAGAAAGAAAAAACTAATAAGTGTTAGAAATGTGATCAATATTGGAAATGAAAGTCACTTTGAATCAAAGAAAAAAGAAATTAATGATAAAGATTTAGATGGTTGAACAAGAAAGAGAGAATTTTGCACTGAAGTTGGTGAGTTTGTTAATGACTCTGCATGAAGTTTGAAAAACCAAATGATAAAAATGCCTCAACTAATTAATTCGTTAAGCATAGTGGAAAAGAAATGGAAAACTAAAATTGACAGAAGAACAACATATGAATTATTATAAAAGGTTCACAGTGTCATAGCTAGATTCTTTTCTTGCTTAACTAGGAAATTGCTTTCTAGGTAGTTATATAAAGGTTCACAGTGTCATATGAGTGTTAACTTTTTGTTAAATGCAACTGTGCATAGATTACTACTTCAAACCAGCAATAGGCATTATTAACTAGTAGAACTTTTGAATTGCATACTATGTCTATGACTATGAATGAGTGAGAAAATTTTAATTCAGATTCGATTTTTCCGAACCTAAACTATTCATATAAATGTGAGCTAATTATAATCTTTATCTTTTTTTTTTTGATAATTATAATCTTTATCTAAATGTTTGTTCATTATAAAGAGAATGACCATCATAACTCAAGCATAATAACAATTTTAAAATAATTAGCATGGTTTCTCCAAAATCGAATCTGAACAAGAATTTCCAATTGAATATAAATAAAGGCATCTCATAATTTTAAGGGAGATGATATTAGCATTCCAAAAATGATAAATACTCTCCATTAGATTTATTTTTTTCTTAAGCAATGTTTAAAATGCCTTTAGATTTAAGAAATTGTATTTTGTATGTTAAATATTTCGCTTGATACTAATTAAGCAACCCAACAAATACAAGAACACATCACATGATTAAATATAATTAATTGTTCCTTTAGCATCGAACGAATTATTTTATATAGTAACCGATACTTTATATTATTTCTTCATGATTATTAATTTTTTTTTTTAGTATATTCTTTTAACATAAAGTGTTAAAATATACGATAATGTGATTAGAGCTAACATGTTATTCTAATTGACTTTTCAACCAAAAAAAAATGGATTCGACTAATAAAATTTTACAGAGCATTCTCTAGTTTTCAAACTAAATTTAAATCACACGTACCAATTACATAAAAAAGAAAATCATATATATAAAAACGAACTCATAAAATTTGAATGTGAGGCAACTGTGGGAAAATTGTCATCTACATTTAGAAAAAATTACTAAAAACCCCTTAAATATACTTTTTTATCCAGAAAACTCATGATAAAATTCTTCAACCCAAAAAACTTATTCCGCCAACTTTTCATTTTAAAAAAAACTCACTGCCAACTTTTCATTTTTAAAAAACTCAACATTTAAGGTTAATAAACTTACGAACTTAATTGTCCCTTAGTTTTCTAGATTAGTTAATCAATTCTACTTTTGTAAAGAAATATATTTATTTAGCACTTTCTTATTGATAATTGATATTAATTATGCTTTTAATTTTAATTTTTTATTCTTCCTAAAGGTTGAGAAAAAAAACTCATTTAAGATAATTACCATGATCATGTTAAAATATATTATATTAAAATATTTAAAATAAAAAATTAAAATTCATATTACACAATTTATCAACTTGAAAATCCAAATAAAAAACTGTCTCAAAAAGATATGATCAATTCTTAACTTGAAAAATGAAAGTAATTTAGTCCAAAAATATCAATCTTTCAAGCGAGAAGTTTGTAGAGTTGATTGTTGAGATTGGGAAATATATTTACGGGTCTTTCAGATATTATAATTTATTTTAGGGGGATTATAGAAATTCGCCCTAAATTTTATGGTTAATAAATTAAAATAAGATGAGACATGTAATGCTAATAATCTTTAGTATATTATTACCCAAACAAGCTTCCATTTTTAATTCATGCATTATTAGTTTAAGGTAAAACATATAAATAAGAAATAAAAAATGATTATTATAAATTAATATTTTCAACAATTAACGAAGATATTATTGAAGAAAAAACATCAATAACCTTGGGAGATAGTATATGTTAATGCCATCGTGTATGTAAAATAAATATTTTAATTACATAACATATATTAAAAAACATTCTTGCATTTATTAATGGACAATTTTTTCTATTCGTTCCAAAAGAAATTAAAAAGGAGTTCCTTTATCATATAATGAAATGTCAATATCAACTCCATATTTGAAATACACAAAAGTAAATTACTTCTTACTTTCAGAGCAAAGCACTTTTTGTATTTTCAGAAAAAGGGCAAATAACTGTCGATCTTCGTAACTCACATTAAGTCCCATTTTTGTCTTATTATTACGAGTTTGCATTTTGTTTTAACCTAACTGAATCGAGTCGAAATTTGGGTTAACCAAAATTTTAGTTCACCAAAATATTGAAACCAAAATGGTTTAGTTCAGTTCGGTCAAATTGAACTTAGTTCGATTTTCCAATGATTAATCGAATTTTGACCTATTAACATTTTTTATATATTTTTGACTAGTTGTTGAATGATAATTTTTCTTTTCTATGATAATGATAATTTAAGACTATTATTAAAGAAATAAACATATAGAATGCCATATTTGCTCATAATTCTCATATTGCTTAAGATTTTGTCATTTTAAGAAAACAAAAGGATTGTTGTATTCACTATAAACTACAAAATAAACGTTATAGCTTTATAGTCGCTAAGAATAATAAATCCAGTTTTATCATTTCATAAATCATGTAAGTCATTTATGAGAATATAAGAATAGTATGTATAATATTATATATATATATATATATATATATATATATATACGCACACACACACATAAATTAAAGTATTCCAATTTAGGATAATTACGTCTTTACCTCCTCACGAATGGTGTAATTACAAATTCCCCCTAATTATTCTAATTACTCACCCCTTCTAGTTGGAAAACATTTACATCTGTTAATATGATTTACATCTGTTAATATTCATTATGGATCCGTTAAAAAGATATGTGATTTGACCAGAATGTCCTTTCAATTAATTTTTTTGAATTATGTTTAATCAAAACTTGAAATTTTGACAAAAGAAAAGACAAAAATATGAAATAAATATTAAAAGTGCTAAAAATATTTAAAAATATCTGAAAAAATAAAAACAATAAAAACATTCTAATATGACACAAATATTAAAAATATTTAAAAACTACAAAAGCATTAAACAAATATTCAAATTATTCTTAAAAAATGAAAAATAGAAAAATATCAAATAAATAGTAATATTGTTCTTAAATCATCAAAAGTATCTAAAAATATAAAAATTATCATATATATTGAAATTGTAAAGAATATTAAAAAGTATCTGAAAAATATAAGAAATATTAAATTTAATTTAAGATTATTATCTAAAGAAGTAAATTAATTTTAGAATGAAGAAAAAAATAATGAAAAATAGAATAGTTTAACATTTAACTTATAGATTATAATATTTTTAATTTAAAAATAAAATTTCCAAAAAGAAAAATGAAATAAAAGCAGCGAAGAAGACGACATCTATCTTTATCTCCCACTGCTACCGTCAGCGCATATCCCCCATGCCACCTCACTGCCCAATCTTAAGATCGAATCAATTCGAAATCGATTTGTTCCTAGACGAGCCCATTTTAGTGGACGAGGACATAGAGAGAGGTATGTTAACAAACCATAACAACATGGTATCAAACAAATAATATAGTGGTAAATAATTATCGTCTCCACAGTGAAGGTTGTCACGTACCAAAATAAGCTTTTTGCAATTATCTAGACGATAGATTATCAGAGATTGAGTTTTCTAAACTAAGAAGAAATAAACAAAAACAATAAACAATGTTTTGAAAATCGGACTGGTGATCAAATCGATATATATACACACACACACACACACACACACACACACACACACACACACACACACACACACACATATATATATATATAGGATATGGATCAAATACATACCAATTCATTAGGTAAGATATAAGACCCAATCCTCACCATTGATACCATTTGATCCTAAGGTCTCTTAACACATTTTTCGAATTTTAGAATTATTTTTAATGCTGTCAGGGGCATTTTAGTCATTAAATCATAACAAACCCATGCAATTTCATATGCAGTATCAAATCAAATCCCCCTTTTTACGCGCCATAACCGAATTCATTATTCTCTTTCTATTTTCAGCTAGATCATACCAGCTCGTGTAATCACAAATCAAATCTGTGTATCCAAATTCTACTCGATCAGATCAAAGATCGTTTCATTCCAATACCCAAATCCATCGCGCGACCAGTCTCCATTAATACGAGTTTTTTTACCCAGATTAATTCATCATCAAATTAATTAATCATCAAGATCGTTTAATCATAATCGTCAATTCGGCTTCATATTCAGTTCCGCGGTTTATCATCCAATTATAAATAGGTTTTGATTTCATGTTTTATGGCTGAGATAGTTTCAGGTATTGTTAATCATCATCACATCGATTTATGAGTTCCAGCAATAAATTGAATAGATTATACATCATCTTATATGATATTATATAGTGTATTATACATTAATATACAGTACATATAATGATATTATACAGTATCATTATTAACTCATCATATCGCGCGATAAGTTATCCATTGATACGAGTCTTTTTCCCAGATTAATTCATCATCAAATCTATTAATCATCAAGATCGTTTTTAATCATAATCGTCAATTCGGATTCATATTCGGTTCCGCGGTTTATCATCCAGTTATAAAGACAGAGAATAGAAGAAAAAGAAAGTGGAAGCTATGGTAGGAATACACTACAATACAAACCATTATACACTACAATACAAACCATTATACACTACAATACAAACTATTATACACTGTGAATTTTATACACAACTATATAGAATGGTATAACAGATTATAGATTAGATTCATTATTATACACTACAACACAAACCATTATACACTGTGAATTTTATACACAACTTTATAGAATGGTATAGCAAAAACTGTTTTTGGAATTTGGTCCCAAGCTCTACTTCAATCTTGTAGGAAACATCGTTTTAAAAACAACTCAGATACTTATCATAAGTATACTGAGCACCACCCTCTCGGGCCCAAATTCCATCGTTTTAATAGGTTTTTTCGCGTTTTTACGTTTTCAGTCGGATTTTTATTTTTATTTTTATTTTTATTTATTTCCATTATTTTCGTACTTTACCTTGTTTATATTTACTGTATATTTGATTATTAACTATTATATAATGGATTAATTAGCTATTGTATTCATTGTATAATGGCTTATATGATAGTGTATAATGGGTTATAATATACTGTATAATGTAATACAAAATGCTGTATAATATATTCAACCGACTGTTGGAAGGCGCACAATCACATGTTGTATATCCCTATTGTATGAACTGTATAATGTAATATAATACGTTGTATAATGTAATATAATGTGATGTATAATGTGTTCAAATCACTATTAAAAAAATTACTATTTTCAGAGGGTTTGCAATCTGGATTTCCAGAAATTTTTTAGAGTTTCAGAAATAGGATTCTATAACTTCTTTGAGTCAATTTTGGTAACAAATCGAGAGATTGTAGGTGAGATTTTCGCAGTTTCAAATGGAGAGATTTCAGGGAAGATTTTATGCCGTTATTTTTGGGAGGATGATGCTGTGTAATGAAAAAATTGACAATTATACCCCTTGAGCGAATTAGAACCCATTTTACCGCATGTTTCTGGATTATTTTTGGACTGTTGGATTTAATTGATCCAATGGTGTATAATGGGTCTTATATCTTATCTTAGATAGGGTATGTATTAGATCTTGACCCTATATATATATATATATATATATATATGGTATAAGTTATGAATAAATAGACATATGATATATATAAATAAGCATTTGATACTTGTATTTTAAATAAGCCTAGCTCAAAATAATTGCCAAGTGATATATGTAACTTTTATTTTTGAAAATCTAAAGCATGGTTCTTCACACAAAAAAATAAAATAAAAAACCAAATTGAACCATGATTATGGAAGTGCACTATAGCCACAAATGGGGTTTGAAGAATTATACAATTAAAAGTCTATATGTTTTTGTGGTTTTGACCTTGTAGCTTTGACTAAACTATATTAAGCTAAAATTAAAACTTTTAAAGCCCTAGTTTTACAGTTTAGTTTTCCGCCGTTTCTTGCATTTCCATTTGAAGTTGTCTTCTTCTTCTTCTTCATATCATATCTTAGATCACATAATCCTCCATACAGGGTTAACGCTCTAGCGCTCCGAGCTTGAGAGCTTCGCTCTATGAAACTTTTAAAATTCTTAATTCTCGAACTAAAATTTAGGAACCACACTTGACGAAATAAGAATAATTTTTCAGTAATAATATTTCATATGCATTCAATGAAAATTGTTTTAGTAGTCAAAATAAGTAAAAGATTTTACCTCAAAACAAAAAAAACTAAAACAAATATAGATTTTGTAAAAAATCAATACCTATAACTTGTAATGCTGAAATTGAGTATTTGGTGTCCTTTCCGGTCAAGAGTTGGGACTTAAAGCTACTATTATTTTAATAATCTTTCATCATATATTATATTTTGTAAGCATGCTAAAAAAGACAATCACGACCAACAAGGTCCAACACAGTTGGTAGATAGCTTGGTTTCTTAAGCATGTTGTCCAGGGTTCGATCTCTAGCCGTGTGCAGGGACAGATCCAGGAATCACTTGTTGGGGGGGGGGGGGGGGGGGGGGCGAGTTATCATGCATTAAAGTAAATTTTTTGATAATATTTGTATGCAGAATTTTATTTTTAATTTAAAAGTAAAATGATAATTATCGTGTGTAAAAGAATAAGCGATTGTCAATAAAAATTATAGTACTTTTCTAAATATATAAATAATATTTTTTTAAAAAAGATCAAATTTGTACTCGATGTTTTTTGTGTACATATTATCGTATGATTGAATAAGTTATTACACATAAAAAGAAATGTTAAATGCTAATTTTGAACCTAATTTGCTTATATGAATATTCATTATTTGAAAAGATATAAAGTAACAATTAACTATTAACACCAATATCCTAATTTTTGATAGACTTTTTCTTGTCTTTTATGTCTTGTTTTTTTCCTTATAACCAAAACCTTTTATATATTTGTAAGAAAAGTGCTTAATAATTTTAATTCTAATTTTTCCTTTTCAACATATTTATCTTATAGATTCAAGAAAAATTGCCTATTAATTTTAAGCAAAAAAAAAAAAGTTGTTCACAATTTCAGTTTATCTTGTTTTCCTATTTTTTTTTCTAGTAATGTATTTGTTAAAAGCAAGTATATTATAAATAAAAATTTATTTGTTAAAAGCAAGTATGTTATAAATAAAAAGAAAAAAAGAATAATGGGTGTGAGGGAGAGTTTTGGAGGATTGAACTCTAGACCTCAAGGTTGAGAGAGAAATTGCTAACCAACTCCACTAGAACTTTTCTATATTTACATCTAAAACCTTAACTTAATATTTGGAGGGGCCATACATCAAAAATATATATACCCGGGAACAAAAATTTATATTCTCGGGGGGGCCCGCCCCCCCCCCCCTAAATTCGCTCCTGGCCGTGTGTATGGAAAAGACTTTGTTGGGAGAGGCAAAACCCACTTCGGTGATCTCTACGGCTCGAAGGGATTAGTCTCCGGCGTCCGGCTTAGGGAAACCCTTAGTATATACCAAAAAAAAAAAAAAAGACAATCACATCATCTTATTTTTAAAATTCAAGTTAACAAATACTTATTTTAATATGAGATAATCTTATCAAAATAATATCAAAAGATAATTTGGCTGAACAATTTATAAAACATATGATATATATGACAAGATAAACTTTAAATTATATTTATATTATATACGCTCTAGGCGCTCCCGCTCCCAAATTTTTTCAAATCTTGTCGCTCTACGCTCCTGCTCTATGACTCAGATCATATCTCTGTAAGTGCCAAAATAAAGCTCTTCTTCTTCAGCATTTTCTCGAAAGTATCTCTATAATCTTTTCTCAAATCATTTATCACTTGAGCCATTCTACCTTGGTGCTATCGTCAACCCGTCGTCCTCTACTCAGAGAAGTTATAATCTACTTTTTCAAGCAATATTTGTAGAAACGGGCTGATTGGTCTTCTCGGGTTATGATTTTTGACCGGTTTTTCACAATTCGCATCGGGTCTTTTGCTGGCCATTTTTGTACTGAAATCGGACCGCCATTCCCTCCAGTTGCCGGTTAAACCCGCCGGTCTAGACTCGAACTCGCTCCGGTTATTAATATATTATTATTTTTATTATTTCTATGTTATATATATCTAATTATTATTTAATATTTATAAGTATTAATAAATTGTAATCACAAAAAGTATTATTTCATATAGCAACTTAGCTTAGGTTAGCTAGTTGTTAGTTAAAAAAAATGATATGAACTTGAATATGAAGATGACTTTATTTTTGAAAATTTATACTTGTTTTGAATGTATTTACATTTAAGTACTAGATAGCTTGTATTTTTGGATGTATTTACATTAAATCATTGGTTTGATTTCATTTGATTTATTTGTTTTGAATGTATTTGTGAGAATTGGATAAATAAAAAATGTCCAAAAATTAAAATAGATCGGGTCTGGCAGGTACGACCCAGACTCATCAATACCAGTTTGGTCTGGGGTGGGTCTGGTATTAAAATTTCTTAGTGGGGCAAGTCTCGAGTCTTGCAATACCCGGCTCATACCCGCCTCGTTGTCATCCCTACCAAGGTACGTATTTCCATGAATTTATGACTTTCAATGGGTTCAAGCTTCTTACCTTAGTTAAAGACCCATTTTTTTCTTAAGTACATAAATGCTCTCCCGAGAACTCCATGAGTACCCAACTAGATCTATTCCTGTCACTACCATGATCAGTAACTAATCTAGATGAATTCATTAAGTTCTATGAAAATTGTATAACTAGTCCCATGCAAAATTCCTAATGTCTCTATTAAGCAATTTAAACATATCTATCATATCTGAACTAGTAATTTTACTTTACCTCCTGGGAAGAGAAAATACATTTTAAATAAAAAATCCATATAAGTAAGAAAATACATTTTGAACAATGGAGGATTACAGAAATACAACTTTGAGAAGACGAAAAATCTGGAAAATCCAAGAGTACTCCTATCTTGACTGCAAGGATTCAAGACATCATTTGTTTATCTTCAAGGTAACTGCATTTCTTCCCCTTCCAAGTCTTCTATCTCTCTTTTGCACGTCGCCTACCCTCTTCAAGTGTATGTTGCGGTATTCTCTCTCTCCTAGCCTTACAAGGGGTTGTAGATATAAAATAAGCCTATCCAAATGAATTTAAAACGAGGCCTATTAATTTTTACAATTTGCGTGTGTCACAGTTGTGCCAAATACTGGCACATTAGTGCTTGCTGTTCGGAATTTTTCTCCAATTGTTCTTCAACTTGGATCTCTTCATGCGCCCTCTCCATTGCACTTCCTTAAATCTTTTGGTTGACCTTTCTTCATGTTATAATTATTAGGTTTTCTATGACACTCATATAGCAAATTTTAGGTCAATGACTCTCAAATCAGGTGCTTTTAAGACAATAGGTGTAAAGTCAACTCAAAACACTTAATTACTCGAGTGTCAAAAACCACAAAAACAAAGGTAGGTTCTCTCTCACTTGAATTTTAAAGCATTCAATCAATTTATGTCCATTGAAGCACTTTTGCTTCTTTTCATTACAAATTTCATTATTTATCCAAAAGTTTATAAATGTTTTATCTCACCAATCAATCCTCTTAAGTAGGTTTCATGTGTAGTGCACTAAGATGCACATAAAATTTTACAAACTTAACAAAAAGTATCCTTGTTAAAGAAAACACGTTCCATTGTTCATGTCAGTCTAATATATAATGTGGAAACTAAAATATTGCAAACATGTCAACCAACAACTCAACAAATTTGACTCATTTTAAATACCCCAAAAATACCGCCGAAACACCTCTCTTAAACAGGATATTGTCCTCAATAGACTCAAATCAGGATAATCAAAGAGAGAGGCATATACAACAGTATAAATAAATTAAGAACAAGAGAGTGGAAGAGATACTCCCTTAAGCATAAGCGTGAAGAAGTGGGAGTCGAGAGCCTCAAAGGCTCACTGCAAAGAAGAAAGATACGAGAATTGGAAATCACGCTTTGGAAGTATTTCACCCATTGTCCTTGCACTTGTGCTACAAAAGGATCCTCAAATATCTGAAAATGTTTGGATATGTTTTCAAACCCAATTTTGGTCCAAGAATTTGTTACTTTTTTGGTTAAAAAAAAACATAATGATTATTTCTTTAAAAATCTACAAACCAAGTATTGTCCCCTATTTTTGCCTCTCTCCTCTCTTAACTTTCAATCATTAACTAACTCAGCAAAAAAAAAAAAACACCAAAAAACCAACTCGCAAAATAAAACCAAGCACAATCTCATCAAATATGCATATGTCCCCATAAATTTTTCACCAATAATTCTCACCAAAATACCATCCCAAAACATAACCAAACTGATCTAGCTCGGTTTTTACCCTACCTATCCCAGTCAAGATGACTTCGTATATGAACCTGCAAAAGCACTATCAGGATTATAGACTGCACTTGGATGATACCAAGCTGCCTACGTACCCTATAGGGATCAAGTCTAAACGTAGTTCAAAAGGAGTTGTTGTAATATCTATGATTCGTATGACGAGAATATCTAGTATTTGTATTATAGGATCGTACTCTCAAGTATTCGAATAACTCAAGCAATACGATATATAATTCATAGTATTTATTGCTCAAATTCTCCGTCCATAAAACTTCATAAATGACGGTATTTATAGAGTTTCCACTGTACTGTAGAGTGAATGACAGATGGGACGTCTTGCCTGCGGATCCCCTACACGTGTTTGATGGATGGCACCGATTAATCTTCGTAGGGTCGGGTCACGGGTCGACCCTACCCGAATTAACAAAAACACGCGGATCTTGGAGTGTAGTGCAAATATTATTTTGTTAGGGACCTGATATGCAATCTACCTCGTTTCCTCATATACGAGAGACCCTAAGAGCCCACGAAGCTATAATACGAGGGCTATATATATATATATTCAATTTTGGTATTTTGGTATATCATTAAGTCCCCCACTTCGTTAGTCATAAAGAAATTAATTCAAATTCATTGATTGAAGACTGACGGAGTATATATTAGTTCGACTTTACCTTTTAAGGCATTTAATTCTTTGTTCTTATTTTGATTACAACTCATTCCAAGTAATCATTACCCTACAGCCGTTTTACGTTATTAATTCTGACACGCCGTTTCCCGAGAGACCCTTCTAATCTGTCGCATTGTCCTATCGACTTCCAAGAGACGCAAGTTGAATTCGAAACGTCACATCTCTCCACCGTTGGATACAACTTTTTACTATCAGATCCGTGCCGTTGATTTCAAATCTCCTCATACTATATATACCCAGTTTTTACCCTTCATTTGAATCTTTACTTGTAGCAAATTTACCCTTACAAATTCTGAGAATTATTTGCAACTTCTTCTGGCGTTCTTGATATTTGGAGGTCATCTTCTAGATCATATTCAAGTTTTTTCCTCCTGCTAGGTATAAGCTCAATCTTTCTCTCTTTTATTTATCCAATATTTTCATGAGTACTTCCGGTGTGGGTGCCCACTCACCGCGTATCTCTGATGAGGAAAATGAGACCATCTCGTCTGGTCATAGTGAGTCCAATAGTAGTTCTAGTAGTCCTGAGACATCTCCTGAACGCATCATAAACGATGCCCCTATCGCTATTGAGCCTGAAGCCCCTGATGTTCCACCTCCATATCCAAATCTTGAGGGGAATGAGGATGTTAATTCCCAATTATTTCCTAATATGGATAGGGCTTGTAGAGTAGTTCCTTGGCCAGATTATTCCTCGATTGTAACTGCGTCGAACATCGCCGACATTAGGGTTAGATATCATATCCCTTCTGATTATCGTACTATCATTCCTAACGAGGGTGATAGAATGCATCGTCCCCCCATAGGGTTTCGAACTATACACGTAGCCCATCTTGCTTCGGGGCTTAGATTTCCTTTACATCCTGCCATTGAAAATATTCTTCTCCATCTTCGTTTGAGTCCCACACAATTGCTTCCCAATTCTTATAGGCATATTATATTTTTTTATAGTCGTAATGAGGATGTATGGAGTTCATCCGAACATAAAAAACTTCAACGGTTTTTTATCTGCGCATCGATGCACTAAATCTAAGGAAGAAGGTTTTTTCTTCCTAGCACCTCAACGTCATTGTCGCCTTTAGTCTCGCACCCAATCTTCATTCGGAGACTGGAAGAAAAAAAATTTCTTCATCGCCCCTCCTTTAAATGAACAATGGAACGTACCTCGTCGGTGGGGTATGGACCTCGTTGACTTAAGCAACGTTGGTAGGCCCACCATACCCCGACGGACATTAAAACGTATCCTCAAATGGCTATTCAAGCCTGAGGTCGTGATGAGTGAATCCATGCTTGTCACGTGTGGGCTAAGTAGCGCCAACGTGCCTGTCATCGAAAATCTGGGTAAAAATGTGTGCATGTATTTCAACGTTTATTGTATATTCGTAATATATATGTATATATATATATATATTTTTTTTTTTTATAACTAGCCTGATGTTTCTTCTTTGCCTCGTTCGTAGCAATGGAAGAAAGACAAGCACGTCTGGACAAAAGAGCTGTAATCGTGGCTGAAGCTGCCCAAAGGGCAGCTGCTGCAGCTGGTCAAGGTACTGGCCGCGGCCGAAGTCAAGGACAATCCAAAATAAGGATTGTTGACCCCCCAAGACCAGGGGATTAATCGTGTCCAACCTTCCCGCACAACCACAACTGCACCTCGTCCACCACGAAGCACAGGCCCAACCAATGACTCAGAAGTCGAAGAAGGCTCTCTCATTCGACGACGACGTTTCCGAAGCAGTTGGGGAGTTAACAAGCGCTCCCTATGGTCGTCCGGAAAAACGTCCTCACCGAGAGGGTATTTCCCAAGCAACTTTAACGAGGCCTGCATCCCCAACCTCCTAAACAGGAACAAATGATGAGCCAGAGGCTCGGGATTATGAACTACTCAATCAGGTAAAATCGTTGTTGCTCAAAGATTACCTCGAATGTGAGGTTGCTGAACGTGCCCCTCTATGCCCCGACAAACAACCCCTTATCCAAGACTGGCATATATACTCCAACAGCAGCATAATCAAAGATCCCAGCGGCAATACTGCGATTGAATTATTTCATCGCACTTTATTGCCTAAGGATAAGGCCCTTATCCTCGACCAGCCTCATCCTCTTGTCGAGAAGCAAGCGGCTCAATATCTCGAAAGGGTACATGATTTATCATTATCGTATTTGATATTTAAATAACCATTAGTTTTCATTAACTTCCTTTTACACTATGGATTTTCAGACGAAGCTCTTAATACATCAGCTATCCTTTAATAATTCCACCATGAAGGGGATCTTAAGTCGATCTCAGCAAGATCTTATCGATTATAAAGGACAAGTCCAGGCTAAGCTTATTGCTGCTCAAGAGGACAAAGAAAAAACTGCTTCTCTACAGGTAAATTTGAACCTTTATCTAACATTTTAATTTAATTACAATTTGCATAATCTGAAATTTAAATTTAATTCATCGTAGACGGAGCTCGACGTTATCTGTCAATCATACGATGGGGACAAGCTCAAGATGGCAGAGCTTGAACAAACTAATGCTGAGCTTCGTCAGCAATTGAATACATTGCAAGATGGTACTGAAGCTGAAAAATGTTGTCAGTTTGCCTTAGGTAAAACCGCGGGTCGTAGTGAGTTCTAAGAGTCGTCCTCTTTCAAATGTCAAATTGAGGAGGCTCGTTTAAGTGGGGCTCGCGATATGCTACGATCCACTGTAATTGATGATCGTTTGCTCGATCAAGCCCTGAACGATATCCATGACGACTTCTTTAAGGCAATCGATTATTTGAAAGAGACGGGAAATTTGTCGGCCACTTTCCAGGAGGACGAGTTTGCCCAAGTCTATCTGAGAGCTCCTATCAAACGACCCTCCGCTGCACCCGCAGACAATGTTGCTTATACTTACTTTCCCGAATTTGACGCTTTAGTTATCGGCGAATCTGGAGCAAGTATACAATTCAAACGAGAACTTGAAGCAACGATCGATCGAGGAGACGGACAAGGTCAATGTGGAGAAGAGGCCGCTACTGCTGAAGAGCCTCAAACAATCGAGGATTAATTTCTACCAAGACAATGTTTTGTTTTGACCCGATTTTGGGGTATTTTGTGTAACTATTTTTGCATCGTCTAAATGTTATTGTCAATTTAATTTTATCAGATTCATTCTAGAGATTTTATCCAAACGAAACAAGGATCTCAGCTGGATTTGTTCTAGCACTTACTCCGTTTATTTATTATGAATGCATATCCAAATGTCGGTAAAGTTAAATGAGGGTTATTCCTCTCATGCATAAAATTTTCTTAAGTTATTTACATTTCATGGACGAGGAAGGTCTTTACCTTCGTGATTTTAACAATCTTAAATGGTCCTTCCCAGTTTGCTTCCAATTTCTTCACATGCCTCGATACTTCCACCCTTTTCAAAACAAGATCTCTGACTTGAAAAGATCGAACCTTTACCCTTTTGTTGTACGCTCTTGCCATTGTGCTCTTCTGCCTCAGAATATTGGCATATGCCTTGTCTCGTACTTCATCAATGACATCTAATTTAAACTCCCTTGTAGACCGATTCTCATGTGGTTTATACGACCTTAACCTAGGAGTCATCATACCTATCTCAGCTGTTATGACTGCTTCTGAGCTATAGACAAGACAAAAAGGAGTCTCTCCCGTCGATGATCGAGGTGTAGTTCTATATGCCCACAACACTCCAGGTAACTCTTCTACCCATCCCTTTCGTTCACCTTCCAGTCTTGTCTTCAAGTTTTGTAGGAGTATACGATTTGCCACTTCTGTCAATCCATTGGCCTGCGGATGTCCCACCGAGGTGAAGTTCTGCTGTATTTTTAATTCCGAACACCAATCCGTAATTGCTCTTCCATTGAATTGCGTCCCATTGTCCGATATCAATGCTCGCGGTATGCCAAACCTGCATATTATAATCTTCCGAATGAGAACAACTCTAAAATTATTCATATTTATTCAACTTTGTCAGGGTTAATTAACCTGCATATTATATTCTTCCACACAAAGTCAATAACAACTTTTTCTGTGATACGAGCCACTGCTTCTGCCTCTATCCACTTCGTGAAGTGTTCTATTGCCACAATAACGAATTTCTTTTGGTTTTGGGCTGGAGGGAAAGGTCCTGCATACAAATTTAATAATCAGGTAAATCTGCATTTCACCTTGTTTTATAACAGGTATGTCGTTAAGGTTATATATACCAACCTAAGATATCAATTCCCCATTGATCAAATGAATATGCAATTTTTATTGCTTCCATCGGAGTCCCTGGTTGATGTATTTCATTAGAATGCATTTGACACTCCCGGCATTTTTTGGCAAATTCATATGCATCCTTAACTAGGGTAGGCCAAAAATAATCCTACCTCGTAATTTTTTGAGCTAACGATCTTCCCGCGGAATGATTCCCACAACTTCCCTTGTGGATTTCTCTTAGAACATCTTCAGATTCCGATGAAGTTAAGCATCGTAACAGTGGCCCCCCCATTGATCTTTTGTACAATTCTCCATCCATCATTACAAACCTCGTTGCTCTGTGGACGACCTTCCTAGCCTCGACTTTGTCTTCAGCTAGGACATCTTTAACTTAGTAGTCCGTAATTGCATCCTTCCACGAACATTCAACCCCAACTTGCATTACCAAAGTCGTTGACTCTATTTTCGAGCGCTCTGCCACCAACAGAGTTACTTTCCTACTTTTCAACCCCATAATTTGATTCAAAAATTTAGATAATGCGTCTGCTCGTTCATTATCATCCCTTGGGATTTGATGCAACTCGATTTTTTTGAACTCCAGCATGAATTCCTTCACATTCTTCAGATATTTTATCATCATTTTTTCTTTTGCCTCATACAACCCGGCAACCTGCCTTGCCACCAACTGTGAGTCTGTGTAAACCATCAACATTTTTGCTTCTAAACTCTTTGCCATTCTTAAACCCGCAATAAGGGCTTCATATTCTGCTTCATTATTAGTAATATCGAAGTTCAATTTTATTGCGAACTCCATATCCAATTTATCCGGGGTTTGTAACCAAATTCCAATTCCTCCTTGTTTAGTCATCGAGGATCCATCCATGTTCAACAACCATGGCTTCGCAGGTTCCATCATCGCTACATCCATGGGTGACTCCGTCGTCATCTCAACAACGAAGTCCACCATTATTTGTGCTTTGATTGCCGTGCGGCTTCTATATTTGATATCGAATTCTCCCAATTCAATGGCCCATTTTATGAGTCTTCCTGACACATCGGGCTTTGCCAATACTTGCTTCAACGGTTTATTCGTTAATACCACAATATGATGTGATTGGAAATACAGTCTTAGCTTTCGAGCAGAAGTGACTAAAGCAAGTGCCCATTTTTCAATTTCTAAATAGTTCAGTCCAGCTCCTTGTATCTATTTACTGACATAGTACACCGGTTTATGTTCGTTCTCAACTTCACGAGCCAATACTGCACTAATGGCTGCTAAAGATACAACTAAATATAAGAATAGAGGTTCCCCGAAGACAGGTTTTGTTAGCAAGGGGGGAGATACCAAGTATTCTTTGAGCTCTTGAAAAGCTTTTTCACATTCTTCTGTCCACGTGAAATTCTTTACCTTCCACAGTATTTTGAAAATGTGTAATCTTTTATCTGCGGATCTAGATATAAATCTATTTAAACTCGCCATTCTCCCCGTCAACTTTTGTACATCTTTCACATTTGAAGGGGATTTCATGTTTAGAATAGCATCGATTTTCTCGAGGTTTGCCTCGATACCTCGTTCTGTAACCATATATCCCAAAAATCCCTCCCCCCCGAACTCCGAATGTACATTTGTTGGGGTTCAGTTTCATTCCATATCGTTTCATTATTTCAAAAGCTTTTTTCAAATGATTCAAATGATTAGATTCATCTATGGATTTGACAAGCATATCATCGATGTACACTTCCATAGTCTTTCCGATCTCTTCTTCAAACATCATATTGACCAATCGTTGATACGTGGCTCCGGAGTTCCACAATCCGAAAGGCATTACATTATAACAATATACCCCTCGTGCAGTGACAAAAGAAGTCTTTTCTCTATCTTCTTCTGCCATCATAATTTGATTGAAACCTTGATAGGCATCCATCATGCTCAAAAGAGCACAACTTGCAGTTGAATCTACCAATAAGTCAATTCGAGGCAAAGGATAAGGGTCCCGAGGACAAACTTTGTTTAGATCAGTAAAATCGGTACACATGCGCCATTTGTTTCCGGCTTTTTGTACAAGAACTACATTTTCAAGCCATTCAGTAAATTGAATTTCATTTATATAGCCTACATCTAGCAGCTTCTTCACCTCTTCTTCAATAATGGTATCTCTATCAGGACCGAAATTCCTTTATTTCTGACGTACTGATTTTGCATCCGGGTCAACGTTTAAACAATGCACTATCACTGCAGGATCAATGCCTTGAAAGTCGGCAGCTTTCCACGCAAAAATATCAGTGTTGGCTTTGAGAAATTTTACCAATTTTGATTCCATCGTAGGGCTCAACTACCCCCCAATCCTTGTAGTATTTTCGGGATCATCCTCAAAAAGCTAAATTATCTTATGCTGCACAGGTTGAACTCTCGTATTCACCATCCTCTACTTCTTATCCATCTGCCTCATCAATACTTTCGCATCTTCGTCAATGACATTCACCCTCGTAACTTCCCTTTTCCTCTTCTTGCTCGAATTCGTCGTTAACGAGGTGGTATAGCAGTCACGAGCCTCTAACTGATTTCTCTTTACTTCGCCAATACCATCTCTGGTTTTGAACTTCATTTTTAAGTGGGGTGTCGATACAATAGCACCAAACAAATTCAGCATAGGTCTGCCCACAATCATATTATAAGCAAAAGGAGTGTTGACTACTTGGAATGTCACTTGTAATGTTTTCCTCTTTGGGGCTGATCCCAATGAAACATCAAGTTCGATTGACCCTTTCGGCATGATCTGTGAGCCAGTAAATCCCATCAAAGGAGTATTCACCGATCGTAGATTCACTTTTCCCAAATCCATATTTACTAAAACATCCCAAAAAATTATATCTCCCGAACTTCCAGTATCAACCAAAACTTTGTGTACTGCAAAGTTCGCCACGTCCATCGTTATTACCATCGGATCATTATGGGGAACAATCATGTCCTCGTAATCCTTATCGTCAAAAGCTATTGGTTGGTCTTGATTTTGTACAAAGAAAACCTTCATAGGCTCCTGATGATAGTGATTGCCACGCATCTCCCTCTTATGCCTTTTTCTTGCGTTGGAAGAATCTCCTCCCGCCCCCCCCCCCCCCCGCGATAGTATGTATCTCTGCTCTGGCCATATTAGCGGGCTCCTTTTGTCCATCTCCATGGCGGGTACCATTCCCCCTCTTATCATCATTTCGTCGATAATTGTCATTGCGATGATACTCATTATTTTGAGATCCATCGTAATGACGATTGGCATAGCGCCGATTGTCATGATACCGGTCATCATTTCCTCAATATTGAGATCGATCTGGCTATCTACTCCGTGATCTTTTTACCTCCTTACTACGGTTGGCCTCAGGGGCTCTTACTTCCACATGGGTACGATCAATAAATTCATTTAAGACACCATTCTTTATTAGGCGTTCGAGATCATCCTTCAGCTGATAGCAGTCCTCGGTATCATGACCTTTATCCTTGTGAAATTGGCAATATTTATTTGGGTTTGCTCGTGACTTCGATTTCATTGGCTTTGGCCATTGAATCGCATTCAAGTGTTGTACTGCCATCAATACTCTTCCTCTTAATGTTTTCAAGGGAGTGTATTGTTCATACTTCGCGTACCGATGGGGTTGTTCATGGTTCTTGTCAGGCCTCGAACCTTCCTATTGATCACTATTTTCTTTTCGATCTCTTCGATCGTTTATGGGCTTAAGAGCCTCGGAATCTTTTGATAGATTCATTTCTTCCTCGTTGATGCACTGCTCTTCTAACTGCATCAGCTCTTCTTGATCTTTCGGTGCGCGCCGAGCTAAGGCAGACGCCAATGTATCTTTTTTCAAAGCCAACAAAAGAAATGTTACAACAAGATCATGAGTTAATTTAGGTATTTCTAAGACTTCCTGATTAAACCGATGTACAAAATTCCTCAAACTTTCATTAGGACCCTGCTTGAATCCCAGCATGGACGACACAGATTTCCTTGCTTTCTTGTTAGTCGCAAAGTGATTTTCAAATATCTTAATTAGTTGCTCATAAGACACTATCGAACCAGGTTGTTGACTCGTAAACCAGTCTTAAGCCCGACCGACCAAAGTCGTCACAAAGACCCTTGCATTAATCGCATTCGATTGATGATACAACGACATTAATAGTTCAAACGTCATCAAATGTAGCCTCGGAGCACCCGTCCCATCATAAGTAGGCAAAAGAGGGGCTTTGAATGAACTTGGAGGTTCTTCAAACATTATACTCTCACAAAATGGTGAATTTCTAGCCATCAACACTGAAACTGGCCTACTCTTTGGTTGAGGTGCCTCTGGTTTATGACTTACCCTGCCAAGCTTCTCATACATATCAACAATCTCTACCCTCGACAGAACTGGTCTCTCTCTTTCTTCCTGTATCGGCTGCTTCCCTCGACGAATCTCCGAACGCACATCTGCTCTACTTTCGACCTCTTCATCAGATTGCACTTCTGCAACTTCTCCCCTCTTCTTCAGCTCTCTATTGATTCCCTCTTGTCCCTGAAATAATCTCTTAGGTGCCAAGGGCGCCACGGGTGTCCTCTGAACATTCGGAGTTATAGGTCCTGATGCCATGAGACGATTCAACACTTCATCTACCCTTTCCTGTATCATCTTGTCTAACTCACCTCTTGTCAACATTATTTTTCCTTCATTGGGATCTCTCGCATCCCTAACTGGAGTGGCAGACACTGAGTCTTCAATACGAACATGTTTCTCTTTCTGGCCATCTCCCTCCATCTCTATTGTTGACTCCAGCGACCTTCGAGTAGTTTCCCACAAACGGTGCCAGCTGATCTAGCTCGGTTTTTACCCTACCTATCCCAGTCAAGATGACTTCGTATACGAACCTGCAAAAGCACTATCAGGATTATAGACTGCACTTGGATGATACCAAGCTGCCTACGTACCCTATAGGGATCAAGTCTAAACGTAGTTCAAAAGGAGTTGTTGTAATATCTATGATTCATATGACGAGAATATCTAGTATTTGTATTATAGGATCGTACTCTCAAGTCTTCGAATAACCCAAGCAATACGATATATAATTCATAGTATTTATTGCTCAGATTCTCCGTCCATAAACTTCATAAATGACGGTATTTATAGAGTTTCACTGTACTGTAGAGTGAATGACAGATGGGACGTCTTGCCTGCGGATCCCCTACACGTGTGTTTGATGGATGGCACAGATTAATCTTCGTAGGGTCGGGTCACGAGTCGACCCTACCCGAATTAACAAAAACACGCAGATCTTGGAGTGTAGTGCAAATATCATTTTGTTAGGGACCTGATATGCAATCTACCTCGTTTCCCTGTATACGAGGGACCCTAAGAGCCCACGATGCTATAATACGAGGGCTATATATATTCAATTTCGGTATTTTGGTATATCACAAACATAGCCTAAGGGAGGCACTGAGGCTTTGGTATTGGGATGATCGGAAGAGGGAGACCCATGGTGCACACCTTCGCATGTCAATCGAGTCGGTCCACAAGAATAGAGCACGGAAATGTATCAACTCCTCGTGCCTTTCTTCTTATTTCTTTTTGAAAGAAGGAATAATAATCAGAAGCTTTGGTACAACTTGCTGAGAATTGACACAACTGTGCTATCTGCTATGTTCTTCATTTTCCTTTTTCTTTTTTCTTTTTGATTTTTGATTTTTTCATTTTCCAATTTTTATTTTCTATTTTTGTTTTTGTATTTTAAGGTATAGCCAATGGCAGTTTCGACTTTTTAGAAATTTCGTTAGGGAAATTTCCGACGTGAAAGGTTTTGCTAACTAGAGGGGTATGAGTAATTAAAAAAAAGGAGGAGAAATCTTTAATTACACCATTTGGGAGAGGTATAATTATCCCTTTCAGATTTCTTATTCGATTCAGTTAACCGGAGCCTAAAATCGAGATCAAACCGAAAACTGAATTTTTTTAAAAAAATTATGATTTATACATTTTATTATTTTAATAAAATATTTAACTTGCTGGTGACCCACAACACAATTTAATACTAAAGTATGCACTATCCTAGTGTATATTCTTAATCTAATTTGATCGGTTAATACTTTTATTTAGTTTATTCAATAACATAACCTAACTTCTATTTTATGTTTGTATTATTGAAAAAAATAAAGAACATTTAATTTGATAGCCATTTTATAATCAAAATATACAAAACGTAACATTCAACAATGAATAATCTGTTATTCATATCTTATCTGATTAGAAAATTAAATAATTCAGCTAAATTATTTATATCTAATGCTCTTTTACATGATGACATTATGCTCGAAAACTTTGTAGCTCAATTATTTGCCATATATGACAAAAGTATCCAAATGAAAAAAGAAGACATGCATAGTTTACCAGTTACTTTTTTTTAATCCTTGCAATAACTAACATCATTGCATTTTAAATGATTTTCTTCCTAATTATTTATTATGGTTATTTTTAATTTAAATATTAAATTATCGAATCTGTTTGTAAGTTTTCGTTTTTTTTTTGTTTTTTTTTTGCTTTCAAAAATTCTTTTATCATCTCATTATCTTAATTTCAAGTTGAAGTCTTGTCATACAAATTGATTATGGCACAGTCCTACAGTTTTCATGAATATAAAGTTTTTGAGTTTTATTTTTTCCTTATATGTATATCTACATGGACTAGTAGTTGCTTTCGGTTTGTGAATGAACTTACTTATAGGTCCATAATTTAAAAAAGAGTACAAGCGAGTTATATTATTTGATACATTATTTTCAATTAATAAAGACTCATTTTTGTAATTAAATCAATAATATAACTTAGCTTTTATTTTATGTTTGAATTATTGAAAAAAATAAAGAACATTTGACTTGATAGCCATTTTATAATCAAAATAACAAAACTTAACATTCAACAACGAACAAGATATGATTCATATCTTATCTGATTAGAGAATTACATAATTCAGCTAAATTATTTATAGCTAATGTTCTTTTAGATGATAATATTATGCTTGAAAACATTTTAGCTCAATTATTTGCCATATGTAACAAAAAGATCCAAATGGAAAATGAAGAAATGCGTAGTTCACCGCTTACTTTTTTTAATCCTTGCAATAGCTAATCACATTTCATTTGAATGATTTTTTTCCTAATTACTTATTATTGTTATTTGCAATTTAAAACTAAATTATCTAATCTGTTTGTAAGTTCTCTTTTTTTTTTTTTTTTGCTTTCATAAATTCTTTTATCATCTCATTAATTTCATTTTAAGTTGAAGTCTTGTCATACAAATTGATTATGGCATAGTCCTACAGTTTTCTTGAATATAAAGAACTTGGTTTTTCTTTTTCCCTTGTATGTAAATCTACATGGGCTCTTAGTTGCTTTCGATTTGTGAATGACCTTCCTTATAGGTCTATAATTATAAAAAGAGTATAAGCGAGTTATATATTATTTGATACATTGTTTTCAATTAATAAAAACTAATTCTTGTAATTGAATCAATAAATAACTTAGCTTTTATTTTATGTTTGTATTATTGAAAAAAAATAAAGGACATTTACTTGATAGCCATCTTATAATCAAAATATACAAAAAATAACATTCAACAACGAATAATATATTATTAGAAAATTACATAATTCAGCTAAATTATTTATATTTAAAGTTCTTTTACATGATAATGTTATGTTTGAAAACTTTATAGCTCAATTATTTGACATATGTGACAATATATCCAAATGAAAAAAGAAGAAATGCATAGTTTGCCACTTACTTTACTTTAATCATTGCAATAGCTAATCGCATTCCATTTTGAATGATCTTTTTCCTGATTTTTTATTATGCTTATTTGCAATTTAAATACTACATTATCGAATCCGTTTATAAGTTTTCATTTTTTTGCTTTCATAAATGTTAGGAAATTTCATGTTAGATGTTTTGATGATGACAAGATAGGATTTTATGTTAGACCCCAAATACAATGTAAGTTTCTGTTTTGATAGATCTTTGTATAAGCGTTTGAAAGTATGTAATTTTCTTTAGGCTTGTAATTTTTATCTTTATAGATTTTAGACTAAGTATTAGATACCGAATCGCTAATAGAATTCTAGGTGAGTCTATTAGAGAAGAAGTTGAAGATCAGCGTCTGAAGTCAACTGAAGATGAAGATTTGTTCTTAGCGCTTGTCAAACGCTAAAGGACTATTTCAGGATTTGAATCAAGCGCTCAAATCATTCTAGCGATCCGATGTCAGATTCACCTGAATTAAATCCTCAAGTCATGAAGGACTTAAATGCAATCATTCAACGGACATTTATTTCCAACGGAAAATAAATTCAAATGCATTAAATGCCTGATAAGAGCATTAAATGTGATAAGCCACTGTGACTTGTGGACAAGCCACCTTTTGACTAGACTGTCAGAACTTCAGAGTTTATAGCTGCTCCCATCCAATCGGTGCCAGCAGATTTTCAGAAATGTCAAGTTTTAGGTAAAATCACGCGGTGCGTGAAAGGCACGCTCTCACATGTGTCTAACGGACAGATCCCAAGAATTGCCTATAAATACCTTACCTTCAGCAAACCCTAAAAAAAATGGTACATAATATTACAAGAGAAACTTACGTACCTGCACAAGAAAAGGCTTAGAAACTCCATAGCTAAAAATCCTTCAAGCTTTTTATCTACATTCCAGACAGTCATAAATATCTCAAACCTCTTCCAAAGAAGAAACCTAAATTCCTACTGAGATATTCCAAGTTGTTTGATCTTTCCAAAAACAAACAAATCCTTATGACAAACCTTCAACCTTTCATCTGAGTGAGAAAGAAGTTGAAAACCCCTTACAGGCAGTATTTCTGAGTGAGAGAAGCATGTAGAAGACAATCTTCATTGGTGCTGAAATCTGTGTGATCAAGGAGCCCGAGATCTTTTTCATCCTTTACTATCTTATAGAAGATTCTGTGTGATTTTTCGAAAATCATCCTAGTAAATTCCTCCAAGTGAAAAAGGAGAAGAAGGACGTAGTTGGGATTACATCACCCAGTGAACCTTACAATTTCTTGTGTTCTTTACTTTATTTATTGTCTTGATTTACATTATATTATATTCTTTGAAAAAGACAAGCTAATTGCAAAACGATTAATTAACCAATCGAACGCTAAAAATCATTTCCGCTGTGCTAACCCTAATTAAGCAATCTAGGCATTACCCTACTTTGGTAAATTACTAAAATCACTAAATCTAAGTTATCTTTACTGAAGCGTCTAACCCAAGCACTCAGCTTCTAAGCGTTCAAATCTTTAAAAGTGATACGAAATTTTTGAAGTCGAAAAAGATTTCAGGGTCTATTCAAACCCCCCCTTCTAGACCCTTTCATATGCCACTTGGGACCACCAATAAATTCTTTTATCATGTCATTAGCTTAATTTTAAGTTGAAGTCTTGTCATACAGATTGATTATGACACAGTCCTATAGTTTTCATGAATATAAAGTGTTTGGGTTTTCTTTTTCTCTTGTATGTATATCTACATGGCCTATTAGCTGCTTTTGATTAGTGAATAAACTTCATTGTAGGTCTATAATTTTAAAAAGAGTACAAGCAAGTTATATTATTTGAAACATTATATTCAATTAATAAAAACTGATTCTTGTAATTATTTCAATAACATAACTTAGCTTTTATTTTATGTTTGAATTATTGAAAAAAATAAAGGAGATTTAACTTGATAGCCATTTTGTAATCAAAATATACAAAACATAACATTCAACAACGAATAATAAATGATTCATATTTTATTTGATTAGAGAATTACATAATTCAGCTAAATTATTTATATCTAATGTTCTTTTATATGATAATATTATGCTTGAAACCTTTGGAGCTCAATTATTTGCCATATGTGACAAAAAGATCCAAATGGAAAAAGAAGAAATTCATAGCTTGCCACTTACTTTTTTAAATCCTTGCAATAGCGAAGCGCATTCCATTTTGAATGATTTTCTTCCTAATTATTTATCATGGTTATTTTCAATTTAAATACTAAATTATCGAATTTGTTTGTAAGTTTTCATTTTTTGGCTTTCATAAACTCTTACTCATCTCATTAACTTAATTTTAAGTTGAAATCTTATCATATAATTGATTATGACACAGTCCTATAGTTGTCATGAATATAAAATATTGGATTTCCTTTTTCCCTTATATGTATATCTACATATGAAATTAGTTGGTTTCGATTTATGAATGAACTTCCTTATAGGTCTATAATTTTCAAAAGAGTATAAGCGAATTATATTATTTGATACATTATTTTGAACTAATAAAAACTAATTCTTATAATCAAATTAATATGAGATTACAAAATATTATATATATATACACACACACACTAGAAATAACTCACAATATAATGTTACTTTTCTTTTACTTTCAAAAAGTTAAAATAAATGATAATGCCCATGTCATCTACTATTTAACATCACTATGTAAACATCTAATGATTCACATTCATTTATACATACTAAATAACGGACACAAAATGCGTGGTTTGAGTTGTCATTCTCCTAAAGTTTGTAAAAAAAGCGCTTTATGAAATTCAAGTTGAATAATTGTAAAAGTTATTGAATAATTATTTTTATCACTTGCAGCTAGGTTCAAATGTCAATACTCATACTTGGGCATTTAAGAATAAATTATTTAGGGAACCTTGTGGTGGAATATAGAAAATTGCTTATTGACATGTAAAATAGTATTTTTCATCTATTTTGAATAAGTTCATTTTAATTTTCACAAAAGTGTTGAGAAATGCAAAACACTAAAAGCTACTCATACTCTATCTAAGACTATAGATTGTATTGCATTATATAATTTAGATTTTTGAGGCTTGTCTTGTATACATATTTTCTTATATATATTTATATATGAAGTAAGGCATTGGATACTTCTAATTTAATAAAAAAAATTATATATTAGTCTACAATTTCATAAATAGGTCATATGGATTATATTATCTAATACTTTTAGTAAATATAAAATTACTGAGAACCATCAATAATACTATATATGACAGATAAGGGTACTGAGAGCATTGCCCTTTGGACTCAAATGTACCTTTTATAACTGTAAAAAAGTTTATTATGTATAATAATCCAATCTAATGCTTGTTTAATTTAACATTCAATCTCATTGATTATAGGAGTTTTCAAAGGATCATGTACACTAATGTAAGAAAAGATAATGAGACACCAAACCAAATTCATTTAAAGCTAACGGCCTTATGTACTTTTGTAGATTTATTAAAAATAACTTCTCATTTGCTCGCCAATTAACTTGTTCTTGTTAAAAGGCCATAGAGTATAGAAAAGATGAATTTATCGATAAATAAAAATAAAAATACCAACTGCATGACTCTTTGCTGATAAATTAAAAAACCAAAAACAAATAGGTAAATTATAAATAGAATTCTCATTTTTTATTTTTGCGAGAAGTTATAGTAATATTATCTCTTTCTCATATATTTCCTTTTCTTTTCCAATTGTTTGTTTCTTGAAAACTCTCACAATGCTAGAAATATTTTTTTTCATATTTATGATTTTATGTTCTCATCTTCTGAACTAAGTTTTATAATTGATTTTTAAGAGACAGCGTAAGTAAAGCACACAAAATGAGATGTGACCAACAGCCCAACATTGCTCTCCCTCAAATTTGATTATTAAATTTTCTCATGTTATAGTTCATGTAGAATACACATCGAAATTTGTAATATATGATGTAATTTATTTAAAGTCCATAGAAAAATTTGCTGATGCTCGTTAGTAAAAAAAGAATTACATACTCTAGAATAGAATTGTGATGAAATACAAAAAATTGTTTATTACTTATACATATCAACCATCTGAAAAATAGCAAATGATCTCAATCGATTACAGTATAATTCAGGATTAGTCAAAAATAATTCGTTTTCATAAGAAAAAATTCAACAACCAGATTCATGATTGCATAAAGCAAACTATGTTTTGAGCCAACATAAATCAAACTTAACCATTCACAATCTTGAAATGCACAATCTATCACCTGCGGCAGCAGCTAGTCCTCTTCATGAATGTTTGATGCTTTCAGACCGTTTCTTATCCATTTATGCCTCAACAATTTGTTTTACTTTTGCAAATGAAAGGACAAACAATAAAATAATAATGTATACAATTGATTTCATTGTTGGACTTCCACAGAAGAATTGGTAAGTTTAATGCTTTCAATCAAAATGATAGGTGGCAATGGCATCTATACCATACGGCTTGTGCATGAGTTGGATATATGGCAATATGGTATTTGATGCAGAAACAGACGTATATTTTAAAATTTTAAAACTTTGTGGTGAAATATAAAAAATTATTAACTATTAATATTTATCAGCCATTTTCACAAAAATATCAAATAATATCCAATAAGAAAAAGTAGATACAAAATTACTTATGAATATATAGAATGAACATATTGACTCATTTATTATAGTAGTGATAAACTAACATTAATTTTTTAGAAGGCTAGATTAAATTAATTATTAATAGAATAATTTATTTACTTGATGATTATTATTCAAATAAGAATATTTTAGTCTCTAAATACAAATCATCTCCCAACATTCGCTTTTATAATAGCTATTATATTATTATAGATTAGGGGATAAGCTCTGACATAATCACTAGCCTCTAGAAAAACATAAACTTAGGCTCGGTTAGTCTATGCTGGGTGATACTTGGTAGGTACCGGAAGTCCAACTCTCAGTGATTATCCACCACACACAGTATTAAGACATGTGTAGGGTCCACCGATATATATATATATATATATATATATATATATTCTTGCCTTGGAATAAATGGAAGAAAACAGATTGATATTGGTGCAATCTGATCCATTATCAGAGCGCAATCCTGAGCCTGACAGATCATTCCTTTTAACGATATATGAAATAGGAGATTTCACCAAGTCGATTCTTAGGAAATGCCGAATCAAACCATTTGCCGTTATTTCAACAAAGGAAGCGCGGGCTTCTTGACTAGAAGAACTTTTTTTGTCTTGGTCCCAATTCAATACTAAACAAGTCCGAACTAATTGAATATTTGTATCAGAAATTCCTCGAATTGGTTTACCATTTCCATAAAGGATATAATTGACAACTCGAAGTTTCACATTATCCCTTTCCTGCAACAGATCCGGGGGAAAAGCATTGTGTGTGTATATATATATATATATATATCGATGGACCCTACACATGTCTTAACACTCTATGTGGTGAATATTCACGAGGAGTTGAACTCCGGTACCCACCAAGTATTATCCGTCTATGCTTTTGAGTTCAAATTTCAAAATATTCTCGAGGAATGCATACTACAAGTATTTTCAAGATGTTCTTGGTTATCGCCCAATCAATCTCTCTCTCGAAATCCCAAAAAAAGAAAATATGTTTGACACTGAACATCACTTGCATTAAAAAACTTGGGTTGTGTTTGCTTTTGTTTTCAAACCAATTTTGGCCAAAACTTGTTTGCTTTATGTTTTTTTTGACCAAAAAGAATTTTTTTGGTCAAAGAAATTGTCAGCTATTCTCTCTCTATTTGTCTCTACTTTAAGGTGCCTACTAATTACATCAACTACAATATAATCATTTAAAACTTATATTATATTATATTTTTCAATTATTAACTAATTATAAACACAACTTTTCAGACAAAAACTTACATGATTTGACTGTTACAGTGACTTTTGTCTCTTCTGAAAATAAAATCAAACACAAAACCAAACATATTTTCATCAAAATACACAACTTCTAATAAACCTTTTCACCAAAATTTTCACCAAAAAAAAAATCCCAAAACAAAAGAAAACACAGCCTTAATTAATAAGAAAAAAAATAGAGCAAGCAGACAAACATAGAAAGGTGTCCACACTGAAACAATTCACCTTTATTAGCAAAGTAATGAGATCAGAGATGAGAAATTATGCATAAAACCACAATGACAAAGATTTCAGAAGTCAAATCACACCCAAGTTTGAACAACTTAAAATGTCTAGACCAGCAGCTAGCAGCATACCACATATATCTTATTATTTAAGGAGAGTCTTGACAATGGACTTAACATTCAGCTTCTTCAAGTCGGTATACGACTGCCCACATCCAACAAACATCACCGGTGCTCCTGAAATGTACACCATCGATAATGCAGCTCCAACCTGAAAATATTAACATCATCATAATAAAATGTGTTAAAACATAAAGCCATGCCAATCATTGGAAAGTAATGATTGAGAATTTATATGGTCACGCGATTATGTATTTGGAAAAAGATCCATTTGTGGAAATAGATTCTTATTTTGCCATGACCATAGAGAAAATTATGAGCAATAAATCAGGAACCCACTATGAAAGTAATTAGTTGTCAATAACATCGATGGTGGTCTTTGGGGAAAAAATGTCTATTCCGGAAATAGATTTTTTTTCCTCCAGACCTAGAAGAAGATATGAAGAATAAATATGGAACCCCAAATAAATTGTTCAGCAGAAACAAATTATCAGTGTCACCTAAAAGGGTGTTTTTTTTAATGAGGAAAAACTCGTTAACATAATCTTATTTTGACATTGACAAAAAAGGAAATATGAGAAACAAATATGGAGCAGAGTGTTAGGTGTTTACCTTATCATCGATGGTATCAAACTTAGTAAGGAGGATTCCGTCAATCAATCTAGGATTGGGTGAGGGTGATAAGTCACCGAGTTTCTGCAATAAATTTCGAGAAAATCCATCAATAAGAATCGGTAGAAAAATATTATACATAGCGTGACATCAGAAATGAAACAAATCAATCAACCTGATTAAACTTTGACAACTGATCTACAGCATCATTCCCCACAAGTGCCTCCCCAACAAACAAAACAAGATCTGGATTGTTAACATAGATCAGCTTTGACAGAGCTCGCATCAAAGGTTCATTATCCTGCAAAACATCAACAAAATAATAATCAATAAGTTGGAAAAAAAAATCTTATGCTTTTTGGTTATTGTTGTGCTGGAGTTCGAAGTATGAGCAAACAATTCTTTGCTCTTAATTATATCTAATTTACTTCGCCTTTGGTGAAAGGATTCTGAAATTGCATATGCTTAAACTAGTTCACACAACATTATACATTTTTACTGCAAAAGAAAACAGACAATGGCATCAACATGCACGTTCGAAACCACGAAAATATGCTAATTACCTGCATTCTTCCAGCTGTATCCACTAGAACAACATCAGAACCACTTCGACTGGCCTCCTGAATTGCTTCTTTTGCCACAATTGCAGGATCTTTCTCATAACCCTTCTCGAATATTGGAATCTATACATAATTTAGCATTTACATTAGTTCTCATTTAGTGAATCAGAAATATTGAGGCTATCCATTGTGTGTGGTGTGTGCTCAGACTAATATAGCCAAATTAAACTCCATTTCGCCACACTTATTCGAGTAAGAAAATTTACTTTCTTATATCTAAATCTTTTATATTTAGTATAAAATCACCTATCACTTCAATTTTCGAAAATGTCGAATTATTAGAATCTGTTTCAGATAATAAAACATTTCTCGGTGCCAAAACATATATTATAAATCCTGCATTATAATCTACCTGGAGTCTACGTGCATGAGTTCGCAGCTGCTCAACAGCACCAGATCTGAAAGTGTCACAAGCAGCCATCATGACACTGACATCGTGCTGTAAAAGCCAGTAAGCAACCTGCAAAAGGCACGACAGGAAAATCATAATAAAAAAGTTTGCAGCCACACAAAGCATCAATTTTTATATCCATGCCAAACAAAGCCTAACCTTTGCAAGATTAGTGGATTTCCCAACACCATTAACTCCCACAAAAACTACGACATATGGCTTCCCTTGCTCCTTAGCAGCATGAACATCCCTCAGAATGTCAATGGAGCGTCTAGGAGTTAATATACGAACAAGGGCATCTTCCATAGCAGCCTAGTAGAATTAATTCGAATGGTTAGATCGCCATAGAAATACCACATATACACCACAAAGATATAGGAAATTGCAATTATAGACAGTCTTTCCCATGAAGAAGGTGTAGTCCTTTTAGTAATTCTCTAGAATTGCGTTTGGATAGAAGGATAGGAGCTAAGGATTTTCAAATTCACAATAAGAATCCCAATAAGATGGTTTGATAATTTCATATTAGAATAGGCTTCAAATACTTTAGCACCCATTTTGAGCAATTTTCCAATCATTGCCATGTATATCAGATCCTATTGGAGACATTTGAAATAACTTCTCCTAAAATCCTTCTCCCGACTCAAATCCCCCATCCAAACGCAACCTAAAGAGTAAGGCATGCTTGAGTACCTGAACTGTCGAAGAAATTCTTGTAAAAGAGGCTAGCCTTTTGCCCTCAAGGCTTGCAGCTACTGATTCACAAAGTTTTTCAGCTATTTCCTCTGCCTGTTCAAGAAATCATTCAAAATTAAAAGGCGATAAACAATTAATAAACATATTAGAATTCAGCCACAGATATAAACAACGCTACTTGTTATGGGCTAAAGGAAAGTACTCACAGAGCAGTTGTCACATTAATGGACCTAAAGGCCAAAAACAACAAGATACGACATGAAAAGTAACATACCACATTCTTGGTCATAAGCCTGTCCTTCAGAGCTTTGAGAGCTGGTTCTAAATCAGACTTCTCCAGATTTGCTTTCCCGGCAATACTGAAACAGAAAAATTAGGTCATTGGAGATTTATGTTTACACCATTACAGCAAAAATGATGGACTACGATGACTTAGGTTCAAAAGGTTTTAATTCTACAAAGATGTTTGTATATGAAGCATTTATACCATTAAACCTATCAACGCACAAAATTATGATTCTAGAATTGGCACAACCACAAGATGATTTCTAGTACTTCAGCCCAAAAAGAAAATGTAGCTTCACAGCCGCATAAACAATTATCAGATTTGGGAGAACAATGTCATATTTCAAAAAAAATGAAGCTCACTTGATTAGTAAACAAAGTCAAGGGAAAAACAATATAAGATAAGTTAATTTCCACTCAATCTTTTACTGCAGACATTGCATTTGCTTCAATTTTTTGCATAAACTGGAGTGTGAAATGTACTCCCAACAACATTTCCAAAATCTAAAATACATTATCATGCATAAGTTGTACAAAATAAATACTCCCTCCAGCTCATTACTATGTAACCATTTCGACCTCGCATGGAGTCTACATGAGAGTTGAAGACGTGGAAATTTTTAATGTTTTTACAAATTTGCCTTTAGTTGAAGCGTCAAATCATTACTTCAAGTGGGACGGTATTTAAGAAAAAATAGAAAGTTTTCATTTTAGGGGATGGAGTTATACTCCAAGCAAATAGAAGCAATAAATTTGGGAACGAGGAAGTAAAACTTAAGCAGAAAACAAAAGTGTAAACTTTCAGATAGAGAATATACCTCTGGAGCATGGATGAAAACCAGCCTCCTTTCTTCTTTGCGTCAACCTTATTGTCCTTCCCAGTGATCTCCTCGTCCTCCTCAGTTTCACTATCACTGCTAAAAATCTCCTCTTTGTCCATCATACTCTCACCTTCATTTGCTGCTACAACTACTGGCATTTTCAGTTCCTCATTCTCACTGACTGGATCAGTAAAGTCCAACTTTGACTCTTTAGGTGAATCGTCCCAAACTCTATTCTTTTTAGTTATCTTCTTCTTTTGCTCCGGTTCAGCTTTTGGAACCTTAGTCACAACACTTTCAGTTTTCTTTCCACCTTTAGCCCTAAGCTTCTTCTGTAGCTTATTTACATCAAAAGCTCCATTATTGGAAGATCCATTCTCTTTACCATTACCGTTAACCATTGTGGTCACTTCCCCTTTTGCAACATTGTTATTATTATTTTTTTTCACATTTCCATTTTCTAATGGTCGACTTTTGAATTCATCACTGTCCCCACCATCCTCATCCCTGCTCTTTTTTTTATTGCCTCCATTTGCAACGCCATTTTGCAGCTGTCCTTGCTTCCTACCAAGGTTGTTATTGTTCATAGGCTTGCTCACCTGCTTTGATTTTTTAAGTTCCTCAGCACGAGCCTCGGCTTCCTTCTTAAGCTGCTGAAATATGGCATCAAAATCATTGTATGAAGTTCGCTTTGGATCATATATCTCCGAGAACTCTTGCTTAACCATAGAAAGCAAATCATCCACGTATAGGAGATGCAGAATTCGTTGATACACAGCTACAAATACAAGCCCGAGTTCATTGTGAAATATCCACTTAAGAGTGTATGAAGCACCCGGGGCGTCATAATTGTACGATGCAGCGCCTGATCGTTCCTCCAAAAGGCAGGACCGTATCAGAGTATCAATGGGTGAGCCTCTAAGAGCATTTCCAAGCTCTTTGCAAGTCCAGAGGATCAGACCTCCCCTTGTGAATATGAGTAATTGCTCTAACATCTCTAAAACTCAATAATTATATCCTGCACAATCATTACAACCCATCAGAATTTTCAAAGAACCCAATCTGTTTTCAGCACTCTCATAAAACAATATGTACTACAATACAACTTAGCCATTCAATTCTACCAAAAAAAATGTACAGAAAATATTGATTTATTAATGAGATATAAAGCACTCATAAAAATCCAAAATTCAACATTTCCTTACACGTATTTTGCAGATTTCCAGCACAAAATCAGCGACATTTATTATGCGCTAAATAGAAACGCCTAAAAAATTTCTCCCAATTTCACAAATACCATAATAGTCGAAAAATGAGAGGCGCTCAACACAATTGGACAAGTAAGTGCTACTCCATTTAATTGCAACCAAAGCAACAAAAGAAGATAAAGTACCTCTGTGCTTAAGTTATATTTACTTCTAAAGTGCATGTCATTATTGAGGCAATTGTTATATGTTCCTAAACAGGATTACCTATGTTTTTTGGGAAAACCTAATAGTAAACAAAACGATGGGACACATGTCATATTCTTAGCAACCTTGTCTTGCAATCTGGTGGACATCGAATAAATTGTACGGGAAACGCATATAATAAGAACGAACTGGATTTACCACAGTAATCTAATGCGTCCATATGTCCTATCATACTGCCCATCATGAAACATAGCACTTATTTCAACGGTAAAAAAGACTATTAGAGGATGTCAACTTAAAATCCCAAAGAATCCCAACTTGAATTCCAAACATTTATATCCAATATAGATCCGTCAAAAGACATAAATTTCAATGAAAACCTCAGACACACGAAAGCGGAACACAAGCGCAATCAGATAACCGTAGGTGAACCAGATCAGGAACATTACAAGACACGGTAATCTCTATGAGCACCAAAATTGATTCATTATAGATGATTTTTAACCTCGATCGGTGAAATACACAAGATCTCAAAAGAAAACCTTCCTCGCACAAATCTAATAAAATTGCACAATCACAGGTATGAGAAATATTCAAATCGGAGTTCCAATTCAAGATCAAATGAAAATCACAGGCGATTTACTCAATTTCCATCGAACCAATCAGAAATAGCAAACCTCATAGATAATTCAGCAGAAATAACGAAAAATATAAATTGACATTTAAATCCCCAAATCCGAATTAGATCGAGGACAAGTACTATACAGAAGATACCGCAATTCAAACAATTCAAAGAAAACAAATCAGAATTAAGTACTTTATTCTTAGAAATAAATCGATCACCTGAATTTTTCCACTATTTTCTGGGTGAATTTTGAGAAACCCTCAAGAAAGGGAACGTAAAAAGATAGAACGAAAAGATGAAAAATAAAAATGAATAACAGTGCTTGCGTTGCTATATATATATTATATATATATATATATATATATATATATAATATAATGGGGTTTGACTTGGATTCGTTGGTTGGTCGGCCAAAACTGGTGTGCGGTTTCTGCGTGTCCAATTCCGACAGTAATTGGGACTCGTTGAAAAATTGAAAAATATCAGCTATATATTTTGTTTTATTCTGAGGGTGTATTTTGGGTCGAAAAGGGTGTTCATTCGGTCCGAACCGAACCGTATTTGACAAAATTCGGAATCGAAACCGAAACCGAAACATAACCGAATTAAATTCGGTTTTAATTCGGTTATCGAGCTGTTAACCGAAATTTGAGCCCAAAAAATGAAAATATTAGGGAAAATTACTAAAATCCCCCTAAAATAAATTTTTATATCCAAAAAACCCATGAAAATATTTTTTAATCTCAAAAATTCACTCTACAAACTTTTCATTCAAAAAACCTCAAAACTTAAGATTAAGAACTTTTTTGACTAAATTACCTTTTATTTATTAAGTTAAGAATTGAACAATTGATCTTTTTTCTCGATTTATTTTTGTTTTAAAATTTTCAAATTGATAAGTTGAATAATACAGATTTTTATTTTTAGTATTAAATATTTTCAATTCTTTTGTATAATTTATTTTTTATTTTACTATGATAATTATCTAAAAAATATATTTAATTTTTTAAAAAAAGATTAAATATTTAAAAATTTTAAAAATAAAATTATATTTAGTCAATTATCAATATAAATTTTTAAATTAATAAATCTCTATACAAAACTACAGTTAATTAAATTTTTAGTCTAGAAGGCTAAGGGCAATTAAGTCCATAAATTTATTAACCCGAAATCTTGGGCTTTTTAGAATGAAAAGTTGATGGAATGGGTTTTTTGGATTGAAAAATTTTATCAAGGGTTTTTAGGAAATAAAAATTTATTTTAGGGGTTTTTTAGTAATTTTCCCAAAATATTAATATGTTAGGGAAATTCAGAATTTCAAATGTAATCTCATGCCAAATCTAATTCAAATCCCACAAAATTAACCCAATTGATGTAAAAAAATAAAGATATTGAATAACCTAATTCTAAATTTCTTACCTAGGTTTGAAAAATGGGATGGGGGTAATTGTGTGTGAGAGAGGGAGGAGGAACGAAAGAAAACTCGTCCGGCGGCGACAGCGGCGACGGCGGCGGACGCGTGCGGCGTCAATGGCAGCGGCGGAGCTTGAGACTTCTTGTTGAGAGAGCTTGAGAGTTGAACTTGAGAGTGAAAGAGAAAGAAATTGCGTGCGTGTGATGAATTGATGATGAGTTGGGGTTTTCAAATTTAACATAAGTTTTTATTTTTGCCCCTAAAATCTATAAAAATCCCACAATAGACCCCTATATACATATAAAATTATATATAATTTCAAAACCTATTCGGTTTTCGGTTTGGTTTGGTTAACCGAACATGAAAACCGAAACCGACCCGAAAATCGAAATTTTCAAATATTCAAAACCGAAAACCAAACCGAATATCTCGGTTCGTTTTCGGTTAGAACCGAAACTTTGATTTTCGGTTCGGTTCGATCGGTTAACCAAACCGTTAACAGCCCTAGTTGTTTATCACTTCAAATTTAGAATTGGTTCAAATTTATAGTTTAGAGTTCGCCAAATTCTATTAACTCCACGCCTAACATTACTTTTCTTACTACTGAACAAATGTCTGTTTCTTTTCAACCAAATGAAATAAACAATTGCTGCAAACAAAGCTCCTTTTTTGCATAAAATAATAGTGCTGCCTCGAGTAATTCTTCTACCCCATTTAACAACATCATCCTAATTACCCCTTCGGCATCCAATCCCCCGCCGATCCCAACTTTGTTTCAAAATTTCTTTTGTGTATTCACATCTAAAAAGATATGGTCTCGGCTTTCCTCCTCCTTAGCACATAATAAGCAGTTTGAATCTTCAATATCTCTCCATGCACTAAGTCTATCTTTTGTCTTAAGTTTATTTAGTATTGCTAACCGTAGAAAGCATCTATGTCTTGCAATATGACATTTTCCCCACATGAGCATCCTCCATTGCACATCTTCAAAATGCTTTATAGCATGGACATACGCCTTTTTTATGGAAAATTTCTCATCTTTCCATCTATTTAGTACCACATCAACCGCAACCAAAAATATGTCCCTTATTGCGATTAACCTTTTTCGAAAACCAAGAGGTTGAACTTTTTGCTTCAATTGTCCAAACATTTCCTGGTTTCAGATAGTATGCCTGCACTCATTTTATCGACATTGAATCAGTTTTAAAAGCCATGTTACAAATATGTTTGAAAATAGCAGCCACATTCCATTGGACAAGAGAAATAATCTCTATCACACCTTTTAGATTTATTTTCAGCATGCAGTTTGGAATTAACAAAGTATCGAGCTTGGGCTTGAGACGAGATTTATTCTTGTAGAACTTTCGATTCTTGTATCGAGCTTGGGCTTGAGACGAGATTTATTCTTGTAGAACTTTCGATTTATCGATTTTTTTTTTATCAATTCCGTCCTACCTGCCGGATCAATCCCGCCACGAACATGAAAAACATGAGATCCACTACCGAAGCTCGGATGGACAAGTTGGACAGCGCGGTGAGCGCATTGTCGGATGATCAAGCCGTCATGAAAACTCAACTATCCGCGATGTTAGTCGATCAGGTTGTGATGAAAAGTCAACTTTCTCAAATTGTGGCTGCTCTTGCTCGTCTAACAGTAGCGATGCAGGATGCACCACCACCTATGACAACCCCGGAGGTCGTGTCGTAGAAACCACCACGGACAGCACAACGGCAACCACAGTGACAACCCCCACGAACCCGCATGCATCGATACTATTGCCCACTTTTGATGTTAGCGAGGGTTGGTTGGCTCGAGCTAATCAACAATTCGAGATTCACCGAACATCCCCGGAACAGAAGGTGCCGTTAGCCATGGTAGCCATGGAAGGCTCTGCACTATACAGGTTTACAAAAACAAGATATCACTTGGGACAAATTTTCCTAAGCTCTGATGGTGAGGTTTGATACGCGTTATAAGGGAAGTCCTTTTGAACGCCAGTCAAACGGTAGGCAGACAGGTTCAGTGGATGACTATGTGAACTTATTTGTTCAATTGGCGAGTCAGGTGTCAGGCCTGAAGAACGACCCCTTACATGGAATATTTCATGTCTGGATTAATGGACAACATCCGCAGCAAGCTACGAATGCTATGCCCGAGGGATTTGGAAACCGCAATGAAATTGGCATGGGACATCGAGGCAGATCTGAACCTCCAAGTGGATATGCATCCTCGCACGCCTGACAATGAGGCGTCAACTTCCAATCGACCTCCGCCTTGGGGACAAAGCTCATAAGGGGGGTGGAGTTGTTGTGAAGCAGATTTTCGAAGATTTAGTTATTTAGGGTTTATTGTTTTATTTTCTTATTTTAAGTCCGTGTTCGATTGATTTTCCTAGTTAATTTGATTCCTTGTTAATTAAGTGATTTCCTTTCTATTGGGAATCGATAACTTGCTATGCAAGTTATAGTAGTATAAACAAAGGTCTTTAGGTTTATTTTCAGCATTCAGTTTGAAATCAATAGATTATCGAGTTTAGGCTTGGGACAAGATTTATTCTTGTAGAACTTTCGATTTATCGAAAGTATTTTCTTTTATCGTTTTTCCGTTTCTATCAATCTCTCACTCTAAATAGTATGTACCCAATAGAAGCTAATTTTTCAATTCCTCTAAAAACCCCCGCCCCCGCCCCCGCCCCCTAGCCCCCCCAATTATCCTTGACATGAGATACTCTCCTTTACAAAACGTCATTAAGTCATCAACAAAACACATATTAATGAGCCAATCCATTTACCCTTAGGATGAAATTTGAACTCTGATTTTCTGTGAAGCAGCTTGAAACTTCTGGACAAATAGTCCATTACCAACACAAACAAATATAGATATATGAGGTCCCCTTGCCTTAATGTCCTCTCCCTTGAAAGTATCCAAAAACAGAACCACGCATCATTATAAATAATCTAGCAGTAGAGATACATATCTCGATGATTTTGAGTATACTCAAGGGGAAAGCCATAAGCGAGCAATATTTTCAGAAATCCCAACAAACTATATGAAATGCCTTCCTAATATCCACCTTTATAACCACTCTAGTGTGACTTTATTTTTAGATAAAGTATTTTTATACAGTGATGCATATATTTGGTTTAGCCAATTTCAAGCTTTTTTTTAAAGCTTTTTAGTGGGATAGTGGGATAGTATTTTGTTTTATTTCTTTAAAAAAATAAAATTTATAGTAGCAGCCAACTCATGTGAATTTTTGTCTTTCAATAATTAGTTATTGATTGAAAGTTATTATAATATTGAGTTTGTAATAATTTGTTATATAAATGAATTTGTGTGTGTGTGTGTTAATTTATATATTAATATTATAATATATATATATATATATAGAGTCAAGATTTAATACATACCCTCTCTTAGATAAGATCTAAGACCCAATATACACCATTGGATACATTAAATCCAACAGTCCAAAAAATAAGGAAGAAACAGACAGGAAAAAATGGAAAATATGGATTAGGGGTATAATGGACAAAATGGCAAAATTATACATCAACCATTTACCAAAAATAACAGCACATGATCTCCTACAATTTCTCAAAACTGATACCCACGAAAATCTCCACTTCAATATCACAATCTCAGCCCAAGATTAACGCAATCAATTTATAGAATCGTATTAACCTCAGATTTCGTTCTATTATAACCAAAAAAAAATCTGAAACTCTAAAATTTCTGGAAAATCGAGATTGCAAACCCAAAATCTGAAAATATTGAATTTCTGTTGTTCTTCGAACAAATATTGTATAAATATTTGTTTTTTGAGTGACAATAAGTGTTGTTGTTGATTTGCTGTCTAAATAATGTGATTTTGTTTAGTTTATATGCATATTTGAGTAATATATACTGTATATTATTACATTATTTTGTTCATTCTAACTGTATCGCGATGTATAATGGTTTGTATTGTAGTGTATAATGGTTTGTATTGTAGTGTATAATAATGAATCTAATCTATAATCTGTTATATCATTCTATATAGTTGTGTATAAAATTCACAGTGTATAATGGTTTGTATTGTAGTGTATAATGGTTTATAAGCTACTGTATAATGTGTTATAAACTACTGTATGATGATTTAAAATCACTAATTGTTATGTTTTCTTCCCCTTCTTCCTTTCTTCTCTCCCTGTCTTCTTCTATTCTGTATGTATGTATGTATGTAATGCCGACCAACACTACGAATATGACATGGCCAATGATTCCTACCATAACTTCCACTTTCTTTTTCTTCTATTCTCTGTCTTTATATCTATACACACACATATACATATTGTGATTAATTGCTGATAATGAACTGATCTTACCCAGTCAATTGCGATGAATACTGTGATTGCTGATGATGAATTGATCTTACCTAATCAATTGTGATGAAAAAGACGAATATGATGAAGCGATCTTGCTGATTACTTTGATTGATGATGAATACTGTATAATATTTGCTGATTAATTCAATAGGATTGATGATGAACTGATCTCGATGATGGACTGATGAAGAATGAATTCTGGTGATGAATATTGATTTTAATCGAGCTGAAATATATGGTAAATTCTGTTTTTACGCATTAATGGGGATTTGATTTGATCATGCATTAAATGTGCATGAGTTTGTTGGGTTTTATTGACAAAATTGCCCTCCCAGTATTAAAAATATTTAAATAATCCGAAAAAATGATATAATTTCACACATTTGGATCAAATTGAATCAAAGGCCTAGATTGGGTCTTAGGTCTTACCTAGTGGCAAGGTATGTATTTGATCCATACCCTATATATATATACGTTAATTAATAGATAAAAATATATATATTTTTATGGAATACCGTATATTTATTTATATATGTATACTAGAATATATATTGATGCTATTAGAATTTTAATTAGCACCATGGTTTTTGTATTTTGATTAACAGAAGATCCGTAAAATGAAACCTTAATTGTTAAAATAAACTCTAATGATCATCTCCTCGTTGCCATTTTTTTTCCTCCTCTTTTGAGGGTGTCTCCAATTGGGATATATAGGCCATGGATATTTGTTTTAGTGGAATCATCCACTTCCACCATTTCCCCAAAAGATGTCGTGGACGTAATTTGAATATGAAAATTCATGTTTAGTAGAGCTTATCCAATCAATGACTAGATCCATTTCCTTAAAATAATATCAATAGACTAGTTATCTTACTTTGTAATTCAAGTTGAGCAATTTTTAGATTCTTGCATTGTGCTCAGATTTAATAAGGTCTTGTTATTTATTTATGGAACCTACCCCCATTACTCTCAAAATGTGGGCTGGCAACGAATCAAACATCACCTTAGTTTTTCAGTTAGTAACATTATTTCGTCAAATTTGAAAAGTATAAAAGTTTCAAAGAAAAAAGGAAAGTATAAAGGCTTTTTTCTTTCATTTCTTTTAACATTTTTTGAAAAATAAAAACAAGTATGGCGGGTCCAACTGGAGAAGTCCTACGTGCTGTGTGCGGGTGGGTATTTGGATCTATGATATATTTGTCGGATCTAGTCTCAATCTTTTTGGAAAATTCATTCTTAATCTCCCTCGTTGCTGGGTGATTCTATGCTAAACTCATACAAATGGTTTCAATTCACTATACATCATAAAATTTGGATGATTATTATATTTTTTTCAATTAATAACACCCTCAATCCAATAGAATTTGATAGACTGGGACTATTGGTCCCAATCAAGCATATAATTTTCCCCGTTGCCAAACTTATTTTTGCCAGCATCTACTATTAGTGTCACCATTTACCTCTATTTTTCTATTTATGGAATTAAGATATTAATTGTTCCAAACAAGTAAAAATATAGGTGCATAATCATGCAATTATTTGAAAAAAGTAGCAAATTGTTCATCGAGTCAACATACTTGTTTGGGGAAGAAGCAAACTGATTACAGATTCGACATTTTTGTAGCAATAGGGAAATTTTATGAGAGATTTCTACAATAACACTTCTTGTTACACTTGTATAAACCAAAATATCATTCTCATTCCTGAAATTGTTGTTTAATAGCAAAATCAAATAATTCCCACAAAGCATACAAGCCATGCCTAACACAGTACTGGAGTGCAACTATAAAAGTCACAAACAAAATGAAATTACCGAAATAAATCCACATTCAGTAATAACACTAAAAAGACGAAGTATCGATCTTTCAGGCTTCTGAAGATCGGACTTCATCAGACAATAAAATCACATATTTCTGTTTCTTTTTTTTTTTTTTTGGAATTAAAACCTTACAATAACGATTCTAACGTCTAATAAGGATAATTTCCTTCTCATTCTGAACCAACTCAAGTATTTTAACTGAAAAACAGTAGGTCACGTTACTAGCTGGTAGTGAGCCCCAAATTACTAGGCATGGAGCAGAAAATGCAAAAAAGAAAACTGCTATCTTGAAAATTCCCAATGGTGGTTATGAAGCTACTTCCTTCAGGTGACATTACTCGATACCATGAAATGATGGTAATACAGCAATAAGGGGATCTCCATAACCAACAGCTTCTGTAGATGAAGTACAACGATAAGCAATAAGCAAATTGTCTGAAATGCCCTTCTAAATAATTAATCGCTTTTCATTTTACTAATCAAGACGTAAGTAATGAATAAACGCATATTATGATTTGAATTAGTTTTCTTTTTCACTAAGCGAATTTTCAAGGTATATATGCAGTATGAAGTTGGTTTATTTTTTGGCAAAAGAGGATGTGCAAGGAATTTGACAGGTTATATAGTGATTAAAGAAGATTCTTAGGAAAATCCAGAATTTTCAGAAAACACAAAAGGGATGGAGACAATATTCAGGTATATGAAAACCGAGATGTAATTTGAAAGGAAAATGTCCAAGGCATCATACCCCCATCATTGTAAAGGAGCTTCAAGACTTCTCCAGCCACATCTGACTGCTCAGATATTATCCAAACATGACCATGAGAGAAAAGGGAAAAAATCATTAGCATATAATCTCAAAGGCATAGCTAAAGTGAGAAAGTTAAGCTGAAGCTCACTTTGACTGGAAGTTCAGTGCCGAACTGATCTAAAAAGCCAATCACTTGACCCTCCTTGATAACATCACCCTGTGTACACAAAAGAACAAGTATAGAAATGAACCAAATGGAATTTCATATCACTATGCCAATTATATATGTACATATAAATTATAAATTGGTCCAATCACTGTCACAGCAAAGCAAAGTTACTAATGCGCCAAACGTACAACGCCTAAACATTATTGTAATAAAACTAGTATAACTTAGAGGGAATATGTAATGGGAATTAAGTGCCATAGCACCCACAGAAAGAAAGGAAAAATCTCTTGTAAGGTAATACCTCTTTGCAAGCAGGCTGTTGCTTCTTTCCTTTCAGAGTCCTGGATCTTCTAAACGAACCAACCTAACAAAAGAAGGTTGAAACAGAATTTCTAAAGCATGTTCCATCACATATATGCAACCCCTCCAGAACGCTCATGCGATACATACCGTGGGTGATAATACTATGACATAGCCACTAGATCCAGATGCCCCTAGAGCCGCTAATTTGGCTGCCTTCTCAACAGAGACATTTGTAAATGGGCTAACTTTTTCTGCAGAAGATTTAGGTGGGGGTGGAGGAACAGCAGGGGTTGATTTACTTAAAACAGGAGGTAAAGTTGTTTCAGAAACAATAGGTGCAGGAATTGTTGGGCCATCAATGTTCCTCTTCATGTGAATTTCAAAAGCCCCGACCTGTTAAGGAAAATAAATTACATAAAATTGAATGTTGAAAACAAGGATATCCAGATTAACAAGCCTAATTATACCTCTTAACTAGAACTGTAAGGTACCAAGTAACCATCTATGACCACAAACCATGTAATTTGTATAAATTCACTCAATACATTGACCAAACCAACTATTGGCTACACAACCTCAGAACACGTTTTCACACATAAAAAAAAAAACGCACTCCGCGATGAATAATTACAAGGCACTAAGCATTGATGCTCACATCATTATTATAGTAAAATGTCAGAAATATGTAATTGTCAAATGTCAAATTATTGCAAACATTTTGAATATATTGTGGCTACATTCAAGATTAAACCTACTTAACTAACCCTTGATGAACAGTCTTATTGCACAAATACCGATGGTTACAGCGGGAACAATTTCTCTCAACCTCTTTAAAATTTTGTGTTTTGCTTTGTGTATACAAGCAGAATTAATCTAACATACTCGTTGACACAGACAAAAAAACCTTTCTGGGTCTCTCTTGCTAAAATTGGTATCTGCGTAACAAGGCAATTCATTTGCACATTCTTTAAGATTACTTAATGTTATAAAATGCAGCAATTACAACAAGAAGAAATCATACATCTTAATTCTATTGCAGAGCATATATATAAAAAGATGACTTACCTTTACTTTAAGCTCAGCGATCTTTGTCTCATCACAGACTTCTGTGAGCAGGGCCTGCGTAAAATAAAATAACTTGCTTGTGTAACTAGAGCGAAAAAGGAAGATATCTTACTTATAACTGGTACATGCATAAGCAAGAATCAGAGGAAGAACATTCACGATTATATGGTTGATCCGTGCTTTTTATGGCATTCTGAGTTTACTTGGATATAGTCAAGGCAACAACAAATTGCTAAGGAGAATACATCTTTGGGAGTCATATTAACAACCAATAAGCATATTAGCAATTAGGTTAATGTGGCAGAACTACGTAAAACTATATGTGCGTGAACTTTTCAAATCAAACGTATTGATGCAAGGAAAGCAATGTCATCCTTGATCATCACTGAAAATCCAAAGAGGAAAGATCACATGGCAAATGCTAAAATGCCCCGATTAAGACCCTCATATAATTCTAGAGTGAATCACATGATTCATTCCAATCGACAATCACATTTCCACACCACAAAAGTATATTCAGTGTTAGAAATCTGATAGTATCAATACTTTATCACTGACTACGAGACTTTTACCTCCGGTTCACCAAAAGGAATATATAAAACTTATACTTTTAAATCCAGAAATCAGCTCTCCCATCTTTCAATTCCAAATCATCTAATTTGAAACTTTAAAATGATGGCTTTCTTTGACAACACTCTGTAATTCTTCATAAGTATAGACATTTAGGTTTATTACTCATTAGCATTTTCATGATTACACTCCCAAAATCAAAGTTCCAAATGCAGAATAAAGTACCAGTGTCTCAACGTTTTTCTTGTGAAACAAAATACATAATTATACATCAACTAACTAGCATATGCTTAGTTCTGTATAAAGGAGGCTTTTTAACACAAACAGATGAATTTATCTAAGATGAACAGAACAAAACAAAATTACAAAGCACCTCAAAACCATTGGGAAAAGTAGCAGTTGGGGGTGATTTCTTCTCTAGTAATCCGTTTTGTTGACTATCTGATAGAACAGCTCCATTAGCGTGGCCTGAATCGGAAGTAAATCGGAAGTAAACATTTTACAATTATAATGGCAATGATTACAGAAAGAGGAAAAATGTGGAGAACACGAGACATATTTTTTTTCTGTTCTATGTTATCAGTACAGGAAAACAACAACCTACCTTTTGATTTGGATGTCACAGTAGCTTCAGAGGTCTTCACACATGATACAACTAGTGGTACCTGCCTGTTTGTAGATGAAATGATCTTGTCACCATAGACAGGCAATTTATTTAGGCTGCAGAAGGCTGCACTATTCATAGTAACCAAGCCTGGTCTTTCAATCACAGACTTTAGATGGGTACTTGAACTGACTGCATCTGGAACACAGTAGTAAGCATCAGATATCTGCTTCAAATAGAGAATGATTCCTATATAAGGATAACGGCAGCTTAGGCAAGATTCAGACAGCTATTTTTTAACTTTCGACCCATCTACTGAAAAACCAAATAACTAAATTAATTTTACTTGATTGACCAATAGTTCAGTCTAGGGAAAACTCTGTCCCGACCAGGCTATTCTTTCACTCGCCCATTCCTTCACATACACTCGTACAATTTGTGAAGATGCCTTGTGTGTTTCTATCTATCTGAACTTTTTGTTACTACACACAGAAGCAGAACAGGAAAACTTGAGCTGCAGACTATAGTGGGATTCCAATTCTTTTCAAAACAACAAAAACGTTACTCTCAATAAACTTGGCAAACAATAGATACTCACACCTTGACAGCTAGGACATCTTCCAAGAGAACACATGGAGTACAATGTGACACACACACATCCAAGTACATCTTATAACATGTTTTTCGCTCATATCCCACAAATACTGAAGGCACTACATATATTAAGTAGAAGGTTGAAATGGATATAATGAAAGAAAAATATGAATCTTGAGTCTTGCGATTGTAAATCAGCGAGTCAGTTCTGGACGGCATCCAAAAACATCTAATTTTAGTCAAAAAAAGTCTGAACTACCGATAATTCCATTTGCTCCCTTTCTTTGCAAGAAAAAAGAAAACATATTTAAAGAACTTAGTAAGTGGATAATTACCAACTTACAGACCCCGGAGGATTTTAGAGACCTTCTTTAATAATATTCTGGAAATCAACTAAGAAGTTAATCTAGTTACTTGAGAAATATATAAATCAGAAATTTTCAACATTAAAGAGCAACAAGAAAAGGTTATATTATGCCATGTGTAACCCATTGACTTGTTAAATATGACAACTCAGTTAATATTTGCCCGATATTGAGACCACTAAAACATGGAACAAGTACAACAATCAACTTCCACATAGAAAATGAGATTAAGTTAATCAATTCAGCTTGTGCTTGCTTTTACTCTTAACCTTAATCATCATTAGCGAAATATTAATTCTTTTCTAAGACGGATCAAAGTAAATTGTTTATAGACATTAGACATGATATAACCTATATAGTTTTTCGTAAACTTAAGAACTAATTGATTCGGTAGTTCCATTACCAAATGCCCACAGGAGGTGTGAATTGTTCAATGGCTTAAAATAACCACAGTTTAGCGCATTCGCCAAAGCCTGCTGCTCGAATCTATGTCACACCAATTCCTCTAGAATCTAGAGTCAGTATCATTTCTCACCCATATTTTACCATTTTTAAATTCTTTTTTCCCCATTATATTTTCACCTAGCTGAACTCACAATCATAAAATGAATCACAGACCTAAACTACAGCACTGTGAAACTACTTGCATAACATTTATGTAGAAAACTGAAACGATCAGTAAATAGACTACCAAATTACGAAAGTAATTCTTCAGGAAATCATGAAAAGCAAGCTAATCTTGAGCTCAACGCACTAACTACACAATTTCTACATTCTTCACACACTCAAACACGCACCAAAACTCATAGAGAGTACACATCCGAATACGCAATTTCTACGTGCACATTGTACAAAGAGAAAAAGGAAATGAAGGACTACTCACATTGGAAAGAGCGGAGAACAGCGGCGGACTCCATCGCGATCAAAATGGCAAGTAAATCGGAAGAGAAATCAGAGTTTACAGAGAGAGGAATTTATAGATTTATAGCTCTGACTGATATATAGAAAAGCTTGGGATGTCACAATGTATGTAACTATGTATATATATATATATATATATTCTTTGGTATGTGTTTGTTGAGTATAGTTTGTTTCTGCTTAGAAATGTCCGCCCCCCTCTCTTCAATTTCTTCACCCACTGTCTGCTACCTTTTGCTAATGTGCGCAACTTCTCTCCGCTTTCTGCCTCTGGCACTTATCCTGCGCCTACCGTTTTAATGTTTAAACTTTTTGAATTAAATTAAAGTTAATTAAGTCTAAATAAAATGTGGGAGAAGAGATGGGAAAATAAGAAGAATGATGGAAATAAAGTTAAATATGATTAAAAGGAAAAATAGAGAGAGATATTGAAAAGGAAATTGATAAAGACACTTCACATTTTGTAAGCAAATGTGGACTACTTTTATCAACTCTATATTGAAAAATAACTCGTGAAAACATAAATGCATATTGGATAACACTCTATTTCATTTGATCTCATTTCATGGATCATGTGGTTGTCATGACTCAGGATGCGACATCACCAAAATATATGAATCATTCTCTAAATCCCTCTTCAATTTAAGGGTGTAAGCCTATTGAGCCGGCTCGATTAAAGCTCGGCTCGAGCTCGAGATGTTTCAAGCTTGAGCCGAGTTTCGCGAGCTCAAGCTTATTGATAAACCGAGCTCGAGCTTTCACTTGGGTGTTCATAAGCTCGCGAGCCGGCTCACGAGCTTTTACAGTTAATATATATATATATATATTTGTGTTTACTTATTATATTCAATTATACATTATTTTTAATGAAAAAGAATATTGAATAAACATTTCACCTACTAAGTGTTAATTGCCAACTTTCATTTGTGTTATATATATACTAATAGTATTGCAATAATAATAATTAAGAAATCATGAAATAATATATTTAAAAAAATTATAAAAGTACTTATTCATCTAAATTTTTCATTCTTAATTATAATATTTCATCCAATCCGACTATTGGCTTTCACATTATTCATTTGTCATATTTCCATAACAAAATTTATAATAATACAAATATATTTTTGTAAATAATTAATTTAACTTGAAGGTAACTCAGTATACGCATATCAAAATTTATGTAACCACGTCACATAAGCAAGATTTTATCCACTTTTTTTCCCTGAACTATATATCCTGAATAACTACTCAAATTGTGAAATTTAAGACTTGTCGAGTTCTACCAAAATTCGAATTTTGTTACGAATATTATGCAAAAAAAAAGGAAAATAAATATAAGATAGAACATAGAACCCTAAACCCTAAACCCTAAACTTAGAATTAGAACGTTATATAGAAATACAAAGATTCAGAATTATAACTTTTCGTTTACATGGTATATTTTTGTTAGCCAAAATTTCGATCTTGGCTCGAACTCGAACGAGCAAACGAGTAGAGCTTGAGCTTGAGCTCGAGCTCTAAAAAATGGGTTCGCTAAGTCAAATTATTTGAGATGAACTCGAGCTCGAGCCTGTAAATTTTACAAGGCTCGGCTCGAGCTCAGCTCTTTTACAGCCCTACTTCAATTCTCTATATAACTAGTCCATGTAGCACACTCAATGCGCGTGAAAAAGAAAAAGTTTAAACGAAATTCTTGACCAAAAATCAATTAATAGAAAATAACTTACCAAAAAAAAAAATAGAAAATTAAATAATTTGATACTTATTTTTTTGGAAAAATTATTGTTTAGGGAATAGGAAGATTTCAAATTTATAAAGACACAATAATTTTTAATTAATTAGGGAGAAGGAATTTCTAAACTTTACAAATTACTAAAATGGTAAATTCAATGCAAAATCATATTTGTGTCACCTTTTTCATTTTTTTTAATTATAAATATTTTTCACTTATTAATTTTTTGTTCGACACAAATAAAATTTAACTTTTTTCCTTGCAAAACTACCCAATAGATTTATCAAAAATGCAAGTAGTATTCTATTGTATATCTGAAACAAGTTATTAAGATAATTGAAAATTACATTAACTAAAGTTCTTAATTTTATTTACAAGTAACAACTTCAGAAGTTGCAGTCATGTAACAAGAAATAAGAGATGTATGAGCATAGTTGTAATTGCATGCTTTGTTGCGTGAAAAAATTATTCAGATCAAGGTTGTTTATTAAAAATAATTACTAAATCATGATTCACTATTTTCAATTAAAATCGTTCAAGGGATATAGTTAAAGACATTTAATTACAAGGCCATAGACGATTCAGTTGTTATAAAAAAATATAGTGTTGCACGAATACAAAATCTTTATTTATAAAGAAAAGCTTATATAATAACATTTTCAATTAATTTAAAATTTTAGACGTGTTGTATAGTTTTTCCAAACTTATATTGCATTTTTTATTCAATGTAATGGGTCAATTTGTACAAATGAAAATAAATAAACTTTAATTAGTTATGAAAGAAAATTGGATGAGTGGATAATTGTATTTTTCTAGGACACATATGAAGTGAGTAAGACAAAATGATTTTGTATTGAATTTGTCATTTTATTAATTTGTATCAAACATACAGTAGAATATTACTTGTATTTTTTGAAAAATCTATTGGTAACTTTGTAAGGAAAGAAAGTTAAACTTCATTTGTGATGAATGAAACATTAATAAGTGAAAAATATGGATAATTAAAAAAAAGATGAAATAGGTGACACAAATATGATTTTGTATTGAATTTACCATTTTAGTAATTTGTAAGATTTAGTAATTCCTTCTCCCTAATTAGTTAAGAATTGTTGTGTCTTTATAAATTTGAAATCTTCCTATTCCCTAAACAATAATTTTTCCTATTTTTTTTCAATAAGTATCAAATTAATAAAATATGAAAGTAGAGATGATAAAGAGATAGAAGTTATGAGAGCGAAAGAAGAACTTGTCTATGAAGAGATGAGCGAGAATGTGAGATAAATAAGTAAATACTAGAAAGAAAATGTAAGAGAAAAAAAGAGAAAGTGAATATAAGAGGTAAAATATTAAAGAAAAATTAATTGAGACAAATGTTAAATTTTTAGAATGGCAGTGCCTTCACCAAAACTTGATAGTCCAAAGTTGGTTTCTCTAAACTCCTCTTGCTTTCTATAATAGTATTGATAATATATACTAGTTACGGTCGCACAGTTTATGCGTGTGCAGGAAACAAGTTTTTAAAAAAATCATGAGTAAAATCAATTAATATAGAATAAAATAAGTCAGATATTTAATTTTTAAATTGAGCATGAATAAAATATGAAACGAAATATATAAAGATAGATAAATAAGGGAAAAGAAGAGACCGTGTAAAATGAGAGAGAATGTTAGAGAAAAAATGAGAAACATAATGTAAAAGTATATAAAAATAATAATTGGAACATCTGTCACATTTTTAGAATAGAAATGACTTCAGCAATTTTTTTTTTTAATTGCAAATGAAGGGGGAAACCCTGCGTTATTAGTCCGACAAACTCGGACTAATGGTCATAAGCCTAGGCCATTCTACGCCTAACATATCTTGTTCATATAGCTCTCTCACATTATCATCTGGATTAACCATCGTCGTGTGGTTCGTATTGAACCCATCTGTAGCTAACTGGTCCACAACCTGGTTCGCTTCTCTTGGTATGTGATGAATTGTTACGTGCCAGTTTTGTCGGAGGACCTCCGCGAAATTTGGCAACACAAGGTAATTGCTATAGACCCCTCCCACTTTTTATCATAGTATAGAATTTGGTGAAATCCTTACCCCTACAAAAATAAGACAAGTATCACAAAGAAGTTCTCTTTTACCTTTAATATTTTCTCTTTCTCCTAATATTCCCTAATTTCTCTCATATTACACGTTCATTATCATTGTTGTCTCTCGTCCCCCTTTTTTACTTTGTACAATCTTCTTTATGTTTTATTTGTTTGATTTTGGTTCAAAAAATCAATTGTCAAATTATTTTTTACCAAATGATTTTCTTTAAATTTTTCTTTTTGGCACATGCATCTGAGTGTACTACGTTAACTAGTATATAGTATAGATTATGGAATTATTGAAGTATTCAACTAAATTATACTAATAAATATAAGTTTATAACTACACTCTTAATTATTACTATCCAAAGCCCGACAAATTAGGATCTTTAGTCGTATGTCTACGCCAAGTGCGACTAATTCTATCTAGCTCAATAATACTATCCAAATTCGGACTAGGGGTTACCAAAGCGAAGGCTTTGTTTGTTTGTGTTTTTGGAGCCGCATTTTCATTTGTATTTGAAAATAAAAATACACAGTTTATATCATTTTTAACTGAGAATACACTTATTTTTATTTTCTCTTTCTCACTCTTAAATAACTACCTTTTGTTTTACTAAATCACACTCACTTTTTTCTTTCACTCACATATCCTTCTAAAAATCCGTATTTCGGACAATGATTGTGGTGTTATAGTGGAATAACATATATAGTTTATCCTTCATAGGCTTGTGCACATTTTAAGACTCATTTAAATTTTTTTAGTGTTTTTCACTGAATCAATGTTATCATTTTTACTAATAATATATTTAATCAAAATAATATTATCTATTATTTTATCTACACTATTCACATAATCATTATTATTTAACTAAACCAATTATTTCACACACCATCAAATTAATTCCAACCTTTTTCAGAAACACAACCAAACATGTATATCATTTTCACTCAAATAAAAAAACCCATCTTCATGAACATTTTAAAAAATGACGATTGAAAATGAAATATACATTTAAACAAAGACTAAGCTTGTAATCCAACCCCATCTTAGACAAAGTATCCGCCACACTATTGGCTTCTTAGTTAAAAGTGGTAATCTCCACTATATTCACAAGGTTAATATAATTATGGAAAATAAAACAATTAATCAAATTCTAACTTCGAGTCTTCGACTAAAGAGCACTTCAATCCCATCAAATTGATACACTATCAACAAAAATCCAATAAAGTTAATATAACTAAAATATTAGAAATAATAATTTTCCAAAATTTTGGCAAGGAACTAGAGTAAATAATAATGTTGATGTTTCTCTATCAGATAGAAAATACAACTTAACACGGGAGTTTAAGCAGTCGTTTTCAGATAGTTCCATAATAAAAATTAAATCCAATCCGATATGTGTGGATTAACAAAAGATTTACCAAAAATTAAACATTATATTTTTAAATCAATATATTCTGGTTGGATGTATTTAATTTTTAGCGGTAGAGTTGATGAGTTTACATGTATTAATTATATTTCATCCCAACTCAATTTATTTTTGTTTAAACCGTTAAATATAATGGAAGGTGAATATACAATTGATTTGAATGGTAGAAGGCATTTTAGCCGTACTAACAAGTGCTAGCAGAATCCAATCTTGATTGCATCTTTATTAGATCAATCTTCTTTTCTTCCTGACAAAGACGAAACTTTCTGAAAAAATATTCAACGGTTCAATAGTCTAGTTCTCTGCCACCACTTAGTTTTGTCTTAGCCCTGCAATCTTCATGTCATGAGCTTGATGAGTTGACCAATTCCTCTACCCCACTTCTTCCCCTTCTCTTTCTTTCACTATTCCCACCTAGGTTGCTTGGCCGGCGTGATAGAACCAGCGCTTAGTAAGCTGCGGTCTAAGGACCCCGGTTGGGTCTATGAAGCTTACCTTATTATTCGAAATCAAAATATGGTATTTAGGCCCATAACAATAGTATAATGACCCAAGGCCCAATATAAGTCCAAAACCCACTAAATAATTGAGGATCTGCGCTAAGTAACAGTAACGGGTCGGGTCATTTTCCTAACCCCACCCTACGACCCGTAATTACTGTCGTCCGATATGGCCACGTATCATAATCATGTAAGTCCAATTGTCAACCACCCATCCATACAAGGTGTATGTGCTATAAATACCCCCTCACGTCATTTATTGAGGGTTGGAATTTAAAGAATATTCTCTCTAACTTTAGTCTCGTATATCATTAGTAACGAGCCTATAGACTTAGAAGTACATTCCCTTACATATAAATTTGGGAGTTAGAATCATATAACCGAGTAACGACCCTGGCTTCATATTTATCTATTGAACTACGATTGACTTGATCCTATAATGGTACATAGGTAGCTCAGTTATAACCGAGTGTAGTTTATAATCTTTAATACTCTACTAGTAGTACCATTCAGTTCTCTCAGATTGGTTGAATTTGTATCCTCTGGGTTTGAGCTAGATCAGTTAGCGTCGTTTGTGGGAAACAACTTTGGGTTGCTGAGACTTGTTATTAGGAATGGAGGGTGGAAACCCAAAAACTCGCCTGGTGTAGATTGAAGAATCGACCATGAATTAAAATATTGGAGGCTCACGTGTAGAAGAAAGAGGTTCAAGTGTGGTGTTGACTATGACGAAGGAAGAGTTGAATAGGAGGATGAAGGAGTATGCAAATGAGGAGATGAAGAAGTACCTAGCTCATACCCCGACAACACTTAATGTAGGAGAAGCATGTTCGGATTCTCCTACCAGGCGAAGACTTTTTTGAGGAGAGGGAGACCGCGGCTAAGAGTGATAGGAGTCATTTTTAAGTGTCTTTGAAGCCCGTTGTGTTTATATTCTAGATTCATTTATCGCCTAAATCTTGGCACATTTGCGTTTAATCCATGTGTTAAATGATTTCAGGTCTTAAAAGGATGAAAACGAAGAAAGGGCGAAAGACAACATAGAACACGAATCCAAGCCTACTGCCGTCGCCCAGGCGCCAGTTAAGAGGAAAGAAAGTTCAGCCCTACCGACCGCGCTTAGGCACTGTTATACCTATGCCTAGGCGCTGTCTTTCTCGCCCCCGAGCGCCTACAAGACCACGCCTGGGCGCCTCCCAGCTTTTCCCCCAAGACTCAGCTAACACGTAGGCTGCGCCTAGGAGCCGATCCACTCGCGCCTAGGCGCAGCTGTAATCGTTTTTTAAGTGAATAAAAGCCAAACTTCAGCACATTATTGGGGGTTCAATTTTGGGGATTGGGAATCATTTTCTGAGATTTGAGCCAACTTTTCATCAATCTTTGAAGGGGAAGAAGGGGGATTGAGCTAGAGATTGAAGCTCCAATCAAGGATTCATCATCAACCAAGCCTTAGGGAGTTTTACTTGCTTTCATTACATTTTTATGTTCATAACTATGTATGTGATTGTTTTAGATCTTCTTAAGCTATTGATGATGATCTAATTTTGTAGAACTAAGGCCATGCGAAGGCCGAATTTATGAGTTCATATATATGAAGTGATCTTTTGTCTTAATTCTACTATTACTTTGTGTGTTAATTTTGTGCTTTTTTGCCAATCATATCCTTGCTATTTTGCCTAGTCTATTCATTCGAGAGAATATAGGTTATGGTTCAAAGGAATTAACACATCATCCGTAAAAAATGAGAAATTGCCCCTAGAGATAGGTAGAGATTCCCGAGTGCCATTAGCTGTATTTATCCGAGGAAATTCTAGAACATAAATGCATGGTTATTGGTTAGATTCTCGGATAGACATATTTAGAAAACCTTCAATTAATCATAGAATTATTATGAGCCGAGACATCGGGTAATAATTAATTAAGGAATTTCCACCAATGCAATAGGAGTCTAATAATTCGAAGAGTATCTCTTATATATTGACGAGTAAATACGGTTATAACATGTGACTTAGTCGCTTTATCATACGTGAGGTTTAATCCATAGATCGTTTCCTCTTTTGTTCTTCGTTTGTTCAATCAATTGTTTGCACTTTACTTTTGCTTGTTGTCTTAAATCATAAACTAAAATTCAAGTCCTTGTGGTTTGAAAACCCGGACTTTTTGTCCACTTATTACTATCACGACTAGTATACTTGCTATAAAAGCACGTTAGGTTCTAGCGTGTCAAGTTTTTGGTGCCGTTGCAGGGGACTTGTTTATTTTAGTTTTTTTATTTTATTTCACGTTTTCATAATTCTTAGTTTTTCGTTTATGTCTTGCTTTTATTTTATTTTCTTGTTAGTCTAATTTTTTTTCGTTGTTTACTTTTTAGGGTTGTTCTTGGTGCATGACCCGTTCCTCTAACGAGCCTTTGCTTGATTTTGATCCCAAAATTGAATGTGTTCTCCAGGATAGTAGAAGAGTTCGTGAGATGGCGGACAAATATCTATAATCCAAATCCATATGCACGTTTCCCAGACATGAACTTACCAGAGAATCGGGAGTGGTTACAAGGCATTCTCCAAGCCATGCAATCGCCTTCTCCTCAACAACTTCCATCGGTCCGGGGTAGTCTACCACCTAGGGTCCACACCATACCGGGGCCCGTGGTCTTGCCCAATTTTTATGCCCCAAATTACCACATTCCGTCTCACATCTTTAGTATGGTGCAAGGCGAACCCTTCTATGGTGAGCTTCATGAATCGCCTCATGCACATTTAGAGACTTTAGATAATGCTCTCATGACTATCCAATTTCATCCATGGGATCTCGATGCAATTCGTCTAAGAGTCTTCCACTTCTCGTTAAAGGACAAGGCGAACACATGGTACAAATCCCTACCGCCTCAATCCATCACAACATGGGGTGAGTTAGTCGACTCCTTTTTGAGCAAATTCTTCCCACCCTTCAAAATCAATGAGCTCTGGAGCAACATAAAAGGATTTAGGCAAAAGAATAATGAATCCTTAGCCGAGGCTTGGGCTAGATATAAGGGCATGCTCCGAAAATGCCCGGATCATAACTTTGGATTGAATGAGCAAGTATTACATTTCTATGATGGAGTGCGGTCGCGTATCTGAAATAGGCTCAATGCGAGTGCGGGTGGTGATCTCCTTGGGTTAGATTGACAAAGTGTGTGGGATAAGATTTAACAATTAGCCTGAGAAAATGAGCTCTATCCCGATAATGAAGAGATCACACCTACTAAAAAAATTGCTTGTGTCCAAGAAGTGGTAGAAAAAGTTGAAGGTCTAGAACTGGTGGTTGGTGACGTGAACTATGTTGGCGATGCCAACCGACCTCAAGTGAACTTTCATGTGCCCGAAAATTTTCCAAAGAGACCCAACCCAGCACAAAACGCCTATCCCGGGATTTATCAAGCTCCAAGGCCTCTTTTCAACACTAACCAAGCTCAAAGGCAAGGAAATTTTCAAGGGCAAGGGCAAGTGAGACCTCCATCAAACGATGAGCGTCTAGATGAGCACATTAAAAAGTCGGATGCGTCGTTCAATGAGCTCCAAAACATGATGAAAGATATGTTCATGGAGATGAAAGATTTGCAAACACATATGGGCCAATTAGCAACCGTGATTAGTGAGAGAACCCCGGGAACGTTGCCAAGCGATACAGAAAAGAATCCTAAGGAGCAATGCTATGTAATGACCTTGAGGAATGGAAAGCAATTGGAAAATGAGTCAATCAGTGCATTAGCGCCCAAGCGCCCCTTAGACGATGCCCAGGCACCGGATGTAAACTGTTCAGATGTTGCGCTGCGAAGTGCGGCGCCCTGGCGCTAACCACGCCTGTTCAGGAAAAAGAGCTTTGGCCTATGGCGCCCAGACACGACTCAGATGGTGCCCAGGCGCCGCCTTCTGCTTCTTCCACTCCTAGTTCTTCTTCTCCGACACCCGCTCCACCCATCGAGATACGTCTTCCCTTCTCAAATGCACAGAAAAAGAAAAGGAAGGAGATGGATCCAAGCTTCCTTCGTATCTTGGCTATCCTTCGTGAGGTTAGGATCGGATCAACATTCCTTTCATTGACGACATTTTGCAAATGCCGAATTATGTTAAATTCTTCAAGGAGATTCTTTCTAACAAGCAAAAGTGGGAGGACAATGAAACAATTTGTTTAACCAAGGAGTGCTCCGCCGTCTTACTTAACAAATTACCTCACAAGCTCAAGGACCCGGGGAGTCTTACCATACTGTGCACTATTGGCCATCTCACTTTTGAAAAAGTTATTTGCGATTCATGACCAAGCATTAATCTTCTCCCCTATTCTATATTCAAGAAGCTCGGCCTCATGAACCCCAAACCCACATTGATGTCCTTGCAACTGGCGGATTGCTCTATCAAGCAACCAAAGGGAATTATTGAGGATGTTATTGTACAAGTCGACAAGTTCTTCTATCCGGTTGACTTCGTGGTTCTTGAGATCGATGGAGAGTTTGATGTTGCTGTGATCCTAGGAAGACCTTTCCTAGCCACTAGCAACGCTAAGATCGACATGGGAAAGGGTAAGTTGACATTGAAGGTAGGAGATGAAAATGTGATATTTGATGCTTATACAAACATAAAACCATCCATGGATGCTCTTACTTGTTTAAATGTCGATACTATCAACCCTTTGCTTGACGAGAAAGGTGCAAGTGGTAAGACTAAGGTCACACTTGAGTTGAAGGATGGGGTCCCCAATGAGAACCAAGACAAGGTGAGGAAGGAGGACTTGTGCATGAAGTACATTCCACCATATCAACATGTTCGTGAGATCGATAAGACAAAACCCGCATGACGGACTAATCTCAACACATCGCAATATGAGTGGAGGTAAGTGGGATATAAGAAAAAAAAGAGGAATGACAAGGTTATTGTCATTCTAAATGGGCCACCTATTTGAACCTCAAAGAGCACAAAGTCAAGCTAATGACTATAAACAAGCGCTTCTTGGGAGGTAACCCAAGCTTGTAAGTTTTCTTTTCGTTTTTATTTTGTTTAGTTTGTTTCTTTATGTTGTGTTCAAGCATGCACTTTTGGCATGCTTTTCTTCAAGTCTTGACGGTTTGTATTGGGAATACATGACATGTAGTAGGCGAGTTTTTCTTTGGAACAACTTTCGTGGCGGATTTGAGCTTGGAGCGGATTTCACGTAATTAAGGTTTGCTTTTCAGCACCTTTGTTGTAAGTACTCTCATTTACCCCCCCCCCCCCTTGTGAGTGCGTATGATTGAGTCATCATTGAGGGCAATGTTGAGTTTAAGTTTGGGGGGGGGGGGTATGAGTAGCGCTTATTGATTTTATGTCATGTGATCTTGTTTTTAGCTCAAGTTTGGGGGAATCGTTGCTATTGCATGTGTTTTGTGCTATTTTGTTAGAAAAATCAAGCATAACAAAAAAAATTGTTTTAGGATGATTAGCTTGCCTATTGGTGCAATGAGATTTGAGAACTCGAGACAATGGCATGATATCTTGTATGTTTCTATTAATGGTCTAAAATGTAAAATTACACATCTTGATTATGCTCATTTCAACCTTAATTGAGAATCAATCTTCGTTAGATGATACACGTTGCACATAAGTCGAAGGTAGAGGGATTAAAAAGGATTCCCCATCTCGAGACATGAGTGGAGCACCCACGGATATATTAACCTAGATTTTTCATGTTGTTTTGAACTGATTAGTTGCTTCTGAGTTCATAATTGTGTTAAATGAATAAATTATTGAGATGAGATTGGTATGACCTCGAAAATTCAGTCAGGCTAATGAGTATTGGAGGTCACCAAAGCACCATTGCCTATATACTATACTCGTTAAGCTAATTTGAACTTTGCTCAAGCCAATCGGGAATGAGTTGAATAAAAGATCTTGTTCTATTTCGTGGCCTTTGCCACTCGGGTAATTAAGTTCATAGGAATGTCTTAACACTTAGCACCCTAAAACAGTCCGGTTTGGGAGTTGGTGACCCAAAGCCCATTACATGGGGTGGCAAAGAAGATCTAAAGGGGTAGAACATTGCACGAGGCCTTATGTTATTATAAGCTTGCATCGTTCAAAGCGTGAAATGTCAAATGTAAAGTGAATGGAAATGAGCACAATTTAACCTTAAAGTAGCCTATGATTTGATAAGCTTTATGACCTATCGAAAGTTGGTAGATATGGGGAATGCTTCCGAACATGGTAGAGATGCCTTTCGATCATAATGCCTTAGATCTTATCTCACTACACCCTTTGGAAATTGGTTCAATTCTAGGAGTTGAATGAGCATTGTCTTAATTTGTGTACATATTATTGAGCTTTATTGTCACTTGATTTATGTCATTGCATCATAGTTCTTATTTCAAGTTGTCTCGGTTGGTTTGAGCCTAACATCCTTCCATTTTGTGGGTATATCGCCTGAAAACCCTCACGAGACTATAACTCGTCCTTTGAGGTAACTCAAGGGTTGGTTTGTTGCACCTTGCTAAGTGCAACCGTTTACTCCGCGAAAGTGAGTTAGGCAGTTTTTCTTTTTGTTTCTCCCTTGTTTGATGATGTTTCCATATCCCAGAACTCTCATTGCTCGAGGTCGAGCAATTGATAAGTGTGGGGGGGGGGGAAGGTTGATAGAAGTCATTTTTACGTGTCTTTTAAGCCCGTTGTGTTTATATTCTAGATTCATTTATCTCCTAAATCTTGCCACATTTGCGTTTAATCTGTGTGTTAAAGTGATTTCAGGTCTTAAAAGGATGAAAACGAAGAAAAGGTGAAAGACAATGTAGAACACGAATCCAAGCCTGCTGCCGGTGCCCAGGCACTACACGAGTCACGCTCAGGTGCCAGTAAGAGGAAAGAGAGTTCAGCCCTGCCGAACTCGCCTAGGCACCGTTATACTCACACCTAGGCGCCGTCTTCCTCGCGCCCGAGCGCCGACAAGACCACGCCTGAGCGCCTTTATTGTTATAACTATTGATAGTATAGATAAAGATCCCATGGATTACATATGGTTAGGGGAGACGGTTAGGGAAAATATATGGAATGCTCTCAAAGACCGTAATCCTAAATCTTATTCCAAGTTTTAGAGGCGGTGAGATGTGGGATATCACTGGCCTCGTCAAGACTTGTTCATATATGTAACTCTTTCGAGAGGTCGACGCATTCCATTGTCGATGTCTTGAATGGTAATACATGTATGGAGATTCATAATGGATTATGGAATTGAATGGCCCCGCTTAAGGACTCCTATTTGGTGTTGTCGAACATGGAGTCATTGAGTTTCGTAGTGTGAGATTAATCCTTAGACCTAAGATGTCATTTGGAAAGGGCACTACCCATTCTGCTTTGATATGCACGTGCACTCCAGGAGAGCCATACGGCGTGTATGTTGGGTATAGTCTGGTAGTACAGTGGAACAAATGGCAGTCGAAGAGGGATTCATCCAGGGTCACGAGTACCCTATTTTTCCTATGTTGTTGCGAGAATCTAAATGATCGTGAAAACCTTTGATCAAAGCGATTGTTTTCTGAGAGGGATTGGTGATCCCGAATCGAAAGACTGGATCATTAGATGTCACAACATAGTCATAGTTTCCAAGGTTATTAGGGTTCGACCGTCGCGATACCCTAGACCATGGATGGGAAATTGATGAAGGATTTCACTCACATGACGATCGTAACTCGATAGGTTTTTGCTTTTCATCGTTGACATCTAGGTAGTCATGGCGACGTTGCTAGACATCGAGCCATGACCAATAGGTGCCTTGGATTAATTTTTGGTGAGATTAATTCAAGGACTAGTTAATTATTTAGAATAATTAATCTAGCCTGAGGGGACTTATTGCTAGCTTGACAACAAGCCTGAGGGGTCACACACATAACTTGTGTTGTACCTATTGACTATTTAATTCTTTGTGAATTAATGGTGGGATTAATTAACTAGATTTAATTAATCAAAGAAAATGAATTAATTTACTAGTTAACTAATGGTCCTATAGTTTAATATTAGAATATTAAATTGGGAAGGACTAATTAATTAATTAGGGGAAAGAAAATAAAATATATATATACATAGTGCACGTGTGAGGCGTGTATTAGTGTATGTGGATTTGGTGGAAAGATTTATCCTACTCACCAAGTTTGTTAAATATATATTAATTAATATTCAATAAATATATTTATTAGGATCTTTTAATTAGTTAAGGTAACTAATTAATAAGGAAGGATCTTATAAGATATATGTTAGGATATTATTAGATATGGTAATATCTTGTTAGTTGGAAAGGAGTCCAACTATTTATGGAGAGAGAATAAAAGAAAAAGGAAAATTGCCATCTACATATATATATATATATATGTACATGCCTCTCCCTAATTTTTAGGGAGAGAAGGTGTGTACAACACCTAGGCTTTTAACCCTAGGTGGTTTCCATATATATATGTTTTCCCCTCTTTTATGATGATAAAAAAGAGTTTTTAGAATTGAAAGTAATTTGAAAAATACACAAGTATTTTTCTCTTTATTCTCTCTCAAAATTTTCTTTCACATTATTTCTTCAGACTCATGTGTTGAGTGCGAAGAACACTTAAATAATTCCAAACCCTTTTTCCTAAAAACTCAAGATTCGATATTCTCCTTGCTAGCACTAGTGGAGATAATTGGGGGTACAAGCTAGGGTGTGGCTACTTTTCAGAGGCGCAACGCTTGGGGCGCTAGGGCAAACCAATTCGAAAACTGTAGCAGGGAGTATCTTAAAAAGACGTTGTTGCTTTCAGGTCTACAAGAGGTAAACATGTGTAAACTTATCTCTAGGATGGTTTTAGAATCTGATGGTACCATGTCGACCTATCCCTAATTTCGGGGATTCCGCTTTATTTTGAAATTATATGTATTCCGCTGCACCGGTATCCCCGGGGGTTGAACGCGATCCCAACATTTCTCCCCCAAGACTCTGCTGACATGTAGGCAGCCCGTGCCTAGGCGCCTCTGTAACCATTTTTTAAGTGAATAAAAGCCAAACTTCAGCACATTATTGGGGGTTCAAATTTTGGGGATTGAGAATCATTTTCTGAGATTTGAGCCAACTTTTCATTAATCTTTGAAGGGGAAGAAGGGGGATTGAGCTAGAGATTGAAGCTCCAAGCAAGGATTCATCATCAACCAAGCCTTAGGGAGTTTTACTTGCTTTCATTACATTTTTATGTTCATAACTACGTATATGATTGTTTTAGATCTTCTTAAGCTATTGATGATGAGCTAATTTGGTAGAACTAAGGCCATGCGAAGGCCGAATTTATGAGTTCATATATATGAAGTGATCTTTCGTATTAATTCTACTATTGCTTTGTGTGTTAATTTTGTGCTTTTACGCCAATCATATGCTTGATCATCATATGCTTGCCATTTTGACTAGTCTATTCATTCGAGAGAATATAGGTTATGGTTCAAAGAAATTAACACATCATTCGTAAAATAAATGAGGAATTGCCCCTAGAGATAGGTAGAGATTCCCCGGTGCTGTTAGCCGGATTTATCCGAGGAAATTCTAGAACATAAATGCATGGTTATTGGTTAGATTTTCGGATAGACATATTTAGCTAATCGTCAATTAATCATAGGATTATTATGAGCCGAGACATTGGGTAAGGATTAATTAAGGAATTTTCACCAAAGTTATAGGAGTCTAATAATTCGAAGAGTATCTCATATATATTGACGAGCAAATACGGTTATAACATGTGCCTTAGTCGCTTTATCATACGTGAGGTTTAATCCATAGCTCGTTTCCTCTTTTGTTCTTCGTTTGTTCAATCAATTGTTTGCACTTTACTTTTGTTTGTTGTCTTAAATCATAAACTAAAACTAAAAGTCAAGTCCTTGTGGTTCGACAACCCGGACTTTTTGTCCACTTACTACTATCACGACTAGTATACTTTCTATAAAAGCACGTTAGGTTCTAGCGTGTCAAAGAGCATCAAAGAGAATCGTTGGAAGATAATGAGGTCATTATGTCGATCGAACTGGACTGGGAGAAGACAGAGCTAAGGCTCGAGATGTGGCTTGCTGTGAACTATGAAGAAGATGGATACCTAAGAGTGGAACATTTCACAAATCCGAAGTTGATGGTGCATCCAGCACAACCGAGGCAAGCTTCCACACTAATGGCCTGTAACTCATCATTTGTGATGGAAATTATGGGGCAAGTCCCTAACAGCCACTTCAGAATGCCAGACTTTATCAAGTTTGAGGGGACGGGTGACCCGAGACCCCATATTACCTCTTACGAGTTGTTGATGTCTTTGCAGGGACAAACTGATGCAACAAATTCCAGAATCTTCATCACTACACTTGTGGGTTGGGCACAGTACTGGTTTATGAGTCTTGCACCCGGTACCATAGGGTCGTATACTTAACTCAAATAGAAGTTTGAAAACTACTTTGCAAGTAATAAAAAGACTAAAAGAATCTATTTTTGGGATAATGGAACTGAAGCAAGGCTCAACTGAGTTGTTGCGAGAATTTATACACCGCTTCAATCAAGAAGCCATGGACCTTCTTGAACTGAACATTGAACTAATGTTGAGCCTCTTAAAGAGATTCTTAAAGAAAGGAAAGTTTAACGATGCACTGTCTCATCGCCCTCCACAATCTCATGAGGAATTGATGGAGCTGGTAGGCGAATATATTAATGAAGAAGAAATGAACGAGTTGAAAAACTCAGAGAACTTAAGCTTATGAACGATCCAAGGGATTGAAAAGAAAAATTTGCTAATGAATGGTATGAGGGGTCGAGGTCCCATAGAGACCGTGATCGACCTAGTAGATTACCAAAATATGAAAGTTATACACCATTGAACTCGACTCGTACCAGGATCTTGGTAGCTACTTTAAGGATAAATCAGGTTCAAAGGCCCAGATCGTTGAAAAGTGGTCCAAAGAAGAATATGCATAAATATTGTGACTTCCATAAAAATCATGGGCATGACACGGAAGAATACTTTCAATTGAAAGATGAAATAGAACGACTAATTAAGCCGGGCATATTAAACAACTTTATCAATCGCACTCTGGGGGAAGTAAGAGCCCCTGAGGCCAACTGCAAAACAAAGGTAAGACGGTCACACAGTCGATTCCGTGAATGACCAGATAAAAGGGAACGTCAGACTCGTAATGACAAGCGGCCCAAAAATGAATTTCACAGGAATGATGATTATCGTCGTGACAATGATCGCCATAGAGGTAATGAGCAAAACATAAATAATTATCGTTGTAATGACGACACTCGTAATAACGAGTGACGAGAAAAAGTGCATGAGGCACCAAAGGGAGGCAATCGCCCTAAAATCCACATGATAGCATGAGGGCCGACTGATGGAGATTCCTCAAATGCTAGGAGTAGACATGCAAGAGAGAGTCATTTAAGTCATTGCCGAGGTGAACAAGTGTGTATACTCTCGCTCACACGAGGAACAACTTCAAGGAACGAAGCTACCAGTTTTGATGATAGTGACTATGATGGGATGATTTGTCGCCATGATGATCCTATGGTAATTTCAATGGATGTAGCCAATTTTGTGGTGCACAAGATTTTGGTGGATACTGGAAGCTCGACGGACATTATTTTTTGGGAGGTATTGAAGAAGATGGATACGAATACGAACCCATGAGCATCCTGTTGGTTGGTTTCACGGGGTCACAATTTATGTCGAAGGGATCGATTGATCTAGATGTCTCGTTGGGAGCTGGCTCAAAAATAATGACGAGTCGAGTTACCTTTCTAGTCGTGGATGTTTCGTTTGTATACAATATGATTGTGGGACGTCCAATGTTGAACTTGTTTAAGGCCATAGTCTCCACTCCACATCTGAAGATGAAGTTTAAAATAAACAATGAGATCGGTGAGGTACGTGGAAATCAGCTGGAGGCTTGTCAGTTCTATGCAACCTCACTCAAGGTAAACTCATCCAAAAAGAGAAAACACGACGCTAGCAGAGTCGATATACTGGATGAAGGGGCAAAGACCCCGATGGAAAACATGGACAAAAAATAGAAATGGATGAACACACGAGTCGAGCCTATGGTACCCAAATTAAGCTTTTCCCAAATTTGCATGGAAAGCTACTGATTTTCAAGGAATCGACCATTCTGTCATCGTCCATTGTCTGAATGTGGATCCGGATGCAAAGCCCGTCAGACAGAAACGATGAAACTTTCGCCCGAGCAGAGATATGATCATTGAAGACGAAGTTAAAAAACTCCTAGAAGTAGGATATGTAAACGAGATCCACTTCACGGATTGCTTCACTAATGTAGTCCATGTACCCAAAGCGGGGGGAGGGGGAATGGAGAATGTGTACTGATTTGAATAAAGTTTGTCCTTATGACCCTTATCCCTTTCCTCGTATAGATTTACTCGTAGACTCTACTGCAGGTTGCGCACTATTGAGTATGATGGATGTATATCAAGGCTTTAATTAAATAATGATAGCGGAAGAAGACCGAGATAAAACTGCGTTCGTTACTGCATGAGGAGTCTATTGTTACAATTCGATGCCTTTCGGTTTGAGAAATTCAGGAGCAACATACCAGCGACTCGTCAAAATGATGTTCGAGGAGGAAATTGGAATGACCATGGAGGTCTATGTGGATGACATGCTAGTAAAAAGTTATAAAGAGAAAGACCATCTAGCCCACCTAAAAGAGTCGTTCACAATTATGAAACAATACGGTATAAAGTTAAATCCTCACAAGTGTACGTTTGGTGTACGAGGAGAAAAATTCTTGGGATATATGGTAGCTACACGAGGAATTGAGGCCCAATCCAAAAACAATTGAGGCAATCCTGAGTATGAAATCCCCAACGAGAGTAAAAAATGTACAAAAATTAACCGGAAGGATTGCGAGTTTGAATCGTTTCATCTCACGATCCGCAGATAAGGGCTTACACTCTTCAAAATCTTGAGAAAAGTCAAAGACTTTGCATGGACAGAAGAATGTGAAAAAACTTTTCAAGAACTGAAAGCCTACCTAGCATTCCCACCGCTCTTGACTAAACCAGTATTGGGAGAACCATTGATCTTATACTTGGCAGTATCCTTGGCAACACTTAGTGCTATACTCGTTTGAGAGGATGATGGAGATCATCGAACCGTTTACTATGTTAGTAAATTGATACAAGGAGTCAAGTTGAATTACTTGGAAATTGAGAAATGGGCACTTGGATTAATGACTGCAGCTAGGAAGCTAAGACTGTACTTCCAATCACATCATGTGGCAGTATTAACGAATGAACCATTTAAGCAAGTCCTAGCAAAACCAGATGTTTTAGGTCAACTCGTTAAGTGGGCAATTGAGTTGGAAGAGTTCAGTATCGAGTACAAGAGTTGTACATCGACAAACACCCAGGTGATGGCTAATTTTTTGGTAGAAACCATGGTTGATCCGAACGTTGTGGCCTCGGTATCATTATCAGAGACGATCCGATGGTCACTTCACGTGGACGGATCCTCTATGACAAAAAGAAGAGGTATTGGTATTTGGTTACGCTCTCCAGAAGGGAAAGATTTGGAGTTCATAGTAAAATTGAATTTTGATGTTATGAACAATGAAGCAGAATACGAAGAGCTGATTTCAATATTAAGAATGGCAAAAACCCTAAGAATAAAAAATGTGAAGGTATTTACCAACTCACAATTAGTTCAAAGCAAGTTTCAGGAGCGTATGAGGCTAAAGAAAAGACCATGTTAAAATAATTGCAAATAGAGAAGCAACTAATGGTAGATTTTGGAAAAGTAGAGCTATGCCAGATACTTAGAGATGAAAACCAAAGGGCAGATGCATTATCCAAATTCGAAAATCAAATAATCGGATCAAAGAGTCGTACGGTGTCACTACTCATATCAGAGCATTTTGAATTGGAACTGCTGGCCACAGTTATGCCAATTGACGAAGAGACGAGTTGGAAGCAACCGATTTTAGAATATCTTTTGAATGGAACTTTACCGGATGACAGACTCGAAGCTTGGAGATTAATGGGAAGAGCAGCTCGTTTCAGCATTTTGAATGACGAGCTGTATAAGAAATTAAATGATGGACCTTTACTTCGTTGCCTTGCCCCAACAGAAGCTAAATATGTGTTACGAGAAGTTCACGAAGGGAGTTGCGAAAATCACTCGGTAGGGTGATCGTTAGTGGAAAAAATTACAAGACAAGGCTATTTTTGGCCGACTCTCATTAAGGACTCATATGAATTTGTGAAACGATGCAAACAATGTCAGTTGCACTCGAATGAAATCCATCAACCGGGAAAACCCATGGAAGTGATAAAAATTGCATACCCATTTGATCAATGGGGCATCGATATATTAGGTTAATGCCTCTTCAAAACTTATCATTAAACTCATTACAGTAAATGAGGTAAAATACTTACAAGATTGTACTCGTACGCAGGTCCATTCTCTCCATCTCATGGTAAAAAAAAGTTCATTATTGTAGACGTGGAACACTTTACAAAGTGGATCGAGGTTGAAGCCGTGACTCATATCACGAAGAAAGTTGTTATTGACTTCATTTGGAAGAACATTATTTGTAGGCTAATACAGTCAATAGCTATAATACTTAGGGGTAAAGACAATAACCCATCGGAACTTTGCGTGTTTTTACACTTTTTTATCTAAACTATTTTTTGTCGTACTTTTTTATCTCAACTCCACGGATTTTACATTTTTCTATCTATTAACATATTTTGGCAGAATATTCCATCGGAGTTACTACATATGCAACGGCGTTGGATGAAAAAGTGTAAAAAAACACAAAGTTTGGATAAAAAACTGTAAAAATAAAATAAAAAAGTACGTTTTAACTCCACTCTGGCGAAACATTCCGTCGGAATATGCTAATAGATAGGAAAGTGTAAAGCCCATGGAGTTAAAACAAAAAAATATAACAAAAAATAGTTTAGATAAAAAAGTGTAAAAACACGTAAAGTTAGGGTGGGTTATTGTCTTTACCCCTAATACTTAAATAGAAGAACATTATTTGCAGATTTGGTATCCCCAGGATCTTAATCTCTGATAATGTGACCCAATTCAATGGAAAATCTATCACATCCTGGTGTCATGAATTGAAGATCCAATAAAATTTCACTTCTGTAGGACATCCTCAAGCACACGGGTTGACCGAGGTTGAAAATCGTATACTGCTGGGGCACTTAACTACTCGACTTGATGGTATGAGGTCGGCATAGGCAGACAAATTGTCAGGAGTCCTATAGGCATATCGAACCACTCCAAGATCATCCACTGGGGAGACCCCATTTTGTCTCGTATACAGTTTTGAGGCAGTAATTACAACAGAAATTGGAATGATGACCCATAGAGTAGCAACTTACGACTCGGAAGACAATCGACAACTTCACGAATTTGAATTGGATATGGTGGAAGAACTAAGAGAACGAGCATATGCAAGTATGTTGAGACAGAAGAGCACCATGGCAAGAGCATACAACAAAAGAGTAAAATCAGGATGCTTTCAAGTGGGGGCATTTAGTGCTAAAATGAGTTGAACTCTCAAAGCACGTGAAGAAATTAGAGGCTAATTGGGATGATCCTTACAATTTTACGAAGATTACTAAAGGAATGACTTACAGGTTGCAAGATTTTCAAGGAAAAGATTTACCTCGGCCTTGGTATATAAACAATTTAAGAAGATTTTATGCATAAAGATGTAGTCTCAATAAACGAAGCAGCTATTATGATGTAGTCCCATTTGAGCATTAGGGATTAAGAGTCTTCTTTTCCAAAAACAAGGAGTCAAGTTGAAGTGAGAAATTAGAGAGACATCTTCTAAACCTACAACCTATGATGCATGGACATGGGACGCAGTGACACAAACAAGACACGATACAAACACGGGACACGGTATTTTCCAAAAAACTTAGTACACGACACGGTTCCGACACGACTATCAAATATATATATATATATATATATGTTATATAAATTAGATATTGGTTTTAATTTCAAAATCCTTTGTTAGAAAAGTAAACTGTAAAAATGTTGTTTACTTGTTTATTATTAATTTTGTATTTCTTTCTTCTTAGTAAATCTCAATATGTTTGCAAAAATTAAAAAAACTTATCAACAATAATGCAATATAAGTCAATAACAAATGAAAAACAAAAATATAAATAGCCACAAGTTATATAAGTCAATAATAAATGAAAAACAAAAATATAAATAGCCACAAGTTAGAATGGAATTATTAATACAATCTCTTTCTTAAATAACAATGTATCCAATGCTCAAAAAAATCTTGTTCAGTTTAGGCAAAGATAGTCCCTAATTAGCATAGTAATTTCAAAATAATGTAGGTTTCAATTTGGGGATTTAGGATTTTGAATTTGTGAAAGAGGAGTCGAAGACTAAGAAAGTAAGAAGTTGAACCATGTGATGGTACTTGGAGTTGGAGACTTTTCCACGGTAGCAGTGAAGAAGATAACGATGGCCTTCCTCCGGTGAAGAAGACGGCAACAACAACGGGCTTAGAGTTGAAAATTGAAAGACGCTTTAGAGTTGAAACAGAAACACATTAGGCGTGTTTGCTAAAACGGAACTAGAATTAGAATATTTAGACTTTTCCAATTTATAATTTGAACCCCACACTTTTTAAGTTTTTAGAAAAACTGTCAATTGTGTCCTCACCGTGTCAGACACGCATCTGGTTGTGTCCGACCATGGTGTTCGAATTCCGTTTTTTTTCAACCATGAACATAGATTAGCCATGTCCGACACGTGAATGAGGCATGTCAGAGGCGTGTCATGTCTGACACGCGCCCGACACCACACGGGGATAATTTTCAAAGTGTTCGTGCTTTATAGCTTACAATCAACACCCTTATGAAAAAAATCCTATCTTGAAATAGAATTCTTACGAGTTTGTCTCACATCCTTACACAACCTTAGTCTCATACTATTTTCTTGTCATTCTTTTTTCTTGCTCCTTCATTCTCTGCGTACCAAATGGTTACCCAATGGATGTGATAAACTCATATTTCTACTAAATCTAATGCCCACATTCACTCTAATTTATCTTGCATGTTATCCTTTATTGTAGATAATAACCATAACCAAATGAGGCCATAAGTAAAATTAAATGCATAGAACTATAGAACTGTATTTTTCGAAAATAAATTAAAGAGAAAATTTTAAAGCTTATCTCTAACAAACACTTAGAAGATTTAAGAAATTTGAATTCAATAAATCAAAAATAATATGATAACAACTTTATACCGTGCAATCAGTGTAGTTGTCTTTCGGACTTGAACCTTTACTTAATGATAGTAATATTCATTTGAGAGAATAATAATGAACTATGACTTTAATTAGGTCCCTTGGCCAAACTTCAATTACACCACACTCGATTTTGACTTTAGGACATAATTATAGCGGGTCAGCGCGTTGATGACCAAGTGCTCTAATTTTGATTCTCGTGAGCTCTCTAGAGTTAGCCACAACCATCATGGAGACTCTCAGTTAGACAAAAAATTTCAAGAGTATGTATGATCTTTTTCCTTTTTTGATGCAAAGTATGTATGATCTTCACCCCGTGGAATTTCCGCCTTAGTCTCATTAAATGTCAAAACTCAGTGTAACACCATACTTTTTATTGCTTTTCACCTTAAGAGATTGGGAAATAGGTACCTCAAGGAGTATCCTTTTTAAATATAATGCTTACTGAATCACGCATTACGTGTTGATTCAACACATTAAAACTTCTTCATGGGTCTTTCGTTACAAGTTTGGCCGTGATTCCCTTACGGGCTTAGATCAATTCCTTGATTATCATAAATGATCTAGCTTAAGCACTACTACCCGAGGCAAATTCCTCTCATGGAATAAAATATCACATGCTTTAATTTCCTCATGGAATAAAAAAAATATAAGTCTCATATGGCATTTTTTTGTTCTTTTTCCTTCATCTTTCGCTTTTGTTTTCCCTTTTTTGTTCTTGTTTTTCTCGAATTTTTGATCAGTTGAATTATTACGTCCATAACATTAAACAATTCACTCAAAAAACAAATTAAGGTATTTAATAGTTTAGCATAACAATTAATCTATAATTTGCTATATTTTATACTTGAAAATACAATTTAGTTAAAGATTCGAGCTCTGAATAAATTCATAAAAATACGCCATAAATGGTTAACGAGTGTAAGACATAAGTTGTACCTAATCATTTAACCTCGAGGCAGTTGGCTCCAGTCATGTTGTATAAAAACATAACAATCAACAAAGCTAGTGTTTTGTCTTGTTGGAAATAATGAAAGTCGATATTAAATATTTTATTTTTAGTCAATTCATATCAAATATATGCAATTAATTTTTGTAGCATTTATGATTTATGTGATTTGATTTATATGGAGTGATTATACCTCCACCACAATATTGACAATAGACAATTGAAATTACATTAAGCCTGGTTTCATGAAAAAGAGAACATTTTGTAAATGTACATTCTCATATCCATATCAACTTGTTATCAAACCAAAGAGAAATCAAATTCAAAGCTAATTGGGAAATAATGTTGCTTTGTCGTGTCAGATTACACCATTTTAATACTTAGGACCATCTAAATTAAAATTCACACTACTATCCTTAATCATTTTTTGTACCAGACCACCCTATCAAGGAAAGGTGTTTTCGGGCCCCTCATCCATTTTTTATTGAAATAAAAATAAACCAATAAATAAGGAGAATTAATTTCTTCACAAGTAAATCTATGAAAGCATGTAAATAAGGAGTACTTACTCCCTTACATAAAAATAAATAAATAAACTAGTAAAAGCATAAATAATGAGTACTACTCCCTACAATGCATAAGCAAAATTAAACCCATCTAAACCTAAAGTTATATAGTAACAAATCCATTTTGATGCGAGCATGGAGTGAACTCAGTGCCTTGGAACTAAGCATTATTGTCGAATTTCTATCATCGCAAGTCGTATTTGCTAATAGGTTGGCTGCCCCGTTGCCTTCCCGGTAAACATGTGTAAAACGTATTTCCATCTCGGACCTCATAATTCTTATTCATTGGAGCAAATGTTGAATTGCCCAGCCACCCGGCAAAGCCTTATGAATCAAATTAAGCACCACTTGTGCGTCTAGTTCGACCCACACCTTCGTGTAACCTTGGCCATAGCACAACTCAAGCCCCTTACAAACCCCATAAAATTCCGCAAAAGTTTTCGTAGCTACTTCTATGTATTCAGAAGACGCAAGAAGAAGTCGACCATTGGGATCCCGTATTAGACCCCCTAATTTTAGATGATATTTTTAACTTTTACCATTGATTGCTTATTTTGATACTTAGGACCATCTAAAGTAAAATTCACACTACTATCCTTAATCATATTAATGTAGGCATTTACTCACTTTCAAATTCTCAATTTTCAAGGAATTAAAAACCCACAAAAAAAAAGCGACAAATTAATCTCATTTTGCATCTTTACCAGAAAAGCCAGCTAGTTTATTTCTAACCCACCAAACAAAACTCTTTTTCCGCATACAAACTCTCTAGTAGAACTCTTTATATCTTTTTGCTAAAGGTCTTGTTACGAAAAGAAATTGAAAATTACTCAAAATTTCTTAAAATAAACTTTTACACTGAAAAGATTCATGAAAGTATTTTTTCAAATATTTCAAGAACCTATTTCACCAACTTAAATTTAAGAAGTTTGACATTTTCTTGATGACTAATTTTTCTTTCACTTTTATATTGATAAATAGTATCCATGATAACTTAATTTTGCATGTTAAATATTGAATTGATTTAGTAATTGATGGAATTTTGAAATTTATGAATTATATAATAATATGTAGATTACCTTAAAGAGTAATAATTTTATGGGATAAATGCAAAAAAAATGTCTGTGATATAACTTTTTTGCTAAAAACCCCTTGTGATCATGAAATAGCCTAAAAAACCCCGTGTTTTTAAAGAAGTCTGCAAAAAGTCACTTTTTGATAAAAAGATAGAAAGAAATATTTGTTTTTTTTGGTGAAATAACAGTATTTTACCTTTTCTATGATTGAAAAGTGTATAAATGACAAATAAACATGTTAATAAAGGTGAAAAACATGAAAAACACGCTTGTTTTTTTATATAAAAAAGTGGATTTTTGCAGATTTCTTTAAAAAAACAATGGGTGATTAGGGGAAAAATTGCAACATTCATACACTATGTTGGCGTGCACATTTTTTTGGTACTTTAAGTTGCAAAAATTCAATTTTGGTACATTAACTTGCAAAAATTGGCAATTTTGGTACAAATTGCACCGGAAAATTGAATTTGGCCGAAAATTTTGGGGATTTTGACTGAAATTGGGGATTTTGACTGAAATTGGGGATTTTGATTGATTTTGACTTAAATTGGGGAGATTTTGACTGAAATTGGAGATTTTGATTAATTTTGACTTAAATTGGATTTTTTATTTAAATATAAACTAAAAATAATTATTTATTTCATAAAAAAAAAACCCACCCCAACCCCTGTATATATGCGTGAGATATATATATATATATATGTGATTGTGTATACATACGCGTGTGTGTGTATGTATATATATATATATGTAACTGTGTGTGTGTGTGTATATATGCGTGTGATATATATATATATATGTGGCTGTATATATATGCGCGCGTGTGTATATATATATATGTGGCTGTATATATATGCGCGCGTGTGTATATATATATATGTGACTGTGTGTGTTTGTGTGTGTATATGTAACTGTGTGTGTGTGTATATGCGTGTGATATATATATATATTTGGCTGTATATATATGCGCGTGTGTGTATATATATATATGTGGCTATATATGTATGCGCGCGTGTGTATATATATATATGTGGCTGTATATATATGTGCGCGTGTGTATATATATATATATATGTGACTGTGTGTGTATATATGCGTGTGATATATATATATATATATGACTGTATATATATGCGCGTGTGTATATATATATATATGTGACTGTGTGTGTTTGTGTGTGTGTATATGCGTGTGTGTGTATATTTATATATATATGTGTGTGTGTGTGTGTGTGGACTGTGTGAGGGTGGCGTGGGGAAGACGACACTGTTCCCCACCCCCACCTTTTTTTTTCTTTTTTCTTTAATTTAATTTATAAAATTAAGTTTATTAAAATACTATTTTTAATAAAAATAATTATTAAAATAACTATTTTAATTAAAATAACTATTTTTACTAACTATTTTAATAAAAATACTATTTTGAGGGTAATTTAGTAAAAAAATAACTTCAAATCAGTCAAAATCCCCAAATTTTAGTCAAAATACCCAATTTCAATCAAAATCCTCAAATTTTCCAGTGCAATTTGTACCAAAATTGAATTTTTGCAACTTAAAGTACCAAAAAAACGTGCACACCAACATAGTATATGAATGTTGCAATATTTCCGGTGATTAGGCTATTTCGTGATCACATGAGGTTTTTAGCAAAAAAAATCATTACATGGGGATTTTTTGCATTTACCCCTAATTTTATGTTGTTTAAAAAGATCTAGGACTAGACATAGATTCGATACTAAGAAACTATTTTACTTAGTTCACCCAATATTAAAATTTAAATTATGTTTATAAATTCGAGAACTATTACATTTAAGCAAATCCATTTTATTCTCTAAAATAAGCATAAACAAATTTGTTTTTTTAATTAATTCCAGAATAAGTATAAGATAATAAGAACTTAGTTGAATCAATAATCGAAAGGTTATTTCAACAAAAGCTGAATATAAGAAACCGTGTACACCCTTATTTATAACTCAACAATTCAGTCAATAGTTTTGCTCAAATTAAGACAGAACGGATGGAAAATTTATCCAAAACTATACTCCATGCCCTTTCACACACATTTTTCTAAATAAGCAATTAATAGTTTTCTGAAATTAAAATAAAAGTTAAAAATATCATCTAACATTACACCCTTATGCCCCTCATAATCAGTTTTCTATATAAGTGAAGAATTTTATTATTAAAAGAAAAGGAAACTCTCTTGATATAAAGTCGTCCCCCACCAATAATTCACCCCCTAACAAAGAAATTTGAAAATACAAAACATCAGAAAAATTATCTTTTTCCTTAAACAGTAAAAAGTTGAAAAAAAACGAGGATTTTATTTTTACTTGCTCTCGGAAAACTTTTCAGATCATTTTGAACATCACTTTTTACCATAAATAAATTAAATTCTCTTGTCCTCATCTTAGCTTAAGTTGACATTTTACCATAAATAGCTTAGGGGTAGAATTGACATTTTAGCATAAATAGCTTAGGGGTAGAATTGACATTTTAGCTACAGTCACCTTCCTTCCTTCTTTGCCATGTTGGCGCAAATTTTCTGCAACATTCAACAAAACACTAGCACCACTCTGCGCACCTGGCGCATCTTACCTTAACTTTTTGTTGGGACAATCTCTCCCCTTTATCTCCATTTTTCATTCTCCGTAAAATTCTGAAACTTCCTACGACGTTTCAGTTTCTTCTCTTTCAGCGCACACACACACACACACATATACATATATATACATATATAGATATGTATATATATGTATATGTATAACCTCCACATTTTCATGCTTTTACTTGTATTCATTTCTTTTTGACAAGGAGTAACCCGATCGTACGGACGCTCGCCTGGAACTTGAGGTAGTTTTCCACATACTGTTTTAGCTTTGTTTTCGTGATTATTGAATGATTTCCGCCATTTTTTGAAATTAGCGCACTGATTTTAGTACTAATCGAGTATACGTACGTGCTTTTTCTGCTAATGGTGCTTTTTTCTTTGTATTTTGTTCTGTTTTCTGGGTGCTAATGATGCATGTGTTGTCGGATGGTTTTATAGTACTGAAATCACGAGAGTAGCAGACAATACACACTGCATTCTGAGGTTCCTACTACTTAACCTATGTTCTTTATCTTGTGGGTTAAATGTGTTTCTTTCAAACTTGTTTGAACTGTCAATCTTTGATTTTCTGTTTTGATTTATAATCAGTTTGGCTTTATGGTTTGAAGGGAAGGCTTAAGGCATATGCCATATCTTTCTTGAAAGTTTAGTGACGTTTTAGAAATTGTTTAGTTGAATTTTTTAAGTAATGAGTGAACTTGATTAGAAATAGACCAAAGGGTGGTTTGGTGTTGGGGGGAAGGGAGAGTTCCTGCTTGTATGTACACAGATAGAGGACCGAGGATAGTGAATAAGTAATTGACTTGGGTTGTTAGGTGTGTGAGTACACGTTAAGACCTTAACTTCTACTTTGTTCAGGAAGAGACTTCAAAGATGGGCTTAATTACAAGGAATTATGGTCTTACCCTGTTCAAAAATTTAACTTATTATCTTTTTATTTCTCTTCTCGTAATTTGCTGCACGTCCGGGCCTTATAAGTTCAGTTCAAGCTTATCTAGCTTTGGTCTTCTCTGGTTTATTGACATCTCATAATAATATTGTTATTGATTTATTGGTTTTTTTCAGAGTGAATATCCCTATAAAAGATCTTTACGACTGAATTTTTAAGCTTCTCGACCGACTTTAGCAATTATTTTCTTCTTCTTTCTGATAATTTTTTACTTTGTTTTGTAGCTTTAGTTGTCATATCTATGTTTAGGAATGGTAATATTTTTATGTCTGCTTTAATTGTAGATGGGGGCTGGCAGAAAAACTAGAACTCTTCATTTGAAGGAAAAATCTGAAGTCTCCTGGACAGTCAACTCAAATTCACTCGCTAGAAATTTGAGAAAAAATGAACTTGGTGCTGTAATATTCGGATGCAAGCACCATACATTCAAAGAATGCTTGCTTAAGCAGATATTTGGTACGTTTTCTACTTGGCATTCATGCTTATACAGTTATACTTCAGTTTAAGGTTAATATATGTATTTAAAGTTATTGACTTGTGATTTTCTTGACAAATATCTTGAGCAGGATTGCCAGCTGCACATTTTTCATATGTAAAGAATGTTGCTCCTGGCCTTGCGCTGTTTCTTTTTAACTACAGTGATCGGACACTTCATGGTATCTTTGAGGCAAAAACTGCTGGGCAGATGAATATTAATCCATATGCATGGATTGCTAGTGAGGGCGCTGAGAGTACACCATATGCTGCACAGGTACGCAAATAGAATGAATGTTTTTCTTTTTACAGGAAAATTCATATTTACTTTATCTATGCCATTGCTTGGTGTATTATGGGGATTGGGACTCACAGAATGGTGAGAGTGAAGAAATGTGTCTCACTTGTCTCGTGCTCAAGTTTATTGTTAGCTTAAGTAATGGATTAAACAGGACCATCAAATGAGCACGGGCGTAACTGAGACCTGATTATTTAGCCCGCTAGATTTGAGCCAAGCCTAATTAGATATGAACTCTTAGGAATCAATGCACATAAAAAACTAAAATTAAAATAAAGCGAGAAAAATTGACACAAAATTTAATGTGGTTCGACTAAGAATGCCTACGTCCACGAGCCTACACTAGAGTATTATTGATATTTGATGTGTGTTCCATATTACAAGAGAAGAATGAATATATATCCTTGTAGAGTCTTAGGAGTCTTCTAGACATATTAGGAAACAAGTCCTAACTCAAACAAAGTCTCAAAAATTGCCAAAAACGCGTTTACTTGCCGCCCAAGTTGAAAACCTTTGCAGACGAACGTTTGAACTTCGGGCGGCGTTTGAAAACTCTAGCCTATTGCTTAGCATGTTCGAACGTTGCTGCATTGAGTCCTCTGCATTCAATGCTCTTTCTTTGACTCTCTCTCCCAATCAGTCTACATAACCCATCAATCTCCCACTTAGAGATTGATCACTGTTAGAAGATATATTCAGAATATATCTTCTAACAATCACCTCAACTCTTGATATACTTCTCACCACCCCAGTTAAAGTATCCTCTAATGTAGGCTTGCCTCTTCATCGCAGAAAATCGAGGTCAACGAGGCTATGCAAAGCATCAGCTTCGTGGTGATAACTCCGTTAGTCAGCATATGCACCGGATTCTTCGCACCCAAAATTTTCTTCAGCTCCAAAGTCCCATCATCAATCATCTCCTGAATGTGATGGTACTTCAACTGAATATGTTTTGTTCTCGAATGAAGCACCAAATTCTTTGCTAGACAGATAACACTTTGACTATCACTATAAAGTACACAATCCTTTTGTTCCTTGTCAATTTCCCTTAATAAATTCTTCAACCAAACCATTTCATTCCCAGCTTCTGAAATAGCTATGTACTCGACTTCGGTTGTAGAAAGTGCTACACACTTTTGTAGCCTTGACATCTAACTAATTGATGTGCCATCTGAAGTGTAAATATAGCCCGAGGTGCTTTTCCGACCATCTTGATCACTACCTAAATCAGCATCCACAAAGCCCTCTAAAGACTTCTAGTCTTAAAACTCAAGCACATATCCGATGTGCCTTTTAAGTAGCTTATGGTCACTTCACTGCTTCCCATTGCTATAAACCTGAATTGCTATAAACTTGAATTAGCCATAAATCTATTCACAACTCCCGCTGCATGAGCTATATCCGACCTGGTACACACTATTGCATAAATCAAACTTTCAATGGCAGAGGCATAAGGAACCTTTGCCATCTCTTCCCGCTCCTCGTCAGTTTTCTGCTATTGATCCTTAGTTTGAAATGACTCCCCAAATAGTGCTTCTAGACTTTGCATCAGTGATTGCAAATCTATTAAGCACCTTATGAACATACTTTTCTTGAGTCAGCTTGAGGCTCTCACTCGATCTATCTCGAATAATTTTCATCCTGAGAATTTTATATGCAGCCCCCTAAATCCTTCATCTCAAACTCACTCGACAATTGTTGTTTCAGCCTTTTGATTTTCGCCATGTTAGACCCTGCAACTAACATGTCATCCACATATAACAACAAAATTATATAGCAATCCTTAAACTTCTTAAAGTAGCAACAATGGTCCATTTGACACCTAGTAAATCGATTATCATCCATAAAAAGTGTCAAATCTCTTAGACCATTGTCTCGGAGCCTGTTTCAATCCGTACAAACTTTTCTCTAGTTTGCACACAAGGTTTTTTTTTCCGGTCTCCTGAAAACCTTCTGGTTGAATCATATAAATGTTCTCTTCCAAATTCCCATTAAGGAACACCGTCTTTATACCTAACTGCTCAAGATGCAAATCTTCTACAGTAACAATACTCAGAACCATTCGGATGGTGGTTAACGTAACAACCGGCTAAAATATTTATGTGTAGTCAATCCCACCCTTCTACTGGAACCTTTAACTACAAACCTCGCCTTGTACCTCTTACTACCATCTGGGTCATTTTTAACCCGGAATACCCACTTGTTCTGTAAGGCCCGATTCCCTTCCGGTAACTTATTGAAATCCTATTTCTCTTAATCGAGCTCATCTCATCTTTCATGGCTAGCTCCTACTTGAGATTCTCCTGCACTCATTGTCTCCTTATATGGCTCGAGCTCACTCGAATCCGTCAAAAGTAAATAGTGTAAGGAAGTAAATCCCTCATGTTTGGTTTAGGGGTTCTGCTCAATCTTCATAAGGTAGGTTATGGAATCTCTGAATTATCCTATTCTCAGTTCCGTTTCCCGCAACTTCCTCTGTAGTGATCTCATCCAATATTGCTTTCGGTTTCTCAATATCCTCAACTTCAGTACCAAGTATATCCTTGTAAAGCACCTTCTCGTTGAATGTGACATCCCTATGCCTTATGACCTTATTATTTTGATTATCCCAAAAAACGATAGCCAAAACTCTCATCTCCATAACCGATAAAGAAAAACTTCTGTGCTTTAGGATCTAACTTATCTCTGTCATCAGAACTACGCAAAACATAAGATAAACAATAAATTTTTTTTTAAATACGATAAAGTTACCTCTTTTCCAGACCAAATCCTTCCGAATTTTGAAATTCAACGGTCCTGAAGGTCCTCGATTGATGAGGTAAGCCACCGTGCTTGTTGCATCCACCCAAAACATCTTTGGCAACCTGGAGTGAATCCTCGTGCTTCTACTCCTTTCATTCAAAGTCCTATTCATCCGCTATGCTATTCTGCTGTGGTGTCCCCAGAATAGTCTTGATCTCGTTCTCACTTGAATTCTTGACTATCATACACTCTACCATTCTCCGACCTCAAAACACTTCAATTTACACCCCGTTTGAATTTCAACCTCCACCTTCCACTTCTTAAAGGTGTAGAAAACATCAGATTTATTTTTCAGAAAATAGACCGATACCTTTCTAGTAGAAAATGTGACGTCATATCTGGACCTTTTAAGCGACTGTACGGGTATCGGCCCCCATACATCAATGTGCACTAGTTCCAATTTCTCAGCCTCCGGCTCTCTTCCAACCTTTGAAAAGTTCACCTTTTTCTGCTTTCCAAGAACACAATTTTCGCAAAGACCCAACTATGCAGACTTGGAAATTGGCAAGTTTTCCTTGAATGCCATTATTAGGGGTGTATACGGTCGAATTCGGGCGGTTTTACAAAAAAAATTAACCCGACCCGACATGTGCGGGGTGACAAAATATCAAACTGAAAATGCATAATTATCTTTTCAAACCAAGCGGTTCGGGTCGGTCGGATTTAATATTTTAGAGGGCGGGTTGGTGGGTTATCAAATTATAGTTATAATTTTTACAACTTAATTTTAGTTATAATTAGTAAGTAAGAAATTGATTATTATACTTTTTGTACATTTAACTAAAAAAAATTGAGTTGGTGAGAAATACACAAATAAGTGGTGTTATTAAATAAAATTCATATTACCATGATTTCTAATGAGTGAAAAACTCTAAAATATTAATACAATTAATGTTTTTTGTAAATTTATCATCAAAATATTCATATACATATAAATTGTTCGTTCAAATCAAATAAAAACAAGTGTTCAAGCGAGTCAATTAGTTTGCTCAAATAAAAAATAAAATATGTTACATGAATATGAATAAACCACTCTTATTAGAGAGTATATATACATATATAGTTTTCAAAGTTTAGTGTTAATTTTTAACTATATATACTTATACTTATAACATAAATGATTAGCGGTCGGGTTGCGGGTTAGGCGGGTTACAATTATTAAACCCACCACCCGACCCGAAAGTGGCGGGTTGCAATATTTTCAACCCGTCACTATTATTTAATAATTCTAAACCGGCGGTTTTCGGGCGGATCGGCTCGGGTTGAGCGGTTCGGGCGGGTTTTTGTACACCCCTGGCCATTATTTTCATCCCCTTCTCACTCATATGCCCAAGTCGCCTATACTATAAATGCACGTTTTCTGTTGCCCCGACTACAGCTAATGAGTCTTTCCTAGTCTCAGTTGTGTACAAAGTTCCAGACTTTGTGCCACCACCATGTTTCCCTTGGTGATTTTCCATACACTACCACCAAACACCGTAGTATATCTATCGCTATCAATTTGACCCATTGAGGTCAAATTCCTTTTCAACCTCGGTACATGTCTCACATTCTGCAGTTTCAACTGCATTCCCTGCACCGTCGTCACTGTGACATCACCTTTACCAACAATTTCCAAGGGTTTGTCATTTGCAAGAAAAACCTTTCCATATTTAACAGAGATATAATTTGTTGGATAATTCTTACATAAAGTAGCATGGAACGGCGCACCTGAGTCCAGTACCCATTGATCAAATGGACTGTCAACATAGCAAACCAACGCATCTCCAACATCATTTGCGGCTACGTTTGTTTGTTGATGTTCCCAGTGTTGATTCTGAGTTGTCATTTCTTGGACAATCTCTCTTGTAATGACCCTTTTTACCACAACCCCAGCAATTCGAATCCTTTCGCTTTTTTGATTTTTATTGCCCTTTTGACTTGAATTGACCTCTACCTTTTTTATCACCTCCTTGGTTACTTCTCCCTCTGCTTTCAGCACTCAATGCAGCTGAAGTAAGTTTTCCTAATTTCTTCGGAAGAAGATTCTCGCCCAAAATCAGGTCTCGGATCTCCTGAAGTTTCAATTTCTTTTGGCCAGATGAACTGCTCACTGCAGTCACCGTCGCACACCAACTCTCCGGCAAAGAAGACAACAAAATTAGAGCCTTCACCTCATCCTCAAAATCGATCTCAACCGAACTCAACTAAGTGATGATAACATTGAATTCGTTGATATGATCCGCCACGGATCCTCCTTCTAACATTCGTAAATGGAACAAACGTCTCATATGGTAGACTTTGTTCAATGCAGACGGCTTCTCATACATGTTTGATGCGTCGTCCTTTCTCGTCAATGTGAGTTGGATCACATCCATGGTTTGTCGATCCAACAACGCCCACTCCTTGTCAGTGATCTTCTCCGGCTCCTTTCTCGACAACGGTTCATGGAGTTTCTTCTGGTACAGATAGTCTTCCATTTGCATCCGCTAGAATCCGAAATCCTTTCCAGCGAATTTGCCTAACTTCACTTTTCCATCTCCAGACACCATTGATTCGAACAGATCGCTTTAACTCGTGCTCTTGATACTAGTTATTAGGAATCAATACGTAAAAAAGAAACTAAAAGTGAAATAAAGCGAGAAAAATTGACACAAAATTTAACGTGGTTCGGCCAAAAATGCCTACGTCCACGAGCCTGCACTAGAGTATTATTGATATTTGATGTGTTCCATATTACAAGCGAAGAATATGAATATATATCCTTGTAGAGTCTTAAGAGTCTTCTAAACATATTAGGAAACAAGTTCTAACTCAAATCAAGTCTCAGAAACTGCCGAACCGCATTTACTTGCCGCTCAAGTTGAAAACCCACGCAAATGAACGTTTGAACGTCTCACGGTGTTCAAAAACTTCAGCCTACTGCTTGGCACGTTCGAATGTTGCCGCCTTGAGTTCTCTGCATTCAATGCTCGTTTCTTTGACTCTCTCTCCCAATCAGTCTACATATCCCATCATGAACAGGGTTTGAGTTTGAGTCTTTAAAGATGACCCGAATGAATTTTTTAAATGAGTTTGGCCCTTATTAGGATCGGCCAGGAAAAGCCTTAATAAGCAATATTAGCCACAATTTGGCCTTTCATGTATTTATATAATGCCACAATAACTAAATTATTTAGTAGGTAGCTCAAGTTATATCTACGATAGGTATCTTGCTAGAAACTCGGTGAGATGATAAAGTGCAGATATCAGGGCAACGTTTTTTTGGAAGAGATTGAGAATAATTCTCATGTTTTATGTTGTTCTGTTGTTATTCAAAAAGCTTAAGATTTAGATAAATGTTATTATTGATTTTTATTTCTCGACTTCGAATTGAAAAATTTACTTAGCTTTTCATAGTACTGATTACAAGATCAAAATTATCTATTTCCATTAGTTTAAACTTTCATCTTTTCTATTATCTAAGATTACTTTCGTACACATTTAATGTGTAGTTTCTCTTTTTTGCTAAGGAAAGTGTGAACAAGCTTGGAACACGCCCCAAGTTTGTAAAAGTATATGAGCCGAGAGACAAAAATATTTTGTGAGAGCTTGAGCAAATGTAAACTCAGCTCATAAGGCCAGAATGGCGGCCTTCATTTTAGAGAAACAAGTATACTCACTTGCAGCATGTTCTTCTCTTTCAGGTGCGAGTAGATGTTCGGAGGCAATGCCGCCCTCTATTTGAAGAGGAATTCAAACCGATAATTTCAAAGAACTACTATGCAGAGAGACTCTTTTGGTTTGAGCTTGACAAAGACCAAGCTAGGAAACTGATCAAATTATTCCAATCATCACCATTGCCAGAAAAGATACCTCATCCACCAAATGCAGATAAGTGGAACAACATATTTGATGCATTATCTGAGGGTGTAGATGAAGCTGCAAATGATAAATTTAAAGATGTTGAGTGGGAAGAGTATTCTGGAGTGGCTGACGTGAAACTAAAAGAGAAAGATGAGCACTCATATGCCTCAGTCCTTGTTAACAGAAATACTTCTACTTCAGAGAAGAAGTGGGCTGAGTTGTTCAAAACTTCGTCATTTTCATACACTCTGAAGAATGGTGAAGGTTTGGACTCTCAGAAATCGAAGTTAAAATCATCGACATCAGATTGTTTTGATATGGAGTGGGAATTTGCCTCAGCTTCTCACGGAATGAGTAAGCCGCTTCCACAAGTTTGTTTAGATGCGACAAATACGGAATTTGATTCATATGTAGCAGAAAGCTGGGAAGAATATGCTATTGAGGACAATGAGGTGAATGAAACATGTAAAAATGAGTCGATATGTCTGCAAGATGATGAGAGAGATAGTGATGGTCCCGACTTGCCATCTTCCGAGAATTCTGAGTCTGTGGTAGTTAAGGCACCTGGTGAAGCCTTAATGGAAAATTGTGAGAGTGACCATAATCATCTTGCCACGACAAATAAGGACTTTCGTGAGAGCGGCAATACTACCCATGGAGAGGTGCTTCTGGATATACATTGTTCTGATTTTGAGTCTGTGGTGGTTAAGGTACCTTGAACCCTCTGTTGAATTAAGTAATTTCTAATGATTGCATTCATATATTGCCTTTCCTCTCTCATATCCCCTTTGTATTGATCTTCTTTGCACATTCTTTGAAGTTAATGCAAGAAATTGGAGGATTGAAGGTCTCTCAGCTGAAACAAAGGCAAAAGGTTGATTTTCTCGAGCATGAGCTGGTATGGATTCTTCCCCTGCTGCGAAATGCCTTTCCTTCTAGGCTTACATACAATTGAATCCTTTGAGACCTGTCAACTCTAGGCTGCCTTAGTAGTGCTTATGAGATTTTAATTCAACCATTGTGTTTCAACTTGTACAGAGAACTTTGAAACTGTATTTTGTGCTAAAGAATCACCCAGAGCATGTTGAAGTTGTTGATAGAAATTTGAGTTCCATTGTTGGATGCATGAAAGCCATGATTTAGTAGAGAATACTCAAACATGTTCCACTGTCTTGTATTTGATTAATTACTTTTCCAAGTACTACAATAATATTGTCTTTAAATTTGTACATCACTTGTTAGTAAGCTATGTCATTACTAAAGAAGTTTTTGCAAACACAAATGCCTAGACAGAATTGATTATAAAAGTAAAATAATTTGGATTGAGAAATAATCTAAAGTGAGTAATGTTTGCAAACACAAGCGAATAAGTGGAAGTTTTTGCCAGTGGAATGCTTGCAAAAACGTGATTACAAGTGATAAATATGTCCAAAATAACTTTGATTGCATTACAAAAGTATCATAATCAGATTGAAGCACTCCCTTACCACCAACTTAGAGATCATAGATCATTATCACTTAAGCTTAGAAAATTAGAAGCATAAGTGGGATTTGCGAACGCTCTCAAATAACTTAGTTTTAGCCATAAGTTGATAAATACTTAAATGTAGAGTTTGCAAACACTCCTTGAAGAATATTTGAGTTTGTGCTCAGTTAACTATGATGCAAATATTCATCATGAATCTTCTGTTGCTTATGAAATATGGAACACCAAAAGAAATTCGATATGTTTTTCTTTATCTTAGTTGTTTTAATATTTGTAGTAGTGACATGTGATGCTAGCTTTAATCCACTTTTGCAAAAATGTCCTTTCTTAATTGAGATTTTGTACTTTTATTGTGATTATTGTTGTCAGATTGTTACTCATTTTGCAAATTTCATACATCATAGGCTTGGGCCACATTCTTTTGCATATGTTGCTAGCATTTTGGGTTTAAAAGCTTGTAATAGTTTGTTAGAATTTTTATCTTTTTCTTATAATTGGAATGCAATTATAATCTTTTGGGGAGCATATCATGCTTAGTTTCTTAAAGAACCATAAGAAAGACTGAGTGAAAGTTATAGCAAAGATTTTGGTTGTCTTGTGCTCTTCCTCTTTTTTTATTTTTATTAATTGTTTTATTTATTTTCTGGTGGTTTAAAACTTAACTTCAATGCCTATATAGGTCCATTCCAAACTGGAAATTGACCAATTGAAGAAAAGGTGCCATAAGTTGGAATCTATGGCATCGTCTACTAGTGATATCTGTGATCGAGAAGACTGTGAGTTTCCTTCCACTTCTAGTTACATATTTCCATTGATCCCCTTTCTGTTGATTCTGTTTCCCCTCTGTAACTAAACTGGACGCTGGTGCTTTCTCTTGTAATGAGGCAATTACTCCATTACCTCTGTAGCTAAGTTGATAATAGCTTAAGAGTTAGATAGTGCCTTAATTATATTGTGTACACTTTTGGGAGCTAATGATAGTCTCTAGAACGTACACCTCAATTCTTTCACTTAGTTGACACCTCATATCCTCATCTTGGCGACTCATTCTTTTACCCCCTCCTTGTAAACTTCCCCAAACAGAACTCACCTATTTCTCACTTAGACATTTACCAAAATTAGATAAAAGTACCACTAGCATAATCAAGCTAAGAAAGATAACGATACCAGCATCAACTTCTGGAAATTGGGTGTAGGACGATATAGAGGGTGAGAAGAACGTTAATTGCGAAGTTACTAAGAATCTGTGCAGCTGTGACGACGAGCAACAGTAGTAAAGAATTTAGCTATCCTCTCTTACCTTTAATTTCTGAAAATAATTATTTTAGTATATAACTAGTGAGGCTTGATATTAGTTGTAAAGTATGGAAATGAGTGAATTTGAAGACTTCCAGGTAGTATAAGTACTTACAGCAGCTATATACTTGTTTGCCTCTTTCAATAGTCTATTTCCTTGTTTTAACTTCGAGAATTCGACAGATGGTTGTGAACTAGCTGCGTATAATTTTGGGAAATGTTGGAGAATATGTGAATTTTAGTCTTGATTAAATGCTGCAAGTATGAGACCGATGTTACTGTTTACAGATAAAGAATTTAGAGAAGATTACAAATGCGAAATTCTGATTTGAGTTTGACGACGAAGTAAATGATTGATATTTGGGGTTACTGCAGCACGGACACGGGGGAAATTAGATAGGATAATTGCTTCGCTGGAGCGCTGCGCTAGGCTTTGACTTAAGACGTCAGAGACTTATGTTTAGTTATATAATCATTTTGCGACAAAGTTATTAATTTGATATAAATTAAACCAGGTGATTTCCAAGAAGATCATTCGGAGGTCAAGGACCGCAGCCCGATAACTCATACGAGCTAAGGTGAGCATTGATATAAATATATTTGATTCAAAACTGGAGGAAATTTTATATATAGAGAATAGTGTAAAAAGAAGGGCTCAGGAAATGTTTAATGGAGTTAAAGGCTGCTTTTGTAAACTCTTTTGCATCACATATGCATGACAACAGTTTGTGCATTTAAATCATGTAATCTATGCATAGGATACGTATAGGCATTGGACGGCGCAGTACTTTATCTCACTCGTTCCATGATACGACATTGTATTTTATAAATTTATGCCACTTTATTGAGATATTGATTGTTACCATGGGCCCAATCACGGCATGGCGATTGTGACCCTACTGGGGAGCATTGGGCTCGCTGGATTGATGGTCACGACGTCATGGTATCCGATTTCCCTCCCACGCATGGTCATGCGTATCTTGGCTATGGGGTCGTAGGTTTAGGCATGTTCCCGGGCATGCCAGATTTTATGCAAGTTGGCCTCTTGCATCTTGGTGGATAAGGTAGTTGATCAGTGACGGGAGTCATAAGGAGGTGCAGGGCCTGTGATATCCTTTTCTTTTATTGAGTTTCTGATGTGACAAATGTGAATTTACAGGTTATGTGCATTTCTTGAGATGTGGATTTCATCACTTGCATATCATTCTTAGTATTAACATATATAATATATATATATATATATATATATAAATGGTTTCTTTCTTTCCTGTTCGTTTTGGCAAGCACCAGCACCCACTTTCCGACCTCACTAAGCCTTTGTTTATATTTCTTTTTTGTAAAACCTATTTCCATCAGGTTTGATGGGCTCCATACCTACTTACGAAGAGTAAGCTGCGCGTTAGAAGTGCTCTCATACATTTTAAGTGATCCTGTTAGTTAGTAGCGTAGGATGCTGATTTGCTTCGACTTGTCTCTTTTGACGCGATGTATATATTTCAAATTTGTGGATATTGCTTAGATGTGATGAGTTTGATAGTTTTGAGTCAAAGTTTAGTTGTAAATTAGCAGGGCACATACAATTTTTGGCACTCCTTGTATATGAACTTCGAATGTATATGATGTAAATGACGTTGTGAACCTCTACTGTTATTGTAGTACTAGTACTTCAAACTCACTTTTGGAAATAGATTATGTTTAGGCCAAGTTGTACTTGTGATAATGTTGAAATTTTTAGTTGTCGCCTCATAGCTAGATTTGTTGGTTATCGGTTTTGGGGCGTGACACAATCCCCTTCTCATTCTCAAAGTGAACCACGCTGGGCATGTAATTCGCATCAACTTCTACTAAGACGCTGGCATAGTGTATTCTTTCCTTCTTAACCGTCATGTTATCAACCATTATAGGAGTCCCAACTAAGCTTACAATTTTGCTCAGGGCACCACTGCTCCAGTACTTTAGGTCCAACTCTTCCTATTTAATCCATTTTGGCACTTTGTCAACACTTTTCTTAACATAATTCAAATTAGCAAACCAAGGGGTGATAATGAGTGGTTTATTGTCAAAGTGAAATACCCCCAGCTGTAGTACTGTTTCCTTTGCCTCTCTATAGTTAACATTCTCACTATAAACATTCCATTAGGCAACATTAGAACTTTGTCTACTTCATATTTGCCCCACATCCTTTTTATATACCCATTAAAAATTGGGAATGGTGGATTTAATACATAGCACACAACTGCATTAATCCAATACTCTATCTTTGTTTTAACATTATCTATTTCAATTCTACCCATTTTTTGCCCTTTTTTAATTTCAGGCTAATGATTGAAGTTTACAACTGGCACTCCTAAGCTTGGAGACATCAAAAGTACCACAATTGTACTTGTTTTAGTCGGAGTGGGGATATGCTTGAGTGGGGGCGAGGTTAATACAATTATAGAAAATGAGACAGTAACAAATTCTAACTTCAAGCACTTCAATCCACTAAAATTAATATAACTAATATACTTTGAAATAATTATTTTCCAAATTTTGCCAAGGAGCTAGAGTAGATAATAATGTTGAAGTTTCTCTATCACAAAATACAACTTAACACAGGGGTTTATGCATTGGACAAATATTTCCATAATAAAAATTAAATCCAATTCGATATGTGCGGATTAACAAAAATTTACCGAAAATTAAATAATTATATTTTTAATTCAATAAAGACCTTTTTGCAAAAACTTAAAAAAATTACTTTTGAGCTGTTTGCTAGATTGAAGCTGCTTTTTGCTATTTGGTTTCATTGCTTCTGATTTTGCTTCACTGAAAAAAAGCTGATAATAAGCAGAAACTAAATGCAAGTCCTTAAGTACTTCTACCAGCTGGTTATACTCTTTTTTAGCAAGTTTTGCAAACATACTCAACTTTAACTTTTCAGCTACTTTTACAACTTTTTCTAAAATTCAACATTTTTTTAAAAGCACAAGCTCTTACAAACAGGCTTTAAATTTGGGTTGGATGTGTTTAATTTTTAGTGGTTGAGTTGGTGAGTTTACATGTAGTAATTATATTCCATTGCACTTCAATTTATTTTTACTTACACCCTGAAATATAATGGAAGGTGAATATTTATTAGCTCACGTTTTATGCAGTTCAAACAAATACTAAGGCCCTGTTTGTTTGTGTTTTAAACTCACTTTTTTCATTTTCATTTTCATCTGAAAGTGAGAATACACACTTTATACTATTTTTAAATGAAAATATTCTCATTTTTACGTTCCCAATAAATTTCAATTTTTTTTAAAATTACATTTCACATCTCTCATCTCATAATTTCTTTTTATCACGTTTCTCTCTCATCTTTTTTCAATTTTTTAAACCTTTCTCTCTCCTATCCTTTAAATTTTTAAATTCAATACTATTCATCTAATCATTATTTTTCAATTATTCCACACATCATAATCACCAATTTTAACCAGTTTTAAAAACACAACCAAACACACCTACTTTTTTTCACTTTTGTCACACAAAAATCAAAAAACCCATTCCCCTATACATTTTAGAAAATAACGATTGAAAATGAAATGAAAACACATCCAAACACAGCCTAATAAACTCAAAAGAATAAGAGGAAGAGAGTTTTTATGTTGCACACCAATCAATAGTCAATAATAAAATACTGAATCTTTTTCCAATACTGGAGTCTAATACTTGGTTATCAACCTCCAAAAGCTAGTGTCAAGTATTTGAAAATGGAACTCAAGTATTTTATTTTATTTTTAATATAGGAAATCAACTGTTTACTTGTTCATGTGTCTATGTCTATTGTAATGCATATAATTTTTGGACAATTTTATTGCAATAGTTTTGGTTCTCTGCAAGTGTTGAGTTTTAACAAATTTTATTACGTAAGTATTGCAATTACATATGTCATGTATCTTAGAAGTTGTTGACACTTTTGGTTTTGAGATTGACATGTATAACAATATAACCGAGGGGCGAATGGTTGTGTTGCGTTTCATTTCGTCTTGTATCATAGAGAAAATGTGAATTTTAAAGATATAAATGTATTTTACTAATGTGTGTTTGGATGAGGAGTCTTAGAAAAAAATTATATAATGATTATGATTGTCGATTGACGTGATATAGATTTCTTATAACTATGAGTTTGGTTGTGAATAATTCTGCGGAAAATTTCTCATAATATTATTGTGAAATTTTATCTTTTTCTCAAAATATTATTGTGGAATTTTATCATTCACTAGGAAGCTTTAAAGCTCACGATCAAACTCAAAATATGGATAATAAGGACCTCAAATGGCATCTCTAATTATTGGTGTTAAGAATCTTGAGTTTGTTTGCCGTAACGACACTCATATTGCCAGGAAAAAAAATTGTTCTAGATGGAGCATGAGAAGAGAATTTGGGATTGAAACAGTGATGAATAGTGATGAAACAGATACGATTGATTATTTTAAAAAATTTCAGAAACGTAAGGCTCCAATTGAATGACATGCTATCTTTTATTTCTCACTTTCAGAAAAATTTTCCATCAAAATTGCATTTGTTGACACCTTCGGAAAATATCACAAAGAAATGCTACACTAGATATTCCCTAAAAAACGTCTCAAATTTCCTTGAAAAATGGGTTTGATTGGCATTTCTCTAATATATTTCTCAGGAAAAATAAATTTTTTACTATTTATTATTAGATAGTTCACACAACAATTAAAAAGTCTTTATCCACCATAACTCAATATGGATATCAAAATAATCACATATCTTGATTCTAAATAGCAAGGTGTGAATTAAGATCCATTTTGCCTGTTTTTGGGTACTTAATCGATCATTTTAACTTAGATATGTATAGATTTTCTTATTAACCAAAAACTTATGCACACCAATTTTCTTACAACAAACAACTTATCTTCATTTATATATTTATATATATAGGGTATGGATCAAATACATCCCTATGTTTTAGGTAAGATATAAGACCCAATCTAAATCATTTAAACCATTTGATCCCAAAGTCCATAATTAAAGCCATTATTTCGGTTTTAATCTTTAATTTAATGATGATAGGGGCATTTTAGTCAATAGGTCTAACAAACCCATGCAAATATCATGCTGGATCAAAATCAAATCCCACTTATTGAGCGCATGACAGATTCTCTTTCTCCAATTGATTTTTTCTTTCCAATTAAAATTCGATTAGTTCATAGAACGCATTAATATATTTCACAGAATGTAAAATATTTACATTATTCATCATCAAATTCAATTAATCATCAAGCTCGATTCATCAGCATCGTCAAACTCAATCCGATGGATGCAAGCAGAACGACGATTTGATATCTACTGCAATACTTTGTGATTTCTCAACTTGCTGTGTATTTACAGTAGATGCCAAACCCTCTTAACTTGCAAAATCATTGGTCATGGCTGAAAGGAAAGAAAAGAAAAAGAAAGTGGAAGCTATGGTAAGAATCATTGACCATGTCATATTCGTGGTGTTGGTCGGCATTACATACATACATGCATACAAAATAGAAGAAGACAGTAAGAGAAGAAAGGAAGAAGGGGAAGAAAACATCACAATTAGTGATTTTAAACCATTATACAGTAGCTTATAACACATTATACAGTAGCTTATAAACCATTATACAGTAACTACAACGGTGATATACAGTGTGTGATTAATCACATACAATTAGTGATTTCAATCCATTATACAGTATCTTATAAGCCATTATACAGTATGTTAGAACACATTATACAGTATGTTATAACATATTTATACAGTATGTAATTTAAGTAATTACAAATTCTTCAGATAATTAACTGAATTGAACACCAACAAATTCAAAGCCGCAGACGTAAGGGGGGGTGATGGAAACTCGTAGCAAAACTTCTCATACAAGTAAATTAAGTAACTTCCAGGTACACTGCGTGCTTGGATACATATCAGCTTTAACATTATTAATTTGCTCATATATATCTCCATTTATACACTCTGTCATGTGCCACACCACAGGAACACACAAATCCCATCCCATGCATGCCATAGAGTTTCTATAAATAAATGTCAATCTCCCGCATATTAGTTTCTCAATTTGATATATATATATATATATACACTATATAGCATATTAAAAATATTTAATTATATAGTATGTTATAACACATTATACAATATCTTATAACTCATTATACAGTATATGATAACACATTATACAGTGTGTGTTTATACATCATGCACACACTGTATGATGCTGAAGCTCTTCATTCTCTCGGTGTTTTTTTTGATTCTTTGTGCTCGAGACTCCTCATACTCTCCATTGCCTATTATTGCTTTTTCTTCTTCTTGTTTGTTCTTGTCAGAGTTTTTGGGTCTTCCTCTGCTACCGGTGCTCACCATTGCTGCTCTCTCTCTTTCTGTGTAATGCTCAAATATTTGATTTTTCAAATTTGTTTGCAAGGTAGAGAGAGAGAGGGGGAGAGAGAGGGAGAGAGAGTAATAAAAAGGATGATGAATAACGTAAATAAGGGAGATTTTAGGGGAGATTCTGTTTCCTTTTTTGCTTCCTTTTTGATTATTATACCCCTTATTCAATTGGAATCAATTTTTCAGCTTTTTTTTTGCTTCTTTTTTGGACTGTTGGATTTAATGGATCCAATGGTGTAGATTGGGTCTTATATCTTATCTAACATAGGGTGTGTATTCGATCTTGACCCTATATATATGTGTGTGTGTCACATTACATCTAATCATTATACTTTTTTCTATAAAAAAATAACTCTATTAAACACACTCTTTTGCTCTGTAAAAAAGTAACTCATATTATTTTTTCCCAAAAATGAGAAAATGAAACAGATATGTCATCCAATTTGAGGATAAGGGAGTAAGAGTCTTCTCTTCCAAAACAAGGAGTCAAGTTGAAGTGAGAATTTAGAGAGACATCTTCTAAACCTACAACCAACACCCTTATGACAAAAAAAATCCTATCTTGAAATAGAATAGAATTCTTATGAGTTTGTCTCAAATCCATCCACAACCTTAGTCTCATCCTATTTTCTTGTCATTCTTTTTTCTTGCTTCTTCATTCTCGGTCTACCAAATGGTCCTTCAATGGATGTGATAAACTTAGATTTCTACTAAATGTCCACACCCACATGTTAGGGATGGTAGCATCAGATCACGAAAAATAATCAAGAAACAATAATATTTAAGCCTAAATATGAAGATGAAAAACACGAGGATTTAACGTGGTTCGGCATAATTGCTTACATCCACGAGCCAACCTAGACTACATCTTTATTTCTCAATGAGTACATCATCAATGAATTACAAGTGGAGTTCTCATATTTATAATGGTAGAGAAGCTTAAACCCTAACAAATTATGGAAAACAATCCTAAACAATTAGGGAATAATTCCTAACACAATAGGAAACAATTCCATACAAGGTAGGGCTCAAAACATGTCAAAAATCCGCCAAAATACTAAAACACTTCGAAAAAACGCGTTGTTAGCATATTATCCTTTATTGTCTTGCATATTATCCTTTATTGTAGATAATGACCATAACCAAATGAGGCCATAAGTAAAATTAAATACATAGAATTGTATTTGGCGGAAATAAATTAAAATGAGGAAATTTTAAAGCTTATCTTTAGCAAATACTCAAAAGATTTAAGAAATTTTAATTCAATAAATCAAAAATATGATAACAATTTTATACCATGCAATTAGTGCAGATGCCTTTCAGACTTGGACCTTTACTTAATGATATCAATATTATTTTGAGAGAATCATAATGAACTACGATTTTAATTAGGTCCCTTGACCAAACTTCAATTACCACACACTCGATTTCGACTTTAGGACATGATTATAGAAGGTTAGTGCGTTAATGACCAGGTGCTCTAATCTTGATTCTCGTGAGGTCTCTAGAGTTAACCACAACCATCATGGCGACTCTGAATTAGATAAAATTTCCAAGAGTATGTATGATCTTTACCCCATGGAATTTCAGCCTTAATCTCAAATGTCAAAACTCAGTCTAACACTATACTTTTTTATTGCTTTTTACCTTAGAGATTGAGAAAGAGGTACCTCAAGGAATACTCTCCTTAAAATTAGTGCTTACTGAATCACGCAGTACGTGTTGTTTCTACACATTGAACATAATCATGGGGTCTTCCATTACAAGGTTGGAGATGATTTCCGTACGGGATTAGCTCAATTCCTTGGATATCATAAATGATCTAGCCTTAGCACTAGTATCCGAGGCAAATTCAAAATAAATCACCACATGCTTTAATTTTCTATCTCATGGAATAGAAAAATATATGCCTCATGTGGCATTTTTTGGTTCTTTTTTTCTTCATCTTTTGTTTCCCTTTTTTGTCGTTGTTTTTCTCGAGTTTTCACCAATTGAATAAATATGCCCATAACATTAAACAATTCACCCAAAAAACAAATCAAGGTATTAGTTTAGTATAACAATTAATCTATAATTTGCTATATTTTATACTTGAAACTACAATTTAGTTAAAGATTCGGGCTCTTAATAAATTCATAAAGATACGCCATAAATGTTTAATGAGTGTAAAACATAAGTTGTACTTAATCACTTAACCTCGAGGTAGTTGACTCCAGTCATGTCGTATTAAAACATAACACTCAACAAACCTAATGTTTTGTCTCATTGAAAATAAAGACAGTTGATATTAAATATTTTATTTTTAGTCAATTCGTATCAAATATATGTAATTAATTTTTGTACCATATACGATTTTTTGTGATTTGATTTATATGGAGTGATTATACCTCCACCACAATATTGACAATAGACAATTGAAATTACATTAAGCATGGTTTCATGAAAAAGAGAACATTTTGTATATGTACATTCTCATATCAATATCAACTTGTTATCAAACCAGAAATAATTAGAAAGAGAAATCAAATTCTAAGCAAATTGCGCAATAATGTTGCTTTGCCGTATTAGATTACACCATTTTAATACGTAGGATTATCTAAATTAAAATTCACACTACTATACTATACTTGATCATATTAATGCAGACATTTACTCACTTTCAAATTCTCAATTTTCAAGGAATTAAAAACCCACAAAAATAAGCGACAAAAAGCCTGCAAGTTTATTTCCATTTTTACCAAAAAAGCCTGCTAGTTTATTTCTAACCCACCAAGCAAAACTCTTTTTCCGCATACAAACTCTCTAGTAGAACTCCTTTTATCATTTTGCAAAAGGTCTTGTTACAAAAAGAAATTGAAAAATTACTTAAAATATGTTAAAATAAACTTTTATGCGTAAAAGATTCATGAAAATATTTTTTCAAATATTTCAAGAACCTATTTCACCAACTTTTTAAAAAGTTTGACGACTTCTTGATAACTAATTTTTCTTTCACTTTTATATTGATAAATAGTATCGATGATAACTTAATTTTGCATGTTAAATATTGAATTAATTTAGTAATTGATGAAAATTTTGAAATTTATGAATTATATAATTATATGTCGATTACCTTAAACAGTAATAATTTTTTTAATTGTTACTAAGAAAATAAATAAGGTTGACTAAAATAATGTTAATTAAAAAGATCTAGGACTAGACGTAGATTCGATACTAAGAAACTATTTTATTTAATTCACCCACTATTAAAATTTAAACTTTCACCCAATCTTAAAATTTAAACTATGTTTATAAATTCAAGAACCATTACGTTTAAAAAAATCCATTTTATTGATTACAAGTGTCATCAATACGATGCTTCATTAACATGGTAAATATGTCAAAATTAATCGAATTCGAGAGTGTCTAGTACATATTATTCTCTAAAATAAGCGTAAACAATTTTTTTTATTAATTCCAGAATACATATAAGAACTTAGTTGAATCAATAATCGAAATTTTTTTTTTTGTTACAAATAATCGAAAGGACACTTCACATAAAAAACCGTGTACACCCTTAATTATAACTCAACAATTCAGTCAATAGTTTTGCTCAAATTATGACAAAAACAAACGCAAAGTTTATCCAAAACTATAATCTATGCCCTTTCACACACATTTTTCTAAATAAGCAATTAAGAGTTTTTCTGAAATTAAAATAAAAAGTTCAAAATATCATCTAAATTTATACACTTATGCCCTCTCACAATCAGTTTTCTGTATAAGTGTAGAATCTTATTAAAAGAAAAGGACCCTCTCCTCTCCTGATCCATATAAATAAATAAATTAATTAAGCAAATCTTCCCCCACCAATAATATTTGTACTTTTGATTTGAACCATTTAATATACATACTTTACATATTTCGTATAATATTCGACGAATAACATTCTAATTTTGGCGAAAAAAATATTTTTTTAATTTAAAACTTAAAAATTATTATTATTTTTTATAAATACTAATTGAGTATTATACAATTAAAAACTCTGAACGTTAATAATTTGTCAAAACATTAAATATTGTCAATTAATGACTCATATAAAATATTATTTATATAAATTAGAAGCGAGTACAAGCAATAAATCTTACAAATTTATATAGAACTAAGCCGTATTTTTACTCCCGAATAATTAATTTATATTTGTATTTTACTCGTACGTCTACTAATCCACTTATTTCATGCTCTCGTACTTTTTAGCCGAATTTTTCTCCATAATTTTCAATAAAATTTCATAATATACACGTACGTATCCAATGACCAACTTTTCCCATCCCGAATTTTACTATGATTCAAATTAGCAGACCAAGGGGTGATCATGAGTGGTTTATTGTCAAAGTGAAATGCCCCCAGCTGTAGTATTGTTTCCTTTGCCTCTATAGTTAACATTCTCACTATGAACATTCCATTAGGCAACATTAGAACTTTGTCTACTTCATATTTGCCTCACATCCGTTTTATATACCCATTAAAAATTGGAAATGTTAGATTAGAGAAAATCCCGTAGGGAAGTTGTATTATTGAGGAACATATTTATAGAGTTACAAGAGAGAGAATACAAGAAAACCCTAAACTATAAAAAAGGTAAAAGATAAATAAGGTAATAAGAATGCTATTCTAACTAGGAAAGCAATAATAATACAAATCTAATTAGGAGAACAATAATAATATCTAACACTCCACTGCAGTCGAAACGTGAAAGTCTTGAACATTGAGATTGAACAAAAAATCGAGAAAAGATGTTACGACAGTCCGGGCATAAGGAATGCTTAGTAGAGAGATTTTGACGAATACGTTTCTCAAGGTGGAGCAGTTTCGTCTGGAAATCATTAAATAAGGCGGCGGTTCGACGAAGACGCTTCTCAATGTGGAGCAGTTTCGTCTGAAAATCATTAAATAAGGCGGCAACTCCAAATCCTTGTTTTTCCAAGGGTGAGCGGCGACAATATAAACAAAGATAAAGAAAAAAAAATAAAAACTACCCTAAACTAAACTAAACTAGATAAGGTGCGCCGGGCGGGGTCGGCGACTTGAGGATGGCAGAAGCGAGAGATCGAGATACCATGGCTCGAAGCCATGACTTTGATACCATGTTAGATTAGAGAAAACCTCGTAGGAAAGTTGTATTATTGAGTAACATATTTATAGAGTTACAAGAGAGAGAGAATACAAGAAAATTCTAAACTGGTAAAAGATAAATAAGGTAATAAGAATGCTAATCTAACTAGGAAAGTAATAATAATACAAATCTAATTAGGAGAACAATAATAATATCTAATAGGGAATGGTGGATTTAATACATAGCACACAACTGCATTAATCCAATACTCTATCTTTGTTTTAACATTATCTATTTCAATTCTACCCATTTTTTGCCCTTTTTTAATTTCAGGCTAATGAATTGAAGTTTGCAACCGACATTCTAAGCTTAGAGACATCAAAAGTAACCCAAATTGTACTTGTTTTAGTCGGAGTGGGATGTTTGAATGGGACAAGGTTAATATAATTATAGAAAATAAGACAGTAAACAAAATCTAACTTCAAGCACTTCAATCCACTAAAATTAATATAAATAATAATTTTCCAAATTTTGGCAAGGAGCCAGAGTAGATAATGATATTGAAGTTTCTCCGTCACAAAATACAACTTAACACAGGGGTTTATGCATTGGAGTTCAAATATTTTCATAATAAAAATTAAATTCAATTCGATATGTGCGGATTAACAAAAGATTTACAGAAAATTAAATAATTATATTTTTTAATTCAATAAATTCGGGTTGAATGTGTTTAATTTTTAGTGGGTGAGTTTACATGTAGTAATTATATTCCATCGCAACTCAATTGATTTTTATTTACACGCTTAAATATAATGGAAGGTGAATATTCAATAGCTCACGTTTTATGCAATTCAAACAAATACTAATAAACTCAAATGAATAAGACGGAGAGAGTTTTTTTGTTGCACACCATCAATAGTCAACAATAAAATACTGAATCTTTTTCCAATACTAGTGATCTAGTTCGGATTTTACCCCACTATATTTCAGTCAAAAAGACCTCGAATACGGACCAAAGAATGTACTCTCAAGATTATATACTGCACTCGAATACTACCGAGCTGCCTACGTACCTCTAAGGGATCAAGTTTAAACGTAGTTCAAATAATGCTGTTGTAATATCTATGGTCGTATTACCAAGGTATCTAATAGTTGTATTATAGGATCGTACTCTCAAGTTTTCGAATAATTCAAGCTATACGATATATAATTGATAGTATTTATTGCTCCAATTATCCGTCCCTGAAACTTTATAAATGGAAGTATTTATAGGAGTTCCATTCTGTACTGTAGAGTGAATGACAGATGGGACGTCTTACCCTTGGATACTTTACACGTGTACTTGATGGATGGTAGCGATCGATCATCGTAGGGTCGGGTCATGGGTCGACCCTACCCGGTTTATTAAAAACACACAGATCTTGGAGTGTAATACAATATTATTATATTTAATCTCTCTATATATGTATGTGTCCCGTACCCTCGTATACGAGGGTCCAAGAGAGGTCCTACGATGCTTAGAATACGATGTAACGAAGGACTATATCTTTATTTGGTATATCAACTGGAGTCTAATACTTGGTTATCAACCTTGAAAAGCTAGAGTCAAGTATTTGAAAATGGAACTCAAGCATTTTATTTTATTTTTAATATAGGAAATCCACTATTTACTTCTTCTTGTGTGTATGTATATTGTAATGCCTGTAACTTTTGGACAATTTTGTGGCAATAGTTTTGGTCCTATGCAAGTGTTGACTTTTAAAAAATTTGACTATGTAATTATGGCAATTACATATTGGTCATGTTTCTTAGAAGTTGTTGACACTTTTGATTTTGAAATTGACATGCATAACAGTATAACGGAGGAGCGAATGGTTGTGTTGCGTTTCATTTCGTCTTGTATCATAGAGAAAATTTGAATTGTAAAGATATAAATGTATTTTACTAATGTGTGTTTGAATGTAAGATTCTTAGAAAAAAATTATATAATGACAGTGATTGTCGATTGACGTGATATGAATTTCTTATAACTATGAGTTTGGTTGTGAATAATTCTGCGGAAAATTTCTCATAATATTATCGTGAATTTTTATCTTTTTCTCAAAATATTATTGTGGAATTTTATCATTCAATAAGAAGCTTTAAAGCTCACGATCAAACTCAAAATATGGATAATAAGGACCTCAAAAGGTATCTTTAATCATTGGTGTTAAGAATCTTGAGTTTGTTGGCCGTAAAGACACTAATATTGCCAGGGAAAAAAAATTGTTTTAGATGGGGCATGAGAAGAGAATTTGGGGTTGAAATGTCACTTAATGAATAGTGATGAAACAAATATGATTGATTATTTTTAAAAAAAATCAGGAATGTAAGGCTTCGATTGAATGACATTCTATTTTCTATTTCCCAATTTCCATTTTTTAGAGATTTTTTCAATCAAAATTGCATTTGTTTGACACCTCCTTGAAATATCACAAAGAAATACTACATTAAATCTTCCCTAAAAAAATCTCAAATTTCCTTGAAAAATGAGTTTGATTGGCATTTCACTGATATATTTCCCAGGAAATATAAATTTTTTACTATTTATTATTAGACAATTCACCCAATAATTAATAAGTTTTTGTCGTTCATAACTCAACATGGATATCAAAATAATCACATATCTTGATTCAAAATGCGCAAGGTGCGAATTAAGATCCATTTTGGCTATTTTTGGGAGTCTTAATTGATGAATTTAACTTAGATATGTTTGGATTTTCTTATAAACTAAAAACTCATCTACACCAATTTTCTTACGACAAACAACTTATCTTAATATATATATATATATATATATATATATATCACATTACATCTATTCATTACACTTTTTTCTTTAAAAAATAACTCAATCAAACACACTTTTTTGCTCTGTAAGAAAATAACTCATATTATTTTTTCTAAAAAATGAGAAAATGAAACAGACATGTCATCCAATTTGAGGATCTTGGATCAGGGAGTAAGAGTCTTCTCTTCCAAAACAAGGAGTCAAGTTCAAGTCAGAAATTAGTGAGACATCTTCTAAACCTACAACCAACACCCTTATGAAGAAAAATCCTATCTTGAAATAGAATTCTTATGAGTTTGTCTCACATCCATCCATAATCTTAGTCTCGTCCTATATTCTTGTCATTCTTTTTTCTTGCTCCTTCATTCTCTATCTACCAAATGGTTATTCAATAGATGTGATAAACTCATATTTCTACTAAATGTCCAAATTCACATACTTTTGATTAGTTTTACTCTAATTTATCTTGCATATTATCCTTTATTGTAGATAATAACCATAACCAAATGAGGCCATAAGTAAAATAAAATACAGAGAATTGTATTTGTCAGAAAAAAATTAAAATGAATTTTTTTTAAAGCTTATCTCTAACAAACACTCAGAAGATTTAAGAAATTTTAATTCAATAAATCAAAAATATGATAACAATTTTATACCATGCAATCAGTTCAGGTGTCTTTCGGACTTGAACCTTTACTTATTGATATCACTATTCATTTGAGAGAATCATAATGAACCATGACTTTAATTAGGTCCCTTGGCCAAACTTCAATTACAACACACTCGATTTCGACTTTAGGACATGGTTATAATAGGTTAGCGCGTTAATGACCAGGTGCTCTAATTTTGATTCTCGTGAGGTCTCTAGAGTTGGCCACAACCATCATGGGGACTCTCAATTAGACAAAATTTTCCAAGAGTATGTATGATCTTTACCCCATGGACTTTCTGCCTTAGTCTACTTAAATGTCAAAACTCAGTCTAACACCATACTCTTTTATTGCTTTTCAAGTTAGAGATTGGGAAAGAGGTACCTCAAGGAATACTCTCCTTAAAATTAGTATTTACTGAATCACGCAATACGTGTTGTTTCTACACATTGAACCTAATCATGGGGTCTTCCATTACAAGGTTGGAGATGATTTCCTTACGGGCTTTGCTGAATTCCTCGATTATCATAAATGATCTAGCCTTAGCACTAGTACCCAAGGCAAATTCCATCTCATGAAAAAAAATATCACATGCTGTAATTTTCTATCTCATGGAATAGAAAAATATATATCTCATGTGGTGGTTCTTTTTTTCTTCATCTTTGGCTTCCTTTTTTTGTCCTTGTTTTTTCTCGAGTTTTTCACCAATTGAATCAATACACCCATAACATTAAACAATTCACTCAAAAAACAAATCAAGGTATTTAATAGTTTAGTATAACATTAATCTATAATTTGCTATATTTTATACTTGAAACTTAATTTTAGTTAAAGATTCGGGCTCTGAATAAATTAAAGATGCGCCATAAATGTTTAATGAGCGTAAAACATAAGTAGTACCTAATCATTTAACCTCAAGGTAGTTGACTCCAGTCGTGTCGTATAAAAACATAACACTCAATAAACCTAGTGTTTTGTCTCATTGGAAATAATGACAGTCGATATTAAATATTTTATTTTTAGTCAATTCGTATCAAATATATGTAATTAATTCTTGTACCATATATGATTTATGTGATTTGATTTATATGGAGTGATTATACCTCCACCACAATATTGACAAAAGACAATTGAAATTACATTTAGCATGGTTTCATGAAAAAGAGAACATTTTGTAAATGTACATTCTCATATCCATATCAACTTGATATCAAACCAGAAATAATTAGAAAGAGAAATTAAATTCAAAGCTAATTGGGCAATAATGTTGCTTTGCCGTGTCACCATTTTATACTTAGGACCATCTAAATTAAAATTCATACTGTTACTATCCTTAATCATATTAATGTAGGCATTTACTCAATTTCAAATCTCAATTTTCAAGGAATTAAAAGCCCACCAAAAAAAGCGACAAATTAATCTCATTCTGCATCTTTACCAAAAAAGACAGCTAGTTTATTTCTAACCCACCAAACAAAACTCTTTTTTCGCATACAAACTCTCTTTAGTAGAACTCCTTTTATCTTTTTGCTAAAGGTCTTGTTACAAAAAGAAACTGAAAAACTACTCAAAATTCCTTAAAATAAACTTTTGTACGTAAAAGATTCATGAAAGTATTTTTCCAAATATTTCAAGAACATGTTTCACCAACTTAAATTTAAGAAGTTAGACTACTTCTTGATAACTAATTTTCTTTCATTTTTATATTGATAAATAGTATTCATAACTTAATTTTGCTTGTTAAATATTGAATTGATTTAGTAATTGATGAAAAATTTGAAATTTATGAATTATATAATTATATATCGATTACCTTAAGGAGTAATAGTTTTTCTAATTGTTAATAAGAAGATAAATAAGGTTAATTAAAATTATGTTATTTAAAAAGATCTAGGACTAGACATAGATTCGATACTAAGAAACTATTTTATTTAGTTCACCCAATACTAAAATTTAAATCATATTTATAAATTCAAGAACTATTATGTTTTAAAAAATCCATTTTATTGATCAAAAGTGTCATCAAAGTGATGCTTCATTAACATGGTAAATATGTCAAAATTAATCGAATTCGAGAGTGTCTAGTACATATTATTCTCTAAAATAAGCGTAAACAATTTTTTTTATTAATTCCAGAATACATATAAGAACTTAGTTGAATCAATAATCGAAAGTTTTTTTTTTGTTAGAAATAATCGAAAGGACACTTCAACGAAAGCTGAACATAAAAAATCGTGTACAACCTTAATTATAACTCAACAATTCAGTCAATAGTTTTGCTCAAATTATGACAAAAACAAACGCAAAGTTTATCCAAAACTATAATCTATGCCCTTTCGCACACATTTTTCTAAATAAGCAATTAAGAGTTTTTCTGAAATTAAAATAAAAAGTTAAAAATATCATCTAAATTTATAGACTTATGCCCTCTCACAATCAGTTTTCTGTATAAGTGTAGAATCTTATTAAAAGAAAAGGACCCTCTCCTCTCTTGATCCATATAAATAAATAAATTAATTAAGCAAATCTTCCCCCACCAATAATTCACCCCCTAAAAAAGAAATTTTTGAAAATACAAAACATCATAAAATACTATTTTTCCTTAAACAGTAAAAAGTTGAAAAAAAGTTTTTACTTTTACTTACTCTCTGAAAACTTCTCAGAGCATTTTGAACATCACTTTTTACCATAAATAAATTAAATTCTCTTGTCCTCATCTGTTCACTTAGGGGTAGAATTGACATTTCACCTACAGTCACCTGCCTTCTTTGCCATGTTGGCGCAAATTTTCTGCAACATTCAACAAAACACTAGCTACCACTCTGCGCACCTGGCGCATCATAGTTTTTGTTGGGACAATCTCTCCCCTTTATCTCCATTTTTCATTTTCCGGAAAAATCTGAAACTTCCTACGACGTTTCAGCTTCTTCTCTTTCCGTATTATATATATATATATATATATATAGTAAACACAAAACCTCCACATTTTCATGCTTTTACTTGTAATCATTTCTTTCTGACAAGGGTAACCGATCGTACTGACGCTCGCCTGGAACTTGAGGTAGTTTTCCACATACTGTTTTAGCTTTGTTTTCGTGATTATTGAATAATTTCCGCCATTTTTTGAAATTAGCGCACTGATTTTAGTACTAATCGAGTATCCGTACGTGCTATTTTTGCTAATGGTGCTTTCTTCTTTGTATATTTGTTCTGTTTATTGGGGGGGTGCGGTGAATGCATGGCAGTAGCTGCTAAGTCTTATTCACAATTTTGAAACTATGAGAGGAGCAGAAAATACACACTGCATTCTGAGTTTGATAAAAAGATTTATATTTGTTCTTGATATGTGAAGTCCAGTTTTTTGAACTTGGTACACTTCTTTTAGGGATCAAATTAATTTTTGGGCAAAATACACTTTGTACCCTTAAACTATTTACTTTGTCGCAATTAGGTCCCTGAAGTTTATAACGTAACAAAATGGTCCCTCAAATCCTATGATGCACGGACACTCCGAAAAATCAGCCCGTGGCAGACATGCGCTGTGTCCGTATCTAGCTATTGAGAGAAAAAAAAAATATACATGAACATTCGTATCTTAGCCGTGTCTGTGTACTAATTTTTTTTTTTAAATTCACATATTCGTGTTCCGTGTCCAGTGTCCGTGCATCATAGCTCAAATCAATTCATGGCAAGCCATAAAAAGCCAAGTGAAGGGATCTTTTTGTTACGTTAGAAAGTTCAGGGACCCAAATGTGACAACGTGAATAGTTCAGTGGTACAAAGTGTATTTTATCCTAAGTTTTATTTAGTCTAGCATAAAGTTCCTACTACTTATCCTATGTTCTTTTTTTTTTTGCCTTTCTCCCCTTTTTTTTTTCTTCGATTTTTTGTAAAAGCGGAGTTGAATTTTATCAGTGCTATTGGCTAATGGCTACTCTATTTGTATAATAGGGTTGTAATGCTGCTTTTTATAATCTTAGATACGGGTTAAATGTGTTTCATCAAACTTGCTTCAAATGTCACTCTTTGATTTTCATTTTTTGATTTATAATGAGTTTGGATGTTATGGATGTCTAGTTCCCGCACTTCATTTGGATGAGTGGAGAGTAGGCTTAATGCATGTCATATCTTCCTTAAAAGTTTAGCGAACGTTTTAGAAATTGTTTTGTTGAATTTCTTAATTAATGAGTGAACTTGATTAGAATGTCTGGTGCTGGGGGTAAGGGCAGGGACGGAGCCAAGATTTGGGGGTCGGGGGGTGAATACAAAAAAAAAAAAGGGTCAAAAATAGGAGGGCGCAAAATTTCAAATTTCAAAAGTTTGTAGGGCAAAAATTTTATTTTCTCAAAGTTTAGGGGGGGGGGGGGGCTGGTAGGGGGCTTCGTCTCTGGGGAATGGGGAGTTCCGCTTGTATGTACACAGACAGAGGACCAAGGATAGTAAAAGTAATTGACTTATGTGTGTGAGTCCACATTAAGACCTTAACTTCTACTTTTTCAGGAAGAGACTTCAAAGATGTGCTTAACTACAAGGAATTATGGTCTTACCCTGTTCAAAAATCAACTTATTATCTTTTCATTTCTCTTCTCGTAATTTGCTGCACGTCCTGACATTTTAAGCTCAATTTCAAGCCTAAATCTGGCTTATTGACATCTCATAATAATATTGTTATTGATTTATTGGTTTTTTCCAAAGTGAATATCACTATAAAAGATCTTTCCGACTCTGAATTTTTAAGCTTCTACAGTCGACTTTAGCATTCTTTTTTCTTTTTTTTTTCATGGGTAAAAATAATTTGTCTGAGTACTGATGCCAACTTTCTGCAAATTTTTTACTTTGTTTTATAGCTTTAGTTGTCATATCTATGTTTAAGTAATGGTAATAGTTTTATTTCTGATTTAATTGTAGATGGGGGCTGGCAGAAAAACTAGAACTCTTCATTTGAAGGAAAATTCTGAAGTCTCCTGGACAGTCAACTCGAATGCACTCGCTAGAAATTTGAGAAAAAATGAACTTGGTGCTGTAATATTCGGATGCAAGCATCATACTTTCAAGGAATGCTTGCTTAAGCAGATATTTGGTACATTTCCAACTTGGCATTCATGCTTAAACAGTTATATTTCAGTTTGAGGTTAATATATCTATTTAAAGTTATTGACTTGTGATTTTTCTTGACAAATATCTTGAGCAGGATTGCCTGCTGCACATTTTTCATATGTCAAGAATGTTGCCCCTGGCCTTGCGCTGTTTCTTTTTAACTATAGTGATCGGACACTTCATGGTATCTTTGAGGCAAAAACTGCCGGGCAGATGAATATTAATCCATATGCATGGATTACTAGTGAGGGTGCTGAGAGTACACCATATGCTGCACAGGTATGCAAACAGAATGAATATTTTTCTTTTTCTAGGAAAATTCATATTTACTATATGTATGCCATTGCTTGGTGTATTTTGGGAATTGGGGCTCACAGAATGGTGAGAGTGAAGAAATATGTCTCGCTTGTCTCGTACTCAGGTTTATTGTTAGCTTAAGTAATGGTATAAACAGGACCGTCAAATGAGTACGGGCGTAACTGAAGCCTGATTATTGAGCCCGCTTATATTTGAGCCAAGCCTAATATATGAACAGGGTCTGAGTTTGAGTCTTTAAAGATGACCTGGATCAATTTGTGAGATGAGTTTGGCCCTTATTAGGATCAGTCAGGAAAAGCCCCAATAATCAATATTAGCCACAATTTGGCCTTTCATGTATTTATATAATGCCACAATAACAAAATTATGTAGTAGCTAGCTCAAGTTATATCTACGATAGGTATCTTGCTAGAAACTCAGTGAGATGACGAAGTGCAGATATTAGGACAACTGCTTTTTTGGAAGAGATTGAGAATAATTCTTGTGTTTTATGTTGTTCTGTTGTTAATTGCAAAGCTTAAGATTTAGATAAATGTTATTATTGATTTTTATTTCTTGACTTTGGAATTGAAAATTTTACTTAGCTTTTCATACTATTGATTACAAGATCAGAATTATCTATTTCCATTAGCTTAAATTTTCATCTTTTCTATTATCTAAGATTAGTTTCGTACACATTTAATGTGTAGTTTCTTTTTTTGCTGCGAAAAGTGTGAACAAACTTGAAACATGCCCCAAGTTTGTAAAAGTATATGAGCAGAGTTCGAACCGAGACAAACATATTTTGTGAATTGAGTACTAAACCTGATGGTATTTGAGCTCGAGCCCAATGTTAACGTGGGTCAGAAAGCCTGATTGGCAGCCTTGATTTAAAGAAAAAAGTATACTCACGTGCAGCGTGTTCTTCTCTTTCAGGTGCGAGTAGATGTTCGGAGGCAATGCCGCCCTCTATTTGAAGAGGAATTCAAACCGATAATTTCAAAGAACTACTATGCGGAGAGGCTCTTTTGGTTTGAGCTTGACAAAGAGCAAGCTAATAGATTGATCAAATTATTCCAATCATCACCTTTGCCAGAAAAGATACCTCATCCACCAAATGCAGCTAAGTGGAACAACATGTTTGATGTGTTATCCGAGGGTGTAAATGAGGCTGCAAACGATAAATGTAAAGATGTTCAGTCGGAAGAGTATTCTGGAGTGGCTGACATGAAACTAAAAGAGACAAATGAGCACTCATATGCCTCGGTCCTTGTTAACAGAAATACTTCTGCTTCGGGGAACAAGTGGGCTGAGTTATTCGAAACTTCATCATCTTTGTACACTGTGAAGAATGGTGCAGGTTTACAATCTCAGAAATTGAAGTTAAATTCATCAACATCAGATTGTTTTGATATGGAGTGGGAATTTGCCTCAGCTTCTCAGGAACCGAGTAAGCCGCGTCCTCAAGCTTGTTTAGATGCAACAAATACGGAATTTGATTCATATGTAGCAGAAAGCTGGGAAGAACATGCTATAGAGAACAGTGAGGCGAATGAAATTTGTGAAAATGAGTCGATATGTCTGCAAGAAAATGAGAGAGACAGTGATGGTCCCGACATGCCATCTTCCGAGAATTCTGAGTCTGTGGTAGACAAGGCACCTGGAGAAGCTTTAATGGATACCGAAGCAAAAGTAAGAAGTGACAATGCATTGGCATCTCTGGAAAATTGTGAGAGTGATCGTAATCATCTTGCCACGACAAATACGGACTTCCGAGAGAACGACAACACTATGTATGAAGGGGTGCTTCTGGATATACAGTGTTCTGATTTTCAGTCTGTAGTGGTTAAGGTACCTTCAGCTCTCTGTTGAATTAAGAAATTTCAAATGTTTGCATTATTACTGCCAGCAGTTTTATTTCTCTCATTTCCCCCTTTCTATTGATCTTCATCGCATATTCTTTCAAGTTAATGCAAGAAATTGAAGGATTGAAGGTGTCTGAGTTGAAACAAAGGCAAAAGGTTATTTTTCTGGGGCATGAGCTGGTATGACTTCTTCCCCTGCTGCGTAATGTTCATCATAAATCTTGTGATGCTTATGAAATATGGAACACCAAAAGAATTTTGGGTACTTTTATCTCAGTTGCTTTAACGTTTGTAATAGTGACACCATTATGCTAGCTTTTACCCCCCACCTTGCAAATGTCCTTTCTTAATTGGGATTTTGCGTTATTATTGTGTTTGTTGTGTTATATTGTTACTCATATTGCAAATTGCATGCATCACAGGCTTGGCCAACATTCTTTTGCATATGTTAGTGGCACTTGTGTTTCAGATGTTTTTTAGGATGTTTATCTTTTTGGGTTAATTACACTAACTACCCTCTTATTTAGTGTAATTTCATTCCAGTCCGCCTATTTTGAGCACAGCACAAAAACCCCCTGTTATAATAAAACCTTATAATCGCTCCCTTCTATCAAATAACTAACGGAATTCGCTGACATTATCAAAAAATATTTTATAAATTTCTTATTTTGCCCTTGAGGGGGTGAATGAAATTTTTCATATTAAAGTGGATGTAATTGTAACTTTCAATTTAGTCTCAAATAAATAATTTCGTAAAAAAATTGTTAATATCTGGATAATGAAGTGCAAATTTGGATTTATGCCAACTCGAATATTTTTTGAAAAATGAAAACAAATACGGAATTTAGATTTATTGTAGGAGCAATATCATAATTTAATGTAGATAAATCTAAATTAGTATGTTTCTAGAAAATATGAAACCAATTACTAAATTAAATAAAATTGAAAAAAACAAATATATATAAGGTTATAATAAAAAATAAAAAAGAAAATTTTAAAAGTTAATAGGAAAAATATAAAAAAAAATTTTAAAAAGAAAAAAAAAGTAGCGGAAGTTAGTCGTATGGGGTGAATGTGAAGTTTTATTATAAGGGGGGTATTTGTAATATGATCCAATAAAATGGGTTGCATTGTAATTATACAAAATAAGAAGGGTCAAGGGTGTTAATGTAATTAACCCTTTTTAAGTTATATTTTTTTTTAAACAAGGGTAAGATTGACATTTTACATTTTCTGTCACGGTTGACTAACAGCCGTTAGTCAGAGGGGGGTCAATGTGAGTTTTTGTTATAATAACGGGTTATTTGTTATATGCCCAAAATAAGCGGATTGGGCTGTAATTACAACAAATAAAAGGGGTAGTTAGTGTGATTAACCCTATCTTTTTTCGTATAATTGGAATGTAACTTAATCTTTTGAGGAGAATATCATGCTTAGCTTTCTAAAGAACCATAAGAAAGACGGTGAAAGTTTTAGCAAAGATTTTGGTCATGTTGTGCTTGTGCTCTACGTCATTTTTTAAATTTTTTATTATTATTTTGTTTGTTTTTTGGTGGCTTAAAACTTCAATTTCAATTCCAATATAGTTCCACTCCAAACTGGAAATAGACCAATTGAAGAAAAGGTGCCATAAGTTAGAATCTATGGCATCCTCTACCAGTGATCTCTCTGATCTAGAGGCCTGTGAAATCCCTAATTTCTCAAATGAGGAATCTGTATTAATAGTTGGAGGATTTGATGGATACTCATGGCTTCAAGATTTGAGTTCATATTCTCCATCTGAGGACCATGTTATATCACTTTGCCCAATGACCTTTTCTCGGTCATACGCCTCTTTAGCCAAGTTGAATGGTGAACTTTACCTTTTTGGCGGCACACATGATGGTGCATGGTATGAAACAGGTATAATATTCGAACGCTGTTGTGGAAAGTTTCATGCTACCCACTTGATTTCTACCCAAATGGAGTTGCAGATTATTGGATGAGTATATGATGATGCCATAAAATAAGATACTGATATCATCATGTGTAATCTAAATCTAACGATTCACAACCCCACTTGGGTAGTACTGAAGCGAGTAGCATCTCATGAGCCAACTATTCTCACGTTTTTTGAAGTTTTCATATCTGTTTACGACGTTATGGAGAGGTTAATTTAGTTAACCTACTTGTTGATAGTTGAATCATACAACCCAATAAGTAATCAATGGGTCCAGAGGCCGCCTTTGAATCAGAAAAAAGGAAGTATGGCAGGAGCATCCATGTATGAGAAAATATTTGCAATTGGTGGAGGAAATGGAGTAGAATGTTTCTCAGAGGTGGAATTATTTGACATAAACATTGGAAGATGGATCTCTACTCAATCCATGCTTGAAAAGGTGTGTTGAGTATTTCAATTGTGTTTAATGTACAACACATTTCTAAAGAGTGTAGTCCCACAGTAATTTTTATATCTGTTCATTCTGTCCATGAAATTAGTATGCATTGTAGGTGACATGTCATGAACAATCAGGAATTAATGCACTATATACATCAAAGCTTGGAATTAGTTATTTCATTTTGCTACTCTCTTTCTAGGTGAATACTAATTCTTTATGTACTGTTGTACATATTTCTTGGGGCTTGAATTTTCAAACTTATTACATATACCTTTTCGAAAATGTTCTGTTTTCTTGGATTTGACCTAAAAGGGATTAGATGCTTGATTTGGCAAGAGAAATGCAGAATACGAAAACTATTAGTTTCTTGGAGAAGTACTTTGTTCATCAACTCGTCATGATTGGATATATGTTCCAAGAGAGTGACAGAAAAATGAGAAGCATTCCAACTAGAAGATCAAGACATGACTAAATTGTTTACTTTTGAATGTTTATCTGAACATACAAAGCAGGATGTTCATGTGCATGCAAATTATATAATGATTGTCAACTTATCCAAATTATAGTGCGAGTGTTCATCAATTCTTTTCAAACATATTATGGAGTGCGATTTAACTTGATCAAGCTTAAAATTAAGTAGAAAAATTAATAGTTTTACCCCCACAAAAGAAAAATACTTAAGATTCTTACTCCAATAAAATAATTATTATTAAGATTCAGTTCATTAAGTCAATAAGATCAAAGTTGATCATCAGTTCAAGTATTGAATTCACTAAAATGAGCAGTTATAATCAGGTGTAGTGTTACTAACCGATAAGTTTCTATTATAAATGTTACAATTACGAAAAAAGTGTTTTCTTATTCCTATGGATGTATTTGAGATATTTTGCAAAATCCTTTTTTCACTTGGTACTGACTGACTCAGAAGCAGTCTTCATGCTTATTTAGAATCTCTTATATTTTTTTCTTTTAATGTCCTTTTCTTCCTGCAGCGTTTTGCTCCGGCTGCAGCAGATGTAAATGGTGCACTTTATGTTGCTGGTGGTTATGATGGAAGAGATTACTTGAGGTAGTAAAATTATTTGCCCTATATTTGCGTTCTTCTCCTAATTGTTCGCCAACTAGCATTTGTTGGTTGTTATATAATATACTTAAGGAGTAGCGTAACTGCCTGGTTCCCATAATATATTTTTTCTGTGTAATGTATGCACATATATGCAAGAATTGTGACATGCACAAAAGGCTGTATGCTTGCCTGAAAGATTTAAGTTAAAGGTCCACCACTATTAATTAGTCAAACCTGGAAATGTGTGGGAATTGACTTTTGATGTCTTCAATTTCAAAGCTAGAACTCTTTTGTAGCTTGTTTGGTTCGTATTCGCACCACAAAAACTAGTCATGATTATCAGATTGGTTAGTAACATAAAATGACTCTGAAGTAATCATGTTTTAAAGAAATTTGTAGATAGAAGTATCTTCAATAAAATTTAAATTGATTACACCAATTTATATAATTGTCCGTTTCAGACCCGTGGAAAATTTTACTTCAGCGGAACTGTCCTCTTGTGGTTATGGCTTTGAAATTTCTAAGAAAATAATATTGGAATTTCAAAGTTGGTTAGTGTAAGTTTTGCCAAGATTATTTTTGCCCTGCACAAGGCTTAATTCTTTCTGAGTTCTGACTGTCTGCCCTGATTTAACTCTCGTGCCAAGCCCAAGCCCAAGCCCAAGCCCAAGCCCAAGCCCAGTGTTTTCTTATTAACCACATTTTTGCTTAGCACATTAGTTTACTGACTCATCTATAGCAGTGAAGGATAGAACGTTCTAGTTGTAAGAGGGAGGGAGGTGGATAAGATGGTGAGACCTCTTTGCCGTTGGACCCCTGCTAAAAGAAATTGGTGCTTGCATGCATGAACATGTTTATGTTTTGTCTTCTGCCAATATAGCTTCTCTGGTCTAGCAATTCTGAGTTTATCAATCAGACTGAAGTTAATATCGTCAAGAGCACATCACATTCTTGATAGTATGACTTTAATTTCTGCAAGACTGGCATTTCATGTGATGAAGCCACCTTGTAATTTTGAGAAGATTTATAAGCTTCTAAATTTGATCATATCTTCATAGAAAAACTATATAAACAGTTGTTCAGAAGGGATTTTCCTCTTTGACCTTGTGTTTCTTCGTTTTTCAATTTTATGCAGATCTGTAGAAAGATTTGATCCTAGAGAACATGCATGGACTGGCATTGCAAGTATGAACACAAAGAGAGGATGCCATTCTTTGGTTGCCTTCAAAGAAAAACTGTAAGGCCCAGTTTTCTTCTTTTTATGGGTACTGGAGCAGTCTATATTTTTGTGGATTAATGCTTCCTGCCTGGTTATAGGGGAAATCTCTCTTTTGACTCTTAATTTTCTGGGGATTCCCAAATAGTTACATGCTTGAGCAATGATTTTTCTCTCTCACTTTTTTTTTTAATTGCAGATATGCTTTAGGTGGTTATGATGGAGATTCAATGGTGCCGACTGTTGAGGTTTTTGATCCGCGTGTTGGTTCATGGATGATGGACGAGTCTATGACAGTTTCCAGGGGACATTTTGGCTCATTTGTTCTTGGTGGTAAAATGTACGTCATTGGTGGTGTGGAGGAGAAGAAAGTTTTGGATGTGGTAAGTCACTTCAACATGAACCCCACCATTCCACATGAAAAAAAACAAAAAAAAAAGAGGAAAGAAAACTAGCTTTTCTCGGTCGATCATGTTCGCCCCTGATTATATTATTTTGTTATGATGACAGGTTGAATGTTACGAGGAGGGTTCCGGTTGGCAGGTGAGTGGACTGACAGCCATCGGTAAAAGATGTTTCTTTTCTACCCTAGTTTTATGAAAAATGAAAAGGAAGAAACATTACACAACCTCATGGAGAAACTGTGATGTCTGTAAATGATTCATGTTAAATGTAATGGTGTGTCAAATGTAATGGTGTGTCCAATAACCATTACAGTGAGAACTTAAAACTCCTCAATATCATTCTGCTATGCGTTTCCCTTTTTGCAAATTCTTCGTGTGCACTCGGCTCGTTAACAATGTATGTCTCTGCTTGCAAATTAAGGGAAATGAAATTATGAATGACAAAATACAGGAAGAGTTGTTTTTGTACGCTGGTAACTTCATTTTTGTTGCTCTCTCTTTCTCTCATCTCTCTCTGGTATGTGTGTCCTGCATTTTACACTGATACAAGTGCACTTAATTGGGATGTGACTTTGATTAGGGTCTAATGTACCTGGGTCAATTCCTGAAGCTGAGGTCGCACTTGTCCTTGAGCTCTGGGTTTGTTCTTGGGTTCGTCTGAAATTACAAGTTGGTTAGTCTAGTCGAGATGACTCCTGATGAAGACCTTCCGACTACAAATTTCGAATAAATGCACAGTCAAAGTGATATAGCAATAAGCATATACTTGGTTGTGATAAATGCTGGGTATTTATTTATAAATAGCGAGAGTTGTACTGGCTATCTGCACTCTTAAATGTGGCATGGCTTCTTATATCCACGTGTCCCTCATCAACGGCTAGATAGCTGGGCCGGACGTGAGTTGGGTTGGAGCCAAAGAATCTGCGATGAACACCTGAATTAGTGTACGGGTGAAGGAGTGCATTGATATAAAGTCTAATTTTTTTTTTCTATTTTTTTGTGTTTTCCCCCCCTTTAGATTTAGATAACCTGTCACGCCCCAAATTCCATCCCTAAAGGACCAAAATCTGAAAACGTGAGCCTATCAAAACAACAGTTCAATCCAAAATCTTTAAATAACTCAATAGCTTCTAGGTTCCCAACCCTAACACCGTCAACTAGATAAACTAAATTTACTATCCATGTCTTAATCTACAATTGTCATGTCTAGGATTGTCTATGTTTACACTTATGATCCTCCGAGCCAGTTCCACTGCTCAAGTCACCTCTAACTGGAAGGAAGTAGTGAAATATGTAAGCAAAGGCTTAGCGAGCGCCAATGTACGTGTGAAAAGTGTTTAAAATAGTGTTTAGACCTGAAAATGATAAATTAATAGGGTGAAAACAATAATAGTTTTTGTTTTTCAAAGGGTCATTGGAAACACGAGTTAAAATGATATTTGCATGCATAAAACCATTTAAGCAATAAATGGTAAGACTCCAAAACTTTAGTGTATGCATGATAAACTTTTGTTCAAGGATCATTGAAAGCATGAGTGAAAATTGAATTTTCGTTCAGAAGAACAGTTGAGCAATGAGTGATATGATACTCACGTTTTAAAACATGCATTAAATAATAGGCAGTCCAATGCAAGTAACATGTATAAGGCACACTTAAGCAGAAGGGGGCCATTTAGCAATACCATCGCGTCCGATGACTCGCCCATGGCACCTTGGGTCCCAGTGCTTTTTCTTTATCACCCCTGAACACGCAGCTTAAAAGCCATCACCTTATACCTCCCCATGAAGGCTCGCGATGCCTGATTGGTCATATCCGGAGTATGCCACACGATCTAGTACCTACTCACCCTCAGAACACTCCGTCTTTAGGTGTTGGGATTTGGCCATGGATAGCAGGAACCGTTTAAGACCGCAAGCCCATGCTTGACCGACTGAACCTTGTCCTATCCACGCCCGACATTTGGACCCGATATTTAACCAAGTAATATGCAACACGTATCACTTAAATGTAGTCACGATGTATGATACACTTAATCGCAAATAATCAAAGATTAAGGCTAATCCAACTTACTTAACACTTATCCTGCTTCACGACGATATATAACTTCGATACGAAAAGATTTAACCTCCATTGTTCCTTCGTGCACAAGATTACACCAAATCGTTCCGATGTGCGCCTCCATTGTCGCGCGTCTCTGCCATTATCCTTGTTTCTTCCCTTTAACCTCCTAATCATCAAGTAAACTTAGTATCCATATATTCCCAAATAACTAAGCTTTTGTACAATGAAAATTCCATCTCTACAATCAGACCAAAAATAGGTTAAACCGGCCTTCAAAATCAACACTCCAAAACTATCCATTCAGGTACCTCCTGCCACCTTTTACAAAAATCAACTTTATGACCACATCACACCATGTATCTTGGAAATTCTTATCAATGTAGACATCTACGCACACAGGGCTTTCCCATAATGGTCTTGAATTTACAATTTAACTATTGGAAAGATGATTTTGAAGCAAAGAGATGTGAAAGATAGTTTCTTGAAATCAAAACAGCACAGTGGCAAGGGCTCTTTGGTGACCATTTCTGGACAATTTCCCAACTGTTTTTTAGAAAACTTTGTTATAAAATATATCTACACTCGACAAGGATTCTAGAAGTGATTTTGCATGTACAATCAGGGCAAAGTAAAAAGGGTTTCAGGGCAAAGTAAAAAGGGTTTCAGGGCAACTGAATATGAAACACAGATTCTAGAATTGAAAAGAGCTTACTGGCAGTGATGCTTTACATGCAAATTCTGTAATGATTCCTCAACGATTTCCAAATAAAATTACCAGTAATGATATCTAAACTCACAGAGGTTTCCAAATATGGTCTTTTATACATGATCAATCCACCGGAAGAGTTGTTTCTTGTCAAGAAAAAACAGAACACAGTTCTGAAAATTAAAAATCTGTACAGCTTTGCACAAGGTTTGAAGCGATTTTGAAATTTTCGGTAGTCGATTCAACAAATAAGATTCTATATTGTTGTTCCTAGTCCTCTTAGGATGAAATTGATATAAGGAACACCAAAAATGGACATAATTTGACCCATAAAATATCAATTTTACAGCCACTACCTTAGCTGGATTTTCATGCGGGATTTGCTTGTAAGATTTGTTATTTTGTTGTGGGTTGAGCTTTTTCTTGTTGTAGTTCTCTTGAACGTTTGAGAGCTTAAAAGAGGTAAAAATGGAGGAGAATAGTGATGTTTGGACCAGGCAATAGTTGGGTGAAATGAGAGGAAAAATGAATGAATAGGTAGTGGTATATATATAGGGTGTAAAGAGGGCTTGGGGGCTTTTCTATTTGTGTCCAAGTCCTTACCATATTGTATATCATCTAATGGTCCCTTTACACATAAGAGTTAATATTCAGCCCCTATATGGAGCAAGATTAGTATTCATCCAATATAATTACCAAGAGAAGGGATAATACAAATTACTCAAGTAATTTTCAAGAGATTATAATACTAGTCATCGATTTAGTAAGTATACTAAGATTAAGAAAAACCCGGGCATCACACTCTTCCCCCCTTTAAAGGAATTTGGTCCTCAAGTTCTTTCCTGAAAAGAAAATTATATAGAGGATGGTATCTTCGCATGTTCTCTATAGTCCTCCAAATTGCTTATTTTAACTTGTCATATTTTCCCATATCACTTTGAGCAATAGGAGACTTTTCATTATGATGTTCGCAAATCTTGTAGTTTGCGATCTGTATAGATTCCTCTTTTTATGTCGAGTCTTGCCCTAGATGAAGCATGTGTCAATATATTACGCACATCGAGTCCAACTAATAATTTCTTAATAAAGAAACTCGATAAACATCATATGTGCGAGCAATGTTTATGAAAGTTTAAGCTTGTGTTCCACCTTCATCACATGCTTCAAAAATCAAAAGCATCTTTAACATCACAATTGAAGCTTCTTTATTTTGATCTTCTTGACTTCTACTATATATGACACCCTGAAAAGTCTTGACCCGTGACCTTCACTTTAATCACTCTACTTCGGTTGTGTACATAGTTCCAGATAGCTCAATGTGTTCACGTTCTATAGATAATTATTAAATCTTGTTGAATGCTTCTTGGATCGCCTCTACTCGCAGGATTCGATGAAAATGTTTAGAGACCTTAATTTTGATGTACTTGAGCTCTTTAACGAGATTCAAAAGTCTTTGTCTTGGAAGAAGGTGTTGATTTCCATTTGCATCCTTGAAGCTATATATTCTCTTCGTTTCTCCCTTTTTATCTTCCAATATCATTGAAGTATGTTCTACGCGATAAATTGAAGATTCCGATTGTTATACGATGAAAATTTTCTTGTAGTTTTCCTTAGGAGGTGCCACATCCTTGATTTCACAACTTGTGTTCGGGAAGGAAATTGAGGGCCGATATAGCTATCCTTCCCTTTGATAGTCGATTCACTTCGATCACGGCTATATGCCCAGAAAAGGTTCCTGACTTTCTTTGTCCTTTAACGTAGATTCATAACCATACGGTTTTTCACTCGAGCCCGTACCAATGTTTCCAACTTTACAAATGGTTAGGGGTGTTTTCAATTGGTTCAACTAAAGGTTGGTACTTAAGAACAAATTAGGGTGGATTTTTTCAGAATAACATTGAACAAAATCAGAAGAAAATTAATTCAAGAATGGAGGAACTTGGGATTTAGTGAAATTGTTTGAAAGAATTTGCTAGAATATTAATTGAGGTAATAAAAGAACGTTTAATTGGTACTGAGCAATTTGGCTAATCAATAATGGATATACGAGGGCAAATTGATATCCTTGAGTGAAGACAAATTTCATGCAAAAGAGTATTCAAAACGGATACATTTAAAACAATATGACTACAAATTCAAGATCTCACAAATGATGATTAGTAATTTGAATATCAACAAGTGTCAAACATAATCGTCAAATAAAGGATGGATGAGCAATGTGAATCGCTACCAAAAGATAATTATAAGGAGTAGACAATAGGATTAGAGTAAGATCGACTTAAAATGACAATTACATGATAAAATTGAATTGTCCTCAAAGAATAATCTGTTGGCTGAAAGTGATTACAAACAATCTCAAATAGATAGAATAAATTTGACAAATAATTATGAAATGCGAGTGATTCATTTAGTGAAGGGAATTGAAGAACTGAAAATGACTAGAAGAAAAGGTGATTCAATATATGAATAAGAGTAGAAATAAATAATTATGTTAAAAAATGCATACATTATATGCCATAACAAGGATCCAACATGCAAAACATTGTTGTCCCAATATTTTAGAAATAAGTGACTACTTTGAAAAGTTTCAAGACATGAGATGAAAGATAAGTCTCACGGAAAGTTGATAGATCAATGAATTCAAAGAGATTACCAATGTTTATGGATTAAGAAATATTTCATGGAGAAGAGTACTAAAAGAGATCCAATAAAAGTAAATGGCTACAAGCTCAAGGTTTCATGAGAGGATTGGCTAATTGAGTATTCACATAAAGGGATCAAGAGACATTGCAATTTATTAGAGATTTATCATGTCTCAACAATTGGAGTAGAAGGGAAAATGCAATTCCAAATGATGAGTTTAGAATAAGAGTGAATCTTCTTTAAAGGTTAACAATCCAATAAGTATTCAAACTTGTGAATAGAATCAAAGAAACATAATGTCGAGAGGTTCCCCAAGAGTAGGTACAAAATCCCAAGGAGCAAAATTCCCGAGGATGAAATAAGGATGGTAGAAATTTCAAATACGAAGTTGTCCAACTTTTAGGAGAGTAATTGCCAATAATAAAGTTTACTAAATCTCTAAACATCATACAGAAGCATGAGTTCATAAAAATTAATTTCAAAAGAGGTGTAAGAAAGCGAGGGGAAAAAGTATGTTGGCGAATAGAAATCCTCTGTCGTTTATGAAGCAAGAGGAATCATCCTTTTTGAGTTCGTTCCTAACACGTCTGTGTCTCACTCCAAATGATCGGTACAGGATGAATAATTGAGTTCTATAGGATGACGAAATGGAGTAATATGGGGCACTATGTTAACATTCGTTGATTGAACATTAGGTGGGTTTGTATGAATCAATGTGCCTCCATTATTCAGTTCGAAGCATCATTTACCATTGCAAAGTCGCCCGCAAAGTCATCTTACTTCCGTTCCTCGAATAATAAGTTTTGTCGCCTCAATGACATGATTCATAGGAAATTTTTCTAGATCAGGCTCTATATCTCGAATTAAACATCGTAAAGAAAAGGGAGTTATCTACGATATAAATTGATCTATGTCAAAAGAGCCCATATGGAAAAGGATTGACAAAGAAACCTATGAAATAGGATATTTCGTCAATTTAAAGAACAAGAACGCCTTTTGGGTGGGAACAAATGGTAATCCCAATAAGAAAGGATTTCCACTTACTAATGCTTCCATGAAGAAGAAGAAGAAGGTGACATTTTATACTTGAAGGTAAACAGCGGAGGGGCACAACCTAAAGGTGAGGTACTATATGAGTCCAATGAGATGAAATGATTTAGCGCCCTCATCACCATATTTTGCGACAACTTCGCCACCATGCAAAATACTTGCTATTCTAATTCAAATCCAAATCGTTGAGTCCTTTCGACCCATGCAAACTTACTCTATTATTCATCTAGAAAATGGAAATTATCTTCAATCTAAAAAAAAACTTATCATCTTCTACTCACTAAGTATAACATGCCTTTCTTCAAAATACCAATAAAATCCAAAAAACTCATTTCGACTTAGCGGAAATGCATATGGAATGCATTCAAAGCAGAGATGTACCACATTCCACATCGCCGAACCAACATCTTTGTTCAACAATTCTTCCCTCAATATCATTAGCTTAACTTAGAAATCCATTACTCTTCCACAGTCTGAAGATCTTATTCCAGTATAGCTCAGGCACTAGCCCAAACTCTGATACCACTCTGTCACGCCCCAAATTCCGTCCCTAAAGGGCCAAATCTGAAAGTGTGAGCTTATCAAAAACAACAGTTCAATCCAAAATCTCTAAATAACTCAACAACTTCTAGGTTCCCAACCCTAACACCGTCAACCAGATAAAGTAAACTTACTATTCCTGTCTTAATCTACAATTATCACGTCTAGGATTGTCCATGTCTACACTCATGATATTCCGAGCCAGTCCTACTGCTCAAGTCACCTCTAACTGGAAGAAAATAGTGAAATACGTAAGCAAAGGCTTAGTGAGTGTTAGTGTACGTGTGAAAGGTGCTTAATATAGTTTTTAGACCTAAAAATGATAAATTAATAAAGTGAAAACAATAATAGTTTTTGTTTTTCAAAGGATCATTGGAAACACGAGTTAAAATGATATTTGCATGCACAAAACCATTTAAGCAATAAATGGTAAGACTCCAAAACTTTAGTGCATGCATGATAAACTTTTGTTCAAGGATCATTGAAAGCATGAGTGAAAATTGAATTTTCGTTTAGAAGAACAGTTGAGCAATGAGTGATATGATACTCACGTTTTAAAACATGCATTTAAATAACAGGCATTCCAATGCAAGTAGCATGTACAGCACGCTGAAGCAGGAGGGGGCCATGTTAGCAATACCATCGAGTCCGATGACTCGCCCATGGCACTTTGGGTCCCGCTGCTTCTTCTTTATGACCCCTGAACACGCGGTTTAAAAGCCATCACCTTATACCTCCCCACGAATGCTTGCGATGCCTGAATGGTCATATCCGGAGTATGCCACACGATCGAGTACCCACTCACCCTCAGAACACTCTGTCTTTAGGTGTTGAGATTTAGCCGTGGATAACGGAAACCATTTAAGACCGTAGGCCCATGCTTAACCGGCCAAACCCTGCCCTATCCACGCCCGACATTTGGGCCCGATATTTAACCATGTAATATGCAACACATATCACTTGAATGTAGTCACGATGTATGATACACTTAATCGCAAATAATCAAAGATTAAGACCAATCCAACTTACTTAACACTTATCCTGCTTCACGACGATATATAACTTCGATACGAAAAGATTTAACCTCCATTGTTCCTTCGTGCACAAGATTACACCAAATCGCTCCAATATGCGCCTCCATTGTTGCGCGTCGCCGCCATTATCCTTGTTTCTTCCCTTTAACCTCCTAATCATCAAGTAAACTTAGTATCCATATATTCCCAAATAACTAAACTTTTGTAAAATGAAAGTTCCATCTCTACAATCAAACCAAAAATAGGTTAAATTGGCCTTCAAAATCAACACTCCAAAACTATCCATTCAGGTACATCCTGCCACATTTTACTAAAATCAACTTTGTGACCACATCACACCATGTATCTTGGAAATTCTTATCAATGTAGACATCTACGCACACAGGGCTTTCCCATAATGGTCTTGAATTTACAATTTAACCATTGGAAAGATGATTCTGAAGCAAAGAGATGTGAAAGATAGTTTCTTGAAATCAAAACAGCACACTGACAAGGACTCTTTGGTGACCATTTCTGGACAATTTCCGAACTGTTTTTTAGAAAACTTTGTTATAAAATATATCTACACTGGACAAGGATTCTAGAAGTGACTTTGCATGTACAATCAGGGCAAAATAAAAGGGGTTTCAGGGCAACTGAATATGAGACACAGATTCTGGAATTGAAAAGAGCTTACTGGTAGTGATGCTTTAAATGCAAATTCTGTAATGATTCCTCAATGATTTCCAAATGAAATTACCTGTAATAATATCTACACTCACAGAGGTTTCCAAATATGGTCTTGCATGCATGATCAATCCACTGGAAGAGTTGTTTCTTGTCAAGAAATAGAACACAGTTCTGAAAATTAAAAATCTGTACAACTTTGCGCAAGGTTTGAAGCGATTATGAAATTTTGGGTAGCCGATTCAACAAATAAGATTCTATAGTGTTGTTCATAGTCCTCTTAGAATGAAATTGATATAAGGAACACCAAAAATGGACATCATTTGATCCCTCAAATATCAATTTTACAGCCACTGCCAGAGCTGGATTTTCATGCTGGATTTGCTTGTAAGATTTGTTATTTTGTTGTGGGTTGAGCTTTTTCTTGTTGTAGTTCTCTTGAACGTTTGAGAGATTAAAGGAGGTAAAATGGAGGAGAATAATGATGTTTAGACCAGTCAATAGTTGGGTGAAATGAGAGGAAAAATGAATGAATAGGTAGTGGTATATATATAGGGTGTAAGGAGGGCTTGAGGGCAATTTTTCTATTTGTGTCCAAATCCTTACCATATTGTATATCATCTAATGGTCCCTTCACACATAAGAGTTAATATTCAGCCCCTACATGGAGCAAGATTAGTATTCATCCAATATAATTACCAAGAGAAGGGATAATACAAATTACTCAAGTAATTTTCAAGAGATTATAATACTAGTCATTGATTTAGTAAGTATACTAAGATTAAGAAAAACCTAGGCATCACATAACCAGTTGAATACACTTTATTTTTTGGATGATCTTTTTTGGGTAAAATACATACAACCCATGTGATATGCTTAATTATCAACCTCTATGGCAATTTCGAATTTCTTTATAATAAGCCTCCTTACGATTGTTTGAGTTGTACGTACGGCTTTGCCCGAGCATTTTTGCTTGTGAAGACAATAAAGCCCTCATTTTTCAAAGATATTTACACTACATTTTTTATTTTATTTTATTTTTTGTAATAATTTTAAATATATCTTTTTCTTGTTCCTTGTTTTTCACTTTTTTCCCCTACCCATCTTTTTCCTTGACCCACCTTCTTCCCCAAAAACCCTAATCCTAATCCACATTTTCCTTCACATCATCCTCCAAGCTCAACCCCCCTACGCCTTCTATTCACTGCTCACCGCTCGCCATTGCCAGTGCCGGCCAACAATCACACGACCACCGCCTCCAATCGGCAAATTGAGCCACCATCGACTCCTCTGGTCGCCGCCACCACCTTTTCCGTTCTATAAATCGCGCAACCACCATATCCCCTCTCCAAAATTGTGCAGCCGCCGTTGCCTCCCTGGTCGCCTTCTGTTGCTTCTCCTCACACGCTGCTGATTTACAAAGGGGGAGGACGGTTTGTGGATTTGAAAATCATGTGTGTATATATATATATATATGTGTGTGTCCATACATATATTTTCAACACCCAATTGCAGACAGGGAGGCGGCGTGTGCATGGGCAGATGTGGTTGTGAAGGCGGAGGTGTTGGGATTTATTGCACAAAAACGCAGCGGAAGATAAATATTTAAAAGCCCTAGTGGTTCATCTTGATTTCACATATTCAAATTGTGTTTCGAATTCATGTGCCTTTTTTCGCGTATGTTGAATTCTGAACCAGCTTTCGCAATCCTTTCTTGAACAACAAATTTGTCGTTGTCTCTAAATTGCCACGCCGGAGTCAAAAGTGAAAAATCCCTTCTTCTTCTTCTTGAAAGACGGCTAGAGAGAGAGAGAGGGTTGGAGAGTTTTTGACTTGGAGAGAAAGTTATGATTCTTCACTTGTTATTATTTTCACTAAGTAGTATATTTATACTACACTAGAAAATAATAACCCTAGGCAACTTAACCATATTTGGACGCCCACTTTAGGTCTTTTGAAGCCTTCGGGCTTTTGTCCATTTAATTAATTAAATAATTAATGTTATTTATCAAATAAATTAATTAATTAAATAACTAATTACATCCATGTTAATTATATATAATTAATTTTTTCTAAGAAATTAATTAATTCATTAACTTAATTAATTAATAAAATCATCTAATGATTAATTAATTAATTGCGATATCCAATACCGTAAAATTCTCTCAAGTCTATTCCATGATTTTTCCTTTTGCAATTCCTTTAAGCGCGACTCTTTAGGTTCGTCTCAAAAGGCAATTGGGAGGAAACCAAAAGGATGTGAGTAGCACCTAGCCAGTCAAGTAGCTCACATCGTATCCCAATTGAGAACGAATGAATAGAATCATTCCAAACCTTTTACGCTGTGAATACCGTACGAGTATAAACCTTTTATTCATATATCTCAGTCAAGTGAGAGTCACGATTTAGTCAAACTCACAGGACTTGACTATATGCTTAGCTCATAATGAATCGTGGTCAATGAGTATACCTTCATGTCTAACATGAGTATCTCTTTATGCTTTGGCCAAAGACTTTTGACCTTATTCATTCATGATTGCATAGGATATTTAGCTCACTCATTTATGAGAGAATAAATCCCATTTTGCCAATCCGCTAAGACTGCCACTTGCCCATCGAGTCGCACTTCGAGGTCGACCCCACCAACGGGTGAATTGGATCTGACTGCTCTAATGACAGACTTGATGTCACAAGTACATCTTCAACTTGATTGCTCAGGTCTAAGGTTCACACGTACTTATCACAACTTATTGGTTTTGTCATTGACTGTCAATGAGTGAAAACCCATGTGACAAAACCAATGCGAGTCGTGTTCGAACATATCAGTCTAACTGAGATGTCTATGATATAAGTTCCCACTACCATTCCATAGTGATTGACTGGCACTTTCTGTGTCAAAACTTACATCATACAAGTCTCTATTCTGTATTGATGTCCAATCAATACTTTCTTCGACTTGCGAACCAAATTTAGATAATAAGGATCAAACTCTTCTAGTGTCATTTTTCCTAACCCATAGGAAGTAGAAGGTTTGCCTTATTATCAAGGACTTTACGTTGTTTATGAAAACCTTACAAATGCCTATAAAAAAACAACAAGACAATGCCTTATATTATTCAAAGATATTGTTTAGTTACAATTCAATGCCCTATAAATCTATCCTCTTTATGGCATTTGAGGGCATACACACTAACAGGAGGAAGAGCAACGACAAAACAATGGTGGTGGGTTTGCTGTAAGGTTTATATTTGCATGGAGAGATATGTATATGTACTTATAATATATATATATATATATATATGTGTGTGTGTGTTACACTTTATATTATTACCATATATTTTTAAATATCTTTTATAATTTTAAAATATATATTTCTATAAATATAAGTTCATTAATATGGACCGTTGATCTTGTAAGATCTTATGGATATGATAAATTGAATTAAAAAAATATATGTGTTTGAACCGTCACTTCTAGCATATTTAGTCTAATTTTAAAATCAAGGGCAAAATTATCCAAAAAGAGCAATTTTTTTTCCATATATCAAATGAGACATAAGGTCTAGCTAAACATCCTCACTCAAAAACAAAAACAAGTTCGAAGGAGCAGACTCCCAAATCATGTCATCCCCTTCAATTCCATGCCCCATTTTGGCCATTTATCCGCGGAACAATTGCCTTCTCTCTTCGTATGTTCCAACATGCATTCTCATACACACCTTGAATAGTCCCGACAATCTTCAATGATCCGACCAAGAGGGTGGCTTCCTGTGTCTGCCATTTTAATGAGTTGAGAAACTGATAAGGAATCTGTCTCAATGACAAGTCTCAGAACTCTTTTACTCCACGCTACTTCCAAACCTTTCCGGATGACTAAAAGCACCGTCACCATTCTCGATATCTAGCTTTATAACCACTCGCACAACGCGAGCTAAATTGCTTCTTTATTTTTTTCTAGGGCGGCTTATTGATGATTTTCTTCATAGGGGACGGGTCGATAATTAGACATATCACAGAGGGCGCATGTATTTTGCCATTCTTTTTTTTTTTTTTAATCTTCTCTAGTCATCTAGTCTAGCTGGTACGTGTTTGTCCTCCCAAATTCATCACTTTGTCCTCTTGCTCCAGACCAATAGAGTTTGTCCTCCCTTCATATCTTTTACCCTCTTGAACTAGGGGTTTAAACAGTCGAGGTCGAGCCAAGCTTGATGAAATATTCAGGCTCGAGCTCGAACTTGACAAGCCTAATTTTCTAAGGTTAGGGTTTTTAACAAAAAACCCCCTATGTTAATTCGAAATCGCTACACAGCCCCATGTGTATAATAAATAAACACAATACCCCACCCGTTAGATTTTAGTTAGCTCACTTCCTATTTTCATTTGTTATTTTTTTTTGGCTCACTTCCTATTTTGTTAGAGTTAATGGAGTTAAATTTTGACCCAAAATTCCAGTTATAACCTTCAATTAGATTGATAATGGTTTTTAAATTGTGAAATCCTTACTCTTGGATCTTGATTTAATCCAAACTCCAATCTATGGCCCAAAATCAATCTAAATTTTCAGAAATACCAAGTCATTTATTTATTTGAGATAAATGGATCACATTTTCTCCACTTTTTCAAATCAACATTTATCAAATTAACAGTTCAGATTTTTTCAACAATAAGAAGAAAATCAGGAAACATTTATCCATTTAAAAAAAATTAAAAAAACTCTAGAAAATTTGGGGAAAAAAAGGAAACAGGCCAGCTGGTTCAATGGTTGGGCATGGTGGGCTGGGCATGATTGGATTTGTGACGGTGGCTAGGTTTGGTGGTGGTGTTTCACAGTGGTGGTGGTTTGGTGCTATGCAGTCGAGTTTTCTCGGCGGAGGTGGGGATGTGGGTTTAACGATGGTTTGGGATGGGGGCAGATCTAGTTTCTGCGAGGGTGGTGCGCCACAACTTTGGCAGGGCAAGGGTGAGGCGTGGGTTTGAGGGGTGAGGGCCTTGAACTCTTCGAAATATCTCATTTTACAAATTTCCAATAAATTCCAACTAAAATGTTGGAAAATTATTTATATATATATATATGTTGTAAGCCATCATCGATATTTCTCGTGCGTGAGTGACACATGAAATTGAAAAGAAACGTCGTAATATTGAATATAATTCGTGTGTAAGTGTATTCACGCACGAATTCTCCCCAAAAAAAGACCGGTCAAAATGTTAATTAATGGAGTTGACCGCTTAATTTTGGATGAAATACGGTTGGGACCAAAGTTGAGACTTTTTAAAAGATACGGGACACAATGTGAGAATCCCATAACAAATGGGATCAAAATTGAAAAGGGCCAAACATATGAGACCAAAAATGCAATATTCCCTTTGTTTATTGTTGTTCTACTAAACATTAGACTAGTCCTAAAGAAATCCCAGGATGATGTTTCAAAGATTTAAGTTTTTTTCTAAAACACTATTAAGGGTAGGAGAAGCTTATTAAGCGTGATGTTATAAAGAATTAGGGATTGAGTGGATAAAATGATGAATTTGAGAATATAGGAGCAAACTGATCCAAAACTCACGAGAGTAAAATAATAAATTTAAAAGCATAAAAACTTTTAGCAGTTTAAAGTTGGGGTAATTCTATGCCAGATCGAGTTTAATGGTCCAAGTGTGAATTTTGTGTCTATCTATGAGAGAGAGAGATATATACACTAGAACAATTGGAATTAATTTAGCATGGATTTTCCACTAAAGTTGGGGAATAAAGTGGAATTCATCCCTTTTTCCTTTTACGTTTCTCTTACTAGAGAAGTATCATTCAAATATAACTTACTTTTCTTAGACTCTTTTAATTAGGGAAAAATCCACTTTTAGTACCATAGGAGTTCGGCCATTTCTTTTTTGGTCCCATAGAACTCAAAAATTGAAATTTTAGTCCCGTCAGTCAAAAATTGAATGAAAAAGAAAGAATGGAGTGCACTAGTCGTTAGTTTAAAAAATACAAAAAAGAAATTCAAAAAATTTATAAAATAAAAGAAAAAAAATAAAATTCAAAACTGTGAAGAAGAAGATGGTCACAAAATCCTCCACGGCAGCCCTACCCCGCCGCACACACACTGTAGCGCGCCACACCGTCTAAGATGAATACTACAAGAAAACAGGGCTTCAGAGACGGAAAAATCTGTCTCGGAAGCCCAGTTTTCCATCGCTGAAAGATATCAGCGACGGAAATTTTTTCGTCGTCACACTTGTAGCTGAAGGTGTTGTCTCTAATTAGCGACAGTTTATTTCCGTCGCCAATATTACCGACGGCCCTAGATTTTGGTCGTTGTTTCCATGGCTCAATTGGGGTTCTTTTTTATTTAAACCCGTGGCTAATTCTGTCACCATTCCGTCTCTTATTCCCTCGCTAATTACAATCGTTTTTGCTACATATCCGTCGCTAAATCTGTCTCAATATTGTGTAGTAAATTCCGTCTCTGAATCGCGGTCTCTAAATCCATCTCTAATATAGTCATAATTTATGTCTCTCTATCAGTCGCTAATTTAGTCATCATTTTTGTCTCTAAATAAATCAAGCCGTCACCAAATCCGTCTCTAATATATATAGTCAAATATTCTGTCTCCAAATCCATCTCTAAATCTCCTAATATTTTTCATGTTCAATTTACTAATTTTCTAATCCCTAATTTTTCATTAAAAACAACCCAATACCAACAAATTAACATCAAAATTCTAAATCAATTCTAATCAAATCAAATAATATGATTATCACTAATATCAAAAATCACACATACATTCAAACATCTATTAAACAAGAAAACTATTTATTCAAATAAATCTAACAATTCAATAAAAAATCAAAGTGCTGACAAATATAAATTACTAAATCATTCATCCAACAAATGAAAACTCATTACCTCTTCACTTCAAATGCAACAATGTCACTCTCTTCTCCACATATTGAAGCTTATTTGAAGAATTGCAGAACTCACCATGTAGAACCTGAAGGATATAAAAAATCTACTGTTAAAACTTAAAATCATTTCATCATACATAAAGCTTGGCATATTCAAGAAAGCCTCAAACTCAATAACATCAATTCCTCAGAAAATACAAAAACTAAAAGAAACACAGCAGAATTGAGAAATGCAAAATAAAGGATGATACAATTGCTATAAGTAATGTCAAGTATAATACCTAAACAACTTTTGTAAACTCCAACTTCCTCACATAAATACTGGCTCCTGCAACATAAATGAATACCCACAAAAATATATTTAATGCAAAGTTACAGTGTTTCAAGTTAGTCTTACTTTCTTAGCAAACAAACAAACAAAAAAAGCTAGTCTTACTTTGACAAGACTAAGGAAGAAGAAAAATATCACTTCTATGTATGCCCTAAAAAGTAAGTGTTAAAACAAAACAAATGAAAATATGAATTTACATTTCAATCCCTAAATCCGAGACAGAAATTCCCATCTCAAAGTTAAGATGAAATTGAAATACGACTTCACATTTCGTCTCAAAATCGGTCACAAATTTGAGATAGAATTTTCCATCCGAAAAAAGAAATTTCATATTTGTCTCTGATCTCGCCTCTAAATGAAGATAAAATGTAAATTTGCAATTCCATCTCTAATTCCATCACAAAAGTGAGAGGGAACTATTTCGTCTCTGATTCCATCTTGCATTTAAATGATTGAGACGGAATATTTTCGTCTCTAATCTCGGTAATTATATTCATCAATGTAGTGAAGGATTTTAAGATGGATTTGTTCTCGTCTCTGAAATCATCTCTGAATCCGTCTCTCTTACATCATCAATTTTTCTATCGGGTATTGATTTGTGAATTTGAGACAGATTCGAATATCCATAGATAATCAGTCTCTAGTTTGAGACAGATTTTGAATCTGTGGCAAAATCCGTCGCTGATTTGAGACGAAATTTAGCCCGTCTCTAAATTTCCGTCTCTGAAGCCCTGTTTTCTTGTAGTGGAAGATGAGATAGAGGTGAGGGTTTTGGAGGTGGGTATCGCGGCGAAAGTGTAGTTGGTGGATTTGGAGGTGGGCAACTGGTCATGGGTCGAAATTCGGAGGATATTTTGGAGTCGGCTGTGGGGGCGACGTACTATGGTGGTGGGCGGCAGCGTTACGTTGGATTATGAGGGTGAAAAAGATGACTATGTTTTTTTCCTTTTTTATTTAATTTATAAATATTTTGAATTTTTTTTAATTATTATTATTTTTATTTTTTTGTATTTTTGAGACTAACGTTGCGTGTTACCCATATGCCTTTTTTCATCCAATTTTTGATGAATTGGACTAAAAGTGTCAGTTTTTGAGTTCTATGGGACCAAAAGTGATAATTAAATTCCAAAGGGACGAAAAAAAGAAATGATCGAACTCTTATATGATCAAAAGTGATTTTTTGCCCTGCAACAAAAAATCTAAAGCAATTTTGAAAATCAAATTGTGGAGAGTCAACTACTCAACAAAATGTAAAGTAGCTAGTTGGAAGCTTCATTCTACCTAATTAAGCAGAAATTCCATTCGTAATTGTTTAAAACATTCTTCACACTTAAGAAGTACATTGCATTAGGATTAGATCTCCACCTCATACGTTCTAAGTATTAAGTTCAGGTCCCTGTCCACTTTATTCTAAGAATGTTAGAAAAGTAGTCACATGTAAACTAAAACAATTGAATTTTGAGATAAAATTTGATCTGGTCATGTTGGAGGCAACTAAATGATGCACGAAACAGGATCGTACGTGTGTAATCGTCAATCAACTCCTTCAAAATCAAAAGTTAAAACTATTTGAACTTTTCAAACCAACGTTTAACACTATTATCTGGTAAACATAGGGTAGAAAAAAAGACAAAGGTTATTAAACAACTGTTAGATGTACAATAAGCATATCTGGGCTAAAGAGGCAAAAAAGTTTAAAGTAGACGGCAAAAGTGATCATCATGATCACGAGCTAGAATTCATGCTCAAGTTTTCTTTTCAAAGAAGATCATATTCATATCATATGTGAACATTTTTTTACTTGCTTTTTGTGGCATCAACATCCTCTAATGACTTCAATTATGGAATAAATTGAAATAAGAAGTAATATTTTAAAACCTCATATTCGATCTGATTGTTATGGACCTGAAATCTCTCGAGTCTCAACCAAAAGAGTTGGACTAGTTCGATCGCTATTTTTTTTTTTATCTTACTTCTGTAGTATCATAACTTTTTAAATGTGAAAAAATAATAGGGAAAATTACTAAAAACCCCTTAAAATAAACTTTTATATCCAAAAAATTCATGAAAATATTTCTTAATTCAAAAAACTCATTTCATCAACTTTTCATTCAAAAAAACCCAACATTTAGGGTTAATAAAAATATGGACTTTATTGCCTGTAAACTTCTAAATGAAGAATTAATAAATTGTACTTTTGTAGAGAAATTGATTTATTTAGAACTTTTGTATTGATATCTAATTTTAATTGGATTGAATGAACTTAACCACTCAAATTGCCCTCAAAAGTATAAGTATATATATATTATTCTTGTGTATATGTATAACTAGTTGATAAGTATAATTTTTACAAGTGGGAGAGTATAAGAAGTATTATAACGTTTATGTGTATATGAAATGCTAGAAAAATCTCCCTTCTTATAGGCATAGAAAATAGGAGTTACATATTATAATAATGATCATTTTAATATTTTGTACCCACTACAAATATAATAATTATTTGTTTAAATATTTTGTAACTTATATAATAACTCTTTGACTAGGAGTTAAAAAGTTTTAAAATAAAACAATGAAGTTTTAAAACTTAATTTCAAAATTATAACAATTCCAAGGTCTAACATAATTTAAGGATTTTAAGTCCATAACATTCAAAAAGCTATTTTTTTTTCTTTGGTAGACTAAAGGCTATAATGAATACTAGAGAATATGATTCTCCACCTTCGCTTGTTATGAAGAAATTAGTCTACCAAGTCTTTGTATCTTTGGATCCTAGTATTAATAAGTCTTTCACTTTATAGTTAGGCAGAACATTTAAGAATAATTGGGAGAACCGAATTATACTTTGGAAGCTCTATGGTTAAGGCAAAGATCCACTCTGATTGGTTAAGGAGTTGACAAATTAAAAATGCCCTTATAAATTTATATATAGTCAATAAAAAACTATTCCAAGATGCTTATCCATTTGCTATCGCGGTTCGATTTTACGATTTTTTTATTAATTTTAAACCGAATTGCCAAGTGCGGTTTGAAGAAAATAAAATTTGAAATTGCAGTTTTGTAAATCAAAACCAACTATGCGGTTCGATGCAGTTCGGTACGGTTTGGCTGTTTTTCAAGTTATTTTACATTTTAAAACTAAATAAGCAAACAACGTTTGTCATATTTTTTGTTAAACTAATTAATAAAAAGATAATGATAATTCATAACTAAAAAAATATTTGTCCAAAAGATATTTATCAAGATTAAACCCCATGATTAATTAAAAAAAATACTAGTGTCATTACATATTATTATATAAGAGTATTATACGTTTAGAACTAGAAAAAGTACTAGTATATCACATTAAGTATCTGTTTTAAACTAAGTATAAATATAATATATATATATATAGTATATATACATATTTTACTATATATATATAAATATATCAAATAAATACACACTCATATATAAGAAAATGTCTTAATTCAACTTGTATGAACAGTACGACGAGAAATTTGAATATAAACAAGTAATACAAAAAATGACATGTTGCAATTTTTTTTATTTTTTTGGGTACAACATGTTGTACTTGTTTGTTTATTAAAATTTGTGCACTAAAATCTGCAAAAAGATATTGTAAAGTATATTATAAAGTTATAAAACAATAGGTAATCTAACACGATATTGTTATTACAAATAATTGTGATAGTTAAATAGAACAAATGTCATAAATATAATAAAAAAGACTAATAAGATATATATATATATATATATATATATGTATATGTATGTATGTATGTAGGCGGTGGAGGTGTAGTTTGGTTTTTTTAACACTAAATTTGAAACCAAACCGCATAGGGCGGTGCAGTTTTTATTAAAATTTTAAACCATGATTTGCTTAGAAAATTGACAAAAATGGTGTTGTTCGGTTCATTGCGATCGGTTTGGTCGGTCGGTTTTAGGGCAGTTTTTCAAAACCAATTAGCTCACCCCTAATTAGACTTGTTATTGAGTATTATATATATATTTAATATCAATTTCAAAAGTTTGTTACATGTTATTGAGTATTATTATAGAGGAATGAAAAGTGTAACAAAAGAGTAGTATAGTAATTGTCATTGATGATCTCGAATTTAGTTCGGCTTCAATTCATCGAAGAACTTGTTTTTCTTTGAATACTTAAAATTAAAAATGGTGAGAAGATGTTGGACCTGATAAATCTCTCAAATTAGACTTAATTACCTATGAAAACTAAACTACAACTAATTGAAAGAGAATGGGACGATCGATGTGCCTGTATCTCGAGTCTTCCTTCCTTTTCTAGATTTAGGACGCTGCCAAAACATGGGGTAGAGGCCATCGTTTGGCTTATTGTGTGACGTAAAATTTATCTAAGGTTTGCTTGTTACTTTGAACAGTTCAATTTCTGTGATGCTTTGACGTTATATTACTTTATTTAAAGTCTATTTTGATAATCCGACCTCTATAATACATTGTGTATTGACGTACCTTGCATGCGAGCCTTTTGAGGGCAAGCAAATTAATTTGATTTTACCATATTCCATGGAGGAGCTTGAGACCTTTCTTCATATAGCCTGCTTACAGCGAGCATGCTATGTCAATCTTTTATTCAACTTCAATTGTCTTTTTTAAATCGTGATATTGAACATAATCCGTGTGTGAGTACATTATTCATGCACGCCCCAAAAAATTCGGTCAAAATGTTGACTAACGTAGTTGACAGTTAAGCATTGGATGATACCAAATGTGAGAAAAATTGAAAATTATAGGATATAATGTGATAATCTTGTAATGAATAGGACCAAAATCTAAAAAGGTCATAGTTATGAGACCAAAAATATAATTTTCCCACAAGAGTAATATTAGAATAAAGTAGAAGTTGAAAAACAAATATTATAAACTGCAAAAAGTGGGACATTAATTAATTTCCATCCGGACGTTGAACACAAAACCAAAAGTAATTAACGCATGCATGCATGCATGGGGTAAACGAAGAGTCTGAGGTGCAAGTATCTAAGCGTTAGATTAATCATTTCACCCTTTAAACTTCAATTCCCTAATAAGTTGGTGAAGTGAAAGTCTTGCAAGTTGCAACCTTACCGTAATAAGTTGTTCGGTTGGGACCATATTCCCTAACAAGAAACACAGCTTACTGCTAGTTTTGCATTTTTTCACTTTATTATATATAATTAATATATAATTAAATAAATACGATACTTAAGTTGAATAAACACAAATGTACTAGTCTTCTCGGAATTTTTTCACAAATTTTCAAAAAAATAACCAAATCATGAGATATTTGTGTCCTAGCTCAACAAAAATCACGACTAATAAATTAATGCAATATTATATATATTCAAATAACAAAAAAGTGACACACCACCCACTTAAAAAGCAACCATATTGATTCACAAATGAAGGAAAAAGTAAAAGTATGTTGCAATTGCATATCAATATGTACAATAAAAACTTAAGTACTAAGACAATAAAAAAGAAAAAGAAAGACAAAAAGTTTTGGTCCTCTCCAAACACATCGGCTCTTTAATTAAACTTCCCCAAGAAGTTTGTGTGGGTGAAGTTAAAGTCTTGCAAGCGTACCCTAAGAAGTTGTAGTACTGCTAGCTGGAATTAATATTTGTAACTGTGCAATATGAGTATGATGATGATGAAGAAGACGAAGAAAGAAGACAAAAGTACTGATCAAGGATTTATTGATTTGGTTTTTTCTTGGTCCATAGCTGATATCATCAACCAAGATCTCTATAGGGATAAGGTTAATTTTCATTAATCTATAATATACTTCCTTTTTTATTGGCAGTTTTGCACTAGCATTCATATATATATATATTCATGATATACGTATACGTACATACATATATATGTATAACATTCCAAAGCTTCTGCACTTGCATCATCATTCAAATCAGAAAGAACATGGTTTTTTATAATGTTGACAGGTTGGTAGAATTGAAGACAATTTCACATCGGCAGATGGCTACTTAAAGTCATTTATCAATCCGCTTATTGAAGAAACACGTGCTGATTTGCGCTCCAATGTGTCAACTATTTACTCTGCTCCCACTCGTGAAATATTTGATGTCAAAACATGCAAAGATTTTGAGCCTCCAAAGAATTTGACGTACGAGATATCATTGAAAAAGAGTACTGGGAATACGTATGAACCTGAGTATGGGGATTTAATCGCATTTACTGATGTGAGACCAAAATGTATAGATGATCTGAATAGACATAAAACATCGTCATATGTTGTTGCTTTAGTTCAAGGAATCGACAACCAAGGCTCATCGAAGATTCCAATTCTATCTTCCAAACCTATCAGTTTCGAACAACCAGACAAGGAAAAGGGTAAGAAGGGGGACACACTTTTTGCAGTGTATCTTACTAACTTGACAACAAACAGACGCATATGGAGTGCATTGAATCCAGGCGACGGAGGTTATATGAATGTCATCAACTCTGTACTCACAATTAATCCATCTGTAAGTAATTTAACTCAAAATTATTGGTTTTGTTTCTTTGAGGATAAGTGATTCTCTTACATTTTGTTGCACGTATTTTGTGGCTTGTGCTGATCGAAGAGAAGTGTGGTCTTTGCTACTGCTCTAAGGATATGGAGAGCATTAATGTATCAAAATCGAAGGATGCTATTAAGCCGTTTGGGCTTGATGATTCCCAAAAGGCTGCTGTGTTAGATTGCATTGCTCTAGCAGAATGTTGGCATCAAAATAGTGTGAAGCTGATATGGGGTCCTCCTGGAACTGGAAAAACAAAAACGATTGCTTCATTATTATTCGCCCTATTAAGAATCAAGTGCAGGACACTGACTTGTGCTCCTACTAATGTTGCTGTGATAGGAGTCGCAAAGCGGTTGATGAGTTGTTTAAGTGGAAAATTAGAATATGACACTTACGGATTAGGGGATATAGTTTTATTTGGAAATGGGGAGAGAATGAAGATTGATGAGCATGAAGACCTTCATGATGTATTTCTTGATAATCGTATTTCGGTACTAACTCAATGCTTTGCACCATTATCTGGGTGGAAAGGCAGTGTACAAGGGATGATAAGCCTTCTTGAAGATCCTGAAGAACAGTATGTAAGGTACTTAGAGCAACATAAAGAGAAAAATGAGAAGGAAAATGAATCCTCGAGGGAAGCAAAATCTAGTGGTTCACAAGGAAAGGAGGTTACAGGAGGGAATAAAAATCTAAAAGAAACATTGAAAGAAAAATCGTCGAAGAAGTTGATTGTTGATACTATAAAGGAAAACAAGAAGAGAAATGTGTCTTCTCCGGAAAGAAGCAAATTCAAGAAGCATGGTGAGGTGAACAACACTAATACGAACAAAAATTCTGATGCAAGCAACAAAGGGAACGTTCCATGGACATTTGAGGAATTTGTTAGAAAGGAATTCTTTGGAATTGGAAAGCAGCTAATATTTTGTATAACAGGGTTGTATACTCATTTGACTACTTCAATGATTCCTTTTGAAGTACTAAAGAACATGATTATTCTCCTTGATATGCTCCGAAACCTCGAGACTTCGTTTGATATCACCAAAGAAGGGTTAAGGCAAGCTTTAATGAATCAGTCAACTAGTTTGTGTAGCATGAGATTACAGTGCCTGAAAGCACTGAAATTCCTTAGTGAAACATTGGGAGTCCCTACTTTCACCGAATATCATGAAATAAGGAGCTTTTGTCTAGAAAACACATGCTTAATTTTTTGCACTGCTTCAAGCTCAGTTAAATTGCACACTGATGGAATGAAACCATTGGAGTTGGTGATAATTGATGAAGCTGCACAGCTTAAAGAATGTGAATCCTCCATTCCATTGCAGCTCTTTGGACTCCGCCATGCAATACTAGTAGGCGATGAGAAACAACTTCCCGCTATGGTTATAAGCAAGGTTTAAGAATCAACTTTAGATTATCCATTTGTTTGAGAAGAGTTCATTTCATTTGTTAACATTTTGTTTGATCTTGACAGATTTGTGAGAAAGCTGGCTTTGGGAGGAGTTTGTTTGAAAGGCTTGTCATATTGGGACACAACAAGCACCTTCTTAATGTTCAGTATAGAATGCATCCTTCAATAAGTTTGTTTCCAAATAGGGAGTTCTATGGCGGACAAATTCGTGATGGCCGAAATGTCACACTAAAAGCTTATGAGAAGCGATTCCTCGAAGAAAAATTCTTCGGGTCCTATTCTTTCGTGAATATAACCAATGGGAAAGAGGAGTTTGATAATAGGAATAGTCGGAAAAACATGGCGGAGGTTTTCGTGGTTGCTCAGATAGTATCGAAACTCTATAAACGTATTTTTGCTAGTGACTTCCTAAAGAGGGTGTTTGGCTAAGCTTATTTTGAGAGCTTATAAGTTTAACCAAAAATTTACCAAACACTTTAAGAGTTTAAATGCTCTCAATAAACTTTGATAAACTGTTTTAAGGAGGTTATAAGCTGGCCGAACACCCTCTAATCTCATTTTTCACATTTTAGTCTTATTTCTGATTGTATTTACTATGTTCCGCAGAATCTATCAAGTCCAAGACAAAGGTCCGCGTTGGTTGCATATCACCATACAAAGCTCAAGTTTGTGCAATTAATGATTCACTTGGTAAGACTTATAGCACGGATGCAAATGGTACGTTTTCAGTAAACGTCCGTTCTGTGGATGGATTTCAAGGTGGTGAAGAAGATGTAATAATAATCTCCACCGTTCGGTGCAACGGGAATGGCTCAGTCGGTTTTCTTGATAATCGTCAAAGGGCTAATGTAGCTTTGACTAGAGCAAGGTAGTTATTCTAACTTGCAAAAATTTGGTGGATCATAATATGATCACATTTATAGGTTTCTTGCTTTTCAGGTACTGTCTTTGGATATTAGGCAATGGCGGGACTTTGTCAAACAGCGGTTCTATTTGGGGAAAATTAGCGATGGATGCCAAACATCGAGGTTGCTTTTATAATGCTTATGAGGATAACAACCTTTCTCTGGCAATTAGCAGTTCTTTAATTGAGCTCGGCCAGCTAAACTCCTTATTTAGTTCGGATTCTATACTGTTTAAAGCAGCGAAATGGAAGGTAAGTATGCCCACCATCAATTTTCTTTTGTTAATACCTGTACGAGAAGTAATGCCAATGCAATCTCTCATTTTTATAGGTATGCTTCAGCGCTAAATTCCACGAGTCCATAACGAGATTTAAAGACAACGAAATCCATAAGGAAGTAGCTAGTGTACTGGTGAAGCTTTCAAATGGGTGGCGTAGTCCGCTACGCAAAGATAAAACTGTTTCGTATATGGAAGGAGCCTCTTCTCAGCTGTTGGAATTTTATGATATCAAGGGGCCAGTAAAACTTATATGGACTGTAGACATGGTTAGGGAGAATTCAGTAGAAATTCAAGTTATTAAAATTTGGGATATTTTGCCAAAATTGGAGATATTGCAACTGTCAAAGACACTTGATATTACGTTTGGGAAGTACACTCTAAATCAAATGAGCCGTTGTCTATTCAAACGAATCGAGGGGTAAGCAAACTAGACGCGTTGTTTTTATTTTATCTTAACTTGTGCTGTTATCTCTACCGTCGACTTAATGCAGGGGATTGACGCTTCCGATGACGTGGCAAGTTGACGATCCGAGTGGTGAACTAGCTAGCCAACTAGCATCTATCAGTTTGAGGGATAAGCCTACATTAACAAATCGGTATAGGTGAGTCTTTTATTCAAATATTCGGTTTCTGAATGGTAAATGATCAATTGATCCATCAAATCCTACTTAATTTTCTCTTTCCCAAAGGTATAGCAGAGATGTTCTTTTGAAGTTGGGAGAAGGTTGTTCTACTTGGAAGAGAGTTGGGAACTGCTCACACAATAGCTAAAGATGAAAGATTATTTCCAATCCATTCATCTCATCAGGATTATGAGATGCACATGATTATTGCCTCTTTTGAATTGTTTGGATATATTTCAATTTGTTTTTTCCTATGTTGAGAAGAACAAATGTTACTTTGGTGCTATGAAGAATCGATATCATATTTTCTATCACACATCTCAGTCATATGTTGCAATCTTATTCTTTCTTAATTTGTGATCATGAAACACAAGCATAACAACATTTATAAGAAGAGCAAAACATACAAAGCATGCTAAGGAAAATGGTAAATATAGTCTTGTGTTACTTATACAACCAAATTCCTAATGATTTTTAAACTGTTATCTACAATTGATATGGGTGTACACAGCCGGATTCAACTGGTTTTACGAAGAAAATTCAACCTGACCCGACATGTGCGGGTTGACAATATATCAAACTGAAACTGCATAATTATCTTTTTAAACTGAGCGATTTGGGCCGCTCGGGTTTAATGTATTCAATGTGTGGGTTGGCGGGTTATCGAATTAATATTATACTTCTTACAATTACTTTTAATTAGAACTAGTAAGTAAGAAATTAAATAGCATACTTCTTGTTGTACATTTAACTAAAACAAATTTAGGTGGTGCGAAATACAAAAGTAAGTGATGTTATTAAATAAAAAATCATATTATCAGGACTTGTAATGAGTGAAAACTCTAATATATTAATAAAATAAAATTATTTTATAAATTTATCTTCAAAATATACACACACACACATACACACATACGCACACATACACAAATATATATATATATATATATATATATATTTCCTTGGTTATGAAAATAAAACTTTAGTTCAGATCAAGTAAAAACTAGTGTTAACGAGCCAATTTATTTACTAAAATAAAAAATAAAATGTGACACATGAATATGAATAAAACCATTCTTATTACAGAATATATATATGCATATATAGCTTTCAAAATTTAGTGCTAATTTTTAACATATATATATATATATATATATATATATAAATCAGGGAAAATTTCATTTTTGGTCCCCCTAATATACGCCGAATCCGATTTTGGTCTCCCAGTTACACTGCTTATCAAATGTAGTCCCTAAACTACCACATTTTCATCAAACTCCGTCTAATTTTTTGTCAAATTGGTAGCTGTTGGGGTTAATTGAAATATCAAAAATTGCATTTTGCACCCAAGAAGCACATATTTTGATAATTTTCACCCCATAGAAGAATAACTAAAACATTTTACCCTTTTAACATAAATTTTCAAATTAAGTTGAAGATAGAATAGCAATTCACCATTAATATGTGATGATTTCTTGCCTTGATTTAGCAGCGGCTATACATAAATTGAAATCCAGATCACTAACTAAAACTGTAATTTGTGAATACTGTAGTAAAACTGTAAATATGGATGAGAAGTGGATTATGATATAATCTGTGAATAAAATTATGATTCAATGGTGAAAATTGTCAAAAATTGTGCTTCTAGGTGCAAAATACAATTTTTGACATTTCAATTAACCCCATTATCAATTTGACAGAAAATTAGATGGAGGGACCAAATTTGATAAAAATATTGTAGTTTAGGGACTACAATTTGATGAGTGATGTAACTAAGGGACCAAAATCAAATTTGGCATATAACTGAGGGACCAAAAATGAAAATTTTCCTATAAATCATGTAAAAGTTAATTGTGTTTTGATTCCATCAATGTGCCCCTTCTAATGGTTTAAAATATTTTTCCGACTATGCCTATTATCAAACTCCTCTTTCCCATTGGTTATATTCATGAAAGAATAGGACCCGAAGAATTTTTCTTAGAGGAATCGCTTCTCATAAGCTCTTAGTGTGACATTTCGGCCATCACGAATTTGTCCGCCATAGAACTCCCTATTTGGAAACAAACTTTTGTTAGTCGTAATTTTTGTTGAGCTAGGAGACAAATATCTCATGATTTGGTTATTTTTTGGAAAATTTGTGAAAAAATTCTGAGAAGTTTCATGTGATATAGACTAGTACTTCTGTGTTTATTCAACTTAAATATCGTATTTATTTAATTATATATAATAAAGTTAAAAAATGCAAAACTAGTAGTAAGCTTTGTTTCTTGTTAATAGATGTTAAATATATTTAATTAAATAAATTTCTTACTTATTTAGTTTTGTTTCATGTCAAAAAAAAAGTAATCTAATTGTTGAATATTACATCAATAATATTGATTGATAAATTCATAGGCGTGTGAGTCATAGAAAAAGTGTGAAAAAAATAATTCTTTGCCTAAATCATGCAAATAAAAAAAATAAAAAACATGGCTTACTACATAGTAAGTTACAGGTATCACATAATCTATAATCTATATCTATAATTTATAGCTATAATATATAATCTATAATCTATAATCTATAATCTATAACTATTATAAAAGTGTGAATGTTAGTAGATGATTTATATTTCTTAACTTTTTTGTAGAGACTAAAATATCCTTATAGGAATATTAGGCTAGGAAAAAGAGTGAGGTTTATAAAGTGAATAACTTAATGATAATATATTAAAAGTTAATTTAATCTAGACCTTAGTAAATGAAGAATTAATGTTGTTCAATCATCAATGAATATACCACTCTAATAAATGAGTTATTTTGTTCATTGATTCATAGGTAGTATCTGATTTATTTTTATTAGATATTTTATTTAGTATTTGTTTGAAAATGATAAATATTTTTTACATGGTTGTAAATAATTTTACTAAATTAACACACATTTTTCCTACAATAAATAATTTTTATTTATTTTAATTAGACATATTAGTGAACTCTAAATGAATTTTACTCCATGTTTTAAATATCGATGTGAATTCCACAATATAAGAAAATTTTGAAAATAAAAATCGAAGAAGAAAAATATTGGATTGTTGGTCCACTTAATTATGATATTTCTTTAATTCATTAGTTTTGAAATTTCATTAAATTAGTTATCAAATGACGAATTTCATTTAGTATAAGGTAGTACATATAAAAAGAACATAAAAGAATAAATATTTAAATTTAAAGATATCTCAAAATTATGAGAGTTCACAATTAACACATAATTGAAAAAGAGAAGAAAATATATGCAGATAATTTTTTTAACTCCATATGTCTCTTGCAAAAAGAAACAAATGGGAATTTTGCTCTAATAAATAAATTATTTTGTTCATTGTATATATTCATAGGTACTATGTATCTAATTTATTTTTAGTTGATATTTTATTTAGTATGTTTATAAAAATGATAAATATTGTTTACATGGTAGTAAGTAACTTTCTAAATTACCACATATTTTTTCTACAATAAATAATTTCTATTTATTTAATTAAAAATATTAGATTCTGAAGTAAACCGAAAATGAATTATGTGACATGTTATAGGTTTTGATGCGAATTTCATAGTATAACAAAATTTAAATATAAATTTTGATGAAGAAAAATCTTGTATTGTTGGTCCACGTTATTATTTTATTTATTAGTTTTTAAATTTCCATTAAAAAAATTTAGTATGCAATGACGAATTTCATTTAGTTACGACAGTTGAGACAAGACCGTAAAATAATAAATATTTAAATTTAAAGATATTTTAAAATTATAAGAGTTCACAGTTAACACATAATTAATTAAAGAAGAAAGCATAAATAGAAAGAATTTAGATCCACATGTCTCTTGCAAAATAAATAATGGGGAATTTAAGGTAGAATAAAAAAAGAAATACTGTTGTTCGTTATATATAGTACTCTAATAAGTGAGTTACTGTTTTCTTGTATATATTCATTAGTTATATCCACTAAATTCTTTGTTGTGTATATTATAGAATTTTCATAAAAATGATAATATAACTTTACATGGTAGTAAGTATTTTTCTATATTTCATTACACATTTTCAAAAAATAAATAAATTGTATTTGTTTAATTAGCAACATTAGACTCTTAAATAAATCCTAAATGAGTTATATGACCTGTTATAGATTTCTATGTATATTCTACATCAATTTCATAACATAAGAAAATATAAAAGTAAAATATTATGAAAAACAAAGTGGGTTGTCAGTCCGAAATATGCTTTTATTCTTTTTCTTAGTTCATTAATTTCAAGTTTCAATTAAAAAAATTTGGTTAGAAAATGACTAATTTAGTTTGGTACGTAACTACTGTAGTAGAGATAAGAGTGTACATAATAAGTATTAGAAAAGTATTCAAAGCTATGAGAGTTCCCTACAAACACATGACTGAGAAAGTGAAAAGGAATTATATGAAGAGATAGAAAATTTTCACACTGTATATCTCTTGCAAAATGAACAATTAAAACTTTTATTTAGAACTTATCTGTTCATTTTTTTAAGTTAATAATAAGAGGTCATAAAATTAACATTTTCATTTACATTTTGGTTGTAGATTTAACGCTTTTGATACCCCCTGCAAATATAAAGGAACAAGACAGCGGTCGATAAGATGAGACAAAATCTAAAAATTCACAATAGTGTATAAGGATAAACTCTAAATGGTTTTGACCGATACCCAATCATCTTTTCTTATAGCAATGCTCATAATCCATGAAATGTTAGCATAATGAGAATAAATAATAAATTACATACATGAGCATTAGATTTTATTAGTGTACCTTCATAACTTTTTTTCAATAATAAGAGTTACATTATCTACCACATATAGCAACGCTTATTTGTCATATAGTATTAAAGAAATTTAAATAACGAGAGATCTCAAACAATTTAATTCAAATAACTATTTGTGAAACTATAGACCAGTAAATAAGTTTTTTAGGTTTTGTTTTCTTCTACAAATTAAAAGCACCTATGCTGCATATCCACATATATAAGAAAAATATTCACAAAAAAAAAACCCTAAACCCTAATTTTTCTATAGAGTATGAATAATTTATAATATTCTACAGTTCTTAATAGGTTTTGAAAATTAAACATTAATCCTATTCAAACTACAGGACAATAAGCAATTTGCGATCTTCCACCATAAGATTTTCTTGAATAAGTAATTCATAAATGAAGAACTGCAAAATATTAATGAACTAGGAGACTCTTAACTTAGCTCTAAATGAAAGAACAAGTAATTAATAACTTTGACATTTATTCCACTTGAATTTCATAAATATTTTTCCTATTAATTTTAGGATCCAAAAAATCAAATTTTGTGTTGCTATTTAATTATTTTTTCATGCATGAATGAATTTAAAGATGTGAACTTTTAAATGTTCGCATTGGGAGATCAAGTAATAGATGACACCGATAATGTCATTTTTTATTTTATTTTACGTTTTAAAATAACAACAGTAACATTATCACTTACTTGTAGAACTAATATATATGATGTTTAGTAATTTCATATTAACTTGTACAAAAACTAATATTTATTAATTGAGCATAAATGGACTAAACAATTTAATTGATTATGATTTTTGTAGAACTATAGACGAATAGAAAAATTTGTTCACAAATTAGAAGGACCAAATACCTCGTGTAGATATAAGAAAAAATACATAATAAAGAAAAAAAGTAAAATCCATAATTCTAAAATAGTATCCCATAATCCAATTCACAAAACCATAATTTCACTGAATATTAAAGTAAGAGGTGAAGGAAAAAAGAGTAGGGTAAGAGAGAAAAGGTAAAGCTTACAAGGAGTCGATATTTTACTATTTCAACTGCAAAATTAACTATAATATAATTAAATACCCCACCTATTGGTATCCACCATAGTTTGGTTGCATAATTTGAATGAAGATCAATATTTCTACAATTGTGTTAGACATAGAAGTGTAAGTAGTTGTTACATGGATAAAGAAATTGAAAAAATAATTGATAAACTAATTGCTTCTTTATTCCCGCTCAGCCGCTCTGTCTTTTTATCACATATGACAAATAATTAAACTGCAAAAGCTTTGACGCAAAATATTATAAGTTAAGAATTAAAAGTTACAGGTAATTTGACTGAATTATATGATTTTGTCGAATTATATTAGATATAGATCATATATTATTAGTTACTCGATCTTAAGTTTGTATAATTTGATAATTTGTATCAAGTTAATTGTCCTATAATAGTAAGACTGATATAAAATCTAAGTATCTATATTATTAAAAAGATTAAGTTAAAATTAAAATATTAACTGATAACATTAAATTAAGAATGTAAATAAAAATAATGTCACCTTAGCATTTTATATTTTGTTATGGAGTACTATAAAATAAAAACTTTCTTAAATAGAATAAATATATAAATAGGGAAAATTGCACTTTACGTCCCACAATTGTGCCCGAATTCAATTTTGGTCCCACACGTTACAAAAATATCACATTGAGTCCCATATCTTACAAAAAATCTCAATGTTGGTCTCATCCATCCATTTTCGTCAATTTTTAACGGAGAAGGCATGAGGGCTGCACGTGGCCGTTAGTTAAAGGCCAATATTTCTTTCTTTTTTATAAGTAATTATATATACATATATATATAAATAAAGAATTTTGTTTTTCCAATTGTTCACTATTCATCGTCTTCACAGTGAAGACGATGAACAGTGGTTTTTTTTTGTTAGTTTTATATATTAATATATAATTTTGTGTGTATATATATACATATATATATATATATATGTCTATGTGTGTGTCTATAGATGCATGTGTGATTATTTGTGTGTGTTGGGGGGGAAATTTGAATCACTGTTTATCATCTTCACAATGAAGACGATGAACAGTGATTTTATTTTTATTTTTTGTTATTTTTATATATAATATATTATATAATTTTGTGTGTGTGTATATACATATTATATATGTCTATGTGTGTGTGTTGGGGGGGAAATTTGAATCACTGTTCATCGTCTTCTCATGTACTGAAGACGATAAACAGTGGTTTTTTTTTTGTTATTTGTATATATAATTTTTTATATAATTTTTTGTGTATATATATACATAGGGGAAATTGCACTTTTGGTCCCATAACTTTGGTCTTTTTCGATTTTGGTCCCATTCGTTACGGATTCTCATATTATATCCCATAATATTTATTTTTTCTCACATTTGGTCTCATTGAAGGATTTTGTCCAATATTTAACGGTCAATTCCGTTAGTCAATATTTTGACCGAAGTTTTAGAGCACAATTCGTGCATGAATGCACATGCCTTAATAAATTTGATGCATTATTTTTAGTAATCAAACTCAATTTATTGAAATTATTTTGGCCTAATAAATTATGAAATAAATACATAAACTATAAGGATAAATATGACTCTGACTATATTATAAATCTCTATTTTTCAGATAAAAAAATATCGTGTACTTCTACGTATTCAATATTAATTATTTGTCGTAGTACATCATACTATAAGTACTGATCTCATAATTTCATATTGGATATATTGGAGAGAAAGTACTTTAAATGCAACAAAATTCGACGTGATGTGAATTACTTATTAATTGGTCAAATTAATTTGTATAATAGATATCTTATTTGCCATTAGCATTAAGAAAAACAGATAATGATTTAAAAAGAGCAAAAATTATTTAAAAAAGGGCGAATACATCTAAATTAATGGGATTTTAATCACTAATCACAAATTGAGGCATTCTTGTCCATATACTCAAATTAAAAAAGCGAGTATAAATTTTCTAAGAATATTACCTACATTTATGTTTTATATGCAAGTATAGACATGATAAAGCACATTTTTCTTATATACATATATCACATAAATAAATAGAGCATTGGATCCGAAATATTAAAATCAGAGACCTGTTTATGGTATCAAAATCCTTTCGAATTTGACTTGAATCCCTACATGACAAGAAGCAGCTTGAAGACATAAGCAGTACATTTATTTTCGATCTTTTCAACCTATCTTTATTTTCAGTTATGTAAAAACTCTAGTTTGATTTCACATTTGGAACATTAAAGTTGGATATGTTGGGAAAAATTTCTAGCGCGTAACGGGCGGTGTTTATGAAGATGCAAAATGATAATGATATGTCGAGGCAAGGGTTACCCTATTTCCTTAAGACAATATTGCCCCGCACTTGGTGGTCACGAAATACGGCAATTGTCTCCCAAGATACAACGACAAACGTCTCGAAAATAGTACCACTACAAATTTTCGAGCCTAGCGAACAAAATACTTGTTCCAAACTCTCTCGATGGACATAGATGAATTAAATGCACATCTAAACATTTAATATGCAAACTTATTCTAACAATATTAAAATAATATTTAAGAATATTTAAAGTACTCAAATTAGTATTAAATCATTCTTACAATATTATAAATAATATTAAAGAATCAAAAGAATATTCAAAGTACTCAAATTAGTACTAAGAATAAAAGAGAGAAGAGAATATGATATTGGTGTAAATAAATTCAAACTATGGGGGGCTATTTATAGAGAATGAAAGGTTTTAGGTCAAAAAGTGTGACTTTTCGGATTTCTGCAGAAAGGCCAAAAGTTGTGTCTTTTGGACAAAATGCCCCCTGATTACACCTTTTCGGACTTTTCAGATTTGCCCCAAGAGTTGCAATTGTTCAAAACAACCCCTGAGCTAAAAGACAAAATCCGCCTGACATGGTTATGATCCGGTGTGGCGGGTGCACCGTACACCTGCCTCTCAACCAATAACAAGCCACCATTTCCGGGAAATGATTCGGTGTGGGCGGTTGCACCATCCGGCTTGCAATTCAGCCCCTATCTTTCCACAGACTTTAATTTTGACACCAAAACTTTGAATCTTGATTTATTAAGTCCTTTCAAATTGGTCCCTCAATTTTCTGATTTGAACATTTTAGACCACAAACTAAATGAACTATTTCTTATACAACCGCGGCCGTCGATCGTATAATTGAGATCATTTATTCGCCTATGTTCACATCAATTATTGATTCCAATTACGATAAACATTTTAAGTGATACACTTTGCTAATTAATTTCTCATTCACCCGAAATCGGATTTGAGTAACTAAATACTATAAATTTATCTACTCAAAACGTAGATTAATTTAAGCCAAAGACACTCCACTCTCAACATGTGGAATTCACTTAAATCTCCAATAAAATTGCGCTAAACACAATTTACTCAATCAAGATTTCCAACATACCCACCATGAATGAAATTAATGCAAATGCAGACTATGCAGACGCAATGCAGACAATGAGAGAGTTCGGGCGAAAAGCTATTGCATCAGGAGAGGTAGCTTGTGGCTTTGAACCTTCCTTAGTGAAATACCATCGGATTTACTTGGCTCCCCAATGAACGTGATGTCTTGAATTGGTCAGCCGTTTGTGTAAACCAAGACAATGATACTCACACACTAACTTCTCTAACTGATTTTGTTCTCAATTGGGTCCGTTTTGGCCATGGAACACCATCTTGGATTCATAAGTGTTTACTATATTGAAGCGGCCCTCACTTCTCACTTACATAGGTGATCTCCTATAAAGAGTACCCTGCCATACCCCACTTTGTTACGTCACACATTTAGACAGTATAGGAATCATTAAAAGCTACTAGCTTAACCTCAGCTACGCTCTGCAGGTTGCACTTGTTTATCCTAGGAATGGGTAGGAGTTTTAAAATCCTCAAGTGCATCACTGAATCTTCATAATTTCGTTCTCCCATTGAACCAAGATCTTGGGATCTCCAGTCAACAAGGTTGGGTTTCCACTATGTCGATTCTTAATTATGTAGGCTTTAGGCCCATTCCCATCGATATGCAGTTTATTTGATCTTTTAGGCATACATTTGGATCCATACATTCTCATTTGATTTTACTCAATCAATAGAGACAATGCCACTGAAGATCACTGCTAATGGTTTTATATCTTCGACGTTTGTGTCGAGACTACCACTTTACATGCTATTTTGTGCCCTTCCGACTGTCGACTATTTTGTACAATATATCGGAATAGGTGGCACAAAATCTAGCCAATAAAGAATATCCATTTTTCCTCAGTGTATTCTATTAGTACACTTGGATATATCATATAGAGTAGTCACAGTTCATAGCATATTTTATATATCTACGAACTCTAATCAATGCCTTCAAAAGGTCATTACGTCAATTACTCGTGATACTCAATACATCTGCCTTTCCAGCTCGGATGTATGTGTAGCACCGTTGTCGACCCACCATTCGCTTAGTTACCTCTCACTACAGTCGAGAGCTTAAGGTCCGACCACCCACCATTTGCCTAGCTTGGTTTTAGTGATTTAATCACCCACCATTTGTGTAGTTCGGATTGTCTTAATGAACATCCACCATTTATATGGTCCGATTTGTCCTCGATTAAAGACAATTTTCACATATCTTTATTTCGACTATTGTTAGTACACCAACTATAATTTGGTTTTACCAAATTGTCTAAGGCCTTAGGGTCATTTTCTCGGATTTAATTTCAGACATTTGACCAACTTTCTCGATCTTACTCCGACAATTAACATCCTTTATTCTTGACCAAGTTGTGTACTTTGTACAATATGTCGTCCACATTTCTCTCTTCGGAGAGCACGTTTCATAATATGAAACAATTGGAAAAATTCTCACTTAGAACCTTAGAGGCTCATAGTGACGACGTTCCACATTGTCTATTTTAATTTCTTAAAATTAGACTCGATTTTCTTTCGCTTAAACGAAACCACGACTAGTTTAGCCTCTACAACTATTTCACTTTTATGGTGAAAATTGTAGGCTACAACTCTAAATAATGCAATAATTATTCTTAACACAAAATTGACTTCTTTAAGTAAACGTCACTATCACATGAAAAGAACATGCAATCAATTTAAATCAACTATTTAAATAATGCATTTCTTCATTCATTGTGATCAGGCTTTATACTAAAGATTGTCAAACATAACGAATAATCACACTTATTGCATTTATTCACAAGTCGAAAGAAAACTAATAAACAATTACTTCATATATGCGTAGCAAAATAAAGTAATTTTATGCATGCACAATTAGTTATTCTTTATCAAGAATAAATCACAAAGATAAAATATAATTAAATATTTAATCACATAATACCGCATGCTCAAGTTTATCTAACATGATTAGATCATTGTTGCATAACTAAATATTAAATCACGTTTAATATTATTCAACACAATATGTAATCAAATGAAGCAATTATAAAATTGATAATTCATATAATGAACTTATCTCATTATTGGTTTCGTAACCAATATTTCGCCTTCAATTGCTTTCATGTATTTCCTTATTCATAGCATGTCGAAGTCGATCCCTTGAAATTGAGAAGTTACTTAACCTTTCAATTCTAATCCAGTAGACTAATCTCATCCTACAACAATAATTTCAGAAATATTAATTCTACGAATAACCATTCACTCTTCATAACATAGTTTGACCTATTGAATAATAATACACTTATCTGAAAGTGTCAACGAAATGCCATGCAACTTTTCGAAATGTTATGCAGGCAACTCATAATTCAACATTGAGAATTAAATATATAATATATAAGATGACATAATGCATTCTGCCTTCAATAGAATAATTAACGCTTTAATCTCAAATAAAGCAAATAAACTTATCTCATAAGTCGTATCCTTTAATTGCATCAGATAAATATGACGCCGACTCTGCAATTGATTAGCCAATTCACCAAATGGCATTGTGATCATCAATTTTTGCTTTGTTGGTCATGCACAATTGCAAATCATTATCAGTAAGACACAAAATTGAATAATATAATTATTGTATTCAAGTATACAATAAACTAAATAGAGCTTCCCTCTTTCTTTCCATCGAATAACGCTATCTTCAAGAAACACTCAAATATTGTCTTAAGTTGTTGGGAAAAATTTCTAGCGCGTAACGGGCGGTGTTTATGAAGATGCAAAATGATAATGATATGTCGAGGCAAGGGTTACCCTATTTCCTTAAGACAATATTGCCCCGCACTTGGTGGTCACGAAATACGGCAATTGTCTCCCAAGATACAACGACAAACGTCTCGAAAATAGTACCACTACAAATTTTCGAGCCTAGCGAACAAAATACTTGTTCCAAACTCTCTCGATGGACATAGATGAATTAAATGCACGTCTAAACATTTAATATGCAAACTTATTCTAACAATATTAAAATAATATTTAAGAATATTTAAAGTACTCAAATTAGTACTAAATCATTCTTACAATATTATAAATAATATTAAAGAATCAAAAGAATATTCAAAGTACTCAAATTAGTACTAAGAATAAAAGAGAGAAGAGAATATGATATTGGTGTAAATAAATCCAAACTATGGGGGGCTATTTATAGAGAATGAAAGGTTTTAGGTCAAAAAGTGTGACTTTTCGAATTTCTGCAGAAAGGCCAAAAGTTGTGTCTTTTGGACAAAATGCCCCCTGATTACACCTTTTCGGACTTTTCAGATTTGCCCCAAGAGTTGCAATTGTTCAAAACAACCCCTGAGCTAAAAGACAAAATCCGCCTGACATGGTTATGATCCGGTGTGGCGGGTGCACCGTACACCTGCCTCTCAACCAATAACAAGCCACCATTTCCGGGAAATGATTCGGTGTGGGCGGTTGCACCATCCGGCTTGCAATTCAGCCCCTATCTTTCCACAGACTTTAATTTTGACACCAAAACTTTGAATCTTGATTTATTAAGTCCTTTCAAATTGGTCCCTCAATTTTCTGATTTGAACATTTTAGACCACAAACTAAATGAACTATTTCTTATACAACCGCGGCCGTCGATCGTATAATTGAGATCATTTATTCGCCTATGTTCACATCAATTATTGATTCCAATTACGATAAACATTTTAAGTGATACACTTTGCTAATTAATTTCTCATTCACCCGAAATCGGATTTGAGTAACTAAATACTATAAATTTATCTACTCAAAACGTAGATTAATTTAAGCCAAAGACACTCCACTCTCAACATGTGGAATTCACTTAAATCTCCAATAAAATTGCGCTAAACACAATTTACTCAATCAAGATTTCCAACAGGATAACCCACAATTCTGGAACACTTGTTTTAATTAGTGGTCGCGATCACCCTAAATTCACAGAGTTTATCAAAAGATAGGGCAATTTATGTTGGGTAAGATAAGAGCGTCAAAAAGTAAAAAAGTAAATTAAGTGATACTGACCCCAACATAAACAATAAATTTATTTTATTAGGACCAATTCAAAAAAATTTAGATAGAGTGAAAATATGGCGTACAATTTTCTACGTGAAAAATAAAATCGAGAAAAACCCAGGCGGACCGTTATTTGGTGGAATATTTCCAATATATCAATAACGAAATTACATAATTTAATCCAATGAGTATTGACTTCATAATTGGATCTTAAATTTTACGGAGAAAAATGCTAGCTAAGAAGCATTCTTTTGTCACTCCAAGCAATGCATAATTTTGTCTTTTATATTTTTGTTAGTTTTCCCCTTATTTTTATTTGACCTGACCAAATTCCAAGGTCTAACATAATTTAAGGATTTTAAGTCCATAACATTCAAAAAGCTATTTTTTTTTCTTTGGTAGACTAAAGGCTATAATGAATACTAGAGAATATGATTCTCCACCTTCGCTTGTTATGAAGAAATTAGTCTACCAAGTCTTTGTATCTTTGGATCCTAGTATTATTAAGTCTTTCACTTTATAGTTAGGCAGAATATTTAAGAATAATTGGGAGAACCGAATTATACTTTGGAAGCTCTAGGGTTAAGGCAAAGCTCCACTCTGATTGGTGAAGGAGTTGACAAATTAAAAATGCCCTTATAAATTATATATAATCAATAAAAAAACTATTCCAAGATGCTTATTGAGTATTATAGAGGAATGAAAAGTGTGACAAAAAGAGTAGTATAGTAATTGTCATTGATAATCTCGAATTCAGTTCAGCTTAAATTCATCGAAGAACTTGTTTTTCTTTGAATACTTAAAATTAAAAATGGTGAGAAGACGTTGGACCTGATAAATTTCTCAAATTAGACTTAATTAACTATGAAAACTAAACTACTACTAATTGAAAGAGAATGGGACGATCGATGTGCCTGTATCTCGAATCTTCCTTCCTTTTATAGATTTAGGACGCTGCCAAAATATGGGGTAGAGGCCATCATATGGCTTATTATGTGACGAAAAATTTATTTAAGGTTTGCTTGTTAATTTGAACAGTTCAATCTCTGTGATGCTTTGACGTTATATTACTTTATTTAAAGTCTAATTTGATAATCCAACCTCTATAATACATTGTGTATAGACGTATTATTATTCCATTTGTTGTACCTTGCATGCGAGCCTTTTGAGGGCAAGCAAATTAATTTGATTTTACCATATTCCATGGAGGAGCTTGAGACCTTTCTTCATATAGCCTGCTTACATTGAGCATACTACGTCAATATTTATTCAACTTCAATTGTCTTTTTTACTTTTAATTTATCTAGCTCATCTCAAGAACTCAAAGTTATTTTTTTACGGTGTTTTTGTTCTCATACTATCAATTATGCAGTATGACTTCTAATTCGGTGAACATCGATCTCTTTTATATTTTATTTTAAAATAGATTAAGACTAAAACATTTTGTTTAATAATTATTTTTCATGAAAAATCCACTTGAACTAAAAACATAAGGTAAGTGGACAAGAATTTCTGAATTGGATTGTGAATTTTCAACATACCCTCAAACATTGAAAGGTCACGTGACTCACGTCCTTGCAAACAATTGAAGAAATTGACCTTTCTTTTTCTTGTTACAAACTTACTGCATTGAAAACTGCTCGATTTTTTCCATTCCCAGTAAAATACAGTTTCCATTTAACATGGAGTCTTTCTCTGGAAAATACTATGATGTTACTTCCGGTGCACCATAGCCATATATTCGAGTATTGAGGTTGGTTTCTTTATGAGTGGTGGGTGATGAAAACCACTCTCCACCCAATGAATATATAGGGATGGATGCACCAGTAGCAATACTCTTGGTATGTCTCTCTTTTCAAAAATTACAACTTCAAACTATCAATTTTATGCTTTCAAATTTTTTTTTAGCCTAGTGATATCAACTTCCACTTTTATGTGGGAGGTCTTGAGTTTAATTCCAGGTTATTGCAAGTTGTGATTTTTCTCTCCTTATTTGGAGTCGTATAGGGTCTGTGGCCTATGATTAAAAATTATCGGCCCGACTTTATCGAATCAGAATATCTGACTTCGTTTAGATATTAAAATACATTTTTTTCGCACGTAATAGTAATTCATGCTAATAATATCAAGCGAAATTAGATGTATTACAAGATAATTTCGTGATCAGGGTAATTTGCCCAATGAAACTCGTTAACATCAACCCAATGAACAATGGATCATATGTCCTAGCTAATCAAAATATCTATCTAGGATTCGACTGCATCCAATTAATGGGTAAATTACACCCAATCCCCCTTGTGATAAACGTTATTATCACTCCACCTCTTTGTGATAAAAAAAACATCAACTTACCCCCTTGTAATTTTTAAAATATATTTTACTGCCTCCCTATGGTGTTTTTGCTTACAAAATTTTATTGAAAGACTCTTATACCCTTGTCTTTTTTAAATATTTACACAATATAATTTCTCTTTTATTTTTTTTATTAATTATTAATTTATTTCTTTAACTATTTCTATTTTATTTATTATTTTTTCTTTCTTCATCTTCTTCCCCAACACTAAAATCTAACCCTAATACAATTCCACCATCTCCAACACCAACTAGCACCACCAGCAGCAGCCACCGCCACTGCCACCGCTAGCACCACCACCAGTCACCGCCGCCGCCGCCGCCGCCACCACCACTACTCCTGTTTCACCTTCAACCCATTGCCCGCCGCCGCCACCACCACCACTGCTTGCTACCATCGCCGCCCCATCTCTACAAATCAACCACCACCGTCTAAATCGGAGCGATCGAGGAGTTCAGGCCAAGGACAGCGGTTGGCGAGGTCGGAACGGACGGTCTCAGAGATGTCAGAGGCGAATACGCGGACGACGGAGGTGGAGGAGGACAATTGCTGGTTATCAGTTGCAGTGGCGGCAGAATTGGGGCGGATTGGGGGTTGGAGATTGGGAGAATTGTGGTGGTGGCAGCGGCGGCGGCGGCGGCGACCGTTCGTCGGCAACGGCGGTGACGGGATACATGTATCTATATACATACTTATATATATATATATATATTATTAATATATATTTTTTAAATATCTTTTATAATTTTAAAATTTTAAAAATATATATTTATTATAAAAATAAGAAATTTAATATCAACCGTTGATATCTATAGATCTACAGTTGTAATAAATTGAATTTAGTAAAATATAAGAAATTAATCTGACCATTGATATTTAGGAGATCAGATCCAATGGTCAGCAATTCAGGGGTAAAATAGTATTTAACTGATGAAAATTCGATCACCAGTCTCATGACACGCGAGTGAAGCGTGTAGGGAGTTAAATTGATTCTTTAATTTATTCACAGGGGGGTAAGTTGATATTTTTTTTATCACAGGGGGGTGAAGTGATAATAACGTATATCACGTGGGGTTGGGTGTAATTTACCCTCCAATTAATTACACAAGTTTATTGATGTTTGTTATATGATAAATTACTTTCTTAAAATGTCAAGTAATTACAAGATAAATATAATCTACTTTTTATATGATTGGCGTGGCAAGGTTGACCAAAGTAAGAGGGTGTTTGGCTAAGCTTATCCATAACATCTTATAAACTCCTACATCTTATAAAATATTTTAGGATCTTATAAGATGTTTAAAAAAAGTTGGGGTTGAATTACTTTTTTAAAATCAGTTTATAAGACCCAAACAGCTTATACAAACATCTTATTTTTTAATCTTATAAGCTGTTTTTTAAAAAAAATTACCAAACAAAGTTATAATGCTTATAAGTTCTAAAACATCTTATAAAATATTTAGAAAATTTTATAAGTTTAGTCAAACATTCTCTAATACTAATTACTAGAATACACGTGCAATATGCACCAAAAAGAAAAAAGAAAAAAAAAAGAATACACGCGCAATTATTGCAGCAATGGAACAACGACTGGTGTTTAAGGCTTTAAGCCGGGTAAGGGTTCATAGGGAGGGGGCTATTTAATTATTCCATTTTCTGGTACCTTAATTGTAGAACTGATAAACTTGTTCCGTAACTTTAATTGGATGGTAAAATTAGTCTTTAATTTGTGATACTAGCAATTTAACAACAATAACTATTAATTTTTTTTGGAAATTAAAGACGTAAGTCATGATAAGTCGCATTTTTGATCCTGATCACATGATTTTTCTCCAAAACTAAAGGCTGTGTTTGTTTTTATTTTGGGGTTTGTTTTGGTGAAATTTTTTGTGAAAAAGTTTGTTGAGAGTTGTGTATTTTGATGAAAATATGTTTGGTTTTGTATTTGATTTTATTTTCAAAAGAGACAAACGTTATTGTAGCTGTCAAATCATATAAGTTTTTGTCTGAAAAATTGTGTTTATAATTAATTAATGATCGAAAAATATAATATAATATAAGTTTTAAATGATTGTAATATTATGGTTATATATATATATATATATATATATATTGTAGTTGATGTAATTAGTAGGCACCTTAAAGTTGAGACAAATAGAAAGACAATAGTTGACAAATTTTTTGACAAAAAAAGTTGTTTTTGGTAAAAAAAAACATAAAACAAACAAGTTTTGGCCAAAATTTGTTTGAAAACATAAACAAACACAATCGAAAATTCCAAACTAAGAAGGCATGTGCTGGAAATTTCAGATCAAATTTTCAATTTTGGAACAAATTTACCCTCAATCCGAGAAAACTAAGGCTGTGTTTGGTTTTGTTTTCAAACCAATTTTGGCCAAAACTTGTTTGTTTTGTGTTTTTTTGACCAAAAAGGATTTTTTTGGTCAAAAAAATTGTCAGCTATTGTCTCTCTATTTGTCTCTACTTTAGGGTGCCTAATAATTACATCAACTACAATATAATCATTTAAAACTTATATTATATTATATTTTTCAATCATTAGCTAATTATAAACACAACTTTTCAGATAAAAATTTGATTGCTACATTAACTTTTGTCTTTTCTGAAAATAAAATCAAACACAAAACCAAACACATTTTCATCAAAATACACAACTTCCAATAAATCTTTTCACACAAAAAAAAACCCAAAACAAAACCAAACACAACCTAAATATTATGCTAAAATTATCAGTATTATAATTTACACGACTAAATTTACGGGCTTTTTATTAAAATAATATAAAAATATAAAAAATTTCTTAAACTAATATTATTTGAAAACCTTTATGAAAATAATACAAGACGACATTTAGCATGACATCTTCACTATTCCAAATTTTGCGTTATTAGTCCTTGGCTTTGCAATATAATACAATTTGACCCCAGTTTAAAGAAAATGATAAATTTTAGAGCTAAAAGGTTGGGAAAAATTTAGTTTTAAAGAACAATTCATGATAGCCAGATCCTTTTGACAAAATGGTATCAGAGCCAGTTTTATTGATGAAATTTTTTAATTAAGTACGGAAATATTATTCTATCCCTAAGTGAGGAGAATCAAAACAAGAATGGAACCGAACAATAGTTCGATCTATGAAGAAAATCGAGAGTATTTCCAGATTCTGGAAAGACAAGAATCCAAACGGATAGATAGGTTTATCCGTCATGTGTCCCGAATTACAAAAGGAATTCGGAAGGAGTTAGCCGAGGAAGTTCCTTCTCCAGCTAACCTACAAGATAAGATCAGATATTATCAAAGACGATTTGATATGGAAGGTCATTTTCAAGGAAACATAGCAGGAGATTTTCAACTCTCGCAAATCAACGGCAAATGGCCCAAGGAGCTTGACTGCTTGACAAGGCAGGCAAGAGACATGAAACATACAGGTAAAATTTCCAAATATTTATGAGTTGGAAAGAAATTGAACCGGATAATTCTAAGCTCTCTCGGGATCTTAGAGAAATCCAAAAGACTGTTCAAGAGTTTGGACATAGGTTAGAACATCTTCCTATGAAAATTGAAACCATGAACAGTAGACTTGAGGAAATCCTCAAGCTTCTTCCAGATCTGGCTAGATCTATAACAGATCTAAATAAAGAAGTCTAAGATCTGAAAGATAGACTAGGAATTGCAGGTTCGTCCAAACAAAAACAGGACAGAATCCGTGATTCTCTTGGTCGAGTTCCTCTTCTACATCAGAAGGGAAAGGCTAAGGAAGTTCCTAAGCCTAAAACTCAGGATGAACTACTCCTAGATATCCTTAGAAGTATTAACTAATATGGATATATCAAGAGTGGATCCATCCGATCTACAGGATCTAGCTGAGTCTTTTTCTCAACTAAATTTTGTTGATTTCGTTGAATGGGTAGATGTAAAAACTCACGAAACGAACCCCCTAGCATTAACAATGCCAGGAGAAAGTTCAGCATCCAATAATCCTCCTCCCGAGGTAATGATGCAAGAACGTGAGGATTTGAACACTCGAGCTGGACCCTCTTTGGTGGGTACTACGTATAGGTCAAATCCAAGAAATCCAAAACTAGCACCGGAGAATACTCCCTGGGCAAGGACAATGTTACAACCCTTGCATCCGTATGGTACTATTTTAAATTTGGATGTCATCGATTTTAGAAATCTCGAAACTATAATTGATGAATGGGTAGCAGCCATGAAAATAGCAGCAACTGCCCTTGATCTTGATAAAGAAAACTTTATCAAGCTGATCGAGTTAAGTCTCGAAGGATCGGTTAAAACCGGGTGGACTAACACATCGGCAGAAACCAAAGAAGGAGTCTTAGAAGGCGAATCTAAAAATGCTATTGCAGAAAGATTCGGAAGACTCATCAAGCTACATTTTATCGGAGATGGATACTTCGATCAAAATAATGCAGAAAAATCCAGAGAGTATACCCAAGCTCTCTATGGGATTGAGTTGCGAAATATTTGTGCAGTAGATGAATATATTTATTGGTTTCGCAAATATTTTTATCAGAGTACGGTAAAGGCAGACGTTGCTGCAACTCTGTTCTTTGCAAAAATCTGTAGTCCATGGAGGGAAATGTTGATTCAATCATACAAAGTACCGGAAGGACAGTTTGACTCAGTTTCCAGAAGAATGTCTTTTTTGAAAGACAAACTAAAGGACTGGTGTCTGCAAGCCTCTCTTCAAAAAAAAATGAAGAGGCTTAAGGGGACAATGAAGAAAACCCCTCTTTGTTGTGTTAATAATGATTTTCCAACAATAATTGGAGAATCAAGTGAGCCGAGAAGGAAGAAAAAGCATTTTAGAAGTTCTGAGAATAATCAGAATTATAAAAGGCGATCTCCTTTCAGGCGAAAGTCTTGGTGGTCAAAGTCTAAAGCCCGATCTTACAAATCTGGCCAAAGATCTGGACCAACAAGGTTGTCTTCCCAGGGATCTAGGAAATCCACTGGAAAAACCCCTACGAGACGAACTTTCAAGCGAGCTCATACTCGTACTAATGAAAGTTTCAAGGATTGTAACTGCAGGACGTGTGGTGCTCGTGGCCACATTTCACCAGATTGTCCGCAAAAGAGCAACGAATTGAAACAACTTGAAGCTATTGCAGACATCCTGGACGCAGTTTTCTTTGGCGATTTGGTACCAGTTTACCAATTCGACAATCTTCCTTCAGACGAAAGCGTCTATGAGGAAGAAATTGGGAGCGATTCTGATAACACTTCAAGTGAGTGTGAATAAATTCCAAAAATATGCCTGGAATTCCCTTGTCTACAGTTCAACAATATCGAACTGTTATCTCTGATCTTCAGAGAAAAATGGAAAGAAGTAGAACCATGATCCAGCATTATGAGGCTACTATCCAGTTGTTAGGCGCAACACCTATTCGCCTAAGAAAGATAATTGAACATGAAACCAAGATAGTAGTTTGGTCCGAAAATGTTCAATATCTGGAAAATGTCATTAACCAAATGACAGAGTTTAATCGTTCTCTTCTAGATGAACGAAATCCTTATAATGGATAATTCCAACGAAGAAGATAGGCTGATAACATCAGACAGTCTAGCTGGTTTCTTTTCCAAAGCATCCATATCGGATAAAACCATGGAAAAGATAATGAGGCAAAATTCTGACATTGGAAAATATGATGGTTTCCGAGTCAGTGGGCTTAGCCGAATCCTAAATCAAATAGGATTAAATCAAAGGCGGCATAACATCATGTACAAAGTAAGTTCAGGGGAATTCTCAATTCCCATGGAATTAACTGGTAATGTGATGGAAATGCAACTTATTCCAAAAGAAGAAATTCTAGAGGAATTAAGTAGGCTCTCGGAAGAAGTTGCGATGACTATGAAATGGATCCATATAGGAACCATTGAAGTAGTAATCAAAGCTACTTTCAAAGAAGGTGTTAATTCACCTTTGCATTTATCCATAATGGATAAAAGGATTAACAACCTAAGGGATGGTTGTCTTGGTACAATGGTAGGAAATCTATATGCTGGCAAACTAATGTTTGATATTCATCCAAGAATAGCATATAATCTTGCCGACCAAGATTTCAGTCGAGTCTTAACCCTTCATCAAGATTTCAAGAGAACGGATCTCATGAAAGAAGGGAATCGTCCATATTCTATTACGTATAGAATAGCTTATGCCCTTTCCAATACACATCATTCTGATTTGTTCATAAGGAAAGAGTATATTGAAATTCCTAGAATATTCAAGGAATTTGCTAAGGTTATGGCACCTGATCCTATTAAAATACCAAGGATTGGTGGTGTTGATATCTTAATCCGAGATCACCCAGTTCTAGACAGATCGGTAAGTTCTAGAACAGATTTCAGTAGCCGAATGTCCTTTTCTGAGGAAAGGATAAAAGGTTTAAAAGGCAAAGAGTTAATGGAAGATTTAACTCTTCCAGCCATTCGGGTAGATAATGTAAAACTTAAATGCCCAGAAGGATGGAAAGATGTGCATGTTTTATTTGACATTACGGAGAAAGAAAATTACTTTCCTTGTGATGATCTCTATCACTTGCAGCAGTTCACCGTTAACAAATACGAATGTATGCTAGAAATAGCAGGCTATGAAGTATTTGTTACAGGTAGTGCCGGACGAGATCCAAGAATAGTTATTCTTGGATTAAGCTTCCTTGAGGAACATAAACCTTGGGGAAGAAAAGGAAAAGGTATGGAGTTTAGCTTGGATGGACATTTAATTCAAGTTGAATAAATGACTAGCCCTTTTTCTATATACATATCTGTTGGTATGTTATATGAACAATATAAGTCAGAATATTTTGCAGCTTATATTGATTCTGGATCTGGGATTTGCACAGCAAAACCTGGAGTTTTTCCTAGCAATGCTATGGAATCTTTACCTACTATTGCAGGAAGAGATTTTTCTCAAAAAATTCTTATCCTCAATAAAGGTATTCGTGAAGCCCATATCATGATCGGTGGTGCATTTGGAACACCTTGGTACAAGGTAAAAATGCCTCCTATTTACTTTCATGATACTGGCGCTGATATTTTGCTGGGTAATAATTTTATTCAAACCTTTGCAAAATATGTGCAAGATAATCACAAACACTTGCTCACCTTTACCACTACTTGTGGCAGTGAGATACAAGTTTTGCGACGCGAAAAGGCTTTTAATCGCCTCATGCCCATAAATTTTCGCAGCAAACGTGGTGAGTTACACAATGATTCCAAATTAACCCATCCTAAAATGCAGGATAAAAGGAAATTTGGAAAAGCCTTACTGTCTTTTAGACAAAAAGGTTATGATAGTTTCTGTGAAGGATATAATCGAAAGGTTAGCCTTCTAAAAAACAGGTCTAAGGAAATAGGTGAAGAAGGTATTCTCTTTCTTAAGAATACTTTACAATCCAAACCCATAGATGCTGTGGATGGGGAAAGTTTACTTTCTCTTGAAAATGTTAAAAGACTAATTCAAAGGAACTTTAATGAGAATCCTTTGGCTTGGTGGAATAAAAACAAGATCGAAGCTACTCTGAAAGTTAAGGAACAATGCAAGTACGAGTATGTTCGATACAAGCCTATCCAGATGAATATGGAGGACAAGAAAGATATGCAAGCAATCATAAAAGAGCATATCGATCTGAAACTCATAGAACTTGGTGTCTCTTCTTACAGTAGCCCTGGATTCCTGGTAAGGAACCATAGCGAGGTAAAAAGAGGAAAGGCGAGATTAGTAATCAACTATCAAGGAATAAATAAGATCCTTGAGTTTGATGGTTACTATATTCCCAGTCGAGAACACTTGATTGATTGTATCAAAGGTGCTAAAGTGTTCTCAAAGTTTGATTGCAAATCTGGTTTCTATCAGATTAGGATGGAAAAGGAGTCTAGAAAATATACTGCCTTCTCTACTCCTCAGGGTCAATATATCTGGAATGTGCTTCCAATGGGTTTAGCAAATGCACCCCAGATATACCAAAGGAAGATGGATAATCTTTTCAAAGATTATTTCGAGTTTATGTTTGTCTATATAGATGACATTTTGATTGCGTCTAAAAATATGAAAGAGCATGTTAAACATCTTGAAATATTTTCTGATGCATGTTATAAGGAAGGTTTAGTGCTTTCTGAAAAGAAGGCAATAATAGGTGTTAATAAGATTGAATTTCTTGGTATTCTTATTGACGAAGCAGGCATTGAGCTCCAAGAACATATTGTGGAAAAGATACAAAATTTTCCTGATGTTCTAAGGGACAAAAAACAACTTCAAAGTTTTCTGGGAGTTGTTAATTTTGCAGGGATCTTTATTAAAGATCTAGCCAAACACCGAAAGGATTTCCGACCACTTTTAAGAGAAACGGAAAGCCAGAAATGGAAGTGGGAAGAAATTCACACTCAAAGGGTTCGTGAGTTGAAACAAGTGTGCAAAACCTTGCCTAAACTCGCAATACCACAGGATAACGATGATCTGGTAGTCTATACAGATGCCAATGATTATCGATGGGCAACAGTGCTCATGAAGCGGTCAACTACAGGGGAAGAACCTTGTAGATACACTGGAGGGTTGTTCAATGAACAACAAGCCAGAGTATGGCATATTAACGAGAAAGAATTCTTTGCGGTTTGGAAGGCATTCAAGAAATGGCCTTTATTTTTATTAGCCAAAGAATTTATTTTGAAAGTCGATAATACGAATGTTAAAGCTTTTTTGAAAAATAAACTTGAATCAAAAATTGAAAAAGCTCGTATTCTCAGGTGGCAAGCTGAATGTCAATATTATTGTTTTGACATTGTTATTGTGAAATCTCATGAAAATGTTCTTGCAGATTTCTTGACAAGAGATGGAAGTATCTGAAGCAAATTCCATCATCACAAGGTATAGGCATCTCAGGGAAAACCTTGAGGAGCTTAATCGGAAATTTGGACAGTTATCAGTTAACGCTGAAGTAGCTGGCCGAATTCAACGAGCTGATTTGGACATTGTCCAGAATTCGATTAACGAGACAACGTATGCCATGACTTCATTATGGAATACTCTTACAGGACCAGTTCGAAAAGCATCACATTCTGTAGTTGCTCGAGAATTGAGAGAGCAGGACTCCAAACCTGCGTTTCGAGAACGGGGCTCTATACCCGGAGTAGTGGATTCAAATACCACTTGCACAAGTCCTTTCTCAGACTCTGAGAAAAAGGAAAATGTTGAACAAGAAGAAGCGCAAGCTCTTACTAGTTCAAGTCAACCCACCACCTCTGGGGTTAAAGAGGGAGAGATTAATCTTAGGCCACAGACAGACACGTCTAAGATTAATCTTAGGCCACAGACAGACACGTCTAAGATTAATACTAACTCGATTAATGTACATTGGCAGGGTTACCAGCATTCTTGGGAAAAATTAATCTCAAGAAAAGGAATAAATCCTTGATAGAAATATCGGGGAAATATCCTAGGATTTGGATGAAGGAAGGATCTAAGCCAGAAGAGGTCCGAGAATGGTATGATTTTGGGGCTTTAGCTTCAATACATACTATGTCACCAGGTTTTCCGGAAATATCTAAGCTTCCGGATTGGATTACAAATGCCGTGTATGATTCATGGCAAAACAATCAGCACCTCAAACGAGGCGATATTCTGGAGCTAAAATTTATATCGGCAGCACCAGAAATAGCAGGAAAAGGGTCTTATCCAGTGTTTCATTTTATTAAGTTACAGAGACCAGACATGGCGGCCTATACCAGAATTAAGGTTGCAACAGAGGAATCTCCATTGGTTAGCACTATCAATGAAGATGACATTTCCACCAGGAGAGCATGGGGAATGTGGGTCTGTCTTACAGAGATGGACAAAGTCAAGTATCCATTCAAGATATTCTCTAATACAGCGAATGGATCGTTCCTGTTAAATTCCATGACAGGGAAAAGTACTGATTTCGCAGAAAAGCTTTTTGAACAAAAGAGGACGCTTATCTGGGAAAACAAGTTGCCAGCAACAGACGCGACCAGGAAGAAAGCCTGCAACATGATGCATGTTGATTTATGGCATAACAGAGAGTGTTCAAGTTGCCAGTTTCAAGAGAAACCCTTATTCGGCACCAGAATACGGGTCACCAAGGTAAAACCCGAATCTGACAAAGATAAGGGTAAAAGGAAAGTTTACCCCAAGGGTTTTCCCAAACCCAAGTAAAAGGATGTAAACGACAAAGGCGGCCAAACAATTAGGCGCACCAACCGGGAATCACTCATGTGATTGATTAAAGGTTACAGCTGTACCAAAAGACAGCTGTTAAAGTCAAGGCGTGGCAGACAAAGTGGCAAACACTAGGGTCCACACGCATGTGAAAGAATCTTGACAGCAAAGCAATGATGTCAAGAAAATTGTACAACTTTGGAATCCGCATTTGGAATCCGAGGTCTGAGGCTATAAAAGGAGAGCTCAGAAGCAGATGAAGATCATCAGAATTTTTCTTCAACTCTTCAAAATTTACAAATCTAGCAAAACCAGCAAATTTGTAATCTTTCTTTTATAGTTTTAATAAACGAGTGTATGGGGGTTTCCCCAATTATAAGTCCTCTCATGAAAGGTTAAAAGGTTTTCTCCTCCAATAGCGGAGTAGAATAATATCATGTACTTTAATTTTCTGTTTTCATCAATAAATAAAGGCTTTTGCTCAACCTCTGTTTTCAAAATTTATTAAATTTTATTCTGAAAACCTTTCTACGCCCAAAGGTAGGAAATGATTTGGGCTGTGCTAAGTATCATTGAAGGAGCTGAGTACTACGAACCACCTGCTGCGGTTGTGTGGTTGGTCTGGAGTAGCTTGTACCTGCTCGCCGTAAAACCGAGGACTTAGAATACCCGGTGATATTTTGGTCAAACAAAAGGTATAGATTTATGAGATTTTAATATTTTTCGGAAGCATGTTGGGCCTGATTTTATCGTATATCATGAATTTAAATTTTCTGGCTAAAAACAAAACCTAAGGTAATAAAATTTATCATAAAGGGTATGATTTAGGGGCTTTTTTATAATATGAAGAAGTAGAGGACTAAAGTCCAAATAGTGGAATTAGACAAAGACGACATATTAAATGATGTTTTGTACTAGTTTAATAATTGATTTCAAAATGTATTATTTTGAAAAAAATTTATAGTATTTGTATTATTTTATTAAAAAACCCCTAAATTTACCATGCCCTTATCGTTACTAGACGAACTTCTGTAGCTTTGCCTACTTATGTGCTTACAAGTAGAAATTCAATGCATTATTATCTATAGTATTTCGTCTTATAGTGCCATATAGCTGGCATATACTCATAGACCTTATAGAACTATAATGTCAACAATTATTAAGCATGATATCATAAATGATGCATGAATATACATGATGCGATGGATGAAGGACATGGCACACAAAAAATTTTGAAAATTTTATGACACCATATCATGATACAATTTCAACAAGACTGTCTTTAATGATAATATAAATTTTAGAAAGAGTAAGCATAAATACACGCATATTGATAATATAGTAATGTAATTACCAATGATGAACGTACAAAAATATCGTCATGATTCTAAGATAAAAAGACGTATTCACTGATGATAATGTCTAATTTCTGTAATTAGGGATTGTGATTGATGTTTTAAAAAGATCAAAGTAACAAAATAACATTTTTTTTAAATTCAAGACGAAGGGAGTATACTCTAAATATCTAATCTGACAAATTCGGATTGATAGTCATAATATTAAGCTATAATGACTCTATTTAGCTCCATAAAAGAGGGGGAGCCACAATTTGTAGCAACCTGATAACATTGAAAAAAAAATGTTATAAAGATAGAGAAGTCAGATAAAGTAATTAACACTATTTATTTTATTATTAATTTTAAGATTTTATACATTAATAAGTTGATTGAAAAAGTTCTAGAATTAGTTAAGGGTATTACTAATGATAATGGATGAAAATTCTATACAAGAAATCAGAAGCCCACACGGCTAGTCCATATCACAAAGTAGGGTATGCATGCAAAACACACACTTTTTCTTGTTCAATTACCCTAATCATAAAATATTGTCCAATAAAAGAGATCTTTTCTTGCACATTTTCATCGATTATATTCTTTAGCTTTTTGACCTTCTTACCATTTAGAATATTATTGCTTTACATTATAAATCCAAGTGCAATGTCTATAAATAAAGAATCCCATAGTACTAGAAATAATCCCACAACAACAACAAAAATTTCAAAAAAACAAAACCCTCAAAAAATTTCATGGCTTTTTGTTCATTCCCTGATGTGTTTTCTTGGTTAGAAAACCTTCCACCAATCCATCAATGGAAAACAAAATCCATTAATTCCATGAATTTATGCCCTTCATGTTCATCTCAACCTTCTCTCAAATTATCAATCAATGTTCTAAAAAATTCCTCTTTTTCCCTCTCAATTTTTGCGGATTATAATCTCCCTATCATTCTTTGGTCTTCCAAGAAAATAGTACAAAATCCCATGTCAAAAAAATTGCTAGATGATGATAATATCCCAAGCCTCATGACAAATTTCATCGAAGATGTCTTAAAGTATTCGGCAAACAAATGCCCTTATTCCTTTAAACCCCTACAAACGTTTCCCGAAAACAATCTCAAAAACATCTTCAATTTCTCGTTTCTAAGTCTCACTTTCATCATTTGCATCTACGAAGCGCCCAAAGATTTACGCTCTTCGTGTCTTAAAACCCTTAAAGATCAATTTGCATGCCCAAAGTCTAGAGAAGATTCAAAGCTTGTAATGAGGCTCTTGGGGTCTAACGTCGAACAGCAATGGATGCGTTCGATGAATCTTGCGATTACTAATTGGATTTCTGAACTTCAAGCAGCAAATGATGTAGTAAAAGCACCATCTCCATTGTTTGCTTACTCATTTTCAACAGTTGGGCTGTGGAAAGTTCAGTTGTATTGTCCAGTTATAGCCATGGATGTTGACAAGTCTAGTAATCCTTCCCCACATGATGATCGTTTGATGTTTTCTCTTAATTATCACCAACTTGAGGGCGTGATCCAGCTGAATTATAGGGTGGCTGTTCAAGAAAAGTGGATTGAAGTCACAGTCAACACCGATAACATAAGGTAATATATAGACAGACCTTTGATACAAAGTAATAATAAATAATTACTTATTAGTAGCAACACACACTTTGCATATATAAAGCTATACAATTTTGTTTGAGATTTTTTAATCAGCTTCATAAGCTTTTAGATGACAAGGTAATTGAGTATGGTGTTAGCTACAGTCGGAAAGTTCTGGTCCGAACTTGATTTGACTAAACTCAAGTATAATTATTATAAGACAAATGAATTACATTTAATTTTCACATAATTGGTGATTCACCTTGTGAATTACAGCCAAATCAGGTTCGACTAGTATTTCCCCTCAGAGTCATGTGTGGTTTCACGTGTTAGTATATAGAAATAATATAATGTCGATCGCTTGCACGTTAGGGATTCACATGTTAAGACTTTAGATATTACATACTTCTTATATATCTCTTACAACTTAAATCATTAAAACTCACTTTAGATTTTCTATTCCAATTTTGATCTTATTTTGTATTTTGCAGTAAAAATACATATCACATGTATATTTTATCCATATATCCATTAGGTCATTTCCTTACAATTTTCCTTTGACTAAATATATAGCATGAAAAATAAGATAAAGCATCAAATTATAGTACAAATTTAAATTCTATTCAATAGACTCGTGCAGTATCTCTCTCACACAGTGCAAAATGTATTACTACATAAAAAGTCCCGTCCCCAACATAACTTAGACAAGAAAAAATAAATACAACCACCAATACTTATCCTTTACAATAGACTTCGACATCGGAGGCCTAACCCTTAAACTCTTGACTAGGTGTGATGTTATCAAGCTTTTAACGGACACTCTCATGAAAGAGCGCGGAGAAGGAACTTGCGAAAAGCACTTCCCGTCACGAATAGCTCTGCAAATTACTCCGACCATGCAAACCAACATAATAAGCATCTCAGTAAGCAAATCCTCCGAGAATCCCCAAAGAGAAATTGGTCATGAAAAAGGCATGGAAGTTTCAATTGAACCTCCAAGCACCATAGGCCTCCATTTTTCAACCGGTGAGACCATCACAACTAGCTTGAAACCATGGAAATTCGAGCAATCCGTCTATGGAAACAGCGCGAATCTAAATTGGTTTCTACATGATAGTGAGGATGGGAGAGAGGTTTTCTCATCAAAGCCTTCGAAATATGCATTGCTTCATCCAAAGGCGTGGTTCAAGAATCGATACTCTAATGCTAATAGACCTTTTACAAGGCAAGGAGGGGTGATATTCGCTGGTGATGAGTATGGGGAGAGAGTGAGATGGAAGATGGATAAAGGTTGCATGGGTAGGGTTATGGAGTGGGAGATTAAGGGTTGGATTTGGTTAACATATTGGCCTAATAAACATAGGACTTTGTATACTGAGACTAGGAGGTTGGAGTTCAAAGAAGTTGTTCATCTTACTCTGGTTTAGATGATTTGATTAATGGTGTAAATTGTTTGGAATTTGTAGTTACAAGATTTGTGATGAAACAAACTTTTACTTTACTAAGGAAAACTCTTGTACTAACCATTTTGAGTGGAAGCCATTAATCACACGATGGATGTATTATTAAATGGGCCTGTCAATTGAGATTAAACTTATACTAGACTACTAGTTACTTAAAATACTTTGTGAATTTGGTGACCATAAGCTCAAACTACTAATTAGCTGGTATAACATCCTTGGTCTGTTAAATTTCGGTGAGATCATTTCCACTCTAAAATTTGACAACCGTCCAATTAGTTAATAATTTTATATTTTATCTCCAATATTCATTTTCTCCTATTATTTTTTATTTTTGAAATTTTTCTCTTTCCTATTTCTTTTCTCAATTTTCTTTCTTTCTTCCTTATTTCTCTCACATTCTCTCTCATCCACGTTCTTTCATTTTTATCATGATTTTGTCCGTTTATTATCTCTCCTTCCATAATTTATTTATTTAATCCTTATTTAAAAAATTTAATATCAAATCATTTTATTTTTGTATAAATTGATTTTTACTAGATTTTTTTTTTCTTAAGCTTTTCTTTTTCGCACATGCATTGAGTGTGATATGCCGCCTAGCATTATTTATATCTATACTATATAGAAAGTATGATGGCCCTAGAGAAATTACTTGGACTGTCAAGTTTTGGTAAAACCACTTTTATACTATAAATTTGACAAATGTCCTATATTTTTCTCTTTAAATTTGACAAATGTCCCATATTTTAACTTTTATTTTCTCTTTCCTTTTTTCTCTCACTTCTCTACACACACGTTCTTTCTTTGTTCCCGCCATTTCTTTTCTTTTGTTATTTATTTGATTCTTATTAAAAAAATTAAATATGAAATTATTTCATTGTATATTACTTGATCCTTTTTCAGGAATTTTATTTAATTTTTTTTCTTTTTGCGCACGCATCGAGTGTGCTACACTGACTAGTATAAAGCAAAGCAAGAGGGCTTGTAGTAACTACTTTGGGCTGTCAATTTGGTGAAGCATGTGTTATTCTAAAAATTTAATAAATATCCTTTTTTGTTTTTATCTATTATATATTCTTTTAACTTTCATTCTCTTATATTCGCGCAAAATTTAGGAAAGTGACCGTAACTAATATATAAGGTCTGAGTGAACCAGACCAGATACCAAGTCCTCAAATCTTAGCCCATAATGTTATTGGGCCGACGGCATACATATCAGTCATCCAAATTCTCAAGCAAAATCCACGTCAAGAATCCAGCTTATCCAAAAGTAATTTCTGTCCGTCGATTCCATCTTATCTACGTCTCCAAAACGATCACACCCAATCACCCGGATCGTAATCGCAACCGTCCACCAACTCAAAATCTACCGCCATTTCCATTAACCCTCCAAAACCAAAAATTCAAATCTGGCCTCTATATAAACACACAAAAATATCCCCATTTTACCATTCACATTCACAACACACAACTTCAGTTTCATCTCTTTTTTGTCGATCATCGAAAATGTCGGGTCGTGGGAAGGGAGGCAAGGGTTTGGGCAAGGGCGGAGCGAAACGACACCGTAAGGTGCTCCGGGACAACATCCAGGGCATAACGAAGCCGGCGATCCGGCGCCTGGCGAGGAGAGGCGGAGTGAAGAGAATCAGCGGGTTGATATACGAGGAGACGAGGGGAGTTCTGAAGATATTCTTGGAGAACGTCATTAGAGATGCTGTTACATACACCGAGCACGCACGGAGGAAGACCGTCACCGCCATGGATGTGGTTTATGCTTTGAAGAGGCAGGGCCGAACTTTGTACGGCTTTGGCGGTTGATTTTTGTTTTTGGTGGGTTTGTTTGAATAGTGACCCCCAAAAATATATATATATATATATGTATACGTTGGTAGGTAATTTGTTGATCTGGGCTCTACTCTTGTGTAATTGCTGCAAAAAGTTTCGATTATTCTATTTCTCGCACGTGTTGTATTTTGGGATGCTAAATTGAAGTGACACATTTTTGTAGAGGATTGTTTCGTATAATCCCTATTTTCTTCAATTTTATTCTGCTTTCTCTCATTCTGTTTCTATTAACCAAAACTGAAGGGAGATGAATAGTTTTGGTTTACCATATGAATTTAAAACGTCGAAATATTCATTTCAATATAGGATTAATAATATTGCACAAGATTAGTTAATAATATTGTTATGTTTTTTTTCTATAGTGTTGTATTAATGTTAAGTAATCAATGAAATGTTTGTTTTGCATGTCTCTTTTGTATCAAGATTTAAGTTTTTTCATCATTTAAACTATTACTACTTCATAAAAATATTGTTTGTGTAATATATTATAAAATAACAAAATATATTGTCTTCGATGAATATGTAATAAAATAATTAAGTATTATTATTAAATAACAAAAATATTGTTCGAGTAGACTTGCACCATTTTGGTGCTCAATGTTGGAGATGCTCTCATGGCACTAAAATAAGACCTTTAAGACATATTTGTTATGTGTTTTTTTTCTCTTTGTAATATATCCTAAATTTATATTGATCCATGAATTTAAGTAAATTTGTAAAATCCTGAAAAAGAATATAAAAATCAAATGAAAATAAAATAAAATATAATTTTGGATTTCGTATGTTCAAAAGAATATGCATGCGAGTAGAGTATGCCACAATGTAGTTGTTGGGAAAGAAAGGCTACAAAAATTTGGATTTTTTTCTTTGATAGTCCATTGAATTAGCAAATAATCAGTTCAAGTATAAAGATTAACATTTTGAATCTTTTGTCCAAATAAGTATTTATATTGTAAATAGTTGTCAACTGTATAAAATTATTTTACTTAACTTTACAGGTCACTACTAATCATGCACATTATTAAGTAGAAAGCTAAAAATAAAAATTGAATTGGAATAAAAGATTGAAAATCCAAAAGTCCGTGCACTTGAGAGAGGTGATTATTAAATTGGATAATAGAGAGGTTATATCAAGAGCATTTGTGATGGCACCGCTTCACATCACCATATTGCAATCAAAGAGCAAATCAGGCATTTGTACAATTGGACTGGCACATCACAATTGTACATGTATTGCGAGAGGCTAATTGAGTGGCGAACATTTCGGCAAAAAAGGGTTTTGAGCACAATTTTCAATTAGTAAAATCCCCGAGACTGAATCTTTGTCATTGTTTGGAACAAGATCGAAATAGCCATATTTGGCTAAGACAAATGACTAACACCCCGAATCTGACGGGCTAGATGGTTAGGGTTCCTTTTCTTTCTAGTCAAAATAAAATAAAGGAAAATAAAATAAAAAATGAATGTACATGTTACAAAATGCCAAATGCACGGTGACGTTGTACCTTGGCGGCCACATAATCAAAGTGCTTTAAATCCACCACTAAATTTATCCTCATCTTCCACGTCACGAAAAATCACAAAACCCCTCAAAATCTCCACAAATAAAATTCAAGGCCAAAAATAAACCCAATTTTTGGTTTGATCCCACATCTGACCAAAATGACGTAGCAATTGCATTCAGCAGTACTGGAAAAAAAGAATGGAGCCCCATGCTTTAACTGTTAAACCTCAAGGCTTTCATTTTACTCCCAATACTTTCAAAAATTGCACAAATTGCCCCTGCCACATCAGAATCCCCGTCAATTGCCGCCGGCTACCAGAATATTCTGGCGAGACACGTCACCCGAAGCGGCGAGATGTGCTTATTACTCCGTTCCTAGCCGTCGGAGCTTATGCGTTCCGATCGGCGGTTGCGAAGGCCGACGAGAAGCCGCCACCGTTGGAAGGAGAAGAACCGATACCGCAAGCGGCGGCGGTGAGTTCGCCGGCGGAGGTGGATGTGGCGAAGAAGGAGGTGATAAATTCGAGAATATATGACGCGACGGTTATAGGAGAGCCGATGGCGTTGGGGAAGGACAAGAGGAAGGTGCGGGAGAAGGTGATGGATGCGCGGATTGTGTATTTAGGGGAGGCGGAGCAGGTTCCGGTTCGCGACGATAAAGAGGTGGAGCTTGAGATTGTGAAGAATTTGAGGAAGAGATGCGTGGAAGCTGAGCGGCCTCTGTCATTGGCTTTGGAATCGTTTCCATGTAACTTACAGGACCAGCTCAATCTGTATATGGATAAAAGGTAGGGTTGTAAACGAGTGAGACTCGAGCCAAACGAGTTGATGTTTAAACTTGTTTTAATTTCATTCGAGCGTTGAAATTTGTGTTTGAGTTTTGTTTGATTGTTAATCGAGTCGAGTTCAAAAGAGCTTTACACGAGCTGAACACGAGTCGAGCCTGAGTAGCTTGACTTTTTTGTACATGTTTTTATTAATTTTTACTAATCGAGTCGAGTTTCAAAACTTATCAAACACCAAAAGTTGTTCAAGCTTTGTTTGATAAGTTGACGAACGAGCTCAAACTAGTTTTTAGCGATCAAGCTGGAGTAGAGTATCGAGTATTTTGGTTGGTCTTAATAAAATGTTTAATTCTCGCTCAGATCATTAAATTCTTAGTAGTTTCTTGTGGAATTATAGAAAGGAATGCATGATTGTTGCATAATGAACATGTGGATTGGAAAAAGTACCTATTTCATATTTACTATTGTTTATTAGTAGATATGAGACTCAGTAGACTTGTTATTTTAAACTAAATGGTGATTTATGGCTGTGTTTTCTATATGCAAATAACTTGCATGATCTCTGTTGAGATTGATGGGCTGGTATGTTCTGTCATCTGTGAGATACTTGGAGACATTATGTTCTACTGTAGTTTTTGAAATATTTGAGTTGATATTTTAGATAAAAATTTAGCAAGAGACAAATTCGTTGGAATACGATTTACGTTCTTGTTCTGTTCTTTCCCTCTACACTTTCTGCCCCTCCATTCTGGTGACAAGACCTCACAGTCTCACTAGGTTCTGTGATATACGGAACGTTTCTTGTCCTGAAAATTTGTATCTTGTAACAGGATCAATGGGGAGGTACTAAAATCTTTTGTAGCACATTGGCCACCCCAACGCTGGCAAGAGTATGAGCCTCTATTAACTTACTGCCGTGATAATGAGGTTCGAATGATAGCATGTGGCGTGCCACTTGAGGTAGTAACTCTATCAATATGTATAACAGACCTGTGAAATTTTCTTGTATAGTATTAGGTTAGGTAAAATGATTGGAGGTGAGCATGATGTGCCTAGGAAGTAATATATTTGATGAAAGATCAATAAGTCTTAGCCAAAATTTGCGTATGTTCAAGTATGAGTTTTTGCAGCAAAAAAGAAATTAATGTAAAAGCAAGTATTATAAACGACTTTCCAGCTTCTATGGGCTCGTAATTTGGAATTTCTATAAATGCGCTTTACTACAAAACTATCCGTATCCTGAGCCAAAAGTTTAAGTAGATTAGATAGTTTCACCGAGAAAGAAAAGACTTTCTTTGTGAGTTCTCATGGATATTGTATTCGCAAGTCACCATTATCTGTCACACAGAAAATCCACGTCGTTGCTTTTTACTCACCATGTTTAATAAGATTTTCATTGATAATATTCTTTCAATTTCCTCTTCCTACCGAATCCAATTGTTGAAGTTCATATGTTATTGATGTAGATCAGATTGACATGATATTATTCTGATCTTATTGGTTGGATAGGTCCTACGAACAGTTCAAGCTGAAGGTGTCCGTGGACTTTCTAAAGTAGATCGTAAGAAATTTGCTCCTCCAGCTGGTTCAGGCTTTATCTCAGGATTCCCTTCTATCTCTAGGAGATCATCTGTAGATATAAATTTTCCCAATCAATCTGCTCCCTATGGTCCAAGCTCATATCTTTCCATACAAGCAAGAGTTGTTGAGGATTATACAATGTCCCAGATCATCTTACAAGCTGTGGTTGATGGTGGATCCACTGGCATGCTGTTAGTAGTGACGGGTGCTAATCATGTCACATATGGGTCCAGAGGAACTGGGCTACCAGCAAGGATTTCAAGGAAAATGCAAAAGAGAAATCAAGTGGTTATATTACTTGACCCCGAAAGACAATACATACGAAGGGAGGGTGAAGTTCCTGTTGCAGATTTCTTGTGGTATTCTGCTGCCAGACCTTGCAGTAGAAATTGCTTTGATCGTGCTGAAATTGCTCGAGTTATGAATGCAGCGGGCAGAAAGAGAGATGCCTTACCACAGGTAAACTCCTCAAACAGCTCCTCTCGAAACCTGGTATTTTCTAATTGTTTCATGTATATGGAGACCTTTGAGGTGTGTTATTCAAAATCTTGAAACTGTATGCACTTCTATCTCCAGAAAGATTAAAGGTTAATTGCACAAGATCTTGCATAATATTATCCACAAAAGCTAGTCATATTGTCAAGGAGCATTTTAATGTAACTAAGAACAATATGAATTTTCCTTTGTTCCCTTCCTTCTATTGCTAATTTTATACAATGTACAGAAGTGTATTTAGTACCAAGAATATACAAGCTAATGTATAACTAGTTTTGACATTGATGATTATTGTCAAATAAAAACTTAAAAGCTTCAGTTATTTTGCAATTTTCATGGAACAATCCGTGCAAGTTGTGTTAAGATACTCATCCTCCAAATTATGTCTCAAGTCATACTATTCACACAAATCTAGCATTTTAATATAACCAACAACAATTGTGATTTATGCATTGTTTCCTTCCTCTTATTCCGATGTACAGAAGTGTATTTGATACTGAGAATATGCAAGTTTAACTAGTGTTTTGACGTTGTTGATTGTCAACGAAGACTTATAAAGTTAAATTATTTATCGATTCTCGTGTGACCAAGGTATTAAATATCAGTTTCGTTGTAGATTTCGGGGTATTAAATTTACGGAAATTTCGAGGATATCCACAATTTCGGTTTCGATTTCGATTCTAGAGAATTTATGGAAATTTATAGAAATAATTAAAAAATTTAAATGAAACTTTGGGTATCTTTAATTTACATTATTATGCATTTTTTACATTAATAATATTGTGTGTATAATGTATATATAGTGAGTTTTGTTAATTAGTATGAGTAAAATATGTTGCGAAAACTTAAATTAAATAGGATTTGAAAGTAAAGTAGTGAATTAATAGTACTAAATCTTCACTGAATCAAAACACATATAATTTTCGTAAAATATACTATTCGAATTATATGGAATTTCTAGTACTAAATTCGTTATACTCCGTCTCGCATTAACTTTTCATACTCGATAATTATGGTCCCAAAAAAAGAAAAAGAATATATTAAATTAATTTTTACATGTTAAAATTTAACATAAATATTTAAATCAAATATATATATATATATATATATTATTTTTAAATTTCGGGAAATTTCAAGTTTCGGTGAAACTTTCGGGAAATTTGGGGTTTTGGTCGAAATTTTGGTTGATATTCTGCAAAATAATTTAATCTTATTTTTAAATTTTGGCAAATTCGAGTTTCGATGGAAGTTTTGGGAAATTTTGGGTTTCGATCGAAATTTTGACGGATATTCTGTAAAATTGGATCGAAAGTGAAATCTCGTTTCGGGACCCTAGGAAACCCAAAATTTTGGGATTTCGTCCGAAATTGAAGACCATGCATGTGACAAGCCTTGCAAGTTGTGTTAAGATATTCATCCTCCAGTTATGTCTCAATTCATATTATTCACATCAATCTATATGTGCAATCAGGATCTTCAAAATGGACTAGATCTTGGAGTGGTATCACCAGAAGTGCTTCAGAACTTTTTTGATCTGGAGCAGTATCCCATTATCAAAGAACTGACTTACCGTTTCCAGGTACAGTGACTTTGATGGTTCCTTTGTCTTTTGTTTACTCTACAACAGTAATATTGGTTAAAAGTGTTGATGACAAAGTATTTAGTTAACCATGTCTCTCTTAATGCACAGGGTTTTAGAGAGAGATTATTGGCAGATCCAAAATTTCTGCATAGATTGGCAATAGAAGAATCTATATCAATTACAACTACCCTCCTAGCACAGTATCAGAAGCGTAAAGAGAGTTTTTTTGAAGAGCTTGATTATGTTGTTACGGATACTTTACGGGGCATAGTTGTTGATTTTTTCACAGTTTGGCTTCCAGCCCCCACATTATCATTCCTCCCAAACGTTGGTGATATTGATGCACCTGACAGCATGGAGGCATTAAAAGGTCTTTTGGGGTCTATCCCAGATAATGCATTTCAGAAAAACCTTGTTGGGAAGGAGTGGAATTTGAACCACCGAATCGCATCAGTACTTGTCGGTGGTTTTAAACTCGCAGGTGTTGGAATCATTTCTAGCATAGGTGCTGTGGCTTCCTCCAATGTACTGTATGCAGTAAGGAAGCTGTTTAATTCGAGCTTTGCTAGTGAGCAACAGAATAAACGATCTCCTATACTTAAAACAGCACTTGTCTATGGATCCTTTCTTGGAACATCAGCTAATCTGCGTTATCAGGTGAGCAAGCTTTTATAGCTAAAAGTGAACCTCTGTTTGCTGTAATAATACTCCCTCCATCCCATTTTTATGGTCAAGTTTGACTCGTCATAAAGTTTTAAATTGGACTAGAAAGGTGAAGGTTTTGTGTTTTCTATACTATTACTCTTACAACTAGTGGTTGAGAGTTACATTTAGGTTAGAGGATATTTTTGTGAAAAAGATTTCTGTTTTAGTAATTGTTTTGGGACAGCTGAAAAAGGAAATGAACGAAATAAATCTGAGACAGATTTTTAGATATGTTATTGAAAAGAGCAAGTGGATATCTTGCTTTTTCTAATACTTGTTGCAGTTACATTGTTATGATGAGGTACTACTTCGTAAGGCCTATTGCTTTAGGCTCTCTAATAGGTTGCATGTGTTTTATTTGTGTCCCACATTTCTTTATTTTTCTGTGTACTGTAATTTTTTTGCCAAAGCCATAATCTCTCATGTTTAAGAGGTAAAGTCATCACATTGTTACTCTTTACCTGCAATATAAATAACTAAATCAATTGTTAGTATGGGCACCTTCGTAATGCATAGCTTGTCGTGGTAGTCAATAAATATTGTTGCCCCGTGGTTTGCAATACATGTTCATGAAAATGCTGAAAAGATGGAGTTAATGGAACCTATAGGTGTAGCTAGAGAATAATTTTCCTTGCTATCTGCTATACTGCTATCCAGACATTTGTTTACTTTTAGCTCTTTAAGTACACAATGAAAAACAATGTACTTTTTTCTTACAGGTTATTGCAGGACTAGTGGAGCATCGGATTTCAGAGCAGTTCTCTGACCAGACATTACTTGTAAATATGATATCTTTTGTGGCTCGAACAATCAACTCTTATTGGGGAACCCAGGTCAGAAACATGGCAGTCTTCTAAAACAAGTGTTAAATCTTGATCTTGATGTTCGATTTGATTTTTATTTCTTTTTTTGAAAAAAATGAGGAGCCTATTTTATCTTAGACTCTGAAATCTGTATGGATCTTCTACCTGACTCCCTTTTATATTTATGCATGGTAAACATAAGTATGAACGAAAAAATAAAAAAAAATTGCTGTGGATTGTTCTTGTTCCTTTCCAGCAAAAAAGATTGGTTTCATGAGAAGTCTCCTTGATTTCTTCTTTAATGGGCATTACTAAAGGATCACATTATCTAAAAGCTTACAAGCCAAATCTCCAGTGCAAATGTAATTCTTTTGAGAGGGTAAGCTCATGAAAGTGGCAGCCGAGAATTCTGTCTGGCTTTAATACCTTATCCAATTTGATTTCCAACAAACTAAGTGGCTGTTTCTTCCCATCTTATGTCCTGTATAACGGTCAACTGATGTATATCTTTCTTAACTACTGCAGCAATGGATTGATCTGGCACGGTATACAGGTCTACAAGCTCGTAAGAGTGAAGAAATTTCCTTTCAGGCTCCAGACCCTTCAAATTCTGCTGCACTAGAATGCAACATTCTAGAAGATGCCAACATTGACGAATCCAACAAGCAGTGAATCTTGGTATTTGTTTTTTCATTTTTCAAATTTATATTCTTCCAAATTTTGGCAACGTTTACAGAGTACAGATGGTCAAATTAATAGAAAAATGAAACCACACCACAGAAACATTGTCATTGAGTATTGTTACAAAGTGCATTTGGTTTAATATAGAGATTTCAATCTTTCTTCCATATTTCATAGCTATTAGCATATAATGCTCTCTTGGTTTCTTCGTTGAGTTGCACATATATAAAGCTGAATTTCATGTTCTCATCTAAATATACAATTGGATATAGCATCCAACGATATTTTATTAAGTTTTGAACCAAGTGACTTTTAATAGATGGCAGGAATTTTGATTGCCAACAAAGAAAGGATGAGTATTCACATCCAGAAAATAGCTGATGAGATACATTACATAAATCTTCACTAAGTATTCCCCAAGAATGTTTATTACACTAATTTAAAATGATACAAAAAAAATTAGACTGGAGACACATTATCCTCAACTACACCAATCAATGGTAATTAACAAAAAATGACGAAATGAAAGTAATAAAAACATTTTTCATGAGTCTGTATTGTTCTTCATCAGCTGCAAAGTTTAAATGCTCGGGTCTACCTGCTCATTCATCCTCTTAACCAGCTGTTGCTTGATAGTCTCGACCGCAAGTTCTATGTTCATTAGCTGTGTATTATTTTTGTAGATTAGATTTGTGAGCTCCCAATAGATAATGTGCTGTAAGGAGAGCTAAACATACCTGTTGTTTTGCGAACCTATTATGAATGAATAAGCCACTAAAGAGATCAAAACTATCTCTGGATGTGCTCTCCTTCTGCATTTAGTCCCATGTTAGCATGTTATTAGTAAGATACAACTGTAGATTCTTTATATCTACAAACTGAGAAAGTATCTATATCGGGGATGCTAGAAAGTTGTACTGCAATGGAAATAAGTGAGAACGGAATACATGTATTATTCTTGCAATATTTGACCAGACATGTGGAGTTTTAGATAAAAGTTGGTAAGTTTTATTTATATTTAACCATTGGCCTTAAATATTTACTTTTAGTGAGATAGTTTTGGGAAGAAATAAAAGTTCATTCTGTAACATAGAGGCTTATTTTGGAACGTTCCTGGGGAAAAATGGACACAATAAATTTGGCACAGAGAGCATTTTCTTGACACACATCGGTCAAGGCAAATGCATAATTTTATTTTCCATTCTGTTTTTTCCCCACCACACCAACACTGGAATTTAATCTCATCATCGGATTTTTCATCCTCTGCTCTCCTTCCTTTGCATCAAAGCCACCCTGAGTGGGATATACTCTCTTAGGATTCCTAGTAACCTTTGTTTAAACATCATTCGACGTTGAATATGAAGCTCAAAGAGTTGGTTTTTAGAATCAAATTTCAGAGTTAGAAGCAGAACTAAATTTGAATATTAACACTGAGTATACATACCACTTGAACAAGCTTCTGAAATCCCTTTGTGTCTATGGGGGTTGGCTCAACTTCCATTTCTGACAAGACCCTGTTACCGAAGAATGTTAATTTTATTTAACCTGTGTTTTTAACTGTTGGAATCTGAGTAATTGGTGAAAAGTGAATACCTGCCAATGGTGTGGGTAAGGAATTGACTTCTGGCGGATAATTTATCGTGCTCTTCACAAGTCATTTCCATCATTTTGCAACCCTGTGTTAGTCAAATGGTATTACATTATAATTGCACGTAAAAACTTCACATTCAGAACTTTTTGATAACCTATTTCAGATATAAAATTATACCCACTAATTGATTTCATTTTTGAACTCCTGATTTTTAATTCAAAAGTTGTAGTGCAGCTGTAAGATGGCTGTTCTAATATCTGCTTGTACATTTTCTAAAACTTTCTTTCATGTGTCTCGTTATTTAAGCATGGATTTAGGTGATTCTTCTAGAGTACGAGACTTCTACATAATCACAATTGTCCGTATCTGAAGTCCTGAAATCTCCAAAGAATAATTTAATTGTTTCTTTGCCTTGGTACGAATAAAAACCAAAATTACCAGAATAGTTAACATCCTTGGAAGCCAATAGGATATTTAAACCTCTAAGAAATTATATTTTTCATACCTCAGTTGCAAAAATCTGCAGGAAACTGGAGCATGTAGCTTCATTCGTGATTCGAACTTTCTCGTACATGAAAGTTAGATCGTTCCACCCATCTTTCCCGCTTTCTGGCCCGAACATTGGATGTGTGCATAATACATCTGAATCTTGAGGCAACACCTTTAGGTAATGAGCAAAAATTACAGCCATATTAATCAATCACAAATATATTGATGAGCATAACATAAGGCATTTATGCTATGTTTGGGGTGTGAATTCTAGTGAGGAAAACATTATGGAAAATGTTTTTGTCGTTTCAAACGATGTGACTTTATTCCCGACTTTCCTTTTCCTCACTGGAATTCTTAATCCAAACATAGCGTAAGAGGAATTGGAAAATCTTGTATACTTGTAGCATAAGGTCTCGGGGGTACTCTTTGACTGAGAGCACATCCACAAAGAGTGTAGGTTGTGTCAAGCAATTGAATGGAAGTGAGTTGATGACTTGTGATAGAGAAAGTATTGATGTGCATAGCAATATGACTTCGTTGTTGGATTCAAGAAATGCCTTCATGTCTCTGTTTCATTCATTTACAAGTGCATAAACATTTAGCATGTATGTATATCTATATAAAAGTATATATAAGTGAAAGAATGTAAATGGTTTTGCTGAAATTAATGAGTTGTGGGATTTGTATGTATACCTGAAAAATGAGATGCCCAAATGAGTGCATAGTTGTGTGTAATCTGATCTTGATGTTGCCTTAATGGAATGGCCTTGTTTTATCATTGTTTTCACCAAGAACTGTGCGAAAGGGCCAAAGCCGATTATGCCTACTTTCAAAGGTTTCTGTGAAGGGGAAGTCATGGTGGGGTGGGTAGGTAGGGGTGGGAGGTGGGAGGTGGATGGTTTGCACAACTGTTGAAGAAGTTATATGTAATTTGTAATGATGACCTTTTAATATGTGGAGTTGTGGACAAGTTGGTATATAGTATATACAGCTGCCTCCTATATTAAAGTTTTGAAATATAATGGCATGGGGCCACGGGAAAATTAAATAAATAATACAAGTATAAATATTAATTATTAAAATAATATAACTTTAATTAGATATCAGAAAATAGCACATTCTGCTGTTGGGTACAGCGAAATCGATATAATATTTTTTTAAAAAAATTACTATTGCATTCCGCTATCAGGTACAACGGAATCAATATAATACAAAGTTATTATTTTCTTTTTAATTGCTTTAATATTTTCTTTTTACTTGTCATATTCCTTCATCCGAGTATCAAAATGAGTTCATTCTTGTGTCGGTTACATAGTCTATATAAAAGTCTACAATTTATATGTTCAAGTTGAAACCCATAAATACACAAAAAAAAGAGAAAAATGAGTCGGAAACAAGGAAAAAATCATAATTTTCTTAAAAAAATTGCTCTAATGTTGCTTTTTTACTTGTCGTATTCCTTCACCCGAGCATCGAAAAGAGTCCATTGTTGTACGGTTACAAAGTTTATATGAAAGTTTACAATTTATATGTTCAAGTTGAAATCCAAAAATGCACGAAAAAGGGAGAAAAATGAGCCGGAAATAAGGAAAAAATCATTATTTTTTTAAAAAAATTGCTCTAATGCTGCGTTTTTGCTTGCCATATTCCTTCACCCAGGCATTGAAATGAGTCCATTCTTGTACTGTTACAAAGTTTATATGAAAATTTATAATTTATATGTTCAAGTCAAAACCCAAAAATGAACGAAAAAGGGAGAAAAATGAGCCGAAAACATGGACAAAGTCATTATTTGCTTTAAAAAATTGCTCTGATGTTTCTTTTTTTACTTGTCGTATTCTTTCACTCGGATATCAAAATGAGTCCATTCTTGTGCGGTTACAAAGTTTATATGAAAATCTACAATTTATATGTTCAAGTCAAAACCCAAAAATGCATTAAAAAAAAGAGAAAAATGAGCTGAAAATAAAACAAAAATTATTATTTAATTAAAAAAGAAAAAAATAATAATATATTGCATTCCGCTGTACCCGACAGCGGAATGTAATAGTAATTTTAAAAAAGTAATATTATATCCCATTTCGTTGTACCCGACAACGGAATGCAATAATAATTTTTTTTAAAATAATTTTTTATTAATTCCGCTGTCGGGTATAGCGGAATCAGTCTGATTCCGATGCATCGACAGAGAAATGTGCTATTTTCTAATACCTAATTAAAGTTGTGTTATATTTGTATTATTTATTTAATTTTTCCCATGGGCCACCCACATTATGGGTTCTTTCCCTTAATTTTAAAGAAGATAACAAAAATATGTAGTAATGTTTGTTTTCATGTTGAAGTCATTTTGTGGCTGGATGTTCTAGTCAAATCGTGTTTTGCAACATTTGACCAAAAAAAGGCTATAGAAATTTAGCCATAAAAAAAACCTTGTCTCCTAGGTTTGACCCAAACAAAAACACTTTTTCTCATTTTGCGTGTGTTTTTCTTAACATAACTTTTGGGGCCTCGGTCATGTTTAGAGGCTCTGAAGGCGAGTTTCACGAAATACAACCCTAAAATATATGGGCACTACCAGAAGATCCATACACATAGAGATAGTGATCTCTTATAACTTATAAGTGCGAGAGTCACTTTATAGGTTCAGGAGTCATCATTAAGAAGTGACTCGTCTTTTCGCATCTTTTGATATTCAACTCATAGAATGAACTTATAAATTTGATGAAACTCGATTAAGCAATTATTGTATGCATACTTTTGACCAGTCATCATCAAAGTCATTTTTGGACCTCATCAGAAACCTTGCTATTTTATTGAAAATTTCTAGCTTCTTGCCACTATGTTGCAAGTGAATATCAATATATCATTTGCAGATTACTTACCAAAAACATTATTAAAGAATTGTCAGTTGTAAAAGAATTATTCAAGATCTGCGCCTAACAAAATAATTGAGAACCACTAAGCTTCTGAAATTAAACATACATTGTCCAACTGCATCACATATGAATTTTTTGAACATATATTCTACAAATTCCCTTCGTTCATATTTTATGCATGTATTCGACAAAATTATACAATTACATGTATAATATACATATATAGACATAAATATATATATATATAGGGTCAAGATCTAATACATACCCTATATTAGATAAGATATAAGACCCAATTTACACCATTGGATCCATTAAATCCAACAGTCCAAAAAGGAAGCAAAAAACAGGTTGAAAAATTGGTTCCAATTGGATTAGAGGTATAATAGTTAATTGACATTATTATACAACACTACCTACCAAAAATAATGGCACAGAATCTCCCTAAAAATCTCTCAAATTAAAACGCAAAAAATCTCCCCTACAATCTCTCAACTTGTCGCCAAAATTAACGTAATCAAATTATAGAAGAATTATAACAGAGGAAGGCAAAAAATCACGAACACATTGAGAAACAACTGGAAAAAATAGCCGACGATCTCCACTGACCTGATACACTAATTATTATAACATTTCTTCTGTCAATCCAATTTCATTAGCTACTGTGTTGAATTGCTTCAGAGATGTATATCAAATTGCATGTCAGAGAAGGATTAGGTGAAAAACGACAATTGAGATGAAAAAAGCATCCTACACAATCTGTATATCAATAGAATTTAACTTGTATCAGTTATTACGCAGATGCGAGTTCCGTGGGAGAAAAAGAAAAAAGTATATAAAATATATATATCTATTGTATAATGGATTAATTAGCTATTGTATAATGTTTATTACCTATTGTATTCATTGTATAATGGGTTATATGATACTGTGTATTGGTTTATATGATATTGTATATTGAGTTATAAGATACTGTATAATGGTTTATAGAATTGTAATTGTATGATGTTTAAACACACACTGTATAATGAGTTATAAGATACTGTATAATGTACTATAACATACTGTATAATGGTTTATAAGATACTGTTTAATGATTTGAAATCACTAATTATATGTCATTAATTACACACTGTATATCACCGTTGTATTTCCTGTATATTTGTTTATTAGCTATTGTATAATGGGTTAATTAGCTATTGTATAATGTTTGATAGGACTGATTTGTGTTGAACTAAAAACAACTATTCTTCTCCATTAAAATACAGAGCTGGAAAAATAAATCATACGCATGTATAAACGTATTAAAGACTCACTTGTTTAACAAGATTGAAGTTTGTATAACAGAATCTGAAACTTGGTAAAACCAGTCCTCATCCTCATCCCAAACTAAATAAAATTAGTTTTGAAATAAAGGGTGCGGTTTGCTAAAACCCAAAACTAAATTGATTTTAAGAAATTAAATACAAATAAACATTTAAAAAAATAAGGAAAAAAACTTAAATAATACATATATCACTCATTAAAATCCAATTCAAACCCATCAAATACAACGATTGATTACTCTAATTACGGCACTTATTTAGTGAAATTGACGATGATGATGAATTGACGATGATTATACTGTATAATGATGAATAATTTACTGTCTAATATATACAATTCAATACTTGCAAGGGGAATTAATCATATACAATACATAAAACAAATGTTATACAGTAACTAACACTTCATTATACAGTGAATAACACTTCATTATACAGTGATGTGCACCGAAAATGAATATAAAAAATGTCGTAGATGATATCATCCCCATTATTGAATCTGTGAAAGCCATTGGAGAATTTCGGAGGACTCAAAGGAAAGAGTGCCTTAATCTTGTTCGGAGATTGAAGCTCTTTTTGCCACTTCTGCAGGAGATTAGAGACGTCGAGTGGACGAGATTCCTGATGCCGCCATTGTTTGCTTGAAGAAATTGAAGAGGGCGTTTCATTCTGCCAAGAAATTCTTGAAAGTGTATCACGCTGGCAGCAAACTTTACCTGGTTTGGAATTTTGATGATAATTTGAAATCCCTGTTTATGTATATAATTTTATGAAGGAATATATAAAAAGGGAAGAGGAATCTGTTATTGCGTATAATAAGGGATTTGATTTTGATCCTGCATGTTATTTGATTGGGTTTGTTAGACCAATTGACTAAAATGCCCCTATCATCATTAAATTAAAGATTAAAACCGAAATAATAGCTTTAATTATGGACCTTGAGATCAAATGCTTTAAATGGTCTAGATTGGGTCTTATATCTTACCTAAAGTATAGGAATGTATTTGATTCATACCCTATATACCTTGGCATTTGGTAAGATCTAAGACCCAATCTAGGCCTTTGATTCAATTTGATCCCAAGGTGTGGGTTTATCTTATTTTTCAGATTATTTATATTGTTTTAATGATGGGAGGGGCATTTTAGGCAGTAAAATGTAACAAACTAAATCTTCCCATAACAGATTCCTGATTTTTCTCCATAACTGATTTTGCTTCCCAATTTATTTTTATTTCTAATTATAATTCGATCTATTTACAGAAATTATCAATTTCATTACAAGAATCTGAAATTTCTTCATCATTCATCGATTCTGCTTCCAAATTCGTTTTTTCTTTCGAATCATAAATTTTTGAATTCTGCATTTTTTTCTGCATATTATACAGTACATTAATCATCAATATACAGTTTATTATATTCCATTATACAGTCCATATAACGCGATTATACAGTATAATAATTTGAAATCACTAATTGTGGATAAATCAAATATTATACAGTGTCCAATAAACCATTATACAGTATGGACTAAGCCATTATACAGTATAGTCAACGGCATTATAAAGTGTGTAATAAAAATATACATTGCGTAAATTACAGTTGGCTTTCATGGATATATTTAGAATTACTTGAGAATGGACACAGGTTTATATGGAAGTTGACAGAGTTGGAGGGGACCTTGTTAAGGATCCGGCGAATTCATTGCCCGCATTATTGGTTGCTATCAATGATCTATTTTTAAATTTGGAGCTTCCATTGGCCATTTTCATGCAAATCGTAAGGTAATTCATAGAGTTACATAATGTGATATTTTATCCCCATCAATATCTTCCTAGAAGTTGGAATATTATTTGACATATCTTTCTGTTATATACACGGATAGCCTTGCTAAATGCTGCTCTTATAGTTCTCCATGTACTGCTTTTTCAACAATATTTTTTATTGTCCATTGAGTGTGCAGAGTGGCTCATCAGTGGATGGAAGCTAAATCATTAGTACTAACACACAAATATTGAATTGAAAGAATTATACAACAACTTATATCAAATTATACAGTATGTTATAACACATTATACATCAAAATATACATTGTGTGTATAAATCAAATATTATACAGTGTCCAATAAACCATTATACATTACGGACTAAGCCATTATACAGCGTGAGTTTATAAATCATACAGTTAGAATGATCTAATTTAAAATTATATAGTATATATTACACAAATATGCAAGCCAATTAAACAAAAACACTACATTGACGAAGCAATTTCTTGTTTTCTGTAATTTAGGGCTTTCTTCTGCCGATAATCGTCGGGCTTTTTTGAGTGAAACTTGCGCCGATAATCTCTGTAATTGGGATTTCTGTTTTCTGGGTGAATCGAACGAAATATGAGGATGATATGATTATATATATTGATTGCATGAATCGTGGCCTGAGATTGAGAGATTGGAATGGAGATCGTGGGTAACAATTTGGGAAAGATTTTGGGGGAGATCCTGTGCGTTATTTTTGGGAGGTGGATGATGTATAATTTTGCTAGTTTGTCTATTATACCCCTAATTCATTAATTTCCAATTTTTCCAGCCTGTTTCTGTTTATGATTTGGACTGTTGGATTTAATTGATCCAATGGTATATATTGAGTCTTATATCTTATCTAAGAGAGGGTATGTATTAGATCTTGACCCTATATATATATACATTGTTGAACATGCATAGTAAACTAGTCATATAGTTTCTCCAATAACTGTTATCCCATATTACAATCATTATATGGATTAAACAGGGAGCCAACAACCAACCATACAAGAATATTTACTACACATTATTCACATTCACCTCACGACAGACACTTTGCATTTAAGCCCTCCAAAAATTCGAATGTCGACTTTCTTCTCATGAATCCACGTTCCTTACTTTAGTCTTCAAAGTTTGGTGTTGCATCACCAAAACAGAGACGTGCAAACTCAGATCTGGTGCTGCAAGCATGTCTCTAATCGGGCCAAGTTCCGGTATATCATTCCATTCATTAAGCCCTAACAACTGAGGCGTATCATCTTTATGTCGTCGTCCCACCATTATTAGATCAAACGCTTCTTCCATAGCGTGAATTAGCAATGCAGTTTCAGCTCCATCTTTCACTCTTCCTTCTCTATATATTATATTATCTTGGTGTGCACTTTTCATCGTCATGTCCTTCAACACCTCAACATCCAAAACCGCGTCCCATTGGCTGTCGCCCGCGTAAATATCCCAAGAAACAAATTGGACGACCGTCAAACGTACCCTTTTCGATTGTGCCCTGCGCCCCGCGTAGGCTAACGCCTCACGATCATCACCTCCAAAGAATGCCACCCCGATGTTCCACGAAGACGTAGGGTTATTACGCCGCAACCTTGTGGCGGTCAATAAGAATGGAAACAGAACACGGGGCCATATCCAGTACTTCTCTTGATGGTTCCATTTTCGATGGAATGGGAGAATTATCAATGACGCCAATTTGTTGAAGGCGAGCGAGCAAATGTCGTGGTGCATGAACTTAGTTAGAGACATGGTTGTGAATTGCTGCACAGTGACTGCACCTGAGTATTGTTGTTCGAAAGAGTAAAGAATCTCGATCATTTTCTGTGTTCGGGTTCCGCCTGATGATTTTTGGCCTAATTGGTGATCGATGAGTTGGGGATCAGACCGCCCCACGAGCTCCACCGTATGAAGATCATAGACTGCAAGTGGGCTTTCATTAGTCGGATAAGAAGTTTCTAATGTTTTTCTGACAGCTAATACGTCGTCTGCTCGAAGTGAGCACGAGAGTACGCGAAGCTCAGAGTTGTATGAAGTGTGCTGAATGTCTCTTTTCTGATAGCCGGTATACATTCTTGAATAATCGTATAAGGACTTCACGATTAGATTTGCAGCAATGGCTTGTAGCAGAACTGATGTAGTAAGCATGGAAAAAGTTTCTCCATCCAATGTCTGTGACACGTTACGAAACAAAACAGTGTCAGAATTCGAGATTACGAAGTTAAAATATATTGGGTAAATTACATAAACACCTCTTGTATGTATGAGACCTGATTACAGAAGTCAATAAAAACATATTACAAGTTCACCCTAAAAGCAGATTACAATTCCACCCAACCCCTGCCCTTCAAGTTGTCCGAAACTCGATGTGTATTGGTAATTTGTGAAACTTCGTAGTGATTAGCCAATAAGTGAGGGGTGTGAATATAATTATACGAGAGAGAGAGAGGGTTTGGGGGGGGGGGGGCGAGAGAGATTTGCACCTGATTAATAGAATTGTAGTAATAAAAAGACATCTGAACAACTCCTTGTGAACTCAAGATGAAGGCAAGAGCAACAGAATCTTTAACCGGTACTCTGCAAATTAAAGCTGGAAGCAAAACTGCAGCCAACTTAATTTACGTTCATCCCAAAAAGAGTCACTAAAAGTGGCGCCAGCAGCCCTGACATTATGGTCTCCAACCTGTCCATCAGTATAGAACCCAAAGGTGGTCCATCGGGCACTACCAAACCTAGTAAAAATGGACCATAGTCATAGTTAAGTCCCACATTGTTGCTGAGTAGGACGATAATTAGGACCGATAGAGACATGAGCATGACATGGAATCTGCTAATGGGTTTTCCTTCGTGTGTCTTTTTGACGATCCATAGACAAAATGGTCATCCCATAAACACGATAAACAAAACTAGGCTGATCGATAAGACACTGGAGTGAAACATGAGAACTTTTGTATAGTTCATTAACCCGAGTCTGCCATACGAAACTATAGTGGCTATCAAATTGCTCATTAAATCACAGATGAGGCTTGATGCAAGAGCAAGACTGCCAAGCTCGGAATTCATGATTTTCAGGTCGACAAGCATGGAAGCAACCACAGGAAAAGGGAATAAATTTTGAATACTAATAATATTCTTGTAAGCTGGCCACCGATACTTGTGTATTTTTTTTTTTTGGTGTAAAGTAAGCTACTTCATTACCAACCGACAAAATGTACAACCATCAATACACATCTATACACATTTGACTTGTATGCTTATGTGTGCAAAGAAACAAACTATACTAAGCTAAACAAACAATTCTTAACTGTATAAGATTTGGTCTAAAAATAACCTATCTCTAATGGATAAATTCTGCATTTTATAACCTGAAATGAGCAAATTGAGATCCCTCTTTAAGCTTTCTATAACAGCAACACTCTGTCTCTCTACTTGAGTGAACACACGCCTATTCCGCTCTTCCCACGCTTTGTAAATGACCCCCACCATGGCTGCTATTAAGATTTTCTGCTTGAATTTCCAACTCTTAAAAGCAAACTTTAGCCAACGAATCCATCTACCAAACTGCCCCGGACAGCCCTTCACTTGTAACCATTGCATTACAGATTGAACAACAGTATTTGACCATTCACATCCAAAAAAAAGGTGCTCAACAGTTTCAATAGCACACCCACATAATAAGCAATTACAATCAGGTAGGATAATGAACTTACTCAAACGCTCTCGAGTTTGGAGTCTTCGATGTAAAGCCAACCTGGATATAAAGGAATGTTTAGGTATGTTGAGATTATTCCAAGAAATTAGCGCCCCCATGAATTTTTCCTTAGTACCTTGAAGCCAATCATAAGCACTCTGAATATGTAGTCCCCTGTTTTGGATTGAGACCATCTGTTCTGGGTAAAACCATCCCTAATTTTGAGCTTGACAGTATTAATTTTTTTCCAAGCCCAACTACTATCAAGAGGTGTTACATAGTCCCAAAAGTCAGTGTCTTTCAAATATACACTACTTATCCATTTTACCCAAAGGGTGTCTTTTTTCTAAGAAAGGGCCCACACTTGTTTCCCAATTGCAGCAACATTCCACAGCTTACAATTCTTCACACCTAACCCTCCATACTTCTTTTTATCACAGATACACTCCCAACTTACAAGGGCCATTTTTGCCTGACCCTCTTTTTTCCCCCACAGGAAAATCCTGCATTTTTGCTCTATTTGTTTGATAACAGCTTGAGGCAACAAAAAAACAGAGGACCAATACACATGCAAAGACATCAATATAGAATTGATTAATTGGGATCTCCCTGCATAAGAGAGATTCCTGGAAGCCCAACAGGTAAGCCTTGCACCCATTCTGTCTACTAAGCTCTGACAATCCATCTTTGACCACTTAGTAGGTGAAAGAGGGATCCCCAAATACCTTAAGGGAAACTCTCCCTCTCTAAACCCCGTTAGGTGTACCAGATCTTGTTTTATCTCTTGAGCCACCCCCCTCACATATATACTTGATTTTCCTTGGTTAGCGTGCAATCCAGTGGTAGCAGAAAACTTGTTAAATTGGCTCCAAAGTGTAGATACTGACTGGTGTGAGGTTTTGCAGAACAACATCAAATCATCTGCAAAGCAAATGTTTGTAAGCTTTAGACCCTTGCAGCCAGGGTGGAATCTAAAGCTACTATTCAAAGCAGCAAGTCTTAGGCTCCTTGTCAAATACTCCATCACTAGGACGAATAACAATGGAGATATAAGATCCCTTTGTCTTATCCCTCTCTGGCCCTGAAAAAAACCATGACTCTCTCCATTACGAACCAGGGAAAAGCTAACTGTTTGAACACACTCCATCACCCATTTGCTAAACTTCTGTGGGAATCTGTATCCCTCCATCATCTCATGCAAGAATTCCCAGTCAATGGAGTCATAAGCTTTTCTTATGTCAATCTTCATTAGTGATCTAGGGGAAACATTTTTTCTATTATACAGTCTGATAAGTTCTTGACTGATAAGGACATTGTCAATTATGGATCTATCTTTGACAAAAGCTCCTTGGTTTTCATTAACCAAGTAAGGGAGCACCAATGCTAATCGACTAGTGAGCAGCTTGGATATGCATTTGTATATGGTATTGCAACAAGCAATAGGTCTATACTCACTTGTCTGAGTAGGATTCTCCACTTTAGGGACCAAAGCTAAGAGTGTGCTGTTTAGTTGCTTCAGAATCTGCCCATCTTTAAAAAAATCCAAGATTGCTTGTGTTACTTCATCTCCTACAATCCCCCAAGATTTCTTGAAAAAATCACTCCCATAACCATCTGGACCCGGGCTCTTATTGCTATTGATGCTAAATAAAGCCTTCTTAATCTCCTCTTTGCTGAAAAGTTTTATCATTTCTAATTGTTGCCCCACTGTTAACCTGGGACCTGCATCATAAACTTCTTGCTCTGATAAGATTCGGAAACTTCTCTTGCCCAGTAGCTGTTTATAATACTCAATAAAATGCTCCACAACTGCATTATACTCTGTCAAAAGCCTACCCTCTCCATCAGTTATAGTCACTACCCTATTCCTGTAGTGTCTCTTTTTCAAACACAAATGGAAATATTTTGTGTTTTGGTCCCCAATTTATCCAATTTGCCTTGGACTTTTGTTGATAGAATTTGTCCAAGGCGACAGACTTCTCCTGCATCTGTACAAGAGCTTTTTTTTCTTGCAAGTGTAATACTACATTCAGAGGATCAAGCTGCAATTGATCTTGAATCTCATTCAACTGGGCTCTTGCCACGTCTACTTGTCTTTCCACATCATTGAACTGTACTTTATTGAGCTTTTTAAGTTCCCCTTTCAAGTTCTTTAATTTTTGAATCACTTGGTACATCCGGCTGCCTCCAACTTGTTGTTCCCAAATTCTCTCAACAATTGCCTTAAACTGAGGAGCATCTGCCCACATATTGAAATACTTAAATGGCACTCTCCTTCTCTGATAGTGCTGTTGTATTTTAATGATTATAGGGCAATGATCAGAAACCCCCGCTGCCACAAACATTGCTTCAACTGTAGGACAGTCCACACACCACAGGTCATTCACAAACACCCTGTCAATTTTTGAGTAGATTCTTCCACCCGGTTCATGACAATTATTCCAGGTATATGCATGACCTTTCCACTGCATTTCTTCCAGCTCACAATAATCCACACATTCCTGGAAATCCACTGTTTCAGTGATAGTAACTGGGGCCCCTCCAATTCTGTCAGTCTCTCTTAGAACATTGTTAAAATCTCCCAAAATTAACCAAGGCATATTTATATCATGCATTTCCATCTTCAAATCTTCCCATAAAGGAGTCCTCTCACTTAACAGATTAAAAGCATTACCAACAGAAATCATAAAGTATTTTTGAGTGGCAATATGGTAAACCTTACAGTGAATAAGCTGAGGGGTGGACTTTATCACTGTAAGATCATAGTAATCTTTCTTCCAGATGATCCAGATTCTTCCTCTTGGACTTTCAATATGATTTGTAACACTGCCCCAACCTCTTGCTATACTATTGTAAACTCTCTCATACTTTGCTTGCTTTACTTTATGTTCCAAAATTCCCAGTACCCCTAAGCCATATTTATTACAGAGAGCCTGTATTTCCCTCTGCTTACTAGGGCTATTAAGCCCTCTAATGTTCCATGCTCCAATGGTTGTTATGATTAGCAACTGATACAGTTACTAATCCTGGTGCCACCTGTACTAATTGTGCAACCCTGCTACTAGTAGCCTGTTCACTACTATTAGGCAAACTAATCTCTTCCCTTGCCTTTTGGCCACTTCTATTCATTGTAATCCACTCTGGTTCCTTCTGTTTTTGCAAAGCCACATTTATAGATAGATCACTCCCCATTCCCTATTATGTCCTATCTACAGGAACATTGTTTTGCCCTTATTCTGTTGGAATTTGCACCACCTTTGGAACCCAAACTTGTTTCCCCTTTCTCTTCTTGCATTGCACTGCTTCATGCCCATAACCTTTGCAATAATCACATAATACAGGCTTCCACTCATAACTCACTTTCTGCTCAACAACAATGCCTTTTTCATTTTCAAAATACACCTGGTCAGGCATGTTCTTCGTATCTACTTCCACTAATAATCTAGCAAAGTGGATTCTCTCTTTTTGCATGGTCATTTTATCAGCAACAATAGGGGTACCTATCAAACTAGCAATCTTGCTCAATGACTTACAACTCCAGTATTTCAAGTCCAAGCTCTCCAATCTAATACATACAAGGATTTTGTCAACAGTGCTCTTATTATAATTATAGTTTTCAGTCCATGGGGCAACAATCATTGGTTTGCCATCAAAGTGAGAAACACCTAATTGCATCACAGCATCCCTATTTTCAATAGAATGAAAGCGCACAATGAACATGCCATGTTGTTTCATGAGGATTCTATCCACACCAAACTTACCCCAAATTCGCCTTATGTAGCCATTTACCACCGGAAAAGAGGGGTTGGCCCCAAGAATGTAGCAAACCACGGCTGAATTTCAGTATTCTACCTCGGTTTGAATGTCTTCTGCAGATATGCTCCCAACAGCTTGCCCATTCTTTACCACTGGCTCCATATAGTCAAGTTTACATCCCGCCCCTCTCATCTTGGTAATATCAAACGAGTCCCACACATTACCCAAAGGTTTCTGGACCAAAGGACCCTCTTCTACTGCAATACTCTTCTACTTCAATATAGAGCTAAATTCCCCATTCTTATGTTGTAGCTCCCGTATACAATTTTCAATCTCTAACCGAACTTCAGGGCTTTGTTCGGACTGTAGCGCATGGATATGAGCTTGTTTCATCATCTCCTCTAGTTCCCCCAAGGTGGTTTGCCCTGATTTTCCCATTCCTTCTGCCCTAATTTCAGTTCGGACCTCCGGAGGCAGCTGCACTTGTGGCTGCGGGCTCTGCTCTACAGTTGCAGTAATCGGTGAAGACGATGCAGGAGGTGTCACGGTCTCGATACTTGTGTATTTGTAATTGAAACTTTCGAATTAAAACAAGGCCGCCGACAACTGGACAAGGCCACCTATTGTCCATGACTTGATACCAGTCCTCAGCACTGTTCTGGGATCCATTTTCACACCGCTAAGGAATATGAAGAAAATATAGCCAATTCTTGACAATAAGTCCAAGTAGACTTCTCCGTCTCGTGGGAACAATGTATCTCTGATGCTTGGAATTTGTCCTAGAATCGTTGGTCCTAGTATGATTCTAGCCTGTGAAACAAACTCCAATCATTAAATTGTACATATTGCACACATAAGGATGTCTTAATTGACATATATGAAGAGAGAATACGAAGTGAAGAGGGAAAGAACAAAAACATATAATATGATTCGGCCATTTCGCTTGCATCCATTTGACAAAATGTCCAAAGGGCTATCGTATTATTCTTGCTTGAAGGTTTAATTACACTAATTATTTATATAGGTGAAACAACGTGGATAGAATCAAATGGAGAAGATTACTCCACAAAAATCAAACTAAATATATATCAACAATGAATAGTATAAAAGTGTTTGTGAATCCACTTTGACTCCTAATGAAAATAAACATATGAATATTGACATCGTGAGAGATTTAATAATATAAACCTTTATTCCTCACACACAGGTTTAGAAATTTAAACCAAATCGAAAATTTGCCTTAACAATCAACTAATATTTAAGTATTTTGTCTGAAGTTTTCAATTTTTCAGATCTTGTCCATGTACTTTCGTGACACTTGATGTTTTTCATACTCCATATACTCTACGAAATAAACAACAACAATTCAAAATTTAAATTACGAATAAGTTCAGAAGTGTTAATCATTTGTCTGGCATCTATTGGAACCTCCCCATTCAAAAATCTATAATGGACATAGTTGCATAATCTTCATAATATACAAGTAATCAAAAACAGCGAAAGCATGCATTAACAAGTTAAAATCTTGTAATCAAGCAAAAATTCCTCTCTTATTAACATCATTATAATTTTAAAAATCATATCCCCATACAATTGATTATAGTTGCAAAACAAAAGGACGAAAAATGCAAAAGAACAATCGAGAAATCAAAAACCTGCGATAATATTCACCTCTCTTACTTGACATAAACCACAACCAATCATTTCATCAACCGCAACAATAAGAATTATTTGTCAAACAAAGAAAGAGAACCCAAACAAACAATAAGAAAAGATAGGAACAAACTAAAAAAGAGAGAAATTTCTTATGGTGTGTTTGGCCCAACAGTTGAAAAGCTAAAATATGCCTTTGGACAATGTTATTTTGATAGCTGCTTGTCCCTCTTTTCTATTTTGAAATTTTTGCGCCACAAAATCACAGTTTGGCAAATATGGAAATCCCAAATTTTGTCCTAATCAACTGTCCTGTAATCTATTATGCAAAAGCAAGGTAAACTCACCCTTCGAACCTAGACAAAAAGCATTTGCCTGATTCAAGCATTTCATTAAACAGTAAACGTAAACGTGCATATATAAACGTAAAAAAAAAGGTCGAACCCACAAGAAATGAAAACAATACCATGATCTCGGAGACAATGCGAGGCAGATGGAAACGCCGAAAAAATAGATGAAGAGATTGAGTGAGGAGGAAAATGATAGCCAATTGAAGCTGTAGGCGGGGCAAGGCATATTGGAGGAAAGTTCTGGCGCCATCCGTTGCTCCATATGCCGGGGGGATGCAATCCTATATCGACGTAGCAGAAATCATCCGTCAGATTTCCAGGCAAATCCCTTCGTATTTCTCGAACAGACCCCGATGGCACGAATAAATTGTTGCTGGCCATCAGATTAAATCAGCTTAATTTGAAGTCCCCCACATACACCCGTTTACATTTGATAATCACCAAGAGTACCCCATGAATGTGGGAGATCTTTGGGAATTAATAAATTAGAATTATGTTAATTGGTGAATATTGAAAAATGGTCGTGGTGAAAAGAAAGGTTTATATGGGATTTTCATGGAAGCGGGAATATTTAAGACAGTCTTGAAATGAACGGACGAATGTAGGGTTTTCGCCGAGAAATCTTCGCATCCATTTTTTTTTTTTTTGGAGACGGGGAGAAGGGGGCACCCTAACGACTATCCCGACATGCCGGGAGTCTCTTTGACTAATCTATTCCACATGACTCCAATTTTATCTTGCTCCAGAAGATCGTAGAGGTCACCCATGGGTTGCATAATGGTTGTAATGTTGTGGTTAAATCCATTTTTGGCCATGAAGTCCGCTGGTCTATTTGCCTCACGATGGATATACTTGACTTGCGCCTCCCATATCCAGGATAAGGCTTTGCGAATGTTCGTGATAACATCAAAATCTTGGTGCGAGAACGTAGCATCTTCGCATCCATTTGAGCTCTGCATGGACATACGTACCAGTCATATAAGCTTGGCATAATTACACAAACTCCCCCTAGCTTTAACCCTAATTACCAAAACCCCCCTCACTTTTTGTTAATTCTCATAACCCCCCCTCGGTAAAAAAAGATTATAATTTTACCCTTGTCGGATTACAATTTAACCCTATAAATATATGACAAATTCACTCCCTACTCTCCTGATGGGTGTGTTGGTAATTGTCAAAATCTCAAGGAGTTTTATGTAATTAAACAATAAGTTAGGAGGTGTGAGTATAATGACTTCTATGAGCTTTTGGTCTTTTGCAATTTCCTGATGTCGATTATTTCAAAATTAATCTTTATAGTGTGATTTTAGCAAAAAAAAAACACTTATAGAACTAATTTTCAAAAAGTTGTCGTCACTCCACACTCACCTAAGTTTAATAATAAGTTTTTCAAAAACATTTTATAGGATCTTTGAAATAAATCTTTCATAAAAAATTCATAAGCTATCAAAATAAATTGTATGTAAGTGCGTACGAGTAGGGTTGAAGACGAATTAAACTACCTGATACTCGATTAGAGATCGTTTTCTAAAAGCACGTTTGAGCTCAGTTCGTTAACATATCAAACCAAAGCTTGAACAACCATTTGTGTTTTCGTTAAGTTTGAAGCTCGACTCAATTAGTAAAAATGATAAAATATGTGCAATAAATCAAGCTACTCGAGCTTGACTCGTATTCAGCTCGACTAACAATCAAACCAAAGTTACAAACACAAACTTCAAAATTCGATAATAATTCAAATAAGTCTGAACAACGACTCATTCTACTCAACTCGAATCGTTTACATCCTTACGTCCGTACAAGCTTCTAATGAAAGAAAAAAGGGAATTAAAGTCGCAACTTAAATTTTGCAAGAGCTCATAAAATAATTCTTTTTACTATGCTGATATAAGATTGTTATTATTTGCTAAATGCAGCATTTTATAAGTTGCTGAGATTTCCCTTGGATAAAAAAAGTTGATACTTATTTTCAGAATAAGATTAAGATAAAATGTTTTAATATATCCATAAATATTGTTCAAGATCTTCGAACTTAAAAGGATACATAACACGAACTTTGTCAAACTTATATAGACAATTCTATCTATTAAATAATTTGTCCTCCGATCCGTTATATTCAAGAACTTTAATATTAAAAAAGAAAGAAAAATGTTAGGGGAAAGTAAAATAAATTAATAAAATATATATTTTCAAGCTTGTTTGGTTATTATGAAGAAAGCAAAAGAGGAAGGAGACGACGACGTGTTGGAAAAAATTTCCTACTGAGTTGGACTTTTCCTTCAAATTGTTTTCCCTGCAACCATTTACCCAAAATTGTTTTCCTTAATATTTTCTCTTCTTTTTCTCACTAAAATTCTTGTGCCAAACAACGCGTTACCCGTCTTCCGAAGAAAGTGTAGTTCTTCAGGTTTTGGGCTTAGTTTGCTGCAATTAGTTTTCTTCATAAGCATTGTATTAAATATCGCCCGAAATCAAAAAATTTAGGTCAAAATTTCGGGTTTTCAGAGGTCCCGAAGCGAAATTGTACTTTCGTTCCAATTTTACAAAATATCTTCCGAATTTTTTGTCGAAACCCAAAATTTAAAATAATATTTGTTAAATATCCATCGAAATTTTGACCGAAACCTGAAATTTCCCAAACTTTTCATCGAAACCCGAAGGCTGTGTTTGGTTTTATTTTGGGGTTTTTTTTTGATGAAAATTTTGGTGAAAAGGTTTATTGAAAGTTGTGTATTTTGATGAAAATGTGTTTGGTTTAGTGTTTGATTTTATTTTCAGAAGAGACAAAAGTTACTGTAGCAGTCAAATCATGTAGATTTTTGTCTGAAAAGTTGTGTTTATAATTAGTTAATGATTGAAAAATATAATATAATATAAATTTTAAATGATTATATTGTAGTTGATGTAATTAGTAGGTACCCTAAAGTAGAGACAAATAGGGAGACAATAGCTGACAATTTTTTTGACCAAAAAAATCATTTTAGTCAAAAAAACACAAAACAAACAAGTTTTGGCCAAATTTTTTGGCCAAAATGGGTTTGAAAATAAAACCAAACACAGCCGAAATTTCTAGAAATCTAAAATAAAATTTAATGTTTTATTTTTTTAAATATTTTATAGTAAAAATTTAGGGTCAAATGATCATTCATATTAAAAGAAAAGATTATAAATGACCAATTATGTAAAACAATAAGCAATAAATTTAAATGTGAATATGAAAGTACACTTTATTTTAATGAAATTCTTATGATATTTTATTATTATTTGACTATTATTATTTCATATTTTTCGCAGCAGGTTTTAGTCATTCTATTTAACAAGATTCATTATGCATTATACATGGAATGTTATTCGTGTAAAAAATGCATAATTATGATATTTAAAGTTACACAAAGTTTCATTGTAAATTTTCAAATTTTTCTATAAATTTTCATGATTTCTTCAAAATCGAAACCGAAATTTTGAATATCCCCGAAATTTCCATCGAAATTTACTACCCCGATATCAATACCGATACCAAGATTTAATACCGCTTGTTCATAAGTAGTTTCGTGATAATTACATCTAAAATACTATGAGATTCCACAAGTTCTCCAAACTTACGTTATGATTGGATCTTAAATTTTGGATACGAAAAGAAAAATAATAAGGATCAAATATAGTATAATATATATATTATTTATGATCATATGAAAAATATTTTCGTGGCTAAAATGCAAAGAGCAAATGGAGGGTTCCGTCAAATAATAATATAATCAAAGAATTTAGTAACAATTTGTTGTTTCATAAGTTGCAACATGTCTTTGCTTAATCAAGAATTTAATCCAATTGAACGCTCAAGATGGATGTTAAGCCATTCAAGTGCACCTACTTTTAAGTTTCTTTATTTACATAAAAACAACGATAATTCGTACCATCTCGTTGCTGCAAGTATGCCAATTCTTGTAGATTATCCAAATGGATATTTTATATATCTTTGATATCATCTTCAAGATAATTATAAGCTATTGCATTATAAGTTAGGGTGACTTTGACCCAACGGTTAAAAAATTAAAATTTGTGTTTGCAATCCAAACGCTATTTTAGTGATTGTTTGTCCGCTTTTCTATAATCTCATTTGGACATTTTTGCGTTATAAAATCACGTTTTGGCGAAATTGGAAATTCTAGATTGTGCAACAATCATTATGATAAAAACTAATTATATGCAAAAGTTGGGTCAAACTCACTCGTAGTAGAAATAAGTGTGTTGGATAAACTTATAAGCTTCTCAAAATATTTTTATATTTCGAAGCTTAGATGTTCTAGAATATTTATATAAGATCTTAGAAAATGAGTTAAGCTTTTAAAATAAGAAATTAGGAGTTTATAAATTTATTCAAATTAAGTAGGAGAACAAACTTTTTTAATCTCAGATCAATTGTATAATTGTCATTGCTTGTATTTTACTTAAATCTACTTTATGAATTTATCCAAACATACAGAGAATCTAATTTTAAAATAGGACTCAATATCTTTTAAATTCTAAGAAAAATTTACAATATGCAAGAACTTATTATAAAATATTTTAAATAAGCTATTATGGTTAACATTTCTAACAAGTAATACATGCGAATTATTTGTATGTTCATAATCTATGTTGTACGAATCCGGATACGTCGGCACTAATATATATTTACACGGTTTTTTCAAAATTTTAGAATACGACATGACGAGAATACGATTATATATATATATATATAATGGCTTGTCTTATTTAATCTCCATGCAACCATAAAATACTTGAAAAAATAAAAGTTTAAATCTATCCAGCCACACCCACCAATAATAAAGAAATTAATCATATTAAACAGGAACAATTACTAAAAGCCCTCTAAAATAATATTTTATATCCAAAAAAACCATCAAAATATTTTTCAATCCAAAAAACACATTCTACCAACTTTTCATTCCAAAAAGCTCAAGATTTAGGATTAATAAATTCATGAACTTAATTGCTATTAGCCTTTTAAACTAAAATTTAATCAATTGTAGTTTTGTATAGAGATTTATTTACTTAAAAATTTTATATTGATAATTGACTAAATTTAATTTTACTTTTTAATTTTCAGATTTGTAATCTTCTTAAAAAAAATTAAAAATATATTTTTAGATAATGACCATAGTAAAATAAAAAATAAATTATATAAAAATATTTAATACAAAAAATAAAAATCTTTATTATTCAACTTATCAATTTGAAAATTTTAAAACAATAAAAAATTAGATAAAAAAGACAAATTGATCAATTCTTAACTTAATAAATGAAGGGTAGTTTAGTCTAAAAAAAATTTAATCTTAACTTTTGGGTTTTTTTGAATGAAAAGTTTGTAGAATGGGTTTTTAATATTGAAAAATATTTTCATAGGTTTTTTGGGATATGAAATATTATTTTAGAGGGTTTTTAATAATTTTTCCTATTAAATAATATGTATTATATATATATATATATATATATATATAGTGTAAGAAAATACAATCCTAAATATAACTATTTGAATCCTCAGCGAGCTGCTCCATCGTTCTCATTTTCTGTTTTTTCGTGTGATTTCTTCTTCATCTACTGTCTCGCAAAACTACCAATATTTTTTGTCATTTATCATGTTATACTCCTACTTCCCTATTCATCCAATTTTTTAATTTTATATCAGATTGACATTAATTTATCTACCATAGGTAGGGCGATTAACCCTCGCATGTCACATCTATCATAGACCACATAATCATGAACATTTTTATTGGGAGCAATTTCGTTTTCGTCGAATTTCTAACTTAAAGATGTTCCAAATATATATATGTGCCATGTAACGTGTTGGATACGTATTTGAAAATTATCCCAAAATTATTGCCATCCTCCAAATATCTAATGCTGGATTAGATTGTTGGGAAATATACATATAGCCCGACTAAGCACAGCGGAAAATTAAAATTTTAGTTTCTAGGATTTAAACATGCAAGTTTATTAATCCTACGGGCTTATCACGTATCATAGGCTTGCGCATCTTTGATTTGTTATTTAAAACTTAAATGAAGAAGATCTTACCTTATTCGATTTTTCATAAAAATCGAAGAGTTTCTTCTTCCTTAGAAGCTCCCTAGCTTGCTTCTCGTTCCTTGAAAATATTTTTGTTTTCAAGAAAATGTTTCTCCTCTAAAGTATCCACACCCGGATACCCACTCGTTTATAATCTTTAGTGGTTGATAAAACGTTTATTCTAACTCTAAGATAGTGTATGGGATTAAGGTGAAAGCAAAAATTACTTCTCTAAGTATTTTGGAAGAATTCTTGAATTCAAGATCTTGATGAATAATCAAGAACTCAAGAACACTATATGAGAGAGAGGAAAAGAAACCTTTAAACACCACAAATTCGTCTTGGGGTGAGTGATTTTATAACCCACCACTCATGCTTCTTGACTTAAGCTAATTAAATTGATCTTATCAACTTAACTAATTTATTTATCCAATACTTGAATAAATAAAAGTCTTAATTAATTAATCAATTAATTAATATATTAACCCATTTGAATTAAATTTCCTTAGCAAATGGATGTCCGAGTATTTGTGTGACCCTTTAGGTTCACCAACATACTAGTTGGGTAAACCTTTATGATTTAATTTGACAATTAAATGTCGATTAATTAAAACTTTTAATTAACCATCTTATTATTTAATCTCCATTAAATATAAGAACCCATAAATCAAAGAAAAGTTTCTAGCTACTATCTTGAAGACCTAGATGTAGGCAAAGTGAACCTTTCCAATCGCGCATTCCATGCAAGTAGAGTTGCATAGTGATCTAGCACGGATTTTCCCCCTACTATCCCAGTCAAGAGGATCAACAACACGCAGAACGACACGCTATCAATATTATAGACTGCACTCATACGATGTTGAATTGCCTACGTACCCGGTTGGGATCAAGTCTAAACGTAGTTCAAATAAGGTGGTTAGAATTGATATGATTCGTAGTATGATGATCACTCGTATTTGTATAAGAGGTTCGTACTCTCTAATCTGCGATTATCTAAGCTCCACGAGTAGTGATTCGTAGTATTTATGGCTCAGATTTTCGGTCCCCATTTCTTCACAAATGGCTGTATTTATAGAGTTTTCATTCGGTACTGTAGGACGAATGATTAACAAGACGCCTTGCCTACGGATTCCCCACACGTGTATTTGATGGGTGGTACAGATTCGATGCCCATCGGGTCGGGCCATAAACCGACCCTACCCAAACTACAAAACACGCGGATCTTGGAGTGTAATGCAAATATCAAGGTTATAGGGACCGGGTGTGAAACCTGTCTCGTTTCATCGTATTCGAGGTAGTATTTCACATATATGACCCTATATGTTCCAAAGAATACGAGCCGACGACTATTAAATCTAATAATATTTTAGGTATATCATTAAGTCCCCCACTTCGTGAGTGAAGGGGAAAATACCTGAAAGTTCTTGACCCTTGACTGACGAAGTACAGTGTTATGCATCTGTTACCTCGTCTGGGCATTATTCCCTTGCCTTTATTCTTAATTCTAAGTCATCCACTGCAATCATTACCTTGCAGCCGTTTCTTCTAATTAATTCTGACACGCCGTTTCCCGAGAAACGTGTCTGTGCTGCCCCTCCGTTCTTTCGAATTCCAAGAGATGCAATTGGAATTTGGAACGTCACGTATGTATACCGTTGGATACAACTTTTGATTAAACGATCCAGACCGTTGATCTCAATTTACCCCCCACTCTATATATGGAGGACTTACCCTCTCATTTGAATTTTTACTCTTCTTCAGATTTTTACTCTTCTTCAGCCTGAGTTGACGGCAGTAAAACGTCGCCTCGCACCTTCTGCACTTTCCGGCGTCCTTGCTACTCGGAGATCCTCTGCCGTTCAAAATCCAAACTTTTTCAAGCCGCTAGGTATAAGCTTCGTCTCTTTTTCTTTTATTAGTCCCATACTTTGCATATATATTATTTTTTTTCTTTTTTATCATTAATGAGTACCTCCGGTGTGGGTGCCTCGCCCTGAGTCGCCGACGAGGAGAATGAGACCTCCTCGTCTGATCATAGCGGGTCAGATAGTAGTTCGAGTAGTCCCGAAACATCCCCCGAACCCTCTGTGAATAACCCACCCATAGCCCTTGAGCCCGAGTCCCCTGACGTTCCCCCTCCATATCCAAATCTCGAGGGAGACGAGGATGTTAATGCCCAGCTATTTCCAGATATGGATAGGGCTCAGAGGCAAATTCCTTGGCTAGGTTACGCCTCAATCTTGACCGCATCGAATATCGCAGATATTAGGACTAGATATCACATCCCTCCCGAGTATCGTACAATAGTCCCCAATGAGGGCGATAGAATGCATCGTCCACCCCCAGGGTTTCGCGCCATACATGTAGCCCATCTTGCATCAGGCCTTAGATTTCCCCTTCATCCTGCCATAGTAAACATTCTTCTACATCTTCGTTTGAGCCCCACTCAATTACTGCCAAATTCGTATAGGCATATAATTTTCTTTATAGTCGTAATGAGGATGTACGGGGTTCATCCGAACATAAAAAACTTCAACGGTTTTCTATCAGTGCATCGAAGCACGCAGTCCAAGGAGGAAGGCTTTTTCTTCCTCGCACCCCAACGTCATTGTCCTTTACAATCAAACTCAATCTTCATTTGGAGATTGGAAGAAAAAGTTTTTCTTCATCGCTCCACCCTTAAACGAACACTGGAGTGTCCCTCGTCCATGGGGTATGGACCTCGTTGAGTTGAGCAACGTGGGTCGACCCACTATACCTCGACGAACATTGAAACGCATTCTCAAACGGCTGTTCAATCCCGAGGTCGTGATGAGTGAACCAATGCTTGTCACGTGTGGGCTAAGTAGCGCCAATGTGCCTCCCGTCGAAAATCTGGGTAACTTTTATACTCATGTTCTATCCATTACAACTCCTCGTAACTTATTCGATGTATTGCATCTCACAAACTTATTTTTATCCTCCGCAGCAATGGAAGAAAGACAGGCTCGGTTGGACAAGAGAGCCGTTCTTGTGGCTGAGGCGGCTCAGCGGGCAGCAGCAGCAACCGGTCGAGGTACTGGCCGGGGTCGTGGCCGTGGACGAACACAGGGGCAACCCGCCCTGAGGATTGGCGAGCCTCAAGGCCAGGGATCTACTCGTGCGTAGCCATCACGCACGACTCCAACCGCCCCACGCCCTCCTCGAAGCAGCAGCACTGCAAATGACCCTGAGACCGAGGAGGGTACTCTCGTCCGTCGGCGCCGCCCCGAGGCAGTCGGGGAGCTAGCGGGCGCTGCATATGGTCACCCTGAAAAATGACCTCACCGGAAGGTAACTTCTCAATCCGCTCCCGGCGAAACCGCCATTACAGCCCCTCCGTCTAGCACGCCAGACGAGACTAGTGCTCGTGATTTTGAACTGCTTAACGAGGCCGAGTCATTACTTCTGAATGACTACCTCGAGTGCGAGGTGACTGAACGTGCGCCTCCTTGTCCCGATCAACAGCCCCTCATCCAAGATTGGCACATCTACGCGGATAGCAGCATAATCAAGGATCGCAGCGGTAATACGGCAATCGAGGTATACCAAAGCACGTTGCTGCCCAAGGACAATGCTCTGATCCTCGACCAGCCTCATCCCGTTGTCGAAAAGCAAGCAGCTCAGTATCTCGAAAAGGTATACTAGTTTCGTCTTAGTAGCTGTCCATTCGAAGCCCTATCCTCTTCTATAACCTTGTTTGATCTTTTATCGTTTCAGACGAAGCTCTTGATACATCAGCTGTCCCTTACCAACTCGAGCTTCAAGGAAATCTTGAAGAGAAAAGAACAGGAGCTCATAGATTATAAAGGACAAGTCCAAGCCGAGTTGCTTGCTGCCCAAGAGGACAAGGAAAAAGCCTCTTCTCTACAAGTAAGCTCGACTGGGAACTTAACATTTTATTTTCATTGCATTTAGTATGAGATGAATCTTATTCTCGTCACTCGCAGACGGAGCTCGATATGCTTTGCCGGACCTACGATGCCGATAAGCTCAAAATGGCTGATCAGGAGCAAGTCAATGTTGTGCTTCATCAACAACTGCATGTGCTGCAAGAGGGTACCGAAGCTGAAAAACGACGCCAATTTGCCTTAGGCAAAACCGCCGGTCGTAGGGAATTCCAAGAGTCCTCCTCCTTCCGGCGCCAACTTGACGATGCGCGCTTGGGCGGAGCTCGGGATATGCTGCGTTCCACAGTGATCGACGATAGGTTGCTCGATCAGGCCTTGAACGACATACAGGACGGCTTCTACAAGGCTCTCGATTATTTGAAGGAGACTGGAGATCTCCCTCCCACTTTCCAGCAGGAAGAGTTCGCCAACTCTTATCTTAGAGCTCCCCTTAAGCGACCTTCGGCAGCCCCCCCCCCAGAAGGTGTTTCTTATACGTATTTCCCAGAGTTCGACACCTTAGTTATCGGCGAGTCTGGAGCAAGTATCCAGTTCGAGCGAGAATTAGAGGCAACGATCCATCGGGGTGACGAGCAGGAAGAGGGTGAAGCCGCGGCCACAGCTGACGAGCCGCACATAATCGAGGACTAATTTAATGTAGTTTTGTAACTGATTTAGCTTAATCGTATTTATAACATTGATATTTTTAGATAGAATGACTTTGTGTATTTCGAGATACTTTTGCTTTCTGTTGTGACCTCATTTTAATTTGACTCAGCGTCGGGATCGTTGTCCTGCATCGTTTCATGTTTATCATCGTATATGTCAAATGTCGAACTGGGATGTCACCCCCTTTTGATTTACTATATATGCATATTCAGAATGACAAACTGATGATAAATGCTTATCCAAATAAGTACCGAGGTAAATTTATGCCACTAGATTTTATATAACTGCATTATACACCATTTATGCACAGAATTTTCTCAAGTTATTTACATTCCAAGGACGGGGTAGATCTTTACCCATGAGATCTTGTAATCGATAGGTCATTGCCTTCGTGATTTTAACGACCTTAAACGGGCCTTCCCAGTTTGCTTCCAACTTCTTCACATGTCTCGACACTTCCACCCTTTTTAGGATGAGGTCCCCGACTTGAAAAGATCGAGCCTTCACTCTTCTGTTGTATGCTCTTGCCATTGTGCTTTTTTGCCTCAATATGTTGGCATATGCCTTGTCTCGTACTCCATCGATGACATCCAACTCAAACTCCCTTGCAAATCGATTCTCTTCGGGGTCATAGGCGCTCACTCGATGAGTCATCATTCCAATTTCCGCTGTAATGACTGCTTCGGAGCCATAAACTAAGCAAAACGGAGTTTCGCTTGTTGACGAACGAGGTGTTGTTCGATATGCCCATAACACACCATTGAGTTCTTCTACCCACCCCTTTCGCTCTCCATCGAGTCTGGTTTTAAGATGTTGCAAAAGTATTCGATTCGCCACTTCTGTCAGTCCATTAGCTTGGGGATGACCGACCGATGTGAAGTTTTGCTGTATCTTCAACTCGGAACACCACTCAGTGATAGCTTTACCATTGAATTATGTCCCATTATCAGATATCAGTATTCGAGGTATACCAAACCTACATATTATATTCTTCCAAATGAGAATTACATTGTCATTCGGATTTATTCGATTGTATTTAGGTTAATTAACCTGCATATTATATTCTTCCAGATGAAGTCAATGACGACTTTCTCTGTGATGCGAGCCACAGGTTCTGCTTCTATCCACTTCGTGAAATGCTCAATTGCCACTATAACAAATTTCTTTTGATTTTGAGCTGGAGGGAAAGGTCCTGCATACAATTTAATTAGTTAATCATATACTTTGTCATTTTATAACACGTGTGTCGATGAGGTGTTACCAACCTAGGATGTCAATGCCCCATTGGTCGAATGGATATGCAATTTTTATTGCTTCCATAGGGGTCCCTGGTTGATGTATCTCATTAGAATACAGTTGACACTGCCGGCATTTTTTGGCAAAGCCATATGCATCTTTTACCAAGGTGGGCCAAAAATAACCTTGCCTTGTTATTTTTTGAGCTAATGATCTACCTGCAGAATGATTCCCACAACTCCCCTTGTGTATTTCTCGTAGAACATATTCCGACTCTGATGGCGTTACACATCGAAGCAGCGGCCCCCCCACCGACCTCTTGTAAAGCTCTCCATGCATCATTACAAACCGAGTTGATCTTTGAATGACCTTCCTGGCCTCAATCTTATCATGAGGCAGCACATCATTGACTAAATAGTCGGTAATCGCATCCTTCCAGGATCTCTCAGTCGAGACTGGCAAGACCGATGCTAACGAGTCTAATTCCGAGTGCTCAGCCACCAACAGAGTGACTTTCCTGCTTTTCAATCCTACAATATGATTTGCAAATTTCGATAAAGCATCTGCTCTTTCATTTTCATCTCTAGGGATCTGATGCAACTCAACTTTTTCAAACTCTAGCATCAATTCCCCCACCTTCTTCAAATATCTTACCATCGTTCGTTCCCTGGCTTCGTACGTGTCGGCGACTTGCCTAGCCACTAATTGCGAATCTGTGTAGACCATTAGCGTCTTTACCTCTAATCTTTTTGCCATCCGCAAACCTGCAATAAGGGCCTCGTACTCCGCTTCATTATTTCTTACATCGAAATTTAACTTAATAGCGAATTCCATATCCAACCTATCTGAGGTTTGCAACCAAACTCCAATTCCTCCACTCTTCGTCATTGACGAGCCATCCACATGTAAAAGCCATGGCTTTACTGACTCCACTGCAATCACTCCAAGGACTGATTCCGTAGTCATCTCAACAACAAAATCGGCCATGACCTGCGCTTTCACTACTGTACGGCTTCTATATTCAATGTTGAATTCTCCCAATTCAATGGCCCACTTAACAAGTCTGCCCGAAACATCAGGTTTTGCCAACACTTGCTTCAGGGGCTTGTTTGTCAAGACAACAATTTGATGGGACTGGAAATAGGGTCGCAATTTACGAGCGGAAGTCACTAGAGCAAGTGCCCATTTTTCAATCTCCAAATAATTTAACTCAGCCCCTTAGATTAATTTACTAACGTAATATACTGGTTTGTGTTCGTTTTCGACCTCTCGGACCAATACCGCACTGATGGCTGCCAAGGAAACAGCCGAGTATAAGAACAAGGGTTCCCCGAAAATAGGTTTTGTCAGTAAAGGGGGTGATACCAAGTATTCTTTAAGCTCCTGGAAGGCTTTTTCACATTCTTCGGACCACGTGAAATGTTTTACCTTTCGCAAGATTTTGAAAAATGGTAGTCCTTTGTCAGCCGATCGAGATATGAATCTGTTTATGCTTGCCATTCTTCCTGTCAGTTTTTGTACATCCTTTACACTTGAGGGGGATTTCATATTCAAGATGGCCTCGATTTTTTCAGGGTTGGCCTCGATACCCCGTTCAGTCACCATATAGCCCAAAAAATTTCCCCCTCGAACTCCAAATGTACATTTATTAGGGTTTAGTTTCATCCCATATCGTTTCATTTTTTCAAAAGATTTCATCAAATGATTTAAGTGGTCCGACTCGTCCACAGATTTGACGAGCATATCATCAATATACACCTCCATGGTCTTCCCTATCTCATTCTCAAACATCGTATTGACCAATCGTTGATACGTGGCTCCTGAGTTACGAAGGCCAAAAGGCATTACATTGTAACAGTATACACCTCTGGCCGTGACGAAGGAAGTCTTGTCCCTATCTTCCTCCGCCATCATTATTTGATTGAAACCCTGATAGGCATCCATCATGCTCAACAATGCACAACCTGCAGTAGAATCTACTAATAAATCAATACGAGGCAAGGGATAAAGGTCCCGAGGGCAAACTTTGTTTAGATCAGTGAAATCGGTACACATGCGCCATTTGTTTTCGGCCTTAGGTACAAGGACTACATTTGCTAGCCATTCAGTAAACTGAATTTCATTTACATATCCTACTTCTAGCAGCTTCTTCACCTCTTTTTCAATTATGGCATCTCTATCGGGCCCGAAATTTCTTCGTTTCTGACGAACCGGCCTTGCTTCGGGGTCAACATTCAAACGATGCACTATCACCTCCGGGTCGATGCCTTGAAAATCCACAGCCTTCCAAGCAAAAATATCTGTGTTTGCCTTGAGAAATTTTATCAATTTCGACTCCATTGTGGGACTCAGTTGCCCCCCGATTCTGGTAGTTTTCTCTGCATCGTCTTCAAAAAGTTGAATAGCTTTGTGCTCCACGGGCTGCACCCTCGTATCAATTTTCCTTTGCCTCTTATCCAGCTGATCCATCAGCATGGCTGCCTCCTCATCCACAACATTTACCCTCCTCACTTCCCTTTTCCTTTTCTTACTCAAATTGGGCACTAACGAGGTAGTGTAACAATCTCGGGCTTCCAGCTGATTGCCCCTTACTTCGCCTATCCCATCTCTGGTTTTGAACTTTAATTTCAAATGAGGAGTCGAAACAATGGCTCCAAACATATTTAGCATCGGCCTCCCCACAATCATATTATAAGCAAAGGGGGTATCCACAACCAAAAAGGTCACACGTAATGTCTTTCTCTTCGGAGCCGATCCTAGTGAAACGTCGAGCTCTATCGAACCTTTCGGCATGATTTGAGACCCAGTGAATCCCATTAAGGGAGTACTCACCGCTCGTAAGTTCACCCTCCCCAAATCCATCTTTTGTAAAACATCCCAAAAGATTATATCTGCCGAACTGCCCGTATCGACCAACACCTTATGTACAGCAAAATTAGCAACATCCATCGTTATCACCATTGGATCATTATGAGGAACAATCATGCCCTCGTAATCCCTATCGTCAAAAGCTATTGGCTTGTCACGATTATGTACAGAAAAGACCTTCGTAGGCTCTTGACGATAGTGATTGCCACGCATCTCCCTCTTATGCCTTTTTCTCGCACTGGACGAATCACCTCCAGCCGGTCCTCCCGCTATCGTGTGGATTTTCGCCCTGACTACATTAGTATGTTCTTTATGTCGATCACCCTGACGGCTGTTGTCATTGTCCCTCTTTTCATCATTGCGACGATAATTGTCACTCCGACGATTGTCATCAGTCCGGGGACGGTCATATGGGCGACTGTCCCGGACCTGATGTTCATACCGGTCTCCATCCCTTTTATAACGGAAACGATCGGGCGATCGACTACGCGATCGTTGATTCTCTTTTGTGCGGTTGGCTTCTGGAGCTCTGACTTCCGCAAGAGTTCGATCAATAAAGTTGTTAAGAACACCATCTTTGATCAAACGTTCCAGTTCATCTTTCAACTGATAACATTCTTCGGTATCGTGGCCGTTGTCTTTGTGAAATTGACAATACTTATCTGAATTCGCTCTGGATTTCGATTTCATTGGCTTGGGCCATTGAATTGCATTCATATGCTGCACCGCTAGTAACACTCTGCCTCTTGATGCTTTCAAGGGGGTGTACTGCTCGTATTTTGAGTATCGAGGGGGTCGTTCGTGGTTCTTTTCAGACCTCGACCTTCCTGCCGATAGCTATTGTCTTTTAGATCTCGTCGATCGTTTACGGGCTTGCAAGCCTCGAAATCTTTCGATAAGTTCATTTCCTCCTCGTTGATACACTGCTCTTCCAGCTGCATCAGCTCTTCTTGATCTTTAGGTGCACGACGCGCAAGGGCAGAGGCCAAAGTACCTTTCTTCAAAGCCAACAAAAGAAATGTTACCACAAGATCATGAGTTAATTCAGGTATTTCTAACACTTCCTGATTAAACCTATGAACAAAATCCCTCAGACTCTCGCCCGGACCCTGTTTGAAACCCATCATGGATGACACGGACTTCCTGGCCTTCTTGTTGGCGGCAAAATGATTTTCAAACCTCTTAATGAGCTGTTCGTAGGACACTATCGAACCGGGCTGCTGACTAGTGAACCAGTCTTGAGCCCGTTCGACCAAAGTCGTCACAAAAACCCGTGCATTTATGGCATTCGATTGATGATACAACGACATCAGCAGTTCAAAAGTAGTTAATATGGCCCCGGAGCACCGTTCCCGTCATATGTAGGCAACAGAGGAGCTTTGAATGAACTCGGGGGTTCTTCACACATTATACTTTCACAAAACGGCGAGTTTCTAGCCATCAGTGCAGACGTCGGCCTATTTTTTGAACGAAGTACCTCCGGTCTACGACTCGCCCTACCAACCTTTTCATAAATATCATCAATTTCTGCCCTCGATAAGACTGGCTGTTCCCTCTCCTCCTGCAAGGGCTGCTTTCCCCGTCGAACCTCCCCGCGGGCACTAGCCCCGCTGTTGACCTCTTCATCGGACTGTGCTTCATGCTCAAACCTCTTCCTACGCGCTAGATTCAAACCTTCATCTTCAGAGAACAGCTTCCTAGGCGCCAGGGGAGCCCCCGAAGTCTTGGATATGCCCTGAGTCACCGGCCCCGACGCCATTAAGCGACTCATAACCTCATCCACCTTCTGCTGAACTATCTTCTCCAACTCTTCTTTTGTGACTAACATCTTCTCATCGCCTCTGCCATCCCCACTCCTGTCAGGAGCAGAAGTCACAGAATCCTCAATCGTTTATCCTTCTGACCATCTCCTTCCATCCTGACGCCAAATTCAGCGACTCTCGAGTAGGTTTCCACAGACGGCGCCAAACTGATCTAGCACGGATTTCCCCCCTACTATCCCAATCAAGAGGATCAACAACACGCAGAAACGACACACTATCAATATTATAGACTGCACTCATACGAAGTTGAGTTGCCTACGTACCCGGTTGGGATCAAGTCTAAACGTAGTTCAAATAAGGTGGTTAGAATTGATATGATTCGTAGTATGATGATCACTCGTATTTGTATAAGAGGTTCGTACTCTCTAGTCTGCGATTATCTAAGCTCCACGAGTAGTGATTCGTAGTATTTATGGCTCAGATTTTCGGTCCCCCTTTCTTCATAAATGACTGTATTTATAGAGTTTTCATTCGGTACTGTAGGGCGAATGATTGACAAGACGTCTTGCCTACGGATTCCCCACACGTGTATTTGATGGGTGGTACAGATTCGATGCCCATTGGGTCGGCCATATAAACGACCCTACCCGAACTACATGACCAAAATGACTTTTTTGGCCAAAGAATGTAAGTATTTTTCTTCTATGTCTCTACGTTAGGGTGCCTACTAATTACATAAATAACAATATAGAGATAATATATATATAATATATATATATTACCATAATATTACATATTTAAATTCTATTAATTTATATTTTTCAATCATTAACCAATTAATTATAAGCACAACCTTTCAGACAAAAACTAATATGCTTTGATTGCTACATTAACTTTTGTCTCTTCTGAAAATAAAATCAAACACAAAATCAAACACATTTTCATCAAAATACACAACTCCCAATAAATTTTCACCAAAATTTTCACAAAAAAAACCCCAAAAATAGAAACAAACATAGTCTGACCAAAAAGTTTTCTTTGTGAAACTTAAGAGTGAGTTTTGTTTGTTTAATTGAGATAGTCAATCAATTCATATCTTAACTGTTGGTTTATTCAAAGCGAGATATCTAGGTGAAAGTAAAAATTAACTTAAATAATGTAAATTTAAGTCCCATTGTTCAGTCGTTTGTTGAAGGAAAAGTCAACTTACATCTTATCAAGCACATATTTTTTAAAAATTGTGAGCAAATTTATATCTAGATTGCTTCAAATTGTTAAAACTCTCACACTCTATCCCATAGCTATACAAATTTCAAACTTTTTGATTGTAAACAAAATTATAGTTAGTGAATTATTAGGTAAAAAGTAAACTGGTTATTATTTTTATTTTTGGATATGGTACAATTTAATGTTTTATTTATAGAAAAACAATTATCATATATTATTATTATTTTTGTGTATAGCACAGGAAACACACAAATATTAGCAAATTGTGTCGTATCTTCCAGATACGTATATTAAGCAAAACTTGATGCTTATTGTATTTAAATTTGAAATCAATGATATATAGTCCCATTCATGATGCAATAATGGTGTAGTCTCCAAATTTGTTACTCTTATTCAGATTTCTCTTTACCATCCATATCAATATAATACTTTATTTGCATTAATCCTATTTGTCTGTTTAGTCAAACCAATTTGTACTTTATCTCTGTGTTTTCCTCTATTTATTATTTCTATTTTCCTCAAGTACTATTTTTTTTTATTTGTATACAAAGAGAAGTTAAAGGAATTTATTAAAATGAATAGAGGCATTATTTTGGGCCTTTTGGATTTTTGGAGTGAATTTTCATTTAATTTATTTTACATTTTATGTTGATTGATTAATGAAAATATAAGTATGCATTTCATTATATATTTGGTTTTAGTTAATTTTGATCTGTGCATAGCACGGGGTACATACTAGTATATTGTGTGTATATATATAATTATATATATATATATATAAAGTTGAGTACTGTTAGCAGTCAATGATTCATTTACGAAGAAATTAAAGACCTATCTTTTAAATTACGAAAGAAGGATTGAAATATATTTTTCGATGAATTGGAAGAGGTATGTCCGCCTGTGATATGTAGGAAGAACTCATAAGTCAAATTGACTTATGGGAGGACGAAGACAGTTGCATTATATATATATATATATATCATGATTATTGGCTATTAAAATGGATTTCAAATTTTGGTGTTACTAATATGAAGGCCTTTGATTTTTAGACTGAAATTAAGGAGGTCATTATTAAATTTAACTAGTATTGTCTAACTATTAAATTGAGGTCATTATTAAATTTAACTAGTATTGTCTAACTATTAAATTGATTCTAGAAACTAATATATCCTTGACCAGTAACAATTTAATTAGTATTTCCCTTAACAATTCAAATCTGAAGCGTAATTATATATATATATATATGTGGATTACTACATATTTAAAGTAATTAACAAAAATAATGTTTCTACATTCAATGGACAAATCAAGACTTCTTTAGTATTGATTAAAGCTTAAATTAAGGAATGAAAACATATATTTGAAAAATAACCATTTCTAGAATTTACAATTATGAAAAAATATTAATATTAGAGAGTTTAAAAATAAATATAGAAAGAATTTACATGGCACAAAAGTAATACCCGCCCATCTCATTATCCACATATGAAAGAGATGGAGTCATGTGCTTGGATTAATTTTAATTGCGGTCTTGGTGGTGTTTTAAGTGTATGGTGTTGGGTTGTTGTGGCGGTGGTGGTGGAAGGATGGTTCTCTGCAGTTGTGGTGTGGTGGTAGAGAAAAAAGGGAAGAAGACAACCAAAAGACCATATTACCCTCAATGTATAGTGTTAGTGTCAAATTTTCGGACTTTAGGTGGTGAAGTGCAAAAAAAAAAAAGGTTTTATAAAAAAAATATGAAAACGCACATAGTTCAGATGGGTTAATGTTCTTATCCCTATATTTTATCAAACTCACCTAGTAAATTAAGCATGGAATTGAGTCTACATAGTACAATGGAATATTACTAACTCATCCAACTCATTATCTACATAAAAATGAGATAAAAACAGAGGTTTGAATTCATTTGAAATATTATAATTCGATTACAAACTTTCTCAAACTCAAGCACATATAGGGCACTTCGACTCTCAAGTCAGATTCAATAAAGGTTGAAAAACACGCAATATCACTACAAAGCCTTCATAAAATTGGTGAATGAGACGGTATTCATATATTTGAAGCTAGTATTATAATGGTCAATCTTGATGTATCCATTTAAAATGATCAAAAAGCTCCACATGGTTACTTGTTGTATGTCGAACACACATATTCGACCTTGATTAGGGCCCATTACTAGGCAGTAGTTGGGTTGGATCGAAGTTGAATGTAGAGTCGATAAGGATGTATTCGTTTTTTGAAGTGAGTTTCATGATAGACATATGCGAATTATATGCAAATTTCGCGATTTAGGTAAGCATGATTAACTTTAAAGCCTTCCCAAGCAGTGAATCAAACAAGTTATTGTTTAAGTTATTCGAGCTTTAAAATTTGTATTTAAACTTAATTTAATTGTTAATCGAGTCGAGACGCCAAATACGAGTTGAGCTTAATTGGTTTGATATACATATTTAGTCATTTTGTACTAATTGAGCCAAGTTTCAAACGTTATTGAACACAAAAAGTTATTCAAACTTGATTTGATATGTCAAAGAACCAAAGCTTAGATGAGCTTCTAATGGTCAATTTCAAGTCGAGTATCTGGTAACTTAGTTCGTCTTTCAGACTTATTGCCTAGTTCATAAGATTTTTTCTAGAACCTTAATTGGCCCTAAATGTATTGGTCTAGCTGGCCCATTCATCGCTCTTTTAGACCTAGCCCAAAGTTTATTATCTTTTTGTGTGTAGTTCAATGGCGGTCCATGAATACAGATTATGGGCCAACCAATTCATTATCATTTCGATATAAAAAGGAAATTAATGGTCAAATTCGGCCTTAATTGTTCAAATGATATAATTTTTAGGAACACAACGGATTAATGGTTGAAAAATTCGGAAAAGTAAGAACTCAAAGGGGAAAACTAAAGCAATAAATAGACAATGAATTTATCAATACTTGTTAGTCTAGTGGTATCGACTTCCACTTTCATGTGGGAGGTCATGAGTTCAATTTCAAACTGTCACAATTTGTGACTTTTTTCTTCTTATTTGGAGTCTTATAGGATTTGTGTAACCCATGATTAAAAACTGTAGACCCAAGTTTATCGAGTCAGGGTATCCCCTTCCTCTAGAATAAGAAGAAAAAAAAAGACAATGAATTTTTTTGGTGAATGCTAAAGCATTAAAACCGAATTTATTGTGGCAGGGGCAAAATAAGGCAATCCATCAAGACGACATTTTGATGCCCCAGCTTGACATGGCAACAGTTCGTCGGCGTGTCGAGAAAGCATGACATATGGCCGGGGGGATGAGATAGAATATGTAAGTAGGTGTAAACCGACACGAGGTATCGGCAAGATAAATGTGGACGCGGAGGTGTGCCAAAGTCGAGAAAACACAATAGGGGCTACAGGGATAGGCATTATTGCCCAAGATTATCATGGTAAATGACTCAAAGGCTCTCGAGGCAAAGATGGGTCTTAGCAATCCTGAAGGGTCTATAGTTGGCTAATTGGAAGGAAAAATTCAAGAATATTATTGTTGAGACAGATTGCTTAGATGCATTGTGAAGTAAAGATGAAGCACTCTATGTGCACCAACATTTCGATATTGTTACCTAAAATCTGTTGGTCTAGTGGTATACAATTTCCACTTTATGTGAAAAGTTTTAAGTTCGAATCCAGATTGTCACAAGTTGTGGCTCTCCCCTTATTTATGGAAATAGATATAAGTCTTTATGATTCAGAATTGTGACTATCAACCCGGTTTGTCGGGCTAGATATTTAGGATATCCCCCTCGTTTTAAATTTTTTTTTTTAAAAAACATTTCGGCATTGTCAAGAATATTAGAGATATGCTCAATAAAGAATGAGAGGTGAGGTTGCAACATATACCCGTGAAGCAAATCAAGTTGTCAACTGTTTGGCCAAAGTTGGTATTAAGCAAAGCACGGAGAGCTCGGAGTCTCTGGAATTGAGGATGAAACCTTTTTACGATCAAGATATGGCGGGCCAAAAATGGCCAAGAGATATGACTATTGGTCCAAGTATGTCAGACTAAGTCGCTCGGTAGCCCTCGTTAAAAGGAAAAAAAAGAAGAAAATCCTTTCTCTGCAGATTCACACTTCGTCAATCTGAAAGGCAAAACAATTAAGAAAATTGTAGTTTACATCGGTTTGATTGAATCCGATTACAAACCATAAGGTTAGTTAATTATATTTACCAAGCAATTAGTTATAAGATAATGAATTATATTTAAATATATTGAATGTATTGATATTTAAAATAATAAATAATGCAATCATGGCCAATGTGAAAAAAAATAAAAAACCGAAACGTCTAATTCACTAATAAGTAATATCTCAATTTAGCTAGTCCCGGTCATAAATGAGTTCAAAATTTCATTATCACATTATAAGTGGTGCTTGAATGGTAAATATTTATTTATATATTAATTCAGACGCAAAAATATGTCAACATTACTAATATCATATCTACTTTTGTTCGTTTTATATACCTAGAAGAGCAATATTTTGATGGGAACATGATTGGGATTGGGTGAGAATTATGTATGTATTAAAGATATTTTGTCAAAACTTATGATTATGGCGTGCCATGCATGAGATATTTTCTAGATGCAACACTTGTCAGGGAATTTTTTTTTGTATAAATCGGGTCTTGGGCTCCACCTGTGGACCTTGTGGACGTGATTAATTCATATCATTTGTTTTTAATTCAAAAAAATAAAATAAGTGAAGTGAATTAATTACAGCCACAAGGTGCACAGGTAGAACCCAAGACCCGATATATAGAAGTGTTTTCCCTTCTCAGGTATGAAATAAATCCTTTTTTAATCGTCCTTCTAGTACTTGCCACCCCATTCAAAAAAAACATTACACATAGTACTAAATTATTCAACAAAATTGTATCCAAAAATAGAAACAATAAAAACTGATTCGACAATTAAAGAGAACTTAATCGTAATGAAATGTCCTTTTAACAAAAAATTTTGGGATTCGACAGGGATGACAATGTGACTGGTTTAAAGCGGGTTTGGCAAAACCCATTAACCACTTCATTTACCTTTATTGAAATCCATTAACTGTCTCGCCAAATATCCGACGGAGTGGGGTTCGACCTGTTAAGCCCGCTTGAGTCATGAAAAATTAGTAATTCAACCGATGACCTACCTAACCCATAATGACCCGACCCGAATCTAAACCTAGTGAAGCCTAACTCAACCTGATGAACATAATTGATTGCTAAAATTTACTCAAACAACATATTAAAATTTCACACAAGTAATAACTAGATTAAGGTCCATGTAATCCAAGACCTAGTAAACCAACAACATAGACCAACACAATGAAATTCCACACAAATAATAATCAAATCACATCCATAAGTCTAAATTTAAAACTCATATATCAATACGTCACTTAGAAGAAAAGGTGAATGGTTTTCTGCTGAATTATTTGGACTTTGGTCCCCAATTCCTAAATTAAAATATTAAGTTAAGCTAAGCTAAAAAATATAATTATTAATAATACTAATGAGACGGGTTATGGGGCGGGTTGTACTAAACCCGCTACCTGCCCCAAACTCAGGCGGGTCAAATTTTTTTAAAATTCATAACTTGCCCAGTTACCCATACAGTGCATCCGAACCCACCTCGTTACTCATTTAATGAACCTGAACTTGCCCCAAACGGGGCAGCTTTGGATCGAATACCCATCTAACTCTACCTCATTGGCATCCCTAGGATTCGCAGTCCAAGTTGGTCACCGTAGATCATGGTTTTGAAAATCGGACCGGACCGGCCGGTCCAACCGAAAAAACCGTCGACCGGTCATTAAAACAGAGAGTCATACCTGGAAACCGGAAAAGCCAAGAACCACTGTATTTTTCAAAAACCGGCGGAACCTGCAGTTTAACCGTCAAAACCGATGGCCCGGCACCGAGTTAATAGAACCGGTCGGACTGTAAATTTTTGCAGAAGAAGAAGTTTCTGTTTTCAAGCATTATGAGCAGCACTTCTTTTCTCCATTTTCTCTTCTTCTTCTCGGTGAACCTCACACTTAATCTTCTTTATTTTGACTTTGGATTTGATAACCCCACACTCAATATAGAACTAAGAAGATTTTTTTTTTGAAGAGATAGAAGTGGTGAAGATGGTGCATCTAAGGAAAAAATTAAATAAATAATATAAAATAAATAAAAAATCAGAAAATACTACGAAAAATGTGGGTAATCAAGATTTAGCATGTTACGACATAGGCTATGTCGTAACACTCGTACTACGACATAGCCCATGTCGTAATAGGTTATATATATATATTTTTAAATTAATTAATGTGTTACGACATAGGATATGTCGTAACACAGTTATTACGACATATTCCATGTCGTAACAGGTTATATATATTTTTAAATTAATTAATGTGTTACGACATGTCATATGTCATAAAAGGTTATATTTTATTTTTTTTAAAATTAATTAATGTGTTACGACATGTCATATGTCGTAACACGCTACCTTTTTAAATAAAAGCTGACTGCTCGTGTCAGCGTCAGCGTTGACCGCTGACACGAGCAGTGTTACGACATAAGCTATGTCGTAACCCGTGAGTTTATTTTAAAAAAATTAAATTCTCGTGTTACGACATAGCTTATGTAGTAACACAAATTATTGCTTTTTTTTTTTAAAAAAATCTGGTTCAGCAGAATGAAAAAAACGCTCCCCCTCACACAAAAAACGTACAGGTTCCCTTCTTCTCTCTCTCGTTTTTTCTTCATCATTTTCTTCCTCCAATTTTCACTATTTTCAGCACAAATTTTTCTCTAAATTTAGGCTCCAATTTTCTCAGTCAACCAAGTACGTAAGGTATTTTTTAAATTTTGTTAAATTTAGAGTTTATATATGAGTTTTTTTCTATTGTAATGACTTTGTAATTTAGGGTTCAAAATTAGAATTTTTAGTGATAAACTCGATTTGTTAGCTATATTTTTTGCATTTTTGCTATAATTATCGAATATGTTGTTATAATTATTAAATTAATCGGTTGATTTTTGATTTTTAGGTTTAATTTTGACTTTTTGGTATAATGTCAATTTTTAATGTTATTTTTTATGGTTTTTTGGTATAATTTTTGAATTATTTGGTATAATGTTGGAGTTGGTTGGTATAATTGTTGAATTAGTAGATTGATTTTTCATATTTAGGCTCAATTTTGACTTTTAGGTATAATGTCAATTTTTAGTGTTACTTTGAAATTATTTGGTTTAATTTTTGAATTGTTTGTATAATGTTGAAATTGGTTGGTATAATTGTTGAAATGTTCGGTATAATTTGTATTTTTAGTGTTTAATTTTGAATTGTTAGGTTTGATTTCTAGTTGGTAGGTTTAATTTGGAATTGTTTGTATAATGTTGGAATTGGTTGTGATAATTGTTCAATTAGTAGATTGATTTTTGATTTTGAGGCTCATTTTGAGTTTTAGGTATAATGTCAATTTTTAGTGTTATTTTGGAATTATTTGGTATAATTTTTGAATTATTTGTATAATGTTGGAATTAGTTGGTATAATTGTTGAAATGTTCGGTATAATTTGTATTTTTAGTGTTTAATTTTGGATTGTTAGGTTTGATTTGTTGTTGGTAGGTTTAATTTGGAATTGTTGGTATAAGTTCAAATAAATAGGCTTAATTTCGAGTAGTTAGATTTATTTTTGAATAAGTTGGTATATTTTACAATTATTTGGTATAATGTTCGAATTAGTTGCTATAATTTGCGAATATGGAGTAGTTAGCTTTAATTTTAAATTGATTGCTATCTTTTTGGAAATGTTTGGTATAATTTTTTGAATTTATAGGTTTGATTTCGAATTGTTTGGTTTAATTTCAAATTGTATGGAAGCGTTTTGTAAACGTTCGAATTGATAGGTTTAATTTGGAGTAGTTAGGTGTAGATTCGATCAGTAGTTCAATTTAGGATGTTTAAATTCGATTTTTTAAATTCAAATTAATATTTTTTTTATTTTTATTTTGTAAGTGTAATCTCCAATTTTTATGGATAATTCGAATGATTAGGTATAATCTCTAAATTTTAATTTGTATGTATAATCTTTATTGATTATATATAATTTTTAATTAGTGGGTTTAATTTCGAATTAATAGATACAATTTACTAAATATATAAATGTAATTTATATCGTAGAATGTAAATTAATATTCTTGTGGATATGTAAATGCAGGATGGCTGAGCGTAATGTATATGGACCGGTTGATTCGAGTGTATTGTATGATCAGGACAATCATGTATCTGAGGTAGTTGCTAATTATCCAGACTTCACTCAACGTGTCCTGCGAGCTGACGCTTCATATTTCGAGATCGCCTTTGGACATGTTCTACATCAACGCGTCAAGGTAAAATTTGATAAGATTGGGTTTTATAGGGTATACCAGTTATCTCATTTTACAAATGACCTGGGCCTTGTGAGGGCCCTAATTGAGAGATGGCCCCTAGAGACGAATAGATTTCATTTTAGGAACGGAGAGGCTACGATAACTCTCCAAGATGTCGCTATTTTATATGGTCTACCAGTTGATGGTAGGGCTGTAGTTGCACATAGGCAGTTCGAAGGATATGAAAGTTACGCCTTATATGTATATGAACTATTAGGACTGTACTTAATGGCAGCAGATCTCCAGCACGGTTATAGAATATCAATACGAAAACTTGCTAACCATGTGGTGAGTGCGCCATTCTAAATAAATGATCAATCTGACGAATTTTTAGTTGATCAGGTAGCCCATTGTTGGGCCCTTTTGTTGTTAGGGGGTGTGATGTGCGCCGACACAACAGGAGATGTTATTCCTGTAGTGTGGTTGACTGTGTTTGAAGATATAAACTTGGCACGCACATACAGTTGGGGGAGTGCGGTATTGGCTCATTTATACCGCGAATTGTCTAGTGGGTCCCAAGTAGATTGCAAAAATATTGGAGGTTTCATGCCATTATTACAGGTGAGAAAAATTATTATTTAGACTTTATTATTTCAGGTGAGAAAAATATTGGAGGTTTCAATTAATATATTTCTCATTTAACAGATATGGGCGTGGAGTAGGGTTTGGATTGTACGGCCTGATGGGGTACCTAGACATATGACAGGAGCTGACGTGGATGACATTGCCCGAGCACCTTATGCTGCACGGTAATTTACCATTTGAAGATTATGTTTAATTAAGAAACGTTCAATTTTTTTTTAATTATTTTCAATGATTGTTGTTTGAAGGGGGTTTCGACCTACTACAAATACTGCTTCAGTCACTCACAACGTCCTAGCAATTAGAGATGGTCTAAATCAGATGGCGGATGGACACGTGAGTTGGGAATTTTTTGTTTTTTTTCAAATTATTATGAAGTTATAATTATTCCCTACTAATATATTCTAAATCATTTTTCCGGATTTCAGTTTGTTTGGACACCGTACAACCTCAATGATGCAGACATTGCCGAGTTGCCACCTCAATGTTTGAATGATAACGTATGGCGAGCATCAGTTCCGATGATATTCTTTGCCATCGTAGAGTATCATCGTCCTGAGCGTGTTCTTCGACAGTTCGGAATACGCCAATCTATTCCACGCACACCTGGACGTGCTGGAAGGGTCACCCGAAAGGGTAAGTCCACGACTAATTGGTTGGCTAAACACGCTCGGGAAATTGTAATGTGGAATAATCGTCAATCGTACGCTGTGACTGGACACTATATTGAGGAGGGGGGAGACCAGATCGACGAAGGATACGAAGAGTGGTATGATCGAACCACTCGTCGTTACATTTCACCTCAATTGACTAGGAGAGGTGCGGGACACCAGGCCGAGTCAGCCGCTCTATTGCAAAATGTGGTTAGTATTTTGTATTGTTTTCCATTGATACTTAATTTAATGCTATTTATTTATGAACATTTTTTTGTTGATAGTATTTGTTATTTTATATTTTCAGTTCATGGAAATTGAAGAGGTGCAAAATGCAATGGAACAAATTGCCCAAACTAGTGATCCCACGACAATTAGGGAACCGCAGTCTAGAATGAGGAACATCCAGGATATGGTCGCATGTAGTGGCAATGTAGGCATCGGTGCTCGTCTAGATGAGGAACATGCCGGAAGATCGAGCTCGGCTTTCCATGGTCACTTCAATGCTGGAGGATCGAGCTCAGGTTTTCATGGTCACTTCCATGCCGAAGGATCGAGCTCGGCTTATCATGATCGATTTAATGCCGGAGGATCAAGCTCGGATCAACCTCGTCCCAACCCTAATGACGTTTACATTCCCACCATGGCCCAATCACCCGTGACTAATGTGCCCGTCAATTTTCACAATCAAGGACAAGGTTTCAGTACGCCGACATGGAATTTGACTGATCTCGGTATGGACCAGTGGAGTGGTGCACCTCTACATCATACAATTCCACATCCGCCTCCTGTACAATTTAATGTATCACCAATTCAGTACAATGATGATGAGGAAGAAGCAAATAGGAGAAGGTCTACGAGGACGAGGCGGTCCCCAAATTGTGGAACGGATGGACATCGGGGTTATCGGTCACATAGATAGTTTATTTATATTTTTTGAATAAGGTGTTTTAGATAATGCATGTTAATAATATAATTTTATTGACATAATTGTTTTATTTGAAGGCAAAATAATTAAGAAATTAATACGAACATTGAATTAATATAAAATTCAGTACTTAATTGTTTGAAGACATTTCAATATCCGATCAAGGGACTATTAAGTACTTAACAATTTTCACAACCCGTGACTACAATGCAGACAAAAATGAATTATCCCTTGATTACAATTTTCACAATGACTACAATGCAGACAAAAATGAATTATCCCTTGACTACAATTTTCACAACCCGTGACTACAATGTAGACAAAAATGAAATATCCCTTTACTATAATTTTCACAACCCGTGACTACAATGCAGACAAAAATGAATTATCCCTTGACTACAATTTTCACAACCCGTGACTACAATGCAGACAAAAAAGCGAAACCCGTACAATGCAGACAAAAAAGCGAAACCCGTGAATACCATTTTCACCCGTGACTACAAAAATGCGAAATCCGTGACTACAAAATCCGAATATAGTAGTTCACTCCCTTTGTATATATACCGACTTCACACCATAAATCACTTCACGTTACATTATTTTGAGATTGAACACGAAAATGGGAGATAATCATAACTCTCGACATCGACAAACATGGTTATTAGTAGAAAGAAACGATGACTACGAATCTTTGGTTAATGAGGACCCTATTGAGTATTAGTGTGGGCTCAGAAGGGAATGGGCTCATCGGGTGCTCGAATCTGAGGAGTTGGTTAATGATCTTCGAAGACTTGGCGTGCGAATTCCACGACGTAGATACTTGATGATGCCTAGAGATGGTGAAGAAAATTGTAGGAGGGCTGTTTCAAGAATAAGAATAAAAAACAATAGGATGATTTTACGTCGTTGTAGATATCACATGCTTGAACTTGCAGAAGAACTTGCATTCGCACGAGACCAAAGACTCACACGTCGTGAAATACGAAATGTTCTGACTCATCCTTCATACAGGTCGGACTACTACATGTCAGATGAAAATGAGTAAAGTGAATGGATTGTAATTTCAATGAATTGTTTGTTAATATTGACTAATTTGCAAAATTAGTTTTTTATTCTGAGCCAGAAAATAAAAACAAAATTACGTAATTATTGTTGAGAAAGAGCGTCAATGGGGTGTGTTTTGAATAAATACTTTTTATTGTATTGTAATTTCAATGAATTGTTTGTTAATATTGACTAATTTGCAAAATTAGTTTTTTATTCTGAGCCAGAAAATAAAAAAAAATTACATAATTATTGTTGAGAAAGAGCGTCAATGGGGTGTGTTTTGAATAAATATTTTTTTATTGTATTGTAATTTCAATGAATTGTTTGTTAATATTGACTAATTTGCAAAATTAGTTTTTTATTCTGAGCCAAAAAATTAAAAAAAAATTACGTAATTATTGTTGAGAAAGAGCGTCAATGGGGTGTGTATTCAATAAATACTTTTTCGTTGTATTGTAATTTCAATGAATTGTTTGTTAATATTGACTAATTTGCAAAATTAGTTTTTTATTCTAAGCCAGAAAATAAATAAAAAATTACGTAATTATTATTGAGAAAGAGTGTCAATGGGGTGTGTTTTCAATAAATACTTTTTTGTTGTATTGTAATTTCAATGAATTGTTTGTTAATATTGACTAATTTGCAAAATTAGTTTTTTATTCTGAGCTAGAAAATAAAAAAAAAATTACGTAATTATTGTTGAGAAAGAGCGTCAATGGGGTGTGTTTTCATTAAATACTTTTTTATTGTATTGTAATTTCAATTAATTGTTTGTTAATATTGACTAATTTGCAAAATTAATTTTTTATTCTGAGCCAGAAAAGGGAGAAAAAAATGAACATAACTATTTTTATTCAACTCAAATGGGCCTATTTTGCGTGGCTATATCTCTTCGCTCGGGCATCGAAATGAGCCAAATCTTACGTGTTTACAAAGTTCATAACATGACCAGCAACTTTTATGTTCAAGTCATAGCCAAAAAACGCACAGAAACATGCCAAATACAAGCCAGAAAATCAACAAAAAACAGTTTTTTAACATAAACATTTCCAAACGGGCACGTTTTGCGTGGCCATATCTCTTCACTCGGGCATCAAAATTAGCCAAATCTTGCTTACAAAGTTCATAACATGACCTGCAACTTTTATGTTCAAGTATAGCCAAAAAACGCACAGAAACATGCCAAATACAAGCCAGAAAATCAACAAAAAACAGTTTTTTAACATAAACATTTCCAAACGGGCACGTTTTGCGTGGTCATATCTCTTCACTCGGGCATCGAAATGAGCCAAATCTTACGCGCTTACAAAGTTCATAACATGACCTGCACCTTTTATGTTCAAGTCATAGCCAAAAAACGCACAGAAACATGCCAAATATAAGCCAGAAAATCATCAATTTTATTTTTTTTACATAAGATTGTTTTATTTGAGTCTAATCTGAGTCTAACTCTGACCTGTCCATCTCATTGTGAATGCGAGTGCTCCGCTGCCGACCCACAGTTGGTGGCTTCCTTAGATCAGGGTCATGGACCAACTCAAAATTGGGAGTATCCCAATAATGTGATTTCAACAACGGGTAGAACCTCCCTTCGTATGTTTTCAAATATTCGGAGGTCAGGTAATATTTTTCAACAAGCTCGGTCGACCTAATCCCTAATTTTGTACATAATTTTATTGCATGTGAGCACGAAATTCGATGAAGAGTCCATTTTCCACAAGAGCAATATTTAGCTTTGATGTCGACCGAGTAATGATGATTACCGGACCCGATCTGTCGGCCCGTTTTAATGTGACCCGTCTCATGCTGCCAAGAAAAAACTTCTGCCCAGTAATTTGTAGATTTTTTGTCCCACTCATTGTACATTTTATACGCATATGTGGTGAAAGGTTGTGCCCTCATTGCATGAGCCGTTCGCACTCGATCAGCAAAATATTGGACAATACGATAAAATGTGCACTCAACAATTGATGTGGGTGGAAGATGTCGAGTACCTTTCAACACATTGTTTAAGCTTTCTCCCATATTCGTCGTCATAATGCCTTTGCGCATCCCCCCATCATATGCCAGTGTCCACTTTTCTCGTGGGATAGCTTTCAGATAATTCAACGCAACTGAATCCTTATTACCAATAAGTTCTATTGCTTGGTCAAACTTTCGTTGGTTATGTGTCATACTTGCCGCATAACAGAGTTCCTTCAGGGCTTTACTTTTGAGTTGAGCATTAAATTTTGAAGTCACATGTCGGAGACAATATCTATGAGCTCCCAGTGAAAGGGTAAACGCGGACATATATCGAGTAGCATTTAATAAGCCCTTATGACGATCTGAAATAAGGCAAACACCTTCATCACGCGTCAAAAAATGTTTGCATATCAATTACAGAAACCATAACCAAGACTCGTTGGACTAATTATCAACAATAGCGAATGCTAGAGGCAAAATGTTCTGATTTCCATCCAGAGTTGACGTGCATAACAACTTCGCCTTGTGGCGTGCGTACACATGAGTCCCGTCAACACATATGACTCGTCAACAATGTCGGAATCCATCTATACATGGCTTGAACGCCCAAAACATAAATTTCAACATTTTTGGATTTGATCGGGATTTTTGTGCCGCCATTCAACAACCGTCCCCGGATTCCACTTCTTCATTGTTCCCAAAAATTTAGGCAACCTTGTAATGGACTCCTCCCACGTCCCGTATATAATCTCATTTGCACGACGCAAACTGTACCAAGCCTTCCCATATGAAATATCAAATTTCCATTTTTTCTGCACTGTTAGTACAATTAGACCGACTTTGTATGACGGATCCTTCCTAACTTCAGCTAGAATTTCATTGGCAATCGTTTTTATGTCCAAGTTAAAGTGGTTCTTAGAACAATCTTCTACAAAACATGTGTGTGTCCCTTCATACCTTGTAATTTTCCAAAAGTTAGTATTCTTCAACAAAGCTCCCCGCAGTTTAAAAGGGCATCCATTTTTGCATTCTACAGCATACACCCTTGGATTACTAATTATGGCCTTAAACTCGCGTCGTTCATGCTGCACGTGATAGTTTTTCACTGCTGCTTGCAAGCTGAGTTTGTTGTCAAACACTTGACCCTTACAAAGATTACCTTTCGTATCATCATAAATTATTCTCCTCCTCAAACCTAAGCTTTGTCGATAGAGTGAATCTCCTTCTACTTCTGGGTATCTGGTGGAATAGAATGGGAGCACTTCATGAAGTCTTTCTTCGGCTCTTGTGGGAGGGACATCTTCATTCATCGGTACATTATTATCATGATCATCTTCATCCTCATCCATTGTTGCATTGTTGCGCCTTTGTTCCAACTCGACGTCTGTGTGATGATGGATCGAACAGTCAGAATCACTACTGTCATCGTCACTTCCATTATCATCATTCCCAACGTCTGCAAAATCACTAAACCCAAAATTGGGTTGCTCAAAGTCATGACGGCTTGGTCTAGACGGACATGCAATTAAAGATAAATATGACGATAGTATGTAAAAATAAGAATAACAAGTCATGAATCAAAGGAATACAACTATTATAAAAATTATTAGAAGATTCATAATTACCTGTTTCCACGTCAGGAACTACAAAATTCCTCAAACGACGATTCTCCAAAGAGAAATTTTGCCTAGACGGGCCAACAATTAAAAAGAAATATTGTGACACTATGTGAAAATAAGAATAACAATTCACGAATAAAAGGAATACAACAATTGAAGAAACTTATTAGAAGATTCATAATCACCTGCTTCCACATCAGAAATTGCAAAATCTAAAGGGGAATTTTGTACATTTTGAAAACGACCAAACGAATGACCCGATGTAGAAGCACCTAAAAATGCAAATCACAAAAAGGTTAACTCATTTTACAATTCTGCAAAGAAAAGTACACAAGTATGAAATTTAAAAATAAACTACATAATGTAAATAAAAGAATAAACTACCTTGATGCAAATCGTGAATTGTAGAACTCCCCAAACCACTTGAAAAAAAATCATGATACTCACGATTTCCCAACACATGTGATTGCGACTGCGTATTTAAATCGGGTACTGTGGCCTATGTAAAATACAACATGAATGGGGCTTGTGACTGCATATTCAAATTGGGCACTGCGGGCTGTGTAAAGTACGGCATGCACTGGGGTGGCGTTAACGACGTCACTTGGGTAAACAACGAGCTATTTTGACTCTGATGTTGGATTGGTCTTTCTCAATATAAAGCTCGATGAATTTATCAACATTGTTAGGATCCAAGAAAAGCGCTAAAGTTTCATCATCTTTGATCTCCATTGTGCTCTCCCTCGTCACGTTTCTCTTTTCAAATTCAAACTTTATAATTACTTTTAATGAAAAATGATTCTGATCAGTTCTTATTCTCGCGTATAACTTCTCCAACAATTTAGCGTATGTGATCGTACGAGATATTCTCATATTAGTGCTTGGACGAGTGCTATATCTTACTGAATTTGAGTCTTCAATAATTTGACCATTCGTGTATACCAAAACGTCAACTGTGTTTGCCCTCGACATTTTCTATATAATATCAAAAATCAAACCACAATTAAGCACTAAATTTAAAATTATAGTCAAAAAATAAAATAATACCTACAAATTATAGATAAAATTCGAAATTATATACCTACAAAATTAGAATTTATATATACAAACTATACTTTTATATTACAAATTAAACCTAACAATTATAACTACTCATTCGAAATTATACATACTATGTAAACCTAAACATTTGAAATTTCAATTGCAACTTATATGAAAATTTAAACCCTAACAATAAATTCAAAATTATATCTCTGAAATTATACTTAAATTTCTACACAATTACAAACTAACACTTATATCAAATTTTAAACCATAAAAAAAAAACACTAAAAATCTACATTATACCTTAGGATCAAAATTTAACCTAAAAGTCTAAATAAAATCTATTAACTCAATAATAATACCAACATATTCGAGAATTATACCAAATAATCCAAATATTATAACTAACTAATTGAATTTATACCTAAAAATTCAAGTTTTGAACCCACATTATAATAAAATAAAAAACAATATATTAACTCAAAATTTAAGTAAGTTCAAAAGTATAATATATAGGATTACCTTAATTTTGTAGTTCACGAACAAATTTTGAAAAAAAATTCCTGCTTGTCGCCAATGGTGATGAAAATTTGACTGAAAACTTTGTCGTGCCGAAGGAGAAGAGAAGAAGAAGAGAAAGAGAAAGAAGAGAAAGAAAAGAGAAGAGAAAGGGGGAAAAAAGATGTGTGAATAGTGAGACGACATAGATGTCGTCTCATTGTTCATCTGACACCATAATTAAAAAAAAAATCGAAAATAGGTGTTACGACATACTCCATGTCGTAACACCATAATTTATTTTAAAAAATAAAATAAAATAGGTGTTACGACATAGCTCATGTCGTAACACCTATAATTTATTTATATAAAAAAAAAACTAAAATCGGTGTTACGACATAGTCCATGTCGTAACACCAAATTTTTTATAAAAAAATTAAATAACTCTGTTACGACATGGACTATGTCGTAATACACATGTTACGACATAACCTATGTCGTAACTTGCTAAAAGCTGATTCCCCACATTTTTCGTGGTATTTTCTGAGTTTTTTATTTATTTTTATATTATTTATTTAATTTTCTCTTCCATTCGTAATGGAGCACCCACTTGAGGCTTTTTTTTTTAAATTTTATTTTACGTGACTAGGTGCTCCACTCACAATGGAGCACCCAGATTTAAAAAAAAAAAAAAATCTCTCTCTTTCTTTCTCTCTGCCTTTCTCTTTTCTTCAACTTCCTTCCTAATATGTCTTATTTTCGGCCTTTCAAATGAACAATTACGTCAATAAAATATATATCACATTGTGAAGCATTACAAATTTAAAAATAAAATACAGCAATAAATGTTAACTACAAACAAAAATACTATGTATGTGGCCGTTGACTGCGATGTCCCCCCATGCCACAAAATGGAGCGCGCCCCCTCCTCGTAGACCGTCTAAGTCCCTGAATTTCTTCTTCTGTTCTGTTCATTTCAAAGTTTAACGCAACCGCGGATGTGTCAAACTGAAAAGAGACTGGAGGTGGATTCCTGGCTACGGGAGGTGGAATTTGCGATCTGTCCAGACTCAATCCCATGTCAGGCCTTGTATATTGATCCCACAAATTGGAGGGCGTTGCCCAATCTGAAGATGAGGCCCCTCATCTTGGAATGTGAACTGCAAATGTGGCTCGGGTGATGGAACAACCATCTCGGGGTAGTAATCGCCGGTAGCATAAGGATCACCAAAAGTCGAAGACGATGGTCCACAAGTGGCGGTGGGAGGAACTTGACTCAAAGTCGAAGGTTCGCCCCTACACGGACGTGCGTGACGCCATCTAAGTTCTCCGTCGTCCTCTGAATCCTCTACATCCTCGACGTCTCTTTCGACGTTGCTTCTTCTCTATGGAAGCATGTCTTCACGGCGTCTCTGATCAAAATGAACACCGGATACTGCGCCATAACGACGGCTACATGTGACCATCTGGGAAAACTGGGTAAGACCCGATCTCATTGACCCTTGTATCTCCTCAGAAGCAGTCCTCGTTCGAGGGGAATCTTGGACAAGGCCTTGCAATTGTTGAATATGAATATTCTGTAAAAGATAACAAAATCATAAGACAACGTAAAACTTATATGTAACGTAATGATTAACTCACAATTATATATATACTAACCACGTTATGCAATAAAGGCGCTGAGGAAGCCGACATTCAACCTGTCCAACTCCTTCGAAATATAATGACGTGTGATCCTATCATACCACTCATCGTATTCCTCTGTTGTGTCCGTACCCGCATTTCCTACCACAACTTGATGTAATCGGCCATTCCATTGGTCGATGAAGATCCTATGAAAATTACACCAATCCTCATTTTCCCTCCCAGAACGGTCAATCCTATTGTACTCTAGGTGTGTATATAAGTGAGGAATTCCTTGCCCGAATCCAAATTGTTGAAGAACACGCTCTGGACAATGATAATCCACAAAGGCAAGGAATACCATTAGAACCGATGCTCTCCACACATGAGGGGCCAAACACATGGGTGACAATTCAGCAATGTCGGGATCATTGATGTTGTATAAGTTCCAAACAAACTGAAATAAGAAAATTGAACAACAATAATTTTAATACTAGAGCATTATATAACTTCGAAATATAATGAAGTGGAGATAATCTTTTACTCACATGATGATAGGTCATCTGATCTAATACTTCTCTATGAAGACAAGGCAAATTTGGGTTCCTAAAGTTCTACTTAACACTAACAAGGATACTAATGTTGAAGGACCCAAGCAACAATGGGTACCTAAACAGAAATAGAACTTCCCTTTTGATTGCAGGTACCTAGAGCTAAAGTCAATACATCTGTTTGGTATTTTGATAGTGGATCGTCAAGGCGCATGACAGGTTCCAAAGATCTTCTGATCAACTATCAAGCTGCCAATGGTCCTCAGGTTGTATTCGGTGATAACTCCAAAGGAAAAACCAAAGGTATAGGTACTGTGCATAGGGGGAACATCATGATAAGTGATGTTTATTTTGTTGAGGGTCTAAAGCACAATTTATTAAGCATAAGTCAATTCTGCGATAAAGGCTTTGAAGTCATATTCTCAAGTGACTATTGCTATATAAACGACGCTAAGACTAAATCTACTAAACTAAAAGGAAAAAGGAATAACAACGTATATTTGGTAGATTGGGGTTCAACACTTGATAACAACCCAACATGCTTTGTTGCTAAAAATGAATCTAAAATGGGTTGGTTATGGCATAGAAAAATGAATCACCTCAACTTTAAGACAATCTCTCAGCTTATAAGTCAAAATCTTGTAGAGGGATTGCCAAATGGACCATTTCATAAGGATCGCCTCTGTGACGCTTGTCAAATGGGTAAACAAGTTAAATCATCTTTCAAGAGAAAACCTCATCTATCTACTTCTAGAATACTTGAACTACTTCACATGGATTTGTTTGGACCTGTTCAAACAATCAGTGTAAGCGGTAAAAAGTATACTTTAGTGGTAGTAGACGATTTCTCTAGATTTACTTGGGTGGAATTTCTTTCATCCAAAGATGAAACATGTGACAAGTTAACAGCGCTTATTCGGCAACTTCAAACATTGAAAAATCTTAAGGTTGCAAGAATAAGAAGCGATCACGGTACTGAGTTTACTAACAAGGTTGTTGAGAAGTTTTGTGCAGAAAATGGAATACATCATGAGTATTCAGCTCCCAGAACTCCCCAACAAAATGGTGTTGCTGAGCGCCGGAACCGAACGCTTAAGGAAGCCGCTAGGACTATGTTAGCTGAATCCAAGCTTGCTCCTAGATTTTGGGCCGAAGCGATCAACACTGCTTGTTACACTCAAAATCGATGCATGATCAACAAACAGCATGGAAAAACTCCATATGAACTGTGGAAGGGACGTAAGCCAAATATTTCATACTTTCACGTCTTTGGTTCTAAATGTTTTATCCATAATAATGGATCCCAAAGCCTAAAGACTTTTGATCCTAAAGCGGATGAAGGAATCTTTCTAGGCTACGCCAAAAATGGAAAGAATTTTCGCATTCTCAATAAGATCAAATCGAAGGTTGAGGAATCTATTCATGTTGTGTTTGATGATGCTAACCAAGAGCCGAGTAAGGTAAATGTAAATGATGTAGGAGTTGAAGATCTATGTCATCAAGCGTCCAAAATTACTATTGATGAAGATACTGACGATGATGATGAGATCTCAGTGCCTCCTCCTAAGAATACTCGTGAAATCAATCTAAATTATCATGTAAGAAATACGGATGATCATGAAGAGAATGATCATCAAGAGCAAAGAAGGAATCGTGAACTTGAAGCGCCAACGCAGGAGAATGGTCAAGCGAATGATTCTCAAGCGCCTGTTCATTCTCAAAACCCCTTCCAAACAGATAGACTATGGTTACGTGACCATCCACCTGAGCAAATCATTGGAGATATTGAAGCACCAGTTAGAACTAGAGCCGCTACATTAAATGAGGCTATGTTCGCAAGCTTTCTATCTCAAATGGAACCTAAGAAAGTGGATGAAGCGTTAAGTGATCCAAGTTGGATTGAAGCTATGCAAGAAGAGCTCAATCAGTTTGAGCGAAATAAAGTTTGGATGCTAGTACCAAGACCAACTCATCAAGGAGTTATTGGAACTAGATGGGTATATAGAAACAAGATGGATGAGGACGGCATTGTTGTAAGAAACAAGGCCAGACTCGTAGCTCAAGGATACTGCCAAGAGGAGGGCATTGACTTTGATGAGACATACGCTCCTGTTGCTCGTCTTGAAGCAATCCGTACGCAGCGTTTAACAAGTTTACAGTATTTCAAATGGACGTAAAGAGTGCCTTCCTGAATGGTAAACTCCAAGAAGAAGTGTATGTGGAGCAACCACCAGGATTCATCAACAATCATGGTAAGGGTATGGTTTACAAGCTAGAAAAAGCACTTTATGGGCTTAAGCAAGCACCTCGAGCATGGTATGACACTCTCTCTATCTTTCTTATTGGTAAAGGTTTTTCAAAAGGCAGCGTTGACACAACGTTATTTAAAATTACCAATGATGAAGGTATTCTCTTAGTTCAAATTTACGTTGATGACATTATATTTGGTTCTACTAATAAGCGTCTGTGTGAGAAATTTTCGAAAATGATGCAAGAACAATTTGAAATGAGCATGATGGGTGAATTAACTTTCTTCTTAGGACTACAAGTTAAACAACTCCCTAATGGCATATTTATCAACCAAGCTAAATATACACGAGATATGATTAAGAAATTTGGTATGGAGAATGCATCATATTCAAAAATTCCAATGAGCCAAACGCTTAAGTTAGATAAAGATGAAAGTGGAAAGAAAGTTGATATCACTAATTATAGAGGTATCATAGGATCACTTCTTTATCTCACTGCCAGTAGACCTGATATTATGTTTTCGGTATGTATGTGTGCACGTTTCCAAGCTGATCCTAAAGAGTCACACTTGACTGCTGCCAAGAAAATCCTTAAATACCTAAAAGGCACACAACATGTGGGCTTATGGTATCCCAGGGATTTTCCTTTTGAACTAATCGGTTACTCAGATGCAGATTTTGCAGGTTGCAAAATAGATCGTAAAAGCACTAGTGGTACTTGTCAATTCTTAGGTGATAGGTTAGTTTCATGGCATAGCAAGAAACAACAATCCATAGCTACCTCCACAGCCGAAGCTGAGTATGTAGCTGCAGGAAGTTGTTGTGCACAAGTTCTATGGATGAGGCAACAACTTAGAGATTACGGAACAATCTTAGGACCAACTCCCATTCATTGTGATAACCAAAGCGCTTTAGCCATGACTCAAAACCCTGTTCTTCATTCAAGAACCAAACACATTGACATTAGATACCATTTCCTTCGTGACCACGTTCAAAAGAAAGATATCTCCATGCACTTCATTGGAACTGACAAACAACTGGTAGATATCTTCACCAAAGCACTCAATGAACAACGTTTTCTCACTTTGAGAAGTGAACTAGGTATGATTGATTTAAACGCTTGATCATCAAGCATCATATTTTATTAGGCATATAATTTAGGGGGAATCCACTTAAGTTATATCTCACAATATTCTTTAAAAAAAAATAAATAAATAAAATTTATACTTGATCATAACTGTAAGCGTCAATGATAAAAAAAATTTTCAGATGCATAATCATCAACGCTCAGTTCTATGTTTGCATAAAATATTGAATGCTCAAAATATTGAAAAGACTTTTGACTTCAAGCGTCCATTATATCAGCTAAGCGCTGAATAGTTTATCAAAAATTTATAAAATATTTTCGTTACAAGCCATGCATAAAGTTTTCAAACTTCTTTCAAGGTCGTGGGTAGACTCAAAGGTCTATTTTGTACTCTACTCACACGCCTCTATCACATCAAACTGGCGGGTAATCAAATTTTTTAAAAAATGACGGTTCAGAGATAGCACGTATTTGTGTACATGTCAGTGTACAAACATGCGCGTGTGTTACACTCTGAAAATACCAAACGTTATTTTTTTTTTAACTCGGATGTCAAATCTTTATATGTGAGAATTACCACATGTAACTTCTCTCTTTTACACAAAACTCGCGTCCGCAGTTAATAAATTTATGGCTAAGATTCAACAGTTATTACACGTGTTTAAATCCTACTAAGACTACATAACATAAGTTTCAAAACTCTTTACTGTGTCATTTAAAACACAAACTCTGCAGAAAAAGTAATTTACTTTCTACTCAAGCATATCTGTAAATCTCTCTTTATCTCTCTCTCAAAACAACAGAAAAATCTCAGTCCATCTTCTTCTTTTAAAAAATGGCACCAAAGAAATCATCATCTACTTCTGCTGAAATTACCATCAAGGTAACTGAAGGTCTTGTTGTCGACTGGAAATTTCTATATGAACAAACTCAGATCAACCTGACGGACATAATGGACATGGTCGTCAAAGCTGGGCTCAAACCCTTCTTAACCCAATACTCTTATATGTTTCCCACTGAAGTTGAAACTTTCTGGAAGACTGCTACACTTTCAGAGGACAAGAAGTCCATCTCTTGTCAAATTCCCTTCTCCAAGAAGGAGTCTCCAAAGGAATTCATCCTATCTGCTTCCACCATTGCCAAGAACTTCAATTTGCCTAATGAGGGTGAGGCATTGGATTCTGTTACGTTGAAACAAATTAAGGAAGCATGGGCAATCATGAGTGCGTACGACGATGTTCCTTACACTCAGTACTTCGAGAAGAAAGACCTGGTGTCCAAATACCGGTTATTGGCTGATTTCTGCAGCAAGATCATAGAATGCCGCGTGGGAACCTTTGATAAGGTAAATCCTGTTCAATTTCAGATGATGGTTGCTATACTCTTCAACATCAAAATCAACTGGAGTGAGTACATCTTTGGACGGTTTCGGGACAGTCTAAGCGCTTCAAATAAGCCTTATGGACTCATCCTGAGCGACATCTTGTTTAAATCGAATTGTGTGTACTCGTCTGGACTTCCGTTGAATAAGTCCAAGTTGTTGGGAAAAAGGATTCTGAACAATATGTTCAATCCTCCAAAAGTTAGTGGTGCGGCTAGACCCCTATCTGAGCGGCTGGAAGAACGCCAACTGCTTGCTCAAAAGGCGGAGAGACCAGTGCCAGAGGAAGCTGTGAAGCGTCCAGCAGCAACGAAGAAGAGAGCCCCCAGAAAACCAAAAGTTAAAATTGCCGTCCCCTCTCAAAAGATTGATGAGGAAACTGATGAGGATGCCGAGGACAAGTTGCCTCTCAAAAGACGAAAGCTGGAAGGGATCATTAAGCAAATAGACTTTGAAGAACCAGCTGCTGATCCTCCCGCTCCTCCGGCTAAACTAGTTGAAGGAGTCAACATTAAGAAAATCTTTAAGCGTTCCAGGACTAGCAAGCGTCAAGCTACTCCTGAAGAGCCTGAGACAGTTGAGCCAAGCGCTCAAGTTGCCGTTGAGCCAAGCGCTCAAGTTGTCGTTGAGCCAAGCGCTCAAGATGTTGCTGTTGAGCCAAGCGCTCCAGAAACTGCTGTTGAGCTTAGTTCTCAGGGTAAGTTTATTTCTTCCCACAGCATTTCTATTCCTACATCTGTAGAAGATCCTGCTCTTATAGAGGATGGCTCTTGTTTTTCAGCTATAGTTCCAGCTGCTGCTGAAGTGTCCACAGATGTTCTGTTGGATGTTGACCTGACTGGAGTCGTAGCTATCGCTCAAGATGTTGCCGCTGAAGTAGCTGCAATTGAACCTGAGGAACCTGCTACTTTAACAGAGGCACGTTCAGAAGGTCAGAGCGCTGCTGAAGACGTTACAGCTCCTCGTCACTTCTTTCAACTCAATCCGCTGACGACAATTGATCATTCAATTAACTATATGCCCCCAGCGCTCGATGAAGATTTCATTCCTGCAGGATATAATAAAGAAAGATATATTGCTGCAGAAGCTGACGCTGCAAGACTGATTGACTTTGACAGCGAAATCAAAGCAACCGTTCTAGACAGACCAGGAGACAGATCTCCTAGATGTGCCGTGGATGTGGCTTACTATATTGATAATGGCCACAGCAGACCAACTGGGTTCGCGCTAAGGGATTACACTATTCGTGTGTATGATCCTCTCCGTCCTAGCTTTCTCAATCCCTCAGAGTCAGTCTTGAACAGAGAAGGTTACACACATTTCCCACAGACGGCTCACAGCGCTGAAAATCTTGCATCGGTCCGTCCTCTTAGTCTATGGAAAAATAAAGGGATTCATGCTGGTGAGCGCCTTGAATCGTTGACCGATCTGCTCCAGACTGAAGCTGATGCTTACTTTGACAGCGTCTGGAATGCCAACTATCAGCCTGATAAGCACCGCTTTGAAGCCATAAGAGATATTCATCTTGAAGGCATTCGTGCTATGGTGACTGCTGGCACAGACTTCTGTATAAATGAAGTAAATTGGGTTGAAGCGTACATGGGACATAAATACACCTTCCCAGAGTTAGTCCAAGCTCCCCATCTTTTCGGCATAGGCATGCATGACAAGAAGCGTCAATTCGCCAAGTATTGCCTCCTGAAGCGTCAACAAAGACTCGGACCTGTTCTCAAGCTCCCAATTATTAGACATCAAATGGAACAATGTCTACGTCAAGAACTTCAGAGAGTATCCCTCACCCCTCTTCGGTTTAATGCTCAAGCGTCTTCCAGTGGTACAGTTGGTGAACGGTGCTTAAATCTTGCTCCAAGCCACTGTGAAGAAAACTTCAATCTGATGGTGAAGATTCTATCTCCAGTATCTCTCTTTGATAAAATCTTCACTGCCAATCTCAGATCTTGGAACGGCTCAGTGATCAATTCATTCAAAGGATATCCACTGCTCCCTTCCATTCGCAGTGAGGTACTCAATCACTATGAGTATGTTCTCTCTCTGCTTGAAAGGAATCAAGAGCTCGCTCAAGCCATTTATCCGTATCTTGAAGAGTACTATGCGGACTGTGTGCCTACACATCGACGTCCTGCATCTCTTCCCTCAGATTGCTTGATTGGATTTTCCAGAACTCACTGCACAGATTCACTATTCTCCATCGCTCAAGCGCCGTCCAAAGTTTTCCCAGATCATGTGCTGGATATCATTGGTCCAATGTACATCAGGGCCATTGATAGTCCTCTTCGCACATTTATCTCCGGTACTTGTATGTCCAGGACCAGACTCATTGAACTCTTGGATTCTACATCCACCTCTTATGCCGACTCAGCAAGCTGGAACTTCCAATTCACTGACTTTCGCCAACCTGAGTCAACGCTTGAGGAAGCGCCTGCTGAGACATCTGAAGCGTTCAAGTCTGCAGATACCAGTATTCCTGACGCTCCTGAACATGCTACCATTGATAGTGCTGAAGATCCTTCCCTGGATATTCGAGGTACTGTTTTTGATCCAACCTATCAAGTTCCTTTTGACTCTCTCAAACACTCATCACGGTTCAAGCGACCAGCTCCTCAAGCGGTTCAATCAAATGAGAGTCAAGCCTTCGGTCCCCTGCTTAAATCTGTTTTGGAGACAATTAGCGCTCAAGCTACTCAGAGTGAAGAATCTCTCCAATGGATTAAGGAAGACCTGGCAAAGATTGAAACTCACGTAATGAGCGCTCAGATTGCTCATATGCGTAGTTCAGCTCAAGCGGCAGTTGGTGAGTGCAAACAAGACTTTCAAGAAATGCAGGATGCTGCCCACGCAACCCAACTTGCCATGAAAGAAGAACTTGAAAAGCGCCTTGCAACCCTTGAGATCTCTGTGAATGACGCCACCAGCGCTAAGCTTCTTGTTATGCAGGAACGCTTCGACAAGCGTCTGGATGACATCACAGATTCCTTATCTCAGATTGCTCATCAGGTAAGTGTACTCACAAACCACTTCTTAAAATCTGATGATGGCAATAAGGGGGAAGAGAAGAAGAAAGGAGAAAAGCGGAAAGCGTCCAGTTCAAAAGTTGAAGATCCTCCGTCTCCTAAGCGTCACGTGCCTCCTTCTCAGTCTGCGCTTAATCTCCCGTCTTGGATAACTGCTCTGAAACAAAGTTCATCCGGAGCGCCCAGTAGTACGCTAAGGGAACCTCCTAGAGCGTTATATCCAAACCTACCAATTCCTACAAGAGCACTGCTTGAACAGTTTGACATTCCTCTTCAGAGAACATCCATTTCAGAACCTACAGATCCACAAATCTTAGCTGAAGAAAGGAAGATGACTGATTTTAGCCAAGCTTTTCGAATTTGCCTAAGGTACATTGGTATCGACCCAACTGACTGGGATAATCACTTTACAATATTCAAGAAGAGACAACAAGAAGAAAACAAGCTTATCATCAACAAAGATCATGAAGCAATGATGATCTTGGAAGACAATCTGACTGAAGCTATCCGAGCTGAAATGCCCAAGCGATACAGAGTTAGACCAAGTCATTAAAGCTTTCTGATTTTACATTATCTATATTCTTGTCTCTTATATCTTTAAATATTCAGCTGTAAAAATGCTTGTAATTCTCGATAAATATGAAATGCATTTTTCTCTTGCTGAAACATCTCGTTGAAGCGTAACTAACTTTAACTAACGTCTACTGATCAAAGCTAACTTTTACTTTTGGCTGTCTAACTCTTGAACTATAAAAGAGTAAGTATTGCCATCATCAAAAAGGGGGAAATTGTTAGGAATTTCATGTTAGAAGTTTTGATGATGACAATTAAGTTTTTATTAGACCCCAAAAAAAAGTTGTAAGTTTATTTTCGTAGAAAACTTGTATAGGCTTTGAAGCGTTAGACTTGTAATAGATTTATTAGGCTTTGTTATCTTACTTTAGAGTGTTAGGCAAAATAGTCTTAGGCTGAGCGTCTGATGATTTCTGAGTGAGTTTATCAGTGGTAAAGTTCGAAGACTCAAGCGCCTGATCTCAGAAGATAGATACAGTCTCCAAGCGTCCACTTTGGCCAGCTATATCAAGCGTTACCTTATGGGACAGAAGTGATTTCACCTGAATTTACTTCTAAGTCCAGAAGGAGTTTAATGCAAATATTCTCAAAGCATTAAATACCAACGGGTATTAATTTCAAATGCATTAAATGTTGATAAGAGCATTTAATATGATAAGTAATGTCAGACGTACGGAGAAGCCACCCTATTGGACTGTCAACTATCTCAGACTGCAGCACCAACTTTCGTGCAGCAGATTTTCAGGAAAAAGGACAAAAGCTGTTCACTCGCGAAAGTGAGAGACACGCGCCAGTGCATGTGTCAAACGGACACTTTCTCCAAGAATACCTATAAATAGGACTTCAACAACAAACAAAAAAAAAGAGAACAATTTTATCAAGCCAAATTGCTGTTGCATTAAAATCTCATTCCTTAAACTCTCAGAAAAGCCAGAAAATTCAAGAAACATCCTACTTGCTTTTCTTATATTCCTGAGACAGTCAACAAATATCTCAAACATTCTTTTTGAAGAAACCAGATTCCTACTGAGATATTACCAAGTTGTTTGAACTTCATCAAAATCAAACAAACCTTTTAGAAAATCCCATCCAAGCCTCGCGATCTGTGTGAAGTCGAAGTTGGATACTTGCATCATTTCTGGGTGAAAGAAGCAAGAGGGTTGAAGTGATTTGAAGCAGAAATCTGTGTGATCAAGGAGCTCAAGTCATCGACATCCATCTCTCCCTAATTTGTAGAAGATTCTGTGTGATTCTTTGAGAATCATTTTAGTGGATTGCCTCCAAGTGCAAAGGAGAAGAAGGACGTAGTTGGGATTACACCACCCAACGAACCTTACAAATATTGTGTTATTTACTTTTCAGTCATTTCATTCATCTATCATATCATTGCATAAGTAAAACACAATCAAAAGCTAAGCAACTAAGAAACATCTTGTGACGCTAAAACTTTCAAAGAGAAGACTCCAAAATCATTCCGCTGTGCTAACCCTGATTAAAAGAACTGAACGCTTAACCTACAAGGTCAAAGTATTCAATTCCTGAAGTCTAAGTTAACTTTATAAAACAGTCTTCATTAGACGCTTCACAAAGTCTCAAATATCTTATGTGAACGCTAAAGTGAAGCGTTAGACACTTCAAGCGCCTATCATTTCAAGCGTCCAAATACGTTTAATACGAAATCTTTTTGAAGTCGAAAAAGACTTAAGGGTCTATTCAACCCCCCCCTTCTAGACCCTTTCGTATGCCACTTGGGACCAACAAGTGCTATATCATTTCTAAGTAGGCTATACTTGGTTAACAAGTAAAAGCGGTAAAACCCCATTTGATGGAGTTTTTGTAAGACTTGAGGATGTGGTGGAACAAACTTTTCGAATTTGACCATTTGAAAATAATAAGAATCCGCTCGTCTGGCTCGCAATACTCCAACATCCCCTGAAAATACTAACTCAGACCTATGACTTGCCTGATCCGTCAACACACTAGAATCTATAGGCCCATATATATCACGATTGTACAAATTTGTCATCCTGCATTTATAAAATATAGCAAGTACAATTAGAATACAATGAATTAATTAGATTATTATCCACTATTCTAAACACTAAAAATTCAAATTTATACCCAAATTATATCGTATCAAATTAGTCTAAAATTATATCAAAGTTCAATAATTAAAACTAAATTCAAATTATACCTAAAAATAAGAAATTCTAACTAAAAGTTATACCAAACAATTTGACAAAATACCTAAAACATTGTCTCAAAATTGTACATAAAAAACTAAATAGTCCATAAAATTCAGAAATAAACCCTAAAAATATATCAAATTTAAACCAAAACAACAATAAATTCGAATTTATACCAATTTAAACAAGAAATTCGAATTTATACCAATTTATGCCATTCTTTCTTTCAACCTTTTTAACTCAAAATTTTAACTAAAATTCTACTACAAAAATTCAAAAATAGTATCCTAAAATATAAACTTTTACCGTAAAATTCGAAATTCACTCTAAAATTCAAACATAAACCCTAAAATTCTACTTTATAAACTAAAATTCGACAATAAACCCTATAATACGAAAATAATTTTAGGGATAAGTATTAAATTAAACAAGCACCACAAATTCTAAATAAATCATAAAAATTGTATCTAAATTCATAAGCATAAAATTACAAATTAAATTAAAATACATAATTACCTCAAAGGAGGAGAAATGAGAAAAAAGAAGAACTTTCGACTTTGTGTTATTGAATAATTTAGATTTTTTGGGGAGGAGATGGTGAGAGAGATGAGAGATTGGAGATGGGATATGGTGGGAAAATGCAGAGAGATGGGTAGGGAAGAAGAGAGAAAAGGAGAGAAGAAAAACAGATGAGATAGGAAAAAGAAAAAAAGCTTTTAAGGGTGCTCCATTCACAATGGAGCACCCAGTCACGTAAAATAAAAAAATAAAAAAGGGAAAAGCATCAAGTGGGTGCTCCATTTACATGCTAGATCTGGAGTTTTTTATTTTTTGGGTATTATTTATATAAAAAATATTAAAAACTATATTATTTTTAAAAAAAATCCCTTGGAGGATCGAGAGTCTGTTTGTGATCTTCCTGTTTTAGCCGCTGAGGTTATGATTTGCTCTTTAATATATGATTATTATGTCTCCTCACAATAAAAATTAAAATAAAATAAATAAACCATAAGACAATTTGAGGGAATTTTATGAAATTCCATTTCCTTCCGGGATGTTAACAAATTTAGACCCCATATGCATGGGTGTTGCAAATTTAGACCCCTTATGTAGATAGCACGTGAAAGAATGAGAAATTGCCTAATTCCAAACAGACCATGCTAGGGGACAAAATTAAAAATATAAAATGAATTGGAAAGTATTTATCTAGAAGTCCGTGCTTCGCTCTTCGGTTTGTTTAAGGGAGCTTTAGGGAAATGGCCCTAAGTAGGCTACTTATTTAAACACTAGCCCTCTTCTTTAACCATTTAAGTTGTATAACCCTCCTCACTTATTGAATATATGAATTACCTAAAATATCCTTATCATAAAAATAATGTTAAATTAAATATTTGTAAAAACAAATATTCTCCCCAACCAAAAGAAATGGGTAATACACATCCCTACCAAAATCTCTCCCCCCCTCCCCTCCAAAAAAAAAAAAAAACTCAATTCATCAAATTAACTCTATTCCATTTTCTTTCCTTCTCATTGACCATTGACAATCAAATTTCGACCACCATCCTTCATTGATGTGTATTGGACTTCTTTTAATGGACATGGAGAAGAAACATTGAAGAAAGAGAGACCCAAAAATTTGAGAAATCAAGCTTCAAAATTGATAATTGTATCTCAAATCTTATACTTTTACATAGGCTTTGTTGTTTAAAGACTAGATATTCATATTTAATAGTGTAATTTAAAATAATAATAAGATTTATAGTTTTTTGGATTTTAAAATCTGAAAATTGGATTTTTTCACGAGGAAGACGATGAACAGTATTGGGCAGACCGGTGATCCGTGTGTCCGGTCTGCTCGATCAAAATTTTATTTTTGTCCCTGGATCGATAGACCGGTCAGACTGGTATACCAATCTACCCAGTCTGCCCGACAGACGGCCCCAATCTTCCCAATTAGCCAATTCTGTAAAAAAAATCTTATATATTTTTCTTTTAATTTTTCAATAGAAATAACTTCTTTTTTCTTGTTTTTATAGGAAAATGTCAGAGATACCTTTATATTATCGATATGACGGTGAATAGAAGAAAAAAGAGGATGACTCGTATGAATGGTTGTCAAGGAATGATGAAATGATGAATATATTATTACTAGATGATCCAAACAAGGTAAAACTTTCAGAGCTTCATGACCGTATATATGAAAGGACTCCTATGAATCGAATAAATACATATATAAAATTGAGTTATATTCCTTTGTCTTATAAAGCTTTAAGTCCCAAATATATCATGGATGATGTTGATGCCAAGTGTTATTTTTTGGATCGTTGTAATATATCAAAATGTAGAAGCATTCCATAAGCTGATCAAGAAGGATGAACTTGAGACAGGAAATGACAGAGGGTTTTTTAATGTTGTGAATAATGAAAGATATGAGAATGGAAATGATGAAATCTGTCAAGATGAATATTTCAACATCAACATGGAAGAACCAATGGTTTATGAAATTGTATCTGTACAAGGTCGTGAGGGTGATATTTTGAATGAGCCAATGTCGGTGGAAAATGTTCTCCAACAAGATATAATATTAATAGCATCTGCCTCAACTCTAAACCGACAAACTTCATGCCTAGATTTAGATGTTGCCTTCGATCATTGTGAACCGCTAGCTACTAATGATACTTGTAAAGCCTTCAGTTTTGTTGATGGCTTAGATATTGAGATGGGGCAAGAATTTAAAAACAAGATGGAGGTGAAAAATATGATAATATACGCTTCCTAGAAATCTTGTTTCGATTTTAACATAGTAAGGTTAACCACGAAACTATTTGTGGTGAAGTGTAAAGTCGAGGATTGCAAGTGGGCTTTGCGGGCGAGAAGTATTTTAGGCTCCGATCGTTTCTCCGTACGAACTTATACCAATATCCATACATGTTCTTCTAGTTCTGTGGATAAGGGAAACCCAAAGACTACTTCACAGTTAGTTGCCGACATGTTGGCAAAAGAATACCCAGGTCAGATGGACATATCTGTGCCAAATAAAATAATGGAAGTAATGAATAACCATGGCATTAAAGTATCTTACTACAAAGCTTGGATGGGCAAACGTGTCGCTGCAAGTAATATTAGGGGTAAAATGGAGCTTAGTCATCAAATTCTTCCTAGTTATTTGCATACGATGAGTGTCGTGAATCTTGGTACAGTTACACATTTGGTTACAGATGAGGAGAACAAATTCAAGTGTCTTTTTTTTTGCATTGGGAGCATGCATTGAAGGTTTCAAGGCGATGAGGAAAGTAATTGCGGTGGATGGGACTTTTTTGAAAACCACATACAAGGGTACATTACTTGTTTGCACCGCACAAGATGGCAACAAACATCAATATCCTCTTACTTTTGCTGTAGTTAAATCAGAAAGTGATGAATCATGGAATTGGTTTTTGGTGAAACTTGAGAAGCTCATACCTGATACTGAAGAATTGGTTATCATTTCAGATAGACACGCAAGCATCAATAAAGAAATTTCTAATGTTTACAAGAAGGCTAAGCATGGATTTTGTGCATGGCATATTTCTCAAAATGTTAAATTCCGTGTTAATAGTGGTAATTGTGCTAGGGACAAGAAAGGTAGAGGAAAGGTCCAAGAGACTGTTCAGAAGAAGTTCATGGATGCCGCTGTAGCATATACTGAGGCTGAGTTCAAATGCATTTATGTGGACCTAACGAATAGGTATCCTACAGCTCATCAGTATCTTGAAAATAGTGTTGATGTTAAGAAATGGGGCTAGTGTTTAAAATGTTTAAAATACTGAACAAGCAACTTGGTGGATGGTTTAGCCGATCGGTATATATATATACATAAAAAAAAATTGAGAAAATAGTGAGGTACACATATTAAATTATAATACAAAGACTTCTTGAACAACACGTAATCGATCTATTGACATTGGATGACCTAATTGATTATTTCAATATATTAGCAGGACTCAAGCCGAGTGTGGATAATCATCAACATTATCGTTATTTCAAATTATTATGAACTCTAAACCCCAAACTCTAAACCTTAAACCTTAAACCCTAAAAAAATCGCAACTTGAAAATTCATCAATTATATCGTTGCTTTATAAGAAACTTGATTTGTTATTTATCATAATAAATGTCATTAATAAAATAAAATTAATTAACCAAAATAATCTTTCTCGGCAGACTGGGTAAATCGATATGCCAGTCGGCCCGCTCAATCAAGTGTTCATCTTTCATTTCTGTCTCGTCAGACCCTAAACCCTAATTTTAAATGATTATGAACTCTAAACCCCAAACCCTAAAAAAATCGCAACTTGAAAATTCATCAATCATATCATTGCTTTATAAGAAACTTAATTTATTATTTATCATAATAAACGTCATTAATAAATAATATTAATTAATCAAAATAATCTTTCTCGGCAGACTGAGTAAACCAATATGCCAATTGGCCTGGTCGGTCGAGACAGAAACGTTCATCTTTCACTTCTGTCTAGGCAGACTAGGCAGACCGGTACACCAGTTGGCCCGGTCGGTGGAGACAGAAGTGAAAGATGAACACTTCTATCTCGGCCGACTTGGCAGACCGGTAGACCAGTCGGCCCGGTCGGTCGAGACAGAAGTGTTCACCTTTCACTTCTATCTCGGCCAACTAAGCAGACCGGTAGACCAGTCGGCACGGTCGGTCGAGACAGAAGTGTTCATCTCACTTTTGTTTCAACCAACTAGACAGACCGATAGACCAGTCGGCCAGATCGGTCGAGACAAAAGTGTTCATCTTTTTCTGTCTCGGCCTACTAGGCAGACCGGTAGACCAGTCGACCCGGTCGGTCAAGGCAAAAGTGAAAGATGAACACTTCTGTCTCGGCCGACTGGGCATACCGGTATACCAATCAGGTCGATCAGTCGAGACAGAAGTGTTCATTTTTCAATTCTGTCTCAATCGGCTGGATAGACCGGTATTCCTGTCTGCCCGATCGGTTGAGACAGTATGGTCTCATATTTCATTTCTGTCTAAGAAAATTTAAAAAATAATCTAACAGGATAAATTCTTCAAAAGTATTAGTAAAATCAATTTATAATTTGACCAACACATAATCTAATATTTTTTATTTATTAATTATTTCTATTAAAATACTAAAAAATTTGCACATGAACACATTTGAAAATGTACATGAGCATTTAAATAAATGCAAGACAACATTTCAAAGCATCAGTAGAAGCCTAAACAAAGTAGAATATTATTAGCTCATCCTTTCAAATTCAATCCATCCGACACAAAACTTAACCAAAGTCAATACTAGATTGAAAGTAGAGCCAACATTGAGAAACTTCCATTAAACTATAAAATAGTGAAACAATAAACTACAATTTTATTTTTCAGAGTCGAAATTACACAATAAAAATGTGCTCAAGTCTTACACAAATACGATAGAAAAATTACAGTTTTATCTATAACAGTTTAAGAACAACAAAACAAGCACAAGAATATAGAACCACGAACTTCTATTTCGTTGGAGCAGGCTCGGTGTATGGGGTCTTCTGATATTTTGATTTCTTCAAGCCCTCTTTGGTCGTTCCTGTTGTTGTTCCGCCTCAACTTCGTTCAACGTAAAGGTTTCATTTTCATTAAAATCTATACGTCGTTGCTGGGTAGGGCGAGGGGAAGAGTCTGGATTGGATCGAGTTCGTGTGATGATGACGTGGACCTGGAAAGAAAAGAAGAAGAAGGACGATTCAATATAATAAAATGAGTTCAAGTATTACATAATGAAACGTGACTAAGTATGAAAAAATAATTAAATGTGAGCCAAGCATCGTCACATAATTATAAACTACAAATGTGCTTAATATTATAGAACCTCAATAAGACCAAGTAGCAAATATATTAGTAACATTGAAGCCTATAATTCCTCGAGAACTTTCACAGTTCACTAATTAAAGATGGTAACAAATTTTAAGATACATATTTTCTTCTTTCATGCCTAAAACTAATTGCAATAGATTTAATACCAAAAGTAATCCAAAGACATAACCTAATTATTAATTACCTAAACGGAACCTTCCTTTTGTGAAGTCATGAACTCTAGTCACCGTTTAACTCAAAACGTGTCACTTTTTTATACAGATAAAATTTTATTACCATATATAGATAAAAATTTATACTGCTTTGGAGAGCCCTCTATTTTTCGGTTAGCTTCGTTTATATGAGGTTATACAAAGCAATTTTCAGGCAGTGCTATTCCTATAAACACTTCAAGCTTCTCAATAAGAAGTTTCTACAACAAGACTTTACCAAATAGCATACTCTATTCGCGAGCTTGAATTTAAAATCAGGTGTCAAAAGCATATTTACTTATACTAGAATTGAAATACAACATAATATGAAACTCACTAACCATTACTAAAGAAAATGGTTAAAAAAATCAAATAGATGAATTCTAGTTCAAAATTTTTTAGTTTTTGGATTCGCAGGTCCTACTCAATTTCATAAGGTTTTAATGAAACATTCTTGAGCTACAGGGTCTAGAATTTAATGAAATATTGATAATAAATTCACTCGCACAAGCCTCAACGAGAGACTATGATATTCCTAATGTTCGCTAATACCCTGTCCTTTACGTCCAAGTTTATGAAACAAGAATCGATTCACTACAATCCGTGATCATCAGACCCTACAGCACGCCATACCGCGATGGACTATTCTTTTTTTGATATTCTCTTACCTTACGATTACCCCAAACAGCCCACTAAAGTTCACTACCATTCCCACTGTTATCGTTTGAATCCAAATCTCTATGACAATGGGAAAGTTTCCTTGAGTTTGATTAACACCTGAGATGGTAGCAAAATTGAGAAATGAACACAAAAGTGATATATTCTTATATGCATTCAAAAACCAACAAATACTCAAGATTGCAAAAGTCCTAATTAGGGTACTACACCTCCCCTGATGATTCTTGCCCTTTCACCAAACTGAAATCTTAGTAAAAACCAAAAATGATTCATCACAACAAACAAAAACTAGCTAATTTTTAATTCACCATTTTCATTTTCAAAACACATGTTTTGTCACTAGAAGCTACTCTCTTTCCCAACCCCCTTTAACTAACAACAATAAATGTAGAAATCCACAACAAATATTTCAACTTCTTAAACAGAGAAACAATACCCACTTTTAATTTTGTCTTCTTTTCGGTTTAGAATTGAAATTTCGAGTTTATATGGGTAAAGATAGATACCTGAAAAGATTGATAGCAGTGGCGGTGGTGCGACGAGGGAGGTTATAGCAGGTGATTTGGGATTTGGGGGTTTAGGGATTTTTTTTTTCTTTTCTTTCTTTACGTGAGTGAAGACAGGGAAGACAGACAGGAGATGGAGACGTTTAAAAAATAGGCTCCATTTGCACACCATTGAAGGTTTTTGGGCCTCTTATAATTGGTTACCTTTTTTCCATTGTAGAATCACTGAAAAATCCCCCACTTGAAGAAGTGCGTTTCATGTTAAACGCGATTCTTCTCTATTTTTTTAAATATAATAATAATGTAATTACATAAAAACCCCTTTCTCCCATAAACCCCCAAACCTTTCCCCCGATCTGATACTGCATATATTATATCCCCCCAATATCAAAGGAGCGAGAAAAAGCGAGAACAAGAAGAAGCTAAACCAGCGCGCCACTGCCATACCGGTCGGAGAGAAGAGATACCGGACTATTGAACTTAACCGGAGAAGAAGATACCGGCGAAAAGGCAGGAGTCGAAGGGCGTGAAGAGACCAGAGAAGAAAAAGCACGAGACCACTGGAGAAGAAGAAGTTATTGGCACTGGAGATGGAGAAGAAGAAGATACCACACCGAATAAGAAGAAGATATGGGTAAGTGTCCAATTTAATTTTTTTAAGCATATTTCAATTTTAAGGTTTATGCAATAACTCTTTTTTGTTATTTTATGCATTTGCAGAGTCAATGGCTGCTCCATGTTGTCTTGAATTTTCATCGGTTACTGAGAACGAGCCTTCTACTTCATCCACACCCCCTGTAAGTAAAAATTTGTTGATTTGTTAATCTTTTTAGCTATTTATAGTTGATAAACTATATATTTGTTGTATGATGATGAATGTTGAATGGTGATGATTTGATTAGTTCATAGAGATGACATTGTTGAATGTTGATGATTTGATTAGTGCATAGTGATTATTGTGTTGAATGGTGATTATTTGATTAGTTCATAGCAATCACTTTGTTGAATGGTATTGATGAATGGTTATGATTTGATTAGTTCATAGCTATCACTTTATTGAATGGTGTTGTTGAATGGTGACGATTGATTAGTTCAAAGGTGATGATTTGATTGAAATTATGTTGAAAAAATGCATTAATATGAATTAGAGGATGAATTATGTTTGTGGCCTTGCGTTTAGATCATGTGTTCCAAGAATCAATATGTTTGTTTATGGAAAAATTGTTCATTTTAAGGCCAAAATTGAGTTATCAATTATCAATACCGCAACCTTTGGTTTATAATTTTTCGTTGTCCTTGTTATGATTAATAAGAATGGTCGATGAAAGTAATACCGCCTAAAATACGTGAATTATGGTTTCAGAAACAATATAAGTTTGTGTGGGATTTGGCCTCAATATGTTTTAGCTTAGGCAACACTGTGTCTAATTTTATGGTGTTTATGTGATTGAAATTGATTGAGTTCAAAGTGGTGTTATTTATATGACAAATGAATGCATATTTTCATATATATAAGAATGAGTTTGTCTAATATTTTCATATCTATAGGAATGAGTTTGACAATAGTTTAAAATTGCTTGTTTCAGGTCTCCACTCTTTATTTGGACCTTGAAAAATGTAATTTCAAGGACAAAATCAACACATACTGTAAAATGGCCGAAGAATACACATTTATAGAAAGATGTTTGAGCGACCATCCGGATGGGATGAGTTGGTTAAGGGATTCTTAGTTTGTTCCATTATTTGACGCCGCTCCCCACACGGAGATGATCTTCATTCCTTTATGGATTCTGCTTAGTCACAAAGTGAAGTCTCCCAATAATTTAGAGATTTGGTTTGTTTTGAATGGCGTCCCGATTCGATACTCTCTGATGGAGCATGCGTTAATTAGCGGGTTGAACTGTGCCGACTATCCTAAAGAAGAATGTATCCCCACAGTGACAGAAGAAAATTTTTGTTCAAGATTCTTTGAGACGAAAAAAGTCACATTAGAAAGTATCAGGGAAGTACTTGCAAATGTGAAAATCCCTAAAGAAATTGAGGCTCCTACCGGCGATGGTGATAGTAGTATAAGCATTCTTAGGCAAGGAGGCCAGGACATGGTTAAGGACGACAAGTTGAAGCTGCCGTTGCTATATCTATTGGGCTTGGTCTTATTTTATGGTGGAAATGAAAATGCAAAAATAGATTCCACACTAATCCGAATAGTGGAAAATCTAGAGTTTGCAAAAACATATCCGTGGGGTCGTCGGTCCTATGGGTTTCTAATGGAGCACGTGACAAACTTGGACATGACACAGAAAAAGCTATCCAAAAACCGATAGTGGGAATGTCCTGGATTCATCATTCCTCTGATGGTAAGTCTGTAATGATGTTTTACTATATTGCAAACCGTGACTTTTATTTTTGAAAATATATAATCTGATGATTGGTTTTTTTTTTTTTGTTTAGATTTTTCCTTTTGAGTGCGTGTCCGTCCTCTCACCTGCTATTAGGCAATTAAGTGAGAATGTGAACCCCACATTGCCCCGAATGTGCAAGTAGTCGATGAAGCCCAAAGTGAACAAATAATTTTCGAGTTTCGACCAGTTGCTCAAATTGGTCGTAAACAGCAAGGTTGGTATTAACTTTTTGTGCATTGTTCAGTTAGCATTATGTTTATGCAATTAATATGCATAATGGGTTTTCTAATTTATTATATTGTACTTACCTTTTTAGGACGTTTCAAGCATAATAAAGCCCACTCCGGATGAACGCGCTTCAATAGATATGAAATTTCCTCCTTTTAATGCGACCAACTCCATAAGGGACCTGACCACTGATGCGTGGACTACAATACTGCAGACGGGGGGTAAAATTCTATTTGAAGATATGTACCTCGCTGATGTGGTCGATAAATGTTCTTCACTCAGATTGAACAGAGTAGAAGACATTAGTGATCCTCAGCCTGAAAGCGATCCATGTGCCTCATCAGCCATTCGGCCCGACTGCATTCCACTATTTTCCTCCATCCCCCATCCTGAAAGTGGTCCCGGTCCTTCAACTAAACCTAACAGTGAGGTTTTTAGAATATTGAGTGAGATTTTGGGAAAATTTTTAGATATGGACTCAAAAGTGGATGCTAGGCTAACCAATGTAGAAAAGAGGCTAGCCAGTGTAGAAAATAAGCTATCAAATGTAGAAAATCAGTTAGCCGTTTTCCAGAGATTTCAGACGGATGATGAACCCGTTTCTGGTGTGGCTCCTGATGTACCAGTTGATGGTTCTGTCACCCCTTGTGTTCATAATGAGCTTATTGTTGTATCTGATGAGATCGTTGTTAGGGAGAGAGAGGTTGCTAATGTCCTAATGGATTTAAAACACAAGGAGATCCTGTCTCTCATTGTTGATCGTGAGCATCCAAAGAGGGAGCGAAAAAGGGGCAGGCTTCTTCTGTCTCCATACACTGAGTTAGCACCAAATAAGAAGGTAATACAGTCAAATTTTTTTTAATGAATTTAATTTTTGTAAGATATATTTGTCTTTCTTATGCATAATGTTTTATAACTTCAGGCAACCAAAACTGTTATGGACCCTGAAGGTGGAGACCAGTTGTAGGAATTGAAGGTGGACATGGATGCGGCTCCCTTGTCATCTTTTCATGAACAAATTGGAAAAAGAAAGATGACTGAAGAAGAGGAGAAAACTGGCCTTAAAAAGGTCAAGGTGGAGGTAGAGAAGAAAGTTGGCATTGATGAGAAGTATTACTTTGAGCCTCTGACCACAAAAGAGGAAAGGCGAGTTTCCAATGCCATGGCCAAAAACTTGCCGGATGACAAAGTACTGGTGAGTTTGAATGACCTTAGTGTAACAGTGGGTAGCTTTCGATGTTTGAAATCTCGAGGATGGCTTGATGACGAAGTCATTAATTTTTACCTTATGTTATTGACTGAAAGGCAGTTGAGGGAGCCGGAGAGGTACTTGAGGTGCTATTATTTTAATACTTTCTTTTACATACTATTGAAAAATAGTAATAATTTCGAGAAGGTGGAAAAGTGGGTGGATTCAGACACTTCTCTTGTTGACTGCAATACAATCTTTGTCCCCATCCATGATAGTCAACATTGGGCTTTAGCTATTATCAACCTGAAGGACAAAAAATGTAGTATGTCGATTCGCTTGGTCCTCACACGAGTGATAATGGAGTTTTTAACTTGTTGAAAAACTACCTAGTCCAATACGTGAGCCACAAATCAGGGCAAGATTATGATTTGACTGGTTGGGATGACGAGATTGTTAGTACCATGCCTCGACAGCAAAATAGCTACGACTATGGTGTGTTCATGCTAAAAAATGTCGACTACTTTTGTACTCGAGAACAGTTTAGACCTTTGAAATTTTTTAACCAGCGTGACATGGCATACTTCAGAAAGAAGATTGCATTCGAGATTTTGAACAAGAGAGCTGTTTGAATAATATTTGTATTATCTTGTAAAAAATGTATGAGAATATCGTAAATGGAATTTTATTTTATATGATCCTTTGATTCCTATATTGGATTGTACTGTTGTTGTCTTAAAATTAGTTGTAGATGCATTGTGTGAATTTTTGGTATCTAAAATTACAAATGTTGTTAAATTGGATAACATTATATACTCATTATGTAGGCATCTCCAAGAAAGTCAAACACTCAAACTTTTAATCAAACACTAAATTCTTAATAACATTATATACTCATTTTTCTTACCTCTACGCCGTTAGGATACAACGGGCCCAAATTGGAGACGAAAGGAGGCCCGAATTGGAGACGCTCAAACTGAAAATGGGATTTTGGATAATTGCAAGCTGGAAACGGGATACAGGGGTTCAAGGGTATTTTAGGTATTGAGTAAATATTGGGTTTCTTTTTATTATTATTAGTATAAATAAAAATAAGCGTAAAATAGGTATTTCACATTCAATAAATGGGAGAGGCTTATGAGGTAGGGCTAGTTTTCAATTGGAGCCTATGTTGTGCAAATTAAGCCTATTCTCTTAATTTTTCCCAAGAGATGGATGAGAGAGATAATAGGAGAAATGAGTTTGTGTTTTTTTTTTGTGTTTATTATTAGAAGGGTATTTTGGTCTCTGTATAATAAAATTGAATAAAAATAATAAAAAATGAGACTTTTTTCATAAGGGGGCCATTTTCTTAAAGGGGATGTAATTGAGGGCTATACACCAAATTAATCCAAGACGGGTAGGAGATGGATGAGAGAGATAATAGGAGAAATGAGTTTGTGTTTGTGTGTGTTTTTGTTTATTATTAGAAGGGTATTTTGGTCTTTGTATAATAAAATTGAATACAAATAATAAAAAATGAGACTCCTTTTATAAGGGGCTATTTTCTTAAAGGAGATGTAATTGAGGGCTATACACCAAATTAATCCGGTTTTTGAGCTCGCAAAGTGCTGAAAGTGCCTGAAACACTATCTTGTCGCCGCCGCACCACCACCTTTCGCTAGCCTCAAGCCCACCATGTCGTGACGGCACGTAAAAAAATCCTCGTGTAACCGAGCCTCGCAGCTCCGTTGACTCTTCAGCCACCGACATCGTCATGCACCAATACCTCCAGCCAACGTCGCTCACCCTCGCCTCCGCACTTGCTACTCATATTTGCAACCTCCTTGGATAGAGCAGTTCTTTCGTTCTTCTGCAGAGTTTGTAAAAGGTGATGACTTCTATGTTTTTGCTAATTTTAGGATAATTAACAAGTAATTTTGGTGATTTAGCCTCTCCTCACTTGTGTTTTCGTTCAAGCAGTTTTGAACTACTTAACTTAATTTAAATTTGAAAGGTTAACCTGATTAAAATTCAAAAATTTGCAACTCATTTCCTGCTAGAATTGGGGTAAGTTTTATTTGAGTTGATGTAATTCTTGTCCCAATGATACAATGATGATTGATTAATACTTTTGATTTAGATTGCAGATGGTGCAAAAGTTGCTCGAGCTTCAGGAATAATTGGAAGAGTTTTAATATTGAAAGCGGAAAAGCTTAATATGGGTATGTTAGTTTTGCAATCGATGCATTTTATATACATGATACTTTGCTTCAGCATTAGCTTCTGTTTACTAGTGGTTAGAGAATGTCATTTTCTAATGCACCCTTCTTTCGAAGACTTTTTCTTAACATCATTTGTATATTCCGCTCAATGTTAGTAAGTTAATAATCAGTCGTGTTTATATTCAAGTGAAAAACAGAATTAAGGGTTATCAATACTAATACTACGAATATCAATTTAATGTATGTTACCTTATTAAAGTAATAGAGTTGTAATTAATTTGTTTCTTTTGGTTTATGTTCTATTTATTCGGGCTGCATGTGGGCGAAAGGTTAAGATATATGGGTTGATTCAGTAGATCAATTTGTTTGGTGTGGCCATTAGGTACACGATTGCTGTCTCAATGAGCACGTTATAATTGAATATATGCATCAATAAGTAAAATAACTTAATGAGCATATATGCATGAAGTCACCAACTCATAACTTGTTCGCTGCCAAGCTTTTTTGCCTGAAAGTTGACTGGGGGTAGAGTGCTCTGGAAGTTATAATTTGAGTAAGGAAGGGGGGGGGGGCGCTTTTAAGTAACTTCTAGGTGGTAATGTGCCAAATCATGTAACTTTTTTTTGGGGGTGGGGTAGGGGTGTGCAACGAGCCGAGCGGGCATGAAAAAAAGCTCAACTCGAGCTAGAGAAAATTCAAGTTCGAGCCGAGCCTAACAAGCCGAGTTTTTTTGTCGAGCCGAGGTCATGCCCAACTATACTTGTTCGAAAACTCGCGAGCCTGAATAATTTTTTTTTTGTTTTTTTTAAAAAAATATATATAATATAATATTTTATTTATTTTTTACTATATACATACATATAATATAATATCTTGGGATAATAGCAGACACCCCCCTCAGTTATGGGGTGATGTGCACTTTGCCCCCTCACTTATCATAAAATGTGCACTTCACCCCTTCGGGTTGTTCGGGCAGATTCAGGCACCACACTTATCATAAAAAATGGATTTTTGCCCCTGACTTATGTGTCTTTGTAGCACTTTGCCCCCTGACTTATGTGTTTTTGTAGCATTTTGCACCCTCACTTATGTGTTTTGTAGCACTTTGCCCTTGCCCGAGCTGCTCGAGGGGGTGAAGTGCACATTTTATGATAAGTGAGGGGGCAAAGTGCACATCACCCCATAACTGAGGGTTTATTTCTCTGTCCCCTCTATTTCTATTGTGGTTTTGTTTGGGAAATTTAGGACTCTTTTTGACTTGTTGCGGATTTGGGTGTGGGTAAGAGTTTGTGTGAGTTCTTTTTTTTTTAAATTTGCTAGACAATTGGACTAATCTAATTAGCATGACATATTTGAATGCATGCCTGTTCGAGAAGTAGAGGAAGGGGAAAATTTGTTGAGATTTTTGGTTACATGTTAATAGAGGCTCACCTGCTTGTCGGCTTCAACCTTTGTAGGATTCTCAAATTTTGGATTTTTTTTACTTGCTTTAGATTTTGGAGTCGAGCTAGCCTCGGTTTGTTTTTACCTGTTTTAGATTTTCATGTTCAATTTCGATTTGGTTTCGTCGGTTTACTGTGGGTAAACGTATATGTGACTGTTATCCCGCCTCATTTTTTCTTCTTCTTTTTTTCCTGCTTCCTTCGATAAAACGACGCCGTGCGTCTTTTTCTTTCTTTCATTCTTTCCTAGTAAACGCCGCAACATATAACTGACCATGATTGAAAACAGGTTCCGTAGATATATTCCCAGAAAATTGAGAGTTTTTGTGTCTTCTATTAGAAATTTGCTTTCTTGCCGAAGAAACAGTGCTACTTGCTATGTAATTTTTTTTAAATAATGCAGTTGATCTGATTAGTAGTTTGTAGTTTCTTTTTCTGAATTTTTATTTTCAATTCTGTAGCAAGCTTTGTTACTGATGCAGAGGCTGAACGCCGGGATTAGCATTGAGGGACTTACTGAATTATGATGAACAATTTCGTGTAACAAAGAGTAGATTTATGGAAACTACATGTCTATGATATTCCTGTTTGTCAAAGATTCGTATAGATGAAAATTACTGGAGTAATTATATTCTAGGTAAATTGTACTATATAAGCTTCTATTGCTTAATAATCTTAATCATACTACATAGTAAAGATAAAATAATCATAGTATAACCGGCCATTTAAACTTCCATTTGATCGTTGCAGGCATAAAACCATTGTGCCGGGTACAATCACCGCGCATCGCGTGGTGCTTACTAACTAGTAATACTATATATGTATTAATTATTAAATATTAAATATTTATGATGACAATATTTAATTATATATATATTAATACAAAATTAATAATATATATATATATATTAATTAAACAATTTTTTTTTAATTTTTTTTTAGCTCGAGTTCGAGCTCGGCTCGGTTCGACCTGAGCTCGACCTCCTCTTTTTCAAGCTCATCGAGCTTGAGCTCGAAATTCTTGGCTCGAGCTCGAGTCCGAAAATTTGGCTCGGCTCGGCTCGGCTCACGGGCACCCCTCAATTGAGTTGTGGGGGGTTGGGGGGGAGTTGAGTTGGGAAACTGAGGGAAATAAGCTTAAAATGCAAAATGTCCTCAACACATAGGCTCCATTCTCCAAATAAGCCTCCCTCATAGTCTTCTCCCACTTATAGCAAAGTGATGTACCTATTTTACCCTTAGTTTTATTTATTCTAATAATAATAAAAAGAAATTCAATATTTACTCAATACCTAAAATAACCTTGATACTTCAATCCATATCCTGTATCCATTTTCAGCCTATTCTCTTCCAATTCGGGCCCGTAAGATCTCTACCCCTTAATCCGTTTTCAGCCTATTCTCCTCCAATTCGGGCCCGTTCATCTCTAAAGGTAAGAGAAATAAGTATAATGTTATTAAGAATTTATTGGTTGATTAAAAGTTTGATTGTTTGAATTTGTTGGTTGATTAAAAATTTGATTGTTTGAATTTGTTGGAGATAATGATGAATTATGTAAACAAGTTGTTCGACGAAATGCTTGAAAGAGATTTTTTCATTAATTTGCATTGAAAAGGGTGTTTTTAGGCTCTTAGCATGTGCTTTTGTGATTGTAGCATTAATTGGATTGTCATTTGTGTGTAGAAAGTTTGATTGTTTGAATTTGTTGGAGATAGAGATGAATTATGTAGACAAGGTGTTCGACGAAATGTTTGATAGAAATTATCTCATTAATTTGCATTGAAAAGGGTATTTTTAGGGTCTTAGCATGTGGTTTTTTGATTGTAGCATTAGTTGGATTGTCATTTGTGTGGTGAAAAATTAATGGAGATGCCTACATAATGAATGAAGGCAAGTTATTCGACGAAATGGCCGATAGAGATTCTCCCATGAAATTTAAAGTTTGAGTGTTTGTTAGATATTGTATTTGATTCATTTGATCTATTTGATCTACCTCTTTAAGTCAATTTGATTGATGGCTTCGATTTTTTATAACGATTTCGTTAAATTTAAGATAATGGTTGACTTCAAAAAAAAGAAGGGGGGGGGGGATATGGTATAACATAAATGACTAGCATTTTGATGTCATTCGTTACTAATTGTATTTTGTAATAATTGTGTTTCTTTATTTTTGTAGGATAATGTCTGAATTTTTGATATACTATTTATACGATGTTAAAGTGGAATGTGAAATTGGGAGACTTTGAAGCACGACAATGTGGATGGTTGTCAAGGCCAAGCGTGGAGCTATTCAAAAAATACAATATCAATCTGGTGGAGAAAAAGGGAAAAGCCACAAAAAACGTGTGAAAGATCCATCAACCTTTCTAAACAATTGTTTTCTATTGTGTGTTTTGTATTTTTTGTATGATGATTCTTTCTCTAGAGACATTAGTAGCTCAGTGTATTGTAAAAGCATTCGTACCGGGATGAAATTATTGAAGGTGTTGATGGTTTGAGTAATTTTTTTCATGTGTCATTGTGTACATATACAACATACTTATCTAAAGGATATTGCTACATTAATGATTGTAGTATTTTGACTTTATGGATTGTGATGAGCTATAACTACTGAAGTAATGTCCAATATAAAACCATTCCATATGGTTCACTATGATGGATAGTAATAATATATTCATTTTCTACTCTAAACTCTAAACTCTAAACCGTAAACCCTAAACCCTAACCATAAACCCTAAACTCTAAACGATTGAAGACTAATCCCTAAACCAATTAAGGTCATTTCTCGCAAAATATATACACATATATATGTATACCATTACGGACCTATGGTAAGAAAATAAAAAGAAAAAAAGATAATAATATATATTGTAAAGGCCTATGGTAAGAAAAAAAAAACCCATGCGAATGCTTTAATGTGTTGCAACAATTTTTTGGATTATATTGACCATTATTGATATCAATCTGGTGGAAAAAAAGGGAAAAACCACAAAAAACGTGTGAAAGATCCATCAACCTTTTAAAAAATTATTTTGTATTGTGTATTTGTATTTTTTATGTGATGATTCTTTCTCTAGAGACATTAGTAGCTCAACATTGTAATATATACATTAGTAGTTACAATTGTTTTGATTGACATTTGTGTTCCCCAAATTATATATATATATATATATATATCATGTGTCAATGTGTACATATACAACTACTTAAGTAATGTTTAATATAAAACCATCTGACATAGTTCATTATGATGGATAATAATAATATATTCATTTTCTATTCTAAATAATATATTCATTTTCTATTCTAAATAATATATTCATTTTCTAATCTAAACCATTAACCCTAAACTGTAAACCCTAAACCCTCCTTGAGTAGAAAAGCGTGGAGCGATTCGGAAACTACGATATCAATCTGGTGGAGAAAAAGGAAAAACCACAAAAAACGTGTGAAAGATCCATCAACCTTCTAAACAATTGTTTTGTATTGTGTATTTTGTATTTTTTATGTGATGATTCTTTCTCTAGAGACATTAGTAGTTCAACATTGTAATATATACATTAGTAGTTACAATTGTGATGAACTATAACTACTTAAGTAATGTTTAATATAAAACCATCCGACATAGTTCATTATGATGAATAATAATAATAATATATTCATTTTTTATTCTAAATAATATATTCATTTTCTATTCTAAATAATATATTCATTTTCTATTCTAAATAATATATTCATTTTCTATTCTAAACCATTAACCCTAAACCCCAATCCCTAAACTGTAAACCCTAAACCCTCCTTGTGTAGAAAAGTGTGGAGCGATTCGGAAACTACGATATCCATCTGGTGGAGAAAAAAGAAAAAGCCACAAAAAACGAGTGAAAAAAGGAAAAGCCACAAAAAACGTGTGAAAGATCCATCAACCTTCTAAACAATTGTTTTGTATTGTGTATTTTGTATAATTGTGATGAACTATAACTACTTAAGTAATGTTTAATATAAAACCATCCGACATAGTTCATTATGATGGATAATAATAATATATTTATTTTTTATTCTAAATAATATATTCATTTTCTATTCTAAACCATTAACCCTAAACTCTAATCCCTAAACCCTAAACCAATAAACCTAAACCCTTAACAGTAAAAAGAAAAAAAAGATAAGAATATATATTGTAAAGGCCTATGGGCAAGAATAAATATTGTGTAATAGTGAAGAGTGATGAAAAAAATAGGTTAAAAAAAAAATTGTTTGGCACCATTGTGCCGAGTAGTCTGCCTAAGGCAGGATACTTGGCACCATGGTGCTGAATTTTCGGCACCATGGTGCCAGGCAAGCTGCCCTAGGCAGAGTACTTGGCACCATGGTGCTGAAAATTTGGCACCGTGGTGCCAAACAAATTTGACCTAATTTTAAATTTTTCGCCCAAATTTGATTTTTTCCACCTAATTGATTTTTGATTTTTTTTGTCACTTTGATACACTTTTTACCCATTCATACACATTCAATATTCTCAAAAAAAAAAACCCCTCCCTTATTCCCTCATGGCAAAAACATTCCAAGCTTCCAAAGTAGAGAAAAAAAAAGTCTCTCATTGCAAGAAGACGTACATCCCGCCCCATCCCGTCAATCCCGAGTAAGTTATCTCTAATCTTATCTAGTTTTAGTAGTTAGGTTTTGATGAAACGGGTTGAATTTATAACCAAAGTGAATTCGTTATTAATAAGGTTTAAGGAGAGATTACATTCATGCAATTTTATAGGGCTATCCATGTATATATCATCCGCATCTTCACCGAAAAATTCATAACTCATTACAGAAAGCTCGGATTCATGAACCGTTTTCTTCCTATGATACTAGACACACAGAACTATCCATGCCTATATCGCACATAATCAGAAGATGTCTAGAACAAAGCAGTTTTATATTAAAAAATTAGTTAAAAATCTGTCGGCTGTGCAGACAGCTGTGCGCGTCTTCACAAGAAAATTCATAACTCATTGTAAAAAGCTCGGATTCATGAACCGTTTCCTTCTCATGAAACTAGACACATAGGTATATTCACGCATGTATTGCACATAATTAGGAAACGTCTATAACAAAGCAGTTTTGTATTAAAAAATTAACTAAAAATCTGTCGGCTGTGCAAACAGCTGTGCGCGTCTTCACGAGAAAATTCATAACTCGGCACCATGGTGTCTAAAACTCGGCACCATGGTGCCGTTTATTTACCTCAATTTTTATTTTTTTTATTTTTTATTTTTCACACTTTTTTAATACTGCTATACTGGACCCAGTATTTCAGTATTCGCTTCTGAAATACTGAGATACGGGGGTTATATATCACAGTATTCGCTATAGCAATATTGGTATACTAAACCCCCGTATTGGAGTATTACGTACCCTTGGGTCTATCAGGCGATACCGAGATATTACATCGGTATCGCTGTATTTAGTACCTCAATACTGCGATATAGAGGCCCCGTATCGCAGTATTCCAAAATATGGGGTAACCCTCTATTACAATATCATCGATACTGCGATACGGGACCCATGTATCTCAGTATTTGGTAATAGGATACTGTGATATAGGACTATGTATCAGAGTATCGTATCTCCGATACTAGGATACAAGGTCATGTATCGCAGTATCGACGAAATTTGGTCCTATCCATAGGTCTATATTGGCGATACTGCAATACTGGGGTCCTGTATTTCAGTATTTAGTATGATACTAAGATACAGAACCCTGTATCGATACGGTGCCGAAGACTCGGCACCACGGTGCCAAATAGACTACCTAAGGCAGTTTGCTTGGCACTATGGTGCCGAAAACTCAGCACCATGGTGCCAAAAATTTGGCACAATGGTGCCGCGCAATCTGCCTAAGGAGTCCACTTGGCACCATGGTGTCTTGTGTATATTGTTTTATTATTGTCAATTTTGGCAATGAAAGTTTTTTACCCTCATCTCACTAATATTGCAATTCATTTATCTTTTAGACAGATATACTAATATCCAAATGTGAATCAAAGATAATATGAAACAAAATTTCATTTACAATAATGGTACAAATTTTTTACAAGATAATGCAAATATATACAAGTATGATCCTCAAACAAACAAACACTCAAATTTTTAATTTCATGAGAGAATCTCTATCAGATATTTCGTCGAATACCTTGCCTTCATTATATAAATGAAGAAGGCAAGGTAAATGAGAGAGAGGGAGGGAGGCGGGGGAATGGGTACGGTATCTCTTCTCTCCGGTATCTTTTTTGGTATGGCATCGGTTCCGTTAGCTTCTTCTTTTTTCTCCCTGCTTTGATGATATGAGGGGATGGATATTACAGTATCAGGGATATCGATGGTCAGGGAGAAGAAGAGGGGTTTTGGATTTTATGGGTGAAAAGGGTATCTATGTAATTACACCAACCATTTTAAAAAAAAACAAAGGTTAAGAAACGTTTTTTTAGTGAAAACACGTTTCTTCAAGTGGAATAAGTGAGGGAGTTTTTAGTAATTCTACCATTAAAAAGGAGATAAAAATTATAAAAGGTCTAAAACCTTCCATTGTAAGCAAATGGAGCCTATTTTTGCAAACATCGCGAGTTTTATATGATGATTTTGACTAGCAGGATGTTTGAATAAAATCCCCATTTTCATACCCCTTTTCGCTTTCTTTGTTTTCCTTGTCCATTTAATTTGCCCATTCTCTCTTCGTCTGCAAATCTATTCATCTTCCTCCAGCCCTCCTCTTAAATCCTCTTCGTCCCCTCTTCAATCTATTTATAGCTCTGATTCATTTTCTTTAAAGTTACACTGTTGTATTTGTTTTGAGATTGAGTGTAGGCAAAGGTACTTTGTCTATTGATGATGCTGGAATAGAACTGAAAGCGAAAGAAAGAATGTTTGAAGGACTGGTGAGGCAGTTGATATTGGGATATCTGGGCAAATATATTAAAGACATCCAGAAAGAGCAGCTCAAAATCACCCTTTGGAATGGTAATTTTGTTCTTTTCGACCACTAATCAAATATACTTGTTCGCTCAATTTGATCAAAGTTTTTTGTTTTCCATACTTTTTAATAATTCTTGCTACAGAGGAAGTTTTACTGGAAAACGTGGAGTTGATTCTTGAAGCCTTTGACTACCTCCGCCTTCCATTTGCTTTCAGACAAGGTAGGTACCATATCGGGTTTTGCTTATTAAGTTTGGTTATAGTTGCTACCACTTTTTGTTTCTTTGTGTTAGTTTTGGAATGATAATTAATCATAACCCTCTAATCAATGACATGATCTTGAATCTCCTCAACCCCGGTTTTGTAGTTTGTGTTCTATCACGTTGAGGCTATTAAAAAGGAATGTTCCTACCAGGATCAGAGTTTTGTGCTGATATAAAATACTGCTTAGATGTGATAATTAGTGTCAACTGGAGAATATGAGATGCCCTGGTTTTCTTACCAACTGCTTCTCTTTTCCCATACATTTCTTGTATTAATGCTTGAAAATAAGCTAATACCAGATTAAGGCTATGTATTTATAAAATAACGTCATGGACTATCAACAAGTGGTTATTCATCCAACTTTTGTTGCGATGATTACAAATATGATATCCCATAGTACTTACCTAAGTATGATGGAGTAGGTACTCCGTACTCTGGTAAAGACGTCCGCTTGAATGAAAATACGATGTCATGTTATGCAGGACGAGTATGGCAACATTCACCTGTAATACCCAATGAATGAATTTTGACTTTGAATTCTAGGAAAAGAAATTGATAAATAAAGGATGCAATTTCGGAAAAAAAGTCGGGCCACGGGAAAGAAAACCAGAATCTCTTCGGGGATAATAAGTTTGTGTTCCTTATCCAATGTCAATAGGAAGGAATGGGCTTTCTGAAGTATTGGATTGTAGAGTTGAATATTCATGATAGCATAACTTATTAGTATGCTTGAATTGAAAGAAAGATTGAATATCAAGGATGAAAAAGAAGGACAAAAATAATGCTAAGGAAAAATGTACATAAATTAACAACGTTCACAAGATTAAGAAAGTAACATTCAGTCATAACAATCATAATATTCACGGACTTCGTCTTGAAGCTATGTAAACTCAACTAACGAGTAAAATAATCTTAACTGAATGCTTGATAGAAATTATTCTAGTCTGAAATATTTCGAAACTGATATTAATTCATGAAACTTGTGAAATCAAGTAGGAACCACCGCTTGTATAGGCACCACGTTAATTCCTTTGAGTTTTGTCTTGGAAGAATCTAAACCCATTTAGCGCATTGGTTTAACGAAAAGGGTTACTTCCAGTCATGCATCTTCTAACCATCAGTATAGACTTTAAATATCTTTAAATTCATCAATATAGTAGCACAGGTCTCATTTGATACTTGAAAAATTGCAAAGAAAATTTAGAGAGTGGCTAGATGGTAACAGTTTGGTTTTGTAAGTAAAGAATAGTTGGGCTGTACAAGGAGGAAGTTCTGTGTTTTTGTCAAAAGGATAATGGTTAGTTGGTTGTGTACCACAAGTCGCTGTAACATTGATGGTGGTTTCTGGAGCGACGAGATTACTTTGTCATTGAGAAAGACAATGAGAAACTGAGAGGGAAGATGTGAGTAGTTTGGTTTGTGAAATAGTAATGGTGGAATGGACAACTTTAAGGCTATCACTATATGATTTGGTCAGTCTGGGTTAATGATGACTACTGTATGAATCTATTACAAAAGATGCTAGTATGCTATATGATCTTTTGCATTGACAGGTTTGAAGGTTTTCTATAATGATGGTCTCAACTGCTTGGTATAAACCAAGGTATTACTGGTTGGCATGTAGCTATTTACACTGCCTCTTGAGAACTTAGATCACCATAGTTGATTTTGCATGTCTTATTTGCTTTTTGAGACAAACCTGGACAATTTGCAGTTTTTTTTTTCATCTTTCTATTTGGGGAACTGATGAGTTGATATTCTGTCAGGCTGACAAGATCTCTATATGTTTGCTTTTATAGGCCGTGTTGGGAAGTTGAGCATCAAAATTCCATGGAAGAAACTTGGGTGGGACCCCATCATAATCATTTTAGAGGATGTGTATATTTGTGTTTGTAAGCGGGATGAGAAAGAGGTAATTTTATTTTTAAGATGGTTTACTTGACACTGTGAGGGTGAGCATAGACTTTGGAATAATGATGTTTTAGTTAAATAACATGCTATTCTTATGAATAGCAACTGTCGTTTAAGACCATTATCTTTTCTATCCTTTTTTGTTCATTTACTATTTCTTTACTTTAATGGACATTGAATGATCTTTTACAGCATTTATTGTTCTGTTGAATTTAATTCCGTACTTTCGGCTTTTACCCTTCGAATGATGAGATTCATTTTCATTTTTTGGGGTAGTGGTCCATGGATGCTGTTGAAAGAAGAGAATTTGCTAGCAAGAAGGCACAACTTGCTGCGGCGGAACTTGCAAAGTTATCAAGACGTGTATGTGGTGAGCATTCTGATGTAAATTTCCTGGTGTCATTTGTGGTATTATTTACCAGATTATTATCTTTGAATTATAATTGCGCACTACAAATAGATGCTCAATGTACAGAAATTATTTCTTGTATTAGATTCTTTCTTTCTTCGAATTTTCTCTCTCTCAAGAGTGGTTTCATTGCATAATCAAAATTGCAGCGTAGCAAAATCACCCTTTAAGATTGGACCATGGGCTTGTTATCTTTTAGGGTACCACTATCTTTATTTTATCTTCCTATTAAATAGGTCTGCTGGTTTTTTGGTTTTTGAGAACCCTGTCGTCCATGAACAGAACTACAAAAGTAGTACCTATAAAATTTATATATCTATTAGGAGACTGTCTCCCTAATATGAGTCATGAAGTCTAGAAACACAATTAAGTTAATGTGTTCGTATACACAAATGACATGACTATGCGTTATGAAATAGTACTTTCTTTATCGGCAATGCTGACATGGTGTATTGATTTTAGTCACTAATGTGCATTCAGTGTTTACTTTTAGATGTAAATTATCTTGGTTCACTAAACCAGGATGGGTCTCATTGGTGCTCATAAATGGGTTTCTTTTCTGCAGACAATCAGACTGGAAAATCTTTTATATCATACATCACTGCTAAGGTAATATTCATTGCCGTAACTGGCCGATGTACTTCCTGTATTGATTACAATATCTCTACATTCTTTGTCCTTTTATCCCACTTGTGTGGTGAAATGAGGTTATATATTATTGTATCATTTCTCACTGAAGCAATGAGAGTAGATTAGGGCATTTCACATCCTTTAAGGAAGATAAAATCTTCAACTAACTCGAATTGTTCCCGAAATTTGCAATTCTGGTAGTTTTGATTTCTTGTTATTTTGATGTAGTCCACTGACGTCTTTACATGATAATCTGGACAAGTAATCTTTCTTGTCTATGAAGCCAGGTCTTCGAAAGGCTGCTTCATTCCTCCCATCAGTTTTGAATTTCTTATTCTTTAACTTTTCCTTTACGAGTCTTTTAGGGCTTGGCAATAAATTTTTTCTGCTTAGGAAGAATCACCCATGAATTTTGGAGCATCTCATCACTCACACATCTGCACACTAACACCGACCCTGACACTAAAACTCAACCTTTCACTCAAATGCACGCACATACTCACTCTCACTCTAACTGTCACCCTCACTCACCCTTACCATCATTCACTCTAATATTCTCACATGCTCACCTTTCAAACTCAAGACTTACATCAGTCGTCATCCCTGAAAAATATATTAATCTTATCCCCTACTGCTTTAATCATCCGCATAACAAAATCTTCTAGTTTCTAGAAGTCCTCTCTTTACTTCCTTAGGCTTACTGCACTTGGTATCATCTCCCACCTCTTGCCCATTTTCCTGACCTTCCAATTGTTGGGAACTACCTCTACGTACAGAGCTAACACTTCCAGAAGGAGTTGAGTGAAAAAAAACATTCTATTTATGGAGCCATGTCTTTTTGCACTTGTATAATGCCTCATATTGTAGGAAAGAAGATACAAAATCTTGTTGCTAAGGCAATAATTCATTAGCTCTCGTGGTTAATTACTTAATGTAGTTACAATTTGTCTAATCCCCTTTATCTTGCCTTCCCTCCAAGATTCTTGACAGCATACAAATATCCATCAGGAACGTCCATGTCCTGTATTGTGACTCTCTGACTGCAACGGTATGATTTCTTTCGTGTATCCTTTTTGCTCTTTCTTTTTATTTACTGATGGCTATTATTCTATGTTATTGAACTGTAATCACCTTTTTCATAACAATGCTCTATCTTTTCCCTGACAAACATATTTCAATCGAAAATTAAATTTGCAACAACAATTGGTCGCTTAAGCATTTCACCCTTGCATATCAGGTTCAAGGAGATTCATGAAATAGTTCCAGGTTTCACAAAGGGTTTATGAGCTCCTTTTTATGGTAAAAATATGCTAAAGTGTTTTAGCTGTGTGCATGTTAGAATTTGAGAGCCACCGTTGTTCCTAGACAAAAACTATGATCTAGAGTTGTTTTTAACAAATGACAGCCAGGGATGGTGTTTTACTTCCCTGGGTATACCATTGGTGAACCCTAAACACTAGGACTACCATGGTCGGTAAGATGGATGTCAACCCATGGGTCCCCAACCCATCCGGTTTTTCATTTGGTTTGAGTCCTAAGGTTATGTTTGGTTGTATTTTCATGTATGCTTTTAGGATTTTGTTTTGGGAATGTGAATTATCAGTATTCGTGTGATAATGTTGAGTTTTGTGGTATGTTTGGTTGTATTTTTAGAAAATGGTGCGAAGTAGTGTGTATGTGATATAAAGATGATATTTTATTGGGATTTGATGTAGGAAATGATTGAGTTAGTTATAAAGTGAGAAGGAGAATAAGTTTTATAGTGATGATAAAGTAATTAATTATGAGAGATAGTGTGATATGATTGCAAATGGTAATGATAGATGTTTGTATAGGAGAATGTCTAGTAGAAAATGAGAATGAGTATTTTTCGGAGAAAATGAGTTTGGGTGTGTATTTTCATTTTCTAGTGATCCGGAAAATGAAAATCCATCTCTAAAAAATGGCCAAACATAACCTATGTTCTTCTTAGTGGGTCTCAATGGGACCATGGTTCTGTCTTGGGCCCAGAATGAGAGTCAAGGATGAGTCAATCTTGGGCTTCAACCTAAAGATGGATTTTGAACAATTAGACACTGTTTTGAACATGATTCTGTTTTGAACAATTAGTTCTGCTTTGACAAAGATTTGGTCTAGACACTGTTTGCCTTGCAGCTCGAACTCGGTCGGAAGCAATAGTTTTGTTATGGGCCATCTTTCTATATGTTAATGGCTGGCACTTGGTCTAAGAGACGATATGAAATAATTTCGATAACTTGAAATTCCAACAAGAAAATTTCTTGCTCCAAGCTAAAAACTTGATTCTTTATTAATTCCAAAAACTCAATGACAGAAACACAAAACCCTAACAACATATAAACTATTGACCCCTGCAGAAAGGGAAATAACTAGACTCCTAATTAAACAAGTAGCTCCTAAACCAACAAGGAGACTTAATTAAACAAGGACTCCAGATAAGGAAATTAAATAACAAAACGTAAATAACTTAATCACTAAATTAACTTCTTCTGCTACGTAACAGATGTCTTCCATGCGAATTTGTTGCCTTCTCTTTGTTATCCTTTATATTCTATTTTCCAATTGTAAAGGACCAGACCATAGTTTACTATATTATTTTAGGTCGAGATGAATAAGTATGGAGCATGACCCCTCGACTGTATTGAAAAGCCTTTTCCTGTAGTTGCTAATACTTTTCTCGTCGGGCACAAGGGTCCTCTTTGTCCACTTCAGTCTATGATTTGTTTCTAACTTAAGAATGTGGCGTCATATCAGTTTCCTAGCAATTGCTAGACTTAGCTAGGACATACACCATCACTAGTTCTGCAATTTAGTACACTGGAAAAAGATGGAGAAAAGAAAATCATTTTGGCAAAGGAATCTTAAATTGTTTTAGACAGCACTCCATTTTGTTCAGCTCAATGAGTTCATTTTATGACATGTTCAACTTCTGTGGTTGGGCGGGCCAATCTAATGTTCAATGGTGTCTCTATAATTGAGTATGATTTTGGCTCATTATTCGAGCAAACCAACAATAAATGGTAGTTTCTCCTTGATGGTTCCAAAGCAAGTTTTAGTTTAGTTTTATCAAATCTCCACGATTTTCTAATTGATTAATTGTTTTTGTTAAAATAGTCACGTGATAATTACTTTTTATATAAATATTTTTTTTTGTTTTTTTGATATTATAATGTAGATTCCTTTGTAAAACTTCGTTAATTCATTTTGCTGCATCATTTGAGGAATTTGTAGTAAGTAATTTCTACTCTTTAACTTTTGATATTTCCAGGCAGAAATTCTATTTGGTTTGAAGTTTTCAAGTTTGACGATTATGAAGCAGAGTCCTGTTGGGTATTCTTCCTCCTCTCTTGATTCTGCTTGTTTTTTTTATTTTTCTGCCATTTTCTTTATTGTGATGTGTCATACATGCTTTTCTTTTACAAATCTGAGTCTCAAATTTTAATTTTGTTCTACGTTAATAACAGAAAATTACATCACTCAAGATCTGACTAAATATGATGTTGGGTGACAAGGTCCCTCAAGTAGAAAATAAGAAGTGATTAAAATAACAGAACTACTTGTAATCCATAGAGTATCTCTATCTCAAAGGTAAATAGCTGAGAGATCCCAACATAGAGACAATAATATCAGCCAGGTTTTGGCTAGTTTTCTCTGTCACATTGTCTTCACTTCTAAGCAATCAAAATTATACAGCGCACATTGCCTACTTGTGGTTTTTCTATTGTGCCAAGTGTGGTAGCACGCCGTGCATCTTTATGACATTGTGCCTTTGTGTGAGAGTTTTGATATAGATCAACAAGTTTCTCCTGTTTTTAATGGTTAGTATGCTATAGTATTATTCATTGCTGTCAGGTTTATTGGCATTGTCCACCATAGTTTTCCCTCGAGTATTTAGCAACTAAGTGAAAGAAAGCCATTCCATGTAAAGTAAGTTGTGCTATTTTGAAGTGTCAGCTATGCTGGATACAATGATTATTTCCAATGAATTGGGCAGTTGGGCCACTTTAGATCCTTTCAAATAGTTGATATTTGGTACATTTGTTTCATAGTTTCTGTAGTGATTCCAACATTCGTATGTTGATATATTTTTTATCTTTCAGATCTTATGGTGCAAAAGTTAGAGAGGGGCAAGTCAACAAATTGATTGAAGTTCAAAGTTTAGAACTTTATTGTGATATGTTTGGAAAAACGAATGGTTCAAATACAGAGAATGGCATTGATTCCAAGAATATGGGAAGTGGAAGTCTTGAAGATGGCAAGTATTCATCTCTGTTAGCTCCACTAAACGTATTGGTGTCTCTGTCGGTAAGCACGTAGCTTGTGCATCTTCACGCTATGACGTTTGGTGTTGGACATTGGACATGGATTTTTCTTAGACGTCGAATTTATGATGCATGTCAGACTTCTAGCTTTTCATTTTATTGGAACCTTTTTGCTCCATGCCAACAAAAAATTGTGTGATAACCTTTCAGTCTGTGTGAACGTTTATGTTTTAGATGTTAGCGATCCATATTGACCATTCTTGTAAAGTCTGAAACTTATAAATTGCATTGGTACTAGGTAGGCTTGGATTCAGTAGTTATTAATATTAAAAAATGATTGATTGCTGGCAGAAGTACAAAAGGTAAGGCTCTGTATGGTTGTGTTTTCGAAAATGAATTCTGAGTTTTTTTGGGAGAATGTGTATTATAGAAATTTGTGTGAAAATGTTGACTTTATTTGTTTGTTTAGATATATTTTTAGAAAATGATTGAAAGTAATGTAGATGTGATATAAAGTTGATTTTTATTAGGATTTGATATATGAAATGATTTGAGTTATTTATGAATGTAATGATAATAGTGAAAAAGATAGATATTGTAATTAATGATGATAGTGGAAAAAATGAATATGAACTTTTATTATATAAAAGATGATAAAGTAAGAAAGAGAATAAGTTGGATAGTGAGATAGTGTAATTAATGATGAAAGATTGAATTGATGAAATGATTGGTTGTTTTATAGGGGAATGTGTAGTTAGATTTCAAATTTGAGTATATTCTATAGAATTTGGTTTGGAGTGTGCATTTTCATTTTTTGGTGATCCAAAAAATGAAAATATGTTTCAAAAACGTAAACATACAGAGCCTAAATATTGGAAATTGCAATGGAACTTGAAGAAGGTAGAGAAAGGACGTGTCATTCTTTCATGCAATGGTGATGACTTTAATGAGAGCACTTTGTTACTTGGTCATTAAATTTGCACTTATTTAAATTTTTTAATAGGTGTTATATATCTCTCTTCTTGGATATTTTGGATAAAATTTATTCATGTTGGCAAAATCTAAGGTTGCGTTTGAATAGAAGGCTTTGGATTTGAGGAAGAGATTTGGAGGAAGGATTTCAAATGACTCCAAATTAGATGGATTTGAAATCCACCATAATGATTAGAAAAATAGCACAAGATGGATTCCAGAGGATTTGAAATATATTGTAACTTGAAGTCATCTAAACAAATTCAATAAGTTTGAAACGCCAGCTTCAATTTCTTCTATCCAAACACAACCTAATAGAATTTGGAAATGTTATCAATTAAAAGAATCTCCTTGCTTTTCTAAATCAATAGTTTAACTAAACCAATTTGACTTGGACAAACAATATATTGTTGTCGATGTGATCTCTTATAATGTTATTATTCATCAAAATTTTGTCAGTCTGATCTCTTATAAGAATATGATTCATCAACGTGTAGCTTCAATTATCTGCTATTTGATCTGAATAGCAACCTCATTTACATGACAAGGATGTGTGGAATATGTTACTTATCTTTTTGAGTGCTTTTGAGTTTTGATCTTTTGTTCCCGTCTTAGTATATAGGAAGCTTCCTATACAAAGTCAAACAATTGATATATGTATCATCTATATTTCATTTACTGGAGCTTTCAGCAATTTCATGTAGGTAAACAGATCAGGAAGACTTTTAAATGATGTTCCACAATATACTATCGTTGTTGAGTTGTCATCCGTGGTACGTTCAATGTTTGTAAAGATTTTCTTTTTCTTTTTTCTTCATGTAGTTTGGTTTTCTTACCTTTTGAGATAAACCTTGTCGATCGATATTTTTTGGCTGTCATTATTAGGCCACATCAATGGATGAGGTTCAGCTGCAGCAGATCTTGTCTCTTTGCGATTACATGTCTTTATGTCGATTGAGAGAGAAGTAAGTTTGGTGTAATTTTATCCTTTTTTTTTCCAGCTCTTAATTTGCTAGAGGATTACAATACTGCCTTTTTTTGGGGGGTTGGGGGGGGGGGGGGTAGGGGGAACTGAAGATGGAAAATGTTAATCACAATCACTGTTAGGGGCTTACGCTACAATAGTTTCTGTGAAATGGAAAACTGGAAGCATTGTTGGATTTTCTATAATTTTTAAGTTGCTGGAGGATTGGAAATCTGGATTCTTGGAATTCTAGAATGAACTACAAACTCTTTCAAGCTAAGATCTGAATTTTATAGTTCATCTAATTTTGTTCGATATTTCTATAACTTCTTGTCCAAACAAATCATTTTTAAAGTTGATGTGCATCTTCGTTATTTGAGTAGGGTTGTGTTTGGGTTACGTTGACTTTCTTAGTCTCATTAATAATGCTCTTGTATTTTGTCGTGAGATGATCTTGAAAATCCTTATGTTTGAAGGCAGATTATTCCCATAAAATTAGGTTGCGGTTTGGTTAAAGGATTTGAAGTTAGGGATTTCAATTCCATTGAATGTGTATGCATAGTTTAAAGATGAAATATTGCAAATCCACCTAACAGTGAAGTTATATGAAATCCTTAGCTCCAAATCCTTCCATCCAAATGTAAACCCTTGTTATGATATCCTACATCGGTTCCACGTGGGGAGTCAACCCTTTACCTTTGACCATGGTTTTGGGTTAAGTTAGGGCTCCCTATCTTATATGCCTAATAATTTGGTCCGACATGCCGGATTCGGGCGGGTTGCGGAAAGGGCCTACCCGATGGTGGGCCCAGGGGTTGCCACCCCGGATGTGGGCCCAAGGGGTTGCCACTCGGGAAGTGGGCCTTGGTATGGGTTGCCACCCGGAGTGTGCCGTCCGTGGACGTCCGGTTTGAAAGGGGGATGGATTGTTATGATATCCTACATCGGTTCCACGTGGGGAGTCAACCCTTTACCTTTGACAATGGTTTTGGGTTAAGTTAGGGCTCCCTATCTTATATGCCTAATAACCCTTAAGGAATAGAATCCCAATGAAGTATGGAATCAGAACACCACTCAAATGGTTAAACCCAAACAATGATGCCACTTTGGGTCTCCGGTCCAAACCCAAACCATGCACCTATAGTAGATAAATTGATAGAATCGTTTATTATGAAGTCTTTCGTGGTTGGTCCTTGTTAATGGATAATTGGCTACTAGTTCATTTCTTGTTTGCCTTCTATGAATAAGAGAATAAGCTCATTCTAATCAATTCATTGGATTTTCTTTTCCTCACACTTCCTATTAGTGCCACGTTGATTAAGAGCGATGGGCCTGCTTTTCCTCCGTGCTTCTAGAAACATATGAAAGGATAGAGCCCATATCATGTAGTTGTTGCTTGTGGTACCACAGCCTAGGTGAGAAACCTAGGGCATCATAGCAATCCACCATCCATTACCCTTCTCTCATTCTACTTCATTTATCTCAGACCGCTTTTCACCTTTTTGCGTTTAACCTTTAAGAGAAAAGAAAATCCATGCAGGAGATTTACATTAAATAAATTACTATCCAGTTAGGCCGAAGTGTTGTGACAACCAAGCGCCTATATGTTTCATGCAATCCTGTATTCATTAGAGAATAAAGCATGTTGAGGTAGACTCCCACTTTATGAGGGATGTTTTAATGACACTATCAGCACTCCTTTTATACTGTGTGCAAGACCGTGTCTTTTCCAAGGATTGTCCTGAGTCATTCTGCAATAAGCTGGTCATGTTTGATTTGTATGCTCCAACTCGAGGGGGAGTGTTCGGATTGTATGTTGAAGCAGTCTTTATTTAATTGGAACTTGATAATGGGTAACTGAGCACTAGTTTATTTCCTGTATATTCCTATAAATGGGAGAATTAGTCTGTCATTCTAATCCATAATGGGTTTTCATTTCCCTATCACATAAATCGTTGGCTGTTCCTTTTGGTTTAGGCCTAGTTACTTCGTGGAGTATGCAAACTATAATGCTTCACCATAGTGGAGGAATAATTAGCCTATCCCACGGCATTGGGGCAAGACATGACACTTGGTGGAGTAAGAGTTACCTTAGTTTAATAGGCACATGATACACAACTGACCTAATCAAATCGTAATTCGAATACTCACTTGTGAAGCCAAAGATCTTGGAATTAGTCTTGATAGAGAGCAATGGCAAAAATGTACAGGAGATCAGCCCTAAACTATTTTTTGACAAGCATTTTGGCTGCTTGACCCTGTAGAACTATATAGGCATTGCTCAGAATGTTATCAGATTAAACAGTAGAAGTTAACTTTTGAAATTCTGGGGAACTGCCCAGCTTCTTTATTCCGTGTTACTAATCTTTGTTATAGAGGCATATAGCTTATTTAATCCTTCAAATGAAAATGCTAGTACATGTAAAGGCTAATATGATTGTGCAAGTGCATTAAAAATGAAGGATGATGGTCATTGTTTTATAAGTTATATCCTCACATTTAAATTGTAACTGCAGTCTGTCTCTGTGTTGTGCACTCATATGCTCTTGTCTGTCTGGGGTGTGTCCTTTCCTTTTTCCATTCACAGACTCTCATTTGTAATTTTATCTTTTTTATCTGTTATCCGAATTTGGCATGAGTGATCTGTTGGGCTGATCCGTCGAAGTCAGTCAGCTCTGATATGTTTTCTTCATTTCATATTGTAGATATGGCCGTTATCGTCCTTGGTGGAGTCCTTTAAGCAAAAGGCTCAAAGGATGGAAAAAAGCATGGTGGCACTATGCTCAAGAGTCTGTTCTTTCTGATGTTCGGAGGAGGTTGAGAAAAACATCTTGGAAGTACTTTGGAGAAAGGCTGTAAGTTGTTCTATGCGACCATTTATCTGCTGTTGGTCTATGGCCTTATTTTTGAAAATTGCAATTGCCAAATTTATGGTGTTGTCTGTTCCATACACCAAACTCGTATCATGATGTTTCTTTCGCTTTGTCCTTCAACTTTTGTTTTTTCTAGGTCTGCAGTTTGAATGTCTTGAATTTATAGACTATTCTATCCTTTTAGATTACAACTTTTACAGACGGCAATTTGTTCTAGTATTTTGACTGAATAGTACTAGTTGGCCATTCAATGTTGTTGATTGACATGATGTAGTGATATACAAAATTGATGCAATAACGAGGCTGGGCTCAATTTATTCTGTAAAATCATTTTGTTATAAGTTGCACGAACTATGATGCGAGGAAAATAGTATGTTCATGTCTGTAGCAAATGAGCTTATCCTGACTTTCTGGATTCGTGGCCAAACTCATATGATGATGTTTGTTTGGTTCCTGCTCTTTGATTTTTTGATGACAGAAGCTCTCGCCGTAAGTATGTGAACTTGTACAAGGAGAAGTTGAAATGCCTCAGACATGATCAGGTGAGACAGTTACACGAGAATACACACACGTAATCCAAGCCAGTCTGAATCAATCTTTTAAAAATAAGAGGGGCAAAGAATGAGCTAGTGTGAATAAAAAATAAAATGTATCACTGAAACTCCTTTCCAGAATTAGCAACAGAATATCTGGATCATAAATTTGAGTAAATATTACAGAGAATGTTTTCATTTGTTTGGTTTTAAAGGAAAACATGAAAGGCAGGTTCATATTAATGTATTCATGGGAGATTTTAGTTCATGTTATACATTTACCTTGTTCTTTCTTCATTATGTTAAATTACTTCAAAAAACTTTTATATTTGGTGCTTCTTTTAAAAAAATATGATGAAATTTGGCTCTCGTTGATTTAGTTTTCCATTTTTACTTCCTCTGGATCCGTGATGCAACCATCAATGTGAGGAAATCCATTCCTAACTTATACATAAAATTAGTATGCTGTAATTTGGAAATCATATCTTTAGCATGATATAACTGTGTTTTTGCTCAGATTTTCTAGTTTATAATGCTGAAGTGTACTCATAGGTTTCTCTTGTGGTCTTGCGTTGAAATGCTTAATGGAGATAAAATGTTAGAAATCAGAATATTGAATGCCAGTGTGGTAAATTTTCAAGATATGTCCATGCTTGTTCCTATCATAACATGATCTACTGTATGTCTTCTGTCACTATCTTGATATGTATCGTCTAGATTTGCTATAGAATTTCTATTAACAATCTATACATGCTGTTAGGTAATAAATTTCTGTCCAAAAGGAAGAAAGTAAGAATGCCTATTAAAATATGGGTGAATAGTTATAACATTTTTAATGCTTTTGCACATATTTCGTTTGACCTATTTGCTATCTCATTTTGTCTTGTCAAAGGATGGTAATATTCTTTCCTCACCAAGTAAACTTATAGTTAATTGCTTCAAATTCATTGGCATAGTTCCTGAGAATCTGCTTTTTCATGTCAAACAAGCAATGTACAAGATGGAAAATTATCTTTGCATGAAGCAGAAACCTAACGTAAAAAGATAGAGCATGCAATTAGAAAATGATAAGCCAGAGCAAGCTTAGCATTGTTCAAACTTGAACCCAAAGTCGGGGGGAATGAAAAAGAATTGGCAACAAACAATATGTTAGAACCCTTGACGAATTGCTAAAAATTTGTGGGTTTCATCCATGGAAAAAGTAGTGGTGCGGAATAAAGGTTGCTATCGCTTTTTGGTAGTATTGTGATGAAAAACAGTATTGCATGGGAATGAATACAATGTGGAAGCCTTATCTTCCACATTTGACAAAGAAAACAAACAAATTTTATTAGCATTTGTACTCGCTTTGTATGCCAATGCTTTCCTTAAAAATTCAATGCATTCACCTTTGCGTTCCATTGGTGGAGGCTTGGTGGTTAACTGTTAGGAATCATATGAGCGAAAAATGCAGCGGAAGAATTGATGATTCCTAGAGTTGAATCACTTTAACGTGGGTTTGATGATTTTCAAGGTTTTAAAAAAATTAACCGAAATTAATTACCTTATCGATTTCGTTTTCTTCAATGCGCGTAACAACAACTCTCTTAGAATTCCTGTCTCCAAGGTTTCACGCGAAACAAATCTTCCAAAGATCCCCAAAAGTCTCTCCTTGGTGATAGTGGACGACTAGAGAGAGAGATTAGGGTAGGAGTTTCCTTCTTTTTGTGTTATGTAATTAGGGTTAGGAGACTTGTTACCCAGTTAGAGATATCTTTAACTCTACTGACTTATGCAACAAGTAGGAGACTTCCTTGGTATTCCTAGTGCCCGCCCCTAGGGCTCCATTGGACGGTCAAGGTGGGCTTTTAGTTGGCCCGATCAACTTAGTCCACCTTTTAATATATATTTGATATTTGATTTAAATCCTATTTATATATTATTAATTAATTCCATTTAATTAATTCTTTACTTAAATAATTTAATTTAATCTAATTAAATTAAATATTTAATTTATTGATTCACCATTAAATCAATCCGTCCAATTAATTTTATCCTTCTAAAAGATTAACACAAAAAGACATCCTGTTCATTTCTTATAGCGCGACTCTTTAGGTTCGTATCAATTGACATTGAGAGGAATTATCAGAGGATGTGAATGTCACCTAGCCAGTCCCGTGGACTCACGTTGTAACCCAATTGAGTACGAAATGAACGAATCATTTACGAACCTTTAGACCATAAATACTGTATGTGTATAAGCGCTTCACTGACGTATCCCGTTCAAGTGAGAGTCATGGTACATGTCAAACTCACTAAACTTGACACTGTGCATTAAATCATAGCATATTGAAATTACCAAACTACCCTCCATGTCTCACATTAGTTAGTTTCGTTGCTTTGGTCAAAGACTTATAATTTCATTTGCCTATGATCACACATAATACTCTCTCGTTTACTATCGAGATAGTGAATCCCATCTTGACGATTACTTCACAAGTGCTACTTGACTCATTGAGATCGCACTTCGAGGTCGGCCCCACCAAAGGGTGATTTGGGTCTAACTACTTTAGTAACAGATTCAACAACACAAGTACATTGATCATGACCCCTCAGGTCTAAGGCTCACACATACTATTATGATCAATAATCCAATCATTGATAGTCACTGAGTAAATACCCATGTGATTGGATTACTGCGAGCCGTGTTCGAATATACCAATTCCGTTGGTATATCTATGACACGTGTTCTCACTATCCCATAGTGTTCGACTGACACTCTTTGTTAGAGCATGTGTCATACAAGTCGAATCTTAATGCCCAATTAAGATTTCTTGACTTGCGAACCCTCTTAAGTGATCAGGTGTCAGACTCTCCCCATGCCACTTCTTTATTCCATAAAGGGCGAGGAGTCAACCTCGATACACATGGACTACTTGTTCAATACTTACTAATGCCATGAAGTTTAATAAAAGAATAAATGCCTTTATTAATGATAAGTTCGTACAACATAATTGGATACCCTATACAATCTATTTGTCCTCATTGGCATCTAGGGAGTATACCTAACATTAACAATGTCATGGATATGAGTTGATCTGTTGGTGCATCTAATTAATTATGAAGACATTGTAATTTTTGAAGTGGCGTTCCATGCCAATCAGTCTAACTGATGGTTCAATCTTACTTTTGGCTCATGGATCACTTAACCTCAGCCTGTAACGAAATATGGGTGGTGATCTATCTAAGTACTTTCCCATGAACTCCTATTGATCTAACAGTTGAATCTCATCTTGCAACCTGTAATGGTGTATGGGATGAGATTTGCTTCGACCGATGGCATCAAATGCACTTAGAGAGATTTGAATTATGAATTAGTGTATAACCCCCATTAGTCGGGACGATGGCATACACAACTCATAATTCTATCTCTCAAAGTTTGATAGAGAGCTAGGATATCCAACATCCTTTTCTTAATCTTTAATTCGGGAGAATTTGTTAATTTTATATGGCCTCAATTTGCACATTAATTTATTACGCGCATTATGTAGAATTAATCAAATTGAGACATGCAATAATAGAAATACCTAGTTATTCTATCATCATGCATTCCATGGACATTCTAGATTGATCTAAGCCAATAGACCAATAAGGGGGATAGGGCCTATATCAAATCTAATCTTGATAAGCTCTGGACTCCAAGCTCTAGAATGGTCTTACTTCTAATAACATATTTAGAAGCACCCTATACATTATTCTACCGAAAATAAAATACAAACTGGGGGATCTAACTAGCCCATTACAATCCAGATAATACAAAGCGGTAAAAAATCCTAACTCCATGGGATGCATCCACCACAACATACATCAAAGCATGTAAATAAACTATTTAAAATTATGTTGGCATTAGTTTAAAAATCGAAAAAGAATTCATAATTAATTAAATATAATTTAATTACAAAAGGATGAATTTAATTTCAATTTAAAAATAAATAAATCCAATTTATTATTAAGAAATAAGTCTTAACTTATTCTTAATTATTTTGAAAAAACCAAAAGCAACCAAAAATTAATCTAATTTATTTAATCATCTTGAATTATAAACTAATTTATGACATAATTAAATCTAATTTAATTATTAAAGTCAAATCAGATTTAACTTATTAAATCTAATTTAATTTTAGAAAAACAAAATTAATTTTATTAGGAAAAAAGGGGAATTGACAAATCGGGGTCAAATTTGTCTATTGGGTCAAACCCAATAATTATTACTATATATGTATATATAAATATATATATATAATTAATCGCTGGGCCTAGCTGCTGGGCTCGGCCCAGCTAGCCACACACACAATTACTCGCTGGGCTTGGCCCAGCGCAAACTTCTGGGCTTAGCCCAGCACCGTGCGTGTGGCCCAACTGCCCCTGTTCCTCCCGATGGTGGCGGCATTTTTTTTTTCTTTTTTTAAATTTTTCGTACAACAACGAAGCTGCTGCACGTTCAAAACGTGCAGCGGTGTTGTGTGTTGGCGTCGCCTGCGGTGCCGCTCACCAGGCGGTGCTGCGGCTGTGCTACGACGTTTTTCGGGCGACGATTTCGAGGCGATAAAGATTTTCAAAAATTCAGATTTAATATCAAATATTAAGCATGCAAAAATCAAAATTTTAAATTCCAAACTAGCAAAAATAATTTCAAGTGCAAAAAACATCAAACGCATTAAAGTCGGCTCTGATACCACTGTTAGGAATCATATGAGCAAAAAACGCAGCAGGAGAATTGATGATTCCTAAAGTTGATTCACTTTAACGTGGGTTTGATGATTTTCAAGGTTTTACAAAATTAAACGAAATTAATTGCCTGTCTTCAATTTGCGTAACAACAGCTCTCTTAGAATTTTTGTCTCCAAAACTTCACGCGAAACGAACTTTCCAAAGATCCCCGAAAGTCTCTCCTTGGTGATGGTGGATGGCTAGAGAGAGAGAGATTAGGGTAGGAGTTTTCTTCTTTTTGTGTTATGTAATTAGGGTTAGAAGACTTGTTACGCAGTTGGAGATATCCTTGGTGATGGTGGATGGTGAAAGTCTCTCCTTGGTGATGGTGGATGGCTAGAGAGAGAGATTAGGGTAGGAGTTTCCTTCTTTTTGTGTTATGTAATTAGGGTTAGGAGACTTGTTACCCAGTTCGAGATATCTTTAACTCTACTGACTTATGCAACAAGTAGGAGACTTCCTTGGTATTCCTAGTGCCCGCCCCTAGGGCTCCATTGGACGGTCAAGGTGGGCTTTTAGTTGGCCCGATCAACTTAGTCCACCTTTTAATATATATTTGATATTTGATTTAAATCCTATTTATATATTATTAATTAATTCCATTTAATTAATTCTTTACTTAAATAATTTAATTTAATCTAATTAAATTAAATATTTTATTTATTGATTCACCATTAAATCAATTTGTCCAATTAATTTTATCCTTCTAAAAGATTAACACAAAAAGACATCCTGTTCATTTATTATAGCGCGACTCTTTAGGTTCGTCTCAATTGACAATGAGAGGAATTATCAGAGGATGTGAATGCTTCCTAGCCAGTCCCGTGGACTCACGTTGTAACCCAATTGAGTACGAAATGAACGAATCATTTACGAACCTTTAGACCATAAATACTGTATGTGTATAAGCCCTTCACCCGATCAAGTGAGAGTCATGGTATATGTCAAACTCACTAAACTTGATACTGTGAATTAAATCATATCATAATGAAATTACCAAACTACCCTCCATGTCTTACATGAGTTAATTTCATTGCTTTGGTCAAAGACTTATTAATTTGCCTATGATCGCACAGGATACTCTCTCGTTTACTATCGAGACAGTGAATCCCATCTTGGCGACCACTTCACAAGTGCTATTTGTCTCATTGAGACTCGCACTTCGAGGTCTGCCCCACCAAAGGGTGATTTGGGCCTTACTACTCTAGTAACAGATTCAACAACACAAGCACATTGATCATGATCCCTTAGGTCTAAAGCTCACGCATACTATTATGATCTAATTCAATCATTGATACTCACTGAGTAAATACCCATGTGATCGTATTACTGTGAGCCGTGTTTGAATATACCAATTCCATTGGTATATCTATGACACGTGTTCTCACTATTCCATAGTGTTTGACTGACACTCTTTGTTAGAGCATGTGTCATACAAGTCGAATCTTAATGCCCAATTGGAATTCCTTGACTTGCGAACCCTCTTAAGTGATCAGGTGTCAGACTCTCCCCATGCCACTTCTTTATTCCATAAAGGGCGAAAAGTCAACCTCGATACACATGGACTACTGGTTCAATACTTATTAATGCCATGGAGTTTTATATGAACAAAAGAATAAATGCCTTTATTAATGATAAGTTCGTACAACATAATTGGATACCCTATACAATCTATTTGTCCTCATTGGCATCTAGGGAATATACCTAACATTAACAATATCATGGATATGAGTTGATCCGTTGGTGCATCTAATTTTGTTTTTGAAGATAGACGCTTTCTTATATTTTATTGAATGAGTTCTTGGAAGGTTGCTTCTGCTTACAGGATCCAATTGTTGTTGATCGGCTTATTCTTTGTGATCTGCTAATTGTCTATGAGCAAACTGATGAAAGATTGAGGAGTAGGATTAAGAGTTTTGCACAAACTTTATAATGGAAATCTTTTAATTGTTGTTCAAGTTGTTTGATATAGGTTATATCCGAGAATGGTTTAGTATGCAATTTGCCCGTGTACTTAGCATATTGGATTCTATGTGCATTGATTGCACCTAAGAACATATCCAAATTAGGAACTTTTTGGTTGGCTTACTTAGCCTAGTTTGGTTGACTCATTCTTGGAAACTATAACATACTGGACATGAGGATCACAAGTATGTTAATGCGTATAGGTGAGAATTGCTTGAAGAGGTTCTATGGAATAATTTGGGAAAAATAGTTGGGAGTTTCTTTTTACAGAGGTTGACGTACGGGTACCAATGTAATTTAATCATTTTTCAAATAACCGTCATTGATCTTCTTGTTTAATTAGCTCACATTCATTGATAATGGATGATTGCATGTGAGTTTGGATTTATTCATAAGATTGAAGGCTTCTCGATGAGATTCAAAACATGAGAGTGTTGAAGGTATGACTGAGCAGCAGGCCGCAAGTTTAGTTGTTGAAATCTGTTAATATGCACCAATTTTTTCTTATATTTCTTGACGTTGTATACTTTTCAGTTCAAATTAACTTGTTCGTATTATACAAGCCTGAACAAAGTGGAAGAATACATCTGTGATTAAAAATCCTATGATTTAGGAAGGTAATCAAATTAATGGAATCATTTTGTCTGAACAACTTATCTTTGACCTATTAATGTTCACAACTAAGAAAAGTAGGTATATGAGTTGCTCTTTCTTAGTAATTCATACATCTTCTGACCGCCAGAGGATGGTACTTGCAATAGATTTGAGCTGCTCCGCTTCTTCCGTTGTATCTGTAGGATAATTTCCTTTCTTATGAGGTATTGTTGACGAGTATGATATAGATGACGGTTTCTGGTCCTTACTTGGCTATTTTTGACCCATGATTTCCTCTCTTGCTCTCACGCACACTGTTCATATATCACTATCAACAGGTGATGGAAGACGATGTTCAGCATGAGTTGGAGGAAATGGAGAAAGAAACTGATATAGATGACATTTTGAATTACAGATCTGTTGCCGAACGTGAGCTAGAGGTAAGAATGGTGTTTAGCTTCATATTTCTCATGCAATTAGCTTTTATAGTTGGATATTATTAGTTAATTTCAAAGTGTTTAGGAGTTGCCACTTAGTCAGTCCTCTATTCTACCTCATTGTAGATGCAACCATCTGAAAACCAATTGAGAAAAATATCCATCTTACTTGACAAAGATTTTTAGTAAATTGATATGTAATCATTGTTTTTCATTTGAAGGATTTCTTGGTAAACCCATTCTCAAGATCTAGGAGTAATGGTGGAATTATTGACAAGTCGGTGGAAGATGATCGTCCTAGCAAGCCCCGTGGATGGTTAAATTGGCTATCTTATGGGATGCTTGGAGCCGGGGGAACAGATGATTCAAATCAATTTTCAGGTGTCATTTCAGATGATGTGATCAAGGTATCCATATTCATTTGATAAATTGGTTCAACATGCATAAATTCTGTGAAATTGATGGAGGATTATGTTGCATAGTTTTGAAACTGGAAAATTCTTTCTGTAGGATATATACGAGGCAACAAAATTCCATCCTGCTTCTGTATTAACTGGGGATTCTGCTATGACGGATGAAGTTTACTTTTCTTCAATGAAAATCAAGATCACTGAATTTCGTACCACACTTCGGAGCATGTATGTGATTTCTTTTTAATACTGCGGTTACATCAAAGTTTTCAATGGTGCGCCATGGTTCATGGCGTGGAACAGAGGTTCAGTATAGCGCTCGCCATGTACACCATGGCGCGCACCTTGGACATATATGACTTCAAAAAGAAACATTCAATAAGAGAGAAAAAGTTAGTTAAGATGAGGTGACACTATGTTTTCAAATAGTTCTAGGAGTTCTATTACTTTTTGTTAAAATTTTATATAAACCCTGAATGTTAATATAAATATACAAAGTTGTATCCAAAACTTGTTGGACGCCATCAGTTGTGTCGGATACGTATCTGAAACGCCATGAACTGAGCCAGTATCGTATTGGTATTTTCTTTTTGTCTTTTTATTTCTAGACAGTCTTACATGCATCCTGGGCGTATCATTGATGTATATGTATCCATTTCCAGTGCGTGTATGGAATGATTTCCGGGAGTATTGGCACAAGATAGGTGTGTAATACTGTAGTCTCTTCGTTATAGATTCAAAGTGTTTAGTTGAATTGAAGCGTGAAAAGAGAGTAAGCTCCAAACTGGGATGTAATAGTTGTCCATTGTGCTCCTAAGTGTTCTGTATTGCAGAGACATACTACTTCTATATAAGAAAGCCTGCGTTTTCATTTATGATACGCGTCGGAGCCATGTCATTGTTGTTTATGTGCCTGACACTACACGGGATGATTTTTGGAGTGTCGGTGCATTATAGGTACACAGGTATTACTCCAGTTCTGCTCTATACATGTGGAGATTTTAGGAAGACTTATGCTTGAAAAGTGAGTAAGCTACATATTAGAGTTGAATGGTGGTCCGTTGTTCTCCTAAGTGTTACGTGTTGCAGAAACATACTCCTTTTATACAACAAACCTCCTGTTTCGGGTCCTTATCTTTCTACTTTTTGCCGTCCTGTAAATAAAATGTTTCTTAAGTTTCTCTAGAATAAAAGTTATTTCTTCTGGATAAGTGATTAATTTTGTTGTCGTTATGCATTGTATATAATTTGCTAGTTGATATTCTGGTGTACAATTTAGGGGGTTGAGACAGGCTATTGCTGATTTGATGCTGAAGGGAATTTCTATTGAGGGTAAGGTTTGGGAGAAATCTGCAATTGTTACAGCCTCTGTCGACGCTGCTCAGATGCTCAATCCATTTAACAGTCAAGTTGTTTTCTTTACCAAAAAGGTTTGTATTATTTTACTTAATGTGCATAATTTGTGATTTTATGTACTATATTTCTTGCAGTAAGTTTTCAAGTTGTTTGAACATCAATTTACTACAGGAATTATTCAGATATAGGATGATTTCAATCTGTTGTTTTTTGTTGTTTTATAATTCTGTAGAAGATTGCATGGGTGATTATTAAAATACTGATGTATTGCAATCTAGGAATTGCTTATGTGGTGGCTCTATGTTTAGCATGTAAATGGATTCATAATTATTATATATATTCTTTTCGAATAATACCTCGTGAGGACCTTTAGTTGGTGATGTTTCTTTTATTCGGTGTTCTAAACCAACACACTATTCTATTCACACTCTCATCAACATTCTTGAGTCAGTTATCATTTGTGCCTGCTTGCCATGTGTTTATTCCTTCACTTGAACAAAGTATTAGAGTATTGAACTGAAAAAACTCCACAACTGGGTATATTTTAAGCCAGCTAGTCTATCCATTTGAGCTTTCGGTTCGAGAATAGAACACATCTTTAAATAATGCGTTTGTGTGTGCACAAGTCATTACATTTAGAAGTGGGTTTAGCGATGTTGGGAAAATATTGGTTTCATATTCTATTTCTTAACCTTTGCCAAGGATTAGGCAAACTGTTCTTAAAACTATAAATATTGTTAAATACTTTAATCACCTTTACGTGTAGGGCACCTAATACTTCACTCCCCGCTATTTGAGTACATTAAATTGGAACTTTTACCCGAAATCTACCCTTTTAAATAAAATAACGCTGTGACTCCGTTAATTCCCAACGGAGAATTTTGAAGGCAATATGCAGACATACAAAACTTCACTTTTTTTTAACTCTCATCTAGATCTCCATGCCCATCAAATGGGAGCTCTGGTTTTGGGATAGAGAGGAAGGTAGGGGGTTTCGTGTGTGTTCAGGTGAAGCAGAACAGTGAAACCTCACAGTGACTGAGTTTTTCTTTGTTCAAATTTTCAGGAAGAAAAGTAAAATTAGCAAAAGCTTGATTTATGCGGCTTGGAGTTTAACTTTCCTGTTACAGCTCCCTATTTATGGATTTCAACTTGCTTTGTCGATTTCAATGGGGAAGCTCTGTCAAATTTCAAAATAGAAGAAAGAATGCACAAACTTGATAGAAGGCCAAGTTGCTAAATTATCTGGCAGCTTTTTTGTAATTTGGTTCACGAACTTAATTGCTTGAATTTATTAAATTCTCCCAAAGAGATTTTCAGGAGTGTAGAAAAGAGAAAGTCCCTCCTTTCACAATTGAAGCTTCAATTCTGTTTCATTTATTCCAAATCAATTTACTGAAGACTTGATGTGGCATATAACTGAACTTCTAACCACCACATTTTAGGATGAATTTGTTAACGTCAATTTCACTCATTTAAAACGATTCAGAACTCTGAAATTCAGGAAATGGTTTTCCTTTTTCCTTGTGAAAAGATGTAGTGTTTAATTAATTTATGTTAATTGTTTTTTGAAATTTGAATTTCCAATAATCCTTTTTAAGCAATTGTTGGACTTTCCTCTTTTGATATAGTAATGGATATTATTTTTGTTCCCCCCAAAAGATAATATTCATTTTCTTTCTTCCCAAAAGCTCATTATATATATCCATGCATAAAACAGACGGTGCTTACCTTGGTGGCTTTCAATTTGCAACCTAAATATATATAGTTATCTTGTTGTTGAGGCATTTTGATTTCTCGGATTATAACATGCCCTTTGCTGGTCTTGTGCCATCGCTGAAGGTCCTTTTGTGTTCCTCTCAGCCACCTTTTGAAACTCTCATACAGGAATACCATCATGCACTTGATCCCATGGGGATGTGATCAGTTGGACTAGCAAAAGGTTAACTGACACAAATGCGGTGCTGATGTACAGAAAATAATGTAGTCACAACAAAACACGTGAACAGGTCATGACTAGTTACAAGCAAGGTGGAATTTGCATCAAACCCCGGGCTGTAACCTCTGTAGCTTAAGGATTATTGGCAATTTGGCCATCCTATTGGTGAATCAGTCTTTATATGATATGCATGTGGTAGACTTATCATTAGATAGCTGTTGTTGCAGGAACTAGACTTATCAAGATAGTTGTTGTTGTAGGAACTTCATAGTATTTTCTTGTCTCGGTTCGAAATGATCACATGATCTTCTTTGAGTAATATATCCAGAATCAGTAAACAAATTTGGCCATGCATTATTTTACTTCTCAATTTGTATTACATTATTACTATGCTGTGTTTGACTTGATTTGTCACAGGTCAAGTATGAGGATAATGTTCGTGAAAAGCAGCAGCCTTCTCTAAATATCAAAGTTGATCTCTCCCCTCCTAGTTGTGATGTTAATTCGTCAGTGAAGGTTTTCTGATATTCTCTAGTTCTCAAGTTCTTTAACTAATTCAAAATTGGCCTCATTCTTTTAATTTGTTATCTGGCTGTGCTTTTGGGGTTTTATGATTTGTAGCTTTTGCTTTCAGGTGATACTTAATCCCACTGAAGTGTTCTGCGATTTAGAATTTGTGAAGAACATCGCGGACTTTTTAGATGTTCTGCGACACTTGAGCTTTCTGCAGCAAAGGGTAATACTGCACTTTTATTTGTGTGTATATCATGGGTCCCCATATTTATGAAGTTCCCATGCTTTCTTAGCTTTTCGTGATATTGTTTATTCTTTCTTTACATTTAAGAGTTTGATGCTCTCATCACTGTGTTTTCCTCTTTTATGTGCACATGTTGCTTGACAAAATTGCATGTTTTGTGTTAGCTTTTCCGGATATATGTTTTTGGATCTAAGATTTTAAGGCTTTGTTTGGATGTATTTTCATTTCATTTTCAACCGTCATTTTCTAAAATATATGGGAAAATGAGTTTTTTTTATTTTTGTGTGAAAATGGTGGCATATTTGGTTGTGTTTCTGGAAATTGTTGGAATTGATGATTGGGCGATGTGTGAAGTGATTGAGTTCGTTAAAAATAATGATTATGTATATAGTATAGATAAAATAATAGATAATATTATATTGATTAAATGTACTTGTAAGTACAAATAATAAAATTTGGCCCAAAAAAAGCACTAAAAATGCTCAAATGGACATCAAAATGTGCACAAGCATGTGAAGATTAATATTATGTATTTTATTACATTATAGCACCACAATTGTTGCCCAAAAAATGGATTTTTAGAAGGATATGTGAGGGAAAAATGTGAGTGTGAATTGGTAAAGTAAAAAGTAGTAATTGGAGAATGTGCAAGTGAAAATGAAAATAAGTGTATTTTTAGTTGAAAATCGTGTAAACCGTGTATTCTCATTTTCAAATGAGGATATGAAAATATGGTAACGAAAACACAAAACAAACACAGCCCAAGTGTTTATTGACATCTTTCAAACAGTAAGTTTGAACTATCATTATCTTCATCTTCTTTGCCTTCCTACTGTTCAGGAACCCTATATATCTATGTCCTGCTTTGTCCATATTGAATTTAAGAAGTCCTTGTGTTTTTTAACGATATTACAAGTCCTTAAATCATTTTCTTCTGATTATAGCTAAATTGTTGTCCGGAATTGTTACTGGAAAACAGCACGGCCTTGTGCATCGTGTTCCCTTTTCCTCCGCAGTATTGTCTTCCTGTCTTTTCTTTTTAAATGTTTGTTGTGATTGTTAGCTCTCGGTTTATCTCTTGTTATTTTTGCTTGAAAAGGCTGTTAATAAGTTTTGCCCCAAGCTCTAAAGTCATCTTTATTACTTTAAATTTGGCTTAATGTGAGACGGAACCAGGCACAACTTCTCAAATCGAATATCTTAAGCTGAGGACAGGCTGTATAAGCTCATATTTCAATGGAATCTGGCTCGCGTGAGATAATTTTATGGTGATTTTATTCATGGAGTTGTCAGAATGTTTTCAGGAATAGCCAGGTTAATAATTACCTGAGATACTAGATCTAATTTAGGATGTTACAGTCAGGGTTTGCGATGTAGAAGGAACTGAGTTTCATATTAAGAAAGGGTGTTAGTTTAATTGTGGCAGTTTATGAAAATTGTTATAGAGACAGTGCTAGAATAAATAATTACACTTATTCTTTGATTAATGCTGAATTGACATTTTCAAATGGAAGTTTGAGCTAATTTAATTGAGGCAGTTTATGAAAATTGTTATAGAGACGGTGCTAGAATAAATAATTACACTTATTCTTTGATTAATGCTGAATTGACATTTTCAAATGGAAGTTTGAGCTAATTTAATTGAGGCAGTTTATGAAAATTGTTATAGAGACGGTGCTAGAATAAATAATTACACTTATTCTTTGATTAATGCTGAATTGACATTTTCAAATGGAAGTTTGAGCTAATATTATGGGAAGCTTTTATTTTGTTCTTCTTGATGTGTTTGTATCAACCTTGGGTTTAGGCGTAAGTTACGGATTTCTCATTACACCTTGTTTCTATTAATTTCTTGACTGGGTTTTGTCTTACAAAAATGAAATTGTGGAGGTATGTAGCTGGGTGTTGGGACGTTTGAGAAATCATCGGAGTCTTTCAGAAACTTTCATTTACATAAGGTCATTTCGTCGTTTAATGGAACAAATAGTGTATGCTAATAGGTAGTTAAGAAACTCATATGAATTAGAATTTCATTGGTGGTTAATCAAGCTGGTCAGAGATGCAAAGATTCAATTAATCTTACTTTTAATGTTGTTAGCTGTACACAATTTTGGTCTTCATACCATATAAGCTATGAGATATTACATTTATTGGATGATGATCCGCTTGAAATAGTGCTAAACCATGACTTGACATTATATACTAATTAATATAACTTTTGAAGTTAACATAAGTGAATACGAGTGAAAAATTGAGTTGAATGGCTTGGATACTGAGATAGTGATTTCATTTGAGGTCAAAAGATTCATTTTAGAAGGGATTAAGAGGAGGTTTGGGTGAGCTTATAAACTCCTAAACATTTTAAGCACCCTAAAAATGTTCGAATAAATTTTTCCAAGAGGAGTTTATAAGCTCCCAAAATAAGATTTAAAAACTTATTTCGTGAAATCTTTACAAATTATGCACACATGTTTATACACACAAACACACTGCACACATTTATATACACACGACACATTTTCACACACTACATACATTTTAACCATGCAACAAAGATATATTTACACACAACATATGCACACAGCATATGTACACATGAATACAGACGCACACACACACACACACAATCATTGTTATAATAAAAAATATCACATTTATTTAGCACAATATTTGGATTTCAAAGTTTATAAAATTTGGCGAATACCAAAATACCCAAATATCGTACAAGATTTGTAAAAAATCTTATAAGATCCAACACCTTATTCTATCCAAGCACTTGAAAACTTATTTTTTAAATAAGTTTTAACATCTTATAACATGTAGGAGTTTATAAGATGTTTTTAAATAAGCTTTAGCCAAACACCCTCTAAGTTGAAGGGACTTTATTGAGTTGTAAAGCCAAGAAATTCAGGACTCAAAGCAGAAATATTCAGTATTATGCCACAAGAAAGTGTGGAAGAGAATAGATGACAGGGGGTCTCAAAAAAATATTATTAGGAACAATACACCTCGGTCTCCTAAGCAATGGAAAACAAAAATTTTGCTTAGCACTGAAGACGGAAAATTGTCATGCATACACAGGGACTATAAGGAAATGTACAGAGATTATCACTAGTGTTTGGTTTTATTTCCGAGACAGAAATTGCTCTGAGATCTAGTTTTCTCTCGCTGGATGAACCAAAACCATGATTCATCTCCCATAGAGAATCACAAATCCGACCTTGGAGAAAGACAAACCCAAGACCTTGATGTCTCCATGAACTTCCGACCAACACCAATTATTGGCCTCCAAAACAAGCTCTGTTCAAAAGGAAGCTCCAAATAATTTCCCTAACCGAAAACATTGGTTATTCGATTCGGTTAACTGAATCAAACCGAAAACCTAACTTTTTTTAAATTAATGTATTTTTATTATAATTTTATGTAATTAAGAAAAGAATAGATGTAAAAGTGTCTCCCAAATACACGTTTTATGAAGGGAAAAAGCACTAACCTTTCTGCCAAAACTCAAACTCTGAAGTATAGTGAATACATAAAAAAGGCCTAAATTCTCTATTCGTCTTCTCAGTTCTTACACAGGCTGCTCTAAATCTACTAAGAAATCTTTTCTTTTCTACTTCTAGCGCTCTTTGTTCTCAGATGGGGGTAAACTTTGGGTTTTTTTCTTTCATTCTTTCAAAACCTCTTGTTGGAGGCATTTCACTTTTAAGCTAATTAGACTTGTGGATATGCTGGAGGATCTTTTCAGATATGCATACATCACTGCACTTCCACTTGACACCTATCGTAATGATAAACGGCTCGTTTCGCTGTGACCTTTTCTTGAATTCTCAAAACTTCTATCGCTCCATCCCCGCAGGGTCAGAGAACCCGTCGCTGTCTCGGCTGTGCTACCGGAAGCTCTGGGGAAGTCGGAATAGGAGAGCACTCATATTGGGGTGGGCTTACTACTTAGATGCTTTCAGCAGTTATCCGCTCCGCACTTGAAGTTCTAGGGACGAGCTAACAACTTTTTCCAGCATTTATTTCCGAAGAATTTGGTTCAACCGAAAACCAAAAGATAAAATTTGGTTTTTAACTAAATGAACTGAACAATTTGGTTCGTTTTTTGGAACACACCCCCAAGTAGAACCTACTAAAATAGTACATCATGAGTGGTAACGTACACCCTTTTTTGCATATATCACCAAACTTTGCTTCCGCAACGCCATTATGGCCATCCCCTCCTTTGTTATCTGTCCGAGCATTTTACAACCCAACTTAGTTTCCCTTTACCAAACAACACAAGTCGCCAATCCAATTCTCCTTTTATCATTCTCTACATTGATTCCCACTTAAGATTAAAATAGATTTATCATACACATGTCAGCTTGGTTGGAACAGAATGCCTTAAAGAGTGTGGAATTCTTGCACATACATCAAGTCTCGGTCTCTCTCAAGTCTCTCGAACTTTCAGCTTTTCTTTGGAGACGAAGTGCAGAGGATGGTTTTTTCATTTCTTCCATCTTTGGCTAATGGAGCTAAGGTGTTGGGGAAGGAGAGTGGAGAGTATGGAATTTTCTTCCCCTTGCCACACTGAAGTAGGTGGTGTCCTTCTCTAATGACAAAGAGTGGAAGGGGAAGCACGTGTTCTGCTTTCCATATTTCATTGCTAGGAAATGTTCTCACATACCTTATGTGCATCCGTCATCCATTATCAAGCTGACATTCATTATATTTTTGCATAAATCTTGTGGATTTTGTTTCATTGCTGACAGCAACATGTTCAATCAAATGTTTTATAAGGGAACTGAAAGTGAGTTTAGATGTACTATTTATGAATATGCTTTCTGGTGAAACACTTTTTCATAAGATTTACTTATTTCACTTGCAGATCCTGTTGTCTTTAAATGGCATTGATGACCTTAACTCGCGGCTTTTCCCAAAAATTGAGTATGTCCCATGTCTCATGGATAATTAATTGGATCATCTATGGTTCTGTACATTTATATTGTATCCTTGTGACATGTTTGCTAATATATGGCGCCACTTACGGCTTTGTACATCAATTTTGTAGAGTTTATTGTATCTTATTTATTTTGCAGTTATGTTTTATCAAGCCGGAAGAAGATGATGTGGGATATTAATCTTCTCAATACAGTCATCAATATACCATGGAAAATTGCCAACTCTGAAGTACATAATATGGTATGTACCTTTGATATCATTGTTTTTGTAAATTGCAGTTTTGCTCTATTCTTTGCCCTTCTGTTTATGTGTGTCTGTTTTTAATTTATTTCGAACTTGATATTTTTTTCCTATATCAAGTACATGGATGCGGTAAAACATGCAATCTTTATGTCGTATAATTTTTAACATCTTTGAGGAGATCCTCTTTTAACTGCTTCATACCTTATAATCGTATGCCTACCTAGATCCTTAATTTTAAAATGCCTTTAAATGTTTTAAAAGATGTTTTTCCCACTTCTTAATCAAAGGTTTGTAAATTGGAAAATAGCCTATATGAGCTGAAGCAGTCACCAAGAGCTTGGTTCGAAATATTCCCCTAGTTTGTAAAGAAACAAGGATATACTTATGGATAGGCAGATGACACCATGTTCACGAGACATTCAACTGATGGGAAGATAGCTGTTCTTATAGTGTATGTTAACGACATTATCCTCATTGGGGATAACACAATTGAAATGGAGCGGTTTAAGCAGTGCCTAGCTTCAGAGTTTGAAATCAAAAACTTCGGACAATTGAAATTTTTTCTTGGTATGAAGGTAGCTTGATCAGTGAAAGGGATTACAGTTTCACAAAGGAAATATGTGATTGATCTGCTCAAAGAAACGGGTGTGAGTGGTTTCCGACCAACTGAGACTCCTATTGATCCAACTCTGAAACTTGGTGGACATATCCCGGTTACCATAAAGTGGTTGGGAAGCTGATTTATTTGTCACATACACGACCTGACATTTCCTTTATTGTGAGTTCAGTAAGTAAGTTTATGCATTCCCCTCACGAAGAGCATCTTGAAGTAGTTTATCGCATCCTGAGATACGTGAAAAGCTCTCCGGGGAAAGGACGGTTTTTTGGGAAGAGAGAACTACGACAATTGAAGCCTACACAGATGCATACTGGGCAAGTTCTATTCGGATAGAAAGTCAACATCAGGTTATTGTATGTTTGTATGGGGAACCTAGTAGCTTGGAGAAGTAAAAAGCAAAATGTGGTGGCTCGTAGTAGTGCTGAAGCAGAATATAGATCAATGGCTCATGGAATTTGCGAGTTGGTGTCGCTTAACCGAATCCTGGATGAATTGCGAAGACCTGTGACAATGCCTATGAAGCTTTATTGTGACAAGAAGGCAACTATTAGCATTGTCCACAATCCAGTCCAACATGATAGATTAAGAAAAAATAAAGGTCCAACATGCTAAAACCAAGCATTTTAAGATTGACAGACATTTCATAAAGGATAAGATTGAAGCTGGAACTATTTGTATTACATTTGTCCCGACATCAGCAGATATTCTTATGAAGGGGTTATTCAAACCAAACTTTGAGTTTCTCGTTACCAAGATGGGCATGATTGATATCATGCACCAACTTGAGGGGGAGTGTTGGATTATGGAAAATGTAAAATCATTGAGTAGATTATTAGGACTGTTAAATAGGAATTAGGAATGTATTAGGGCAGAAGATTTTTATTCCCTGATTTAAGAATCCTAGTCAATCAAGGGATTCTCATGCTATATTAGGTTGTATCTTTTCTTCTTAAAATTTTAGTATTGCTTTTGATAATGAAACATATAGAAAATGGGTTTTCTCCCTACAACTACAATGTTTATCTTTTTATTTTATTAATAGATATTTGAGTGCTTGCCATTTAAACGCAATCTTATTGCACTATCAATTTATTCCTTGCAAATTTAATTTGGCAGATACTGGAGACGGCAGCTATTTCCCTCACATCCAAATCTGAAACAGACTCTACTAGTTCTCACATGGGAGTTGTGTCTCAACTGAACAAATATGTTGATTCTGGTTATGGTTCCATTGGTGATATTGAGATGAGGTTTCATCTTCAGGATCTATATAACCAATTTGAAATTCAGATAAATGATGCACAGGTTAGTGGTTCTGTCCTTTACAAATGCATGTTCTTAGAAAGGGACTATCCTCAGAATGGATGTCTGCAATGTCTTGCAGATGACACTGATGATGCCTTCTGCAACTCTCTCTATTGTCGAGAAATTTAATGCTTCTGCAAGCTTGGCATCCTGTATTTTATTCGATGAACCAATCCTCAAAGGATTGGAGGTAAGTGGCAATAGTATGTAACTTTCTCTGGAATATATAGCCATGATGACATACTATACCAATAGTAGAGGTTCTTGAGTACAATATTCCAGGATTTTGTTATCTTCTTATGAAAGAACTTTGTGCTTCCATGTACTGGCCCCCCCAAATGAGACATTTACTTGGTTTCGGCACATGCATTCAACACAATCAGCTTGTGTTTGTGGACTATCCCATGGTCAGCCCTGTTAAACATAGAAGTTCCTCAAGAAGGAGTTCTATCTATGTAGAAAAGACCTGTTGTTCAATGTTGGTAATCCTAGAGGAATATCAATCTAAAATTAACATTACATCATATTATGTAAATAAGTGGAAATCTTTATATTTAAGGTGCTGAAGGGCTCTTAGGTTAGAGTTAAAATGACGATCACGGATGCAATTCCAGAAAGTATTTTAACGTGGGTGTGTAGAGTGGAGTTAGGTTATCAATCCTCTTCTCATGTTCAATACGAATTATGTATTATCTAGTCGTAAGATAGGTTTAAGAGATGGTACACACATTAGTCTTCCTGAATGAATCTTGAATAAACGGCTCAATCTATATGACGAAGCAAATTGTATCTTGAGCCACACAGAAAACAAAACAGTGAGTAATGTGTAATTTTCTGGCCATATATATATATGTACGTGTTGTAGAATCAACGAGTGTTTCTAAATCGCTCCACTCTGATGAAATAACTGATAACAAATGGCTTCAGGAGACCTCTCATAAAGCCTCGAAGTGTAGTTGTTGTTTGGAATTGATATGGATTGCATGGCTAATAAACTCAGTGATGAGGTGGGCGTAGTTTTCAGAGAGAGGGGAGAGGAGAACAATTATGATGAACTTTTGGGTGCTCCGGAGTAATAACAGGAAGTTTGATTCTCTATATGTGGTTCAGCTGAATGTATGGTATGAAGAGCTGGTGGACTTTACGAAATTGTTGAGAATTGGAAGGTTGAATAGTAGGAGTAAATCATAGTCGAAGAAAATAAGACCCTATGGCGATTATGCAATTTTGAGCCATTATATAAAATACCAAAATATGCTCGACTCTAAGAACGTAATAATTCATGAATAGTTTGATCTCAGCGGATTTTAAACATTTTAAATCCCCAAGTTCATTCAGAACTTGGGAAAAATGTTTCATATTTTCCCACTGCAAAATTATATAGGGATAATTACACTCACACCCCCTCAATGATGGGGTAATTACACAAACTTCCCATCACTAATTGATAATTACAAACACACCCCCTCAGGGGGTCTATTTGTAAGGTTTACAGGGGTGCAATTGTAAGAATTATTACACACACAGGGGGTGCAATTGGAAGAAATCTTTAACATGAGGGGGTGTGTTTGTAATTATCAATTAGTGAGGGGAGGTTTGTGTAATTACCCCATCATTGAGGGGGTGTGAGTGTAATTATCCCAATTAAATATCTGTTATTTTGAAAGGTCACATGTTGCAATTGTTATCTTGATGAGGTTAGAAGTGAACTGTTCAAGGATTGGTTGTGTACTTGTGTCCCTTGTTTTGTATTGTGGTAGTTGCACATTATAACTTGAAACTTGCTGAAAATCTTTCAAGGCTTATGGACGTGAAAGTAATATCTAAAACAGTTATTAGTGAGTAGCAGAGCCACCCAAGCCCAAGCACTTTATGTGGGACTAGCTTCTCCTTGGTCGGTGACCTATGCAGCCCTCAGCACTTGGACATTTGCACACAACTTTGGCTCAATTTTCTATTGATTAAACGTCGCCTGTGTATGCTGGGAGGGGTAGAGGCAGGGTTGGCATGGACCTTTGCCTACTCCATTGCCACTGTAATGTATCAATCTATATGCAATTTATGGATGGGCTATTGATACAGTATGAATCAAAAACGTTTATGAATCGGTAAATATACTGCAATAATTGAAGCATAGAATAGATATAATATCAGCAACAGAAGACTGCAAACTGCATAAATTGACCTCTATGTAATCTGCAGTTGGGCTTATCAATGTAGTAAATACTGATTCTGTCATAATTTCCCGCCCGCTCCTTTTTCACTTCTCAATAGATAATTCCATGGGTTTTCCAGGTTTGTGTACAGGTGCCATCACTAACTGTTCACTTCTCTGCTTCCATTTACCGGGAAGTTGTGGGATTAATCGCACAGTTCAATATGCTTCTTCCTTCATCAGACTCCACAGCTTCACTTGAGCAGACTTCTCTGTATCCCTGGTTCTCTATTAATGGTAGTTTGGATGCAATTTATTTGCTAGTTAATCTTGACGATAATTTGGTTGATGGCTGCACCCTGAAGCTCGAGTATGAGAAGCTAGGCATTTGGTACGTAACTTTTGTTCTTATGTTCTTTGCAGAGAGGCATTGATTAGTCATGGGAGTGCATAGTCATTCTATCCTCGTATTTGGGTTTATGAAAATCAACAGTTATTCCTGGATCTCTTCTTCATTTTACTTCTGTAAGTTGGTGATTGTTGTTTGTTGTGATAGTACACGTGATTCGTCATGCTGGAATACTTGTTATTCAGCAGTGCTCCTAACTGCGAGCTGCGTTTACTCCTCCTTGGTAATTCTAAGTTTAAGAATAAATTCTTAAAATTGCAATCAGCATTTGTTGGTTGAGAAAGCAAATGCCACATCCATTTCAGTTACGATGTTTTAGGTTGACTTATTAAAGCTTTCTTCGTTATGATATTAAAGTAGTATACTTTCCAGTGCATTTTTTGAATAAAGTTATAAGCAAAAGCATATGTCAATCCACTTTGAATTTTTGTTATACTATTTTATAGTAATATGCTAGGAAATTCCATTTGTTCTTACTCTAATATTTGAAATTCCGGATAGTTTCATAGTGTAGTCCGGAGTTTTTAGTGAGGGAACATTACCAGAAAAATTCTTTTAAAGCAGACAATGTATAACTGTCTTATTCAATAAATGGCAAACTATTTTGCGAACGCGTGTTACATGTGATATGTGATATGTTACTATCCCCCCCGGTCACCCACCCATACACAAACAACAAACTAGTATATTTAGACATATTTTCTGAAGAATTGTTCCTTAGCGCTCAAGAATCCATTGCACTGGGAGGATTTGTAACAAACTAGTATATTTAGACATATTTTGCGAACGCGTGTTACATGTGATATGTTACTATCCCCCCCGGTCACCCACCCATACACAAACAACAAACTAGTATATTTAGACATATTTTCTGAAGAATTGTTCCTTAGCGCTCAAGAATCCATTGCACTGGGAGGATTTGTAACACCTCCCCGTGTTAGCTTTCCCCTAACACAGCAGCAGTATGGATGATATTAACAGGGGATTAATTTGGTTCAAGTATTGTTTTGTTTATATATAACTTATTGTTTTTCTTCTTTGTTACTCCAAATGCTCCATTGAGACTGACCTTAGTATTTGCTTAGATCTTAGGAGTTTTCAACTGTTTCTGTTGGTGAAGTTTTAGTTATGAAACAATTAGTATTGGAATGATTTGAACTTGAACTTTCCTGCTATAGTTGAACTTGACACATCAATTTGGCACAACCTTTTGTGAACTTATCCTGGCAGCTGGGTGAAGGATTATAACTCAGCAGTATTGCTGGAGGGGTCATATACTGCTTTGCCGATATTTAAAAAGCACAAGGTGTAAACCTTTTGGGATAATATGCCAAGTAGAGAAAGCAAATTTGGAGACAAAAAGACACTCACATGCTTCCTTTGCACCTTACGTCCTCCCTATGGAATTTAACAATGAGCCCTTTGGACAGATGATGTGATAACATTCTCGGAGTTTGATCTTTTAGGTTTATATTTATCTGAAGGAAAATATGAATCATCATTTACCTTTCGTTTTATCTCATCTGATTCTGTGCTGTACCCATTTATAAGTTATGGCCTTTGGATCCATGTAGAGCCTCTGTACTTTTTGTCTGGAATACAAATGTGCTTCCTTAATAGTCACTGGGCTTGCTTTGTTAAGCTGTCTAATGCTTCCATTGGTAACTCTAAAGATGATCACCCTATGAAGCTTGGAATGGATAGGATACATATAGCTAGCTTAGATTTGGGCATCTATTTCAAATTATGAAATTCCTGTGATTACTGTATATTAGTAGATCCAGAATATTGATTAATTGATGCATCAGTTATCTGCTTATGTATATTCCAAGTACCAATGTGTTTGTGTGCCTGATCTTGTATCAAAACAAGGCACGGTAGAGTATGTCAGTTAAAAAGTTCAAATTCTGTCAATGAGTTCAATCATGCTATTTACATCTTTCTAGTACTAAATAATTCTACATCTAAATTTCAGATATGCCTCCACAACTATAAATAACATGAAATGAACGCCATCAGTATGTAATTATTTTGCCACATGTTTTGAAAATTTAACCCAGAAAGGAATATAGCTAAAACATTTTCAAGTACCATTACTGTAAATCTATGCAACAAAATAGTTCAAGATGGAATGTGTGAAGAAGATCATGATATTCCCCGGTAAGGTATTTCATGGGCCAACTTGATTGCAGGTATGATCAAAAAGATCTTTCAGCATGCTGGGCTTCTCTGCAGGCATGTAGGATCACTGCGAGTCACACAAATGATGATTGGGGAAATCATATTCTTTGCTCAACTGGAAGTATTCGGGGTTCTGAATTTGTTAGTCAGCATAACGTGGATGTCAATCTTGATGGTCAAAATGGACATTTGGGTGATGGAAGTTCAACTGTTGATGGAAGCATTGTTCTACATATTGTAGCCCATGGAAACACACAACGGTTTCCTAACAAGTGCACAATATACGCAAGGGACCTTGATATTCATTGCCATCCATTTATTGTCGCGGAATTAATCAGTTTTTCAGATAAAATTTTAGTATATGGAACATCTGATACTGAAGACAGGAAACTGGATGTGAAGGATGAACAATCATCAAGACATGGTTCTGAAATTCAACAATATGGTCTTTTGAATGAAAATGGTTCTTATGAATCAGCTGGCAGTCCGTTGGATCATATACCAAAGCGTTTTTCTGTTCCCATTGATGCGGATTCTTCAAAACAAACTTGTAATGATACTGATTTGCTTCTTGTCAGTTTGAATCTTGGCAGAACGACAGTGCATTTTCATGATTCCGCTGGCATTGTAGCAGCTGTTACAGTGCCCTTGGCAAAATCACTAATTACCATTTCCGCAAATTCTTTAGACATAGTTTGTTCAACTGAGGGAGTGGTCCTTTCCTCATCATGGTGGTCGCAAATAATTAATGAATTTCTTTGGGGGCCCTCTTCTTTGAATCTTTCTCCAATTCTAAACTTACATATGAAGAAAAGAAACATTGATTCACGGAATTCACAACTTGAAGTGAGTTTTGACATTCAGCAAGTTTCCTGCATGTTACCTCCTGAATTTCTAGCTATATTAATTGGTTATTTTTCAATACCGGATTGGAGTCCTTATACAGAAGAACAGCCTACTGACACCATGAGTTTTGAAGACCCCAGTACTGTTGCATATAGTTTCAACATAGTTGATTGTAATGTGATTACACCTGCTAAGAGTGATTGCTCTGAGTTCCTAAAGATTGATATTAAACAATTGTGTATTGCTTTCTCTCAAAACATTGGCAGAAATTTTGTGACTAAAGACATTCCTTCTGCATGCTGCATTGGTGCTGGGAAATTTTGTGATAGAACTCATTGTTTGGACTTCTTTGGGTGTGATCTGTCTCTATCACTTTTATTATTGGAAAAGGATATGGTCAATCCCTTGAGTAGATGTCAGAAAAAGGTTACCTTGATTCCATCACTCAGTGCTGATGTGTGGGTGAGAATACCCTGCAATTCTGTGTTGTCTGATGTAGCTTCCTCTTATCCATTGCGTATCATGGCTATGGTAAATGACTGCCAGCTTGATGTTGAAGGTATGAGGACATAATATTTTCAATGTAATTAGATTCTTATGCAAATATTTCTGTACCTCTTTTATTTATTTTTCTGTGTTTTCATTTAAGTTACAGAAGGATGTGTAGTCGCTGGATTGAAGGCACTGGGTTATGTCATCGATCAGTTTTCATTGGTTGACGAAGAGTGCAAAATTTTCATATCTGACGTTCCACATTTTCTACGAGCAAAGAAACAACTGATGGAACATACTGCTGTTCTTCCTAAAACCTCAGATGTGTCCTTCACTGAGATGAAATTCTGTGTCAGGTCATTATCATTAAGATTGAACAGGTTGAAAAGAGACTCAACCTATTCTCAACTTATGGCAGAGGCTGAGATGCACTTTGTGTGTTCTTTATCATTAATGAATAACAAGGCTCAATGTTTTGATATCTCTTTCTCTTCATTGTCGCTATTTTCATTTCTTAATTCTGTTGTTCTTGCCGAATTTTCTTGTCCTGGATCTGGCTCGTCGGTTCTTGACATGATTTGTTCAGTATCAGATTATGGTGAAAATCGGATAGTTGTGTCCTTTCCTTTTTTGGATGTGTGGCTACACTTGTTTGACTGGAATGAGATTATTGATTTACTTGGTAAATGCAGCGAGCAACTGTCTACATTGAGCTCAGCTACGTCAGCAGAAGCTATGGCATCAAATCATGTTGAGTCAGCAGGCATTATTGGTGGTGCTGGTTTTTCGACTTTAACATTTGAACATGTTGGACTGGCTGTTCATTTTCCTGCAAAGGTCAGCAGAAATACATATAGCACATTTGGAAGGGCCCAGTTACATGATAAGCAGCCCTTGGATGAGTGTTTGTTAACTAGTAATCCATATTGTTTTCTTTCTGTTAGCTTGGAAAGTAGAAACAGTGAACTGGTGGTTGATGGAAAAACTATGAAACTGACTATCAGTTCTGAGAATTTGAATGGGATATTGAAGCTATTTATGGAAGACAGTGCACAAACATGGCCTCTCTTTCAGTTATCTAAAATCTACCTAGAGGCTGAGATGTTTGAATACAAGAACATCAACTTGTTTGTTCGATCCGCCAGTCTGGATTTGTCGCTCTCAAATCACATTTTATTCCTGTTTGACTTTACGTGGTTCGAAAAATCAGAGGAAATGTCTTCCCAGTTTAGTTTCAATAGAATGGACTTCCAAGTGCAACTAAGGAAATTTTCTGTTCTTTTAACTGATTGGAAGGTAATCTCTCATGGTGTCAGTATGTATTTTTCATGGCATATACATTTTTATCATTATGGCTTTCTTCGGGTGGAACTTGAACACTTTTCGTATTTCATTTATCATCATTTAAAAGTAGAGGACCACTTCAAGTTAAGTGTTTTTTATATGCTCATACATAGTTAAACGAAGAGACACATTGTGTTGCTGCTCAATTACCTTTTTGTTCTGGTTTTCTTTTCAAAATTAAAGCTGAAAACTATTTTTGTAGCGGTATACTATAGTGAGAACAGGTAGTGCGTATATAGTTATTGTTTGACAACAAATGTCAGTTTTTATAAATTTTTGAATTAGGTTCAGACACCATACCGTCCCACCTGAAAGAAAATGATATAAAAAGAATGATATATGCTGTGAATGTTCATTACCCAATGAAAGCATTGCTTGCTGGAATATAAATTCAAATTTGCTTATTCGCATTTAAACTACCTCAATCATTATGCTGAACAAGAAACTTCCATTCCTACCCAATGCAGTAATTTGAGCTTCAGCTCCATTTTTTTTTAGTGTTCTTTAGATCTGTATTTATGTTGTCTAGTGGTAAGGGGCTATAGATAGGTGTTGAGGTTTCATGGTTAGCTGATAACAACAGGTTGATGTTGGTTTGGAGTCAATGAAAGGATTGGAGTATGTTATTGGTCCAAATAAAGGTTGTGAATCTTTCTGCCATAATAAGGTGAATAGGGGAAGGGCAATTATTACTTGTTTGCTGGAGTAAAGAACAACACAAAGAAAGAAGGAGCATATTGAATACTTGTGAAGCTCATTATTTCAATCCTTTTGATGAATTTGGACTCCTTTATTTTCTTCTGTGGATACTGCCATAGTTCTAGGATTTAAATTCTTTTCCTACATATTCTATGCCTATCTCGCTAAACCACAGTGATTCAGGCGAGGTCTTTATTTTTCTCAAATTGAGCAAGACTTCACATTTTAAATGGTACTTTTGATCCTTGTTTTGTTTCTATTTCCAAAACGGAAAATGGGAGTCCAGCCAAACATGTTTCTTTCTTTTGCTTCCAAAACAGCAATACGAAATATATAAACACAAGGAATATGCAGTTACTAAATGACCCCTGAAGGTGTCCGGTGTTACTTGCTGACTCCAGATATGTTGACTGAAACCCTGTACACTTAGAATCATAATCTGAAAAATAGTTAAATGATATAGCAGTTCTAATCAGGATTCTTGGGTAACTAAAATGATCTCAGCAGGTATGTGAAGTATATGGGAATTGTTCACTGTCGGTCTGCATTTGTTGTACGTCTTTTAATTTTGCAGTTATTTTTTTGGACTTCAACTTTTTGTGTAAGAAATTCTTCTTTAGAAAATAATTAGATTGGTAATAAAGGATCTACTATTTATGATTTTGTCCTTGGCCTTCTGTTAGATCTCTTATCATTATACGGCTAAAATTATGCAGGAACAATAAATTGAGCTGTGTATTGACAACGAAGTTTTGAGTTGCTTTTCTTTTTTATTTTGGCTTTGAATTTTGATTAGATTAACTCAGAAGCAAAAAACTTCAGCTTGTGACTCTAGTATCGTGCAAAATCGACGTTGGATTTTTCTTTGTACAGTTGATCCACTATTCATAATGATTTTTGACTACAATCTCTAGGAGTCACTGCAGAGATATACCGTTTGCACCTTTTATTTGAATTATTGCTTAAGTGATCCGTCCATGATGATGCCTTTGTTTGTGACAGGTCAAAAATTAGTGGCTAGACTGATTGATAATATTATTACGTATTTCAGAATTCAGACTGATGTTGGCTTTTAATGTTTTGTGTTGAACTTATAACCTCTTAGGTGGTTCTTTGGCATGTAATCCTGCATATAAATCCAAACAAATCCAGAACAATACCACAAATGATATATCTTCAGATTTTTTTTATAATGATAACTGGCCCATTTATGTCTTGTTTTGCCGCTCATTCACACACACACACACACACATATATATATTTATATAATTTTAATCATCACAATATCTTTCTCATTTATTCTCTTCATGGCTATGGGGAATCATTAGCATTTTTTCGAAGTATTGGATATTTTATAGAAAGGCATCATTTTGTCTCAAAATCTCAATAATATTCATTCCTTAAAGTACTTTTTTCGGTCGTTAGAGTCACTTGTTCGGAATTTGGTGAACTGCTGTATTTGGAAACAATATTTTTTTATTATTTCTTCATTCAAATTAGGAGTGGAGTCTTAGTCTATTTCTATATTCTTTCTAGACTCAAAACAAAATCACAAATAAAACAGATTCATAGGTTTGATACCTTGTCTAGAATTCATGTAACATGTAGCCTTCAGATGATTTAAACTTATTATTGTAATAATTTGTTCTAGATTGTCTAGAATACTTTGCACGAAAACAAAATCCAGGTTCCAGTTGTTGGTAAAAGTCTTATTTTCTATTTGTGAGGATTTTATTATAAATTTGTATGGTGTTGATAAAATTTTGCCAGCCCAATATCTGATGGAATACTTTTTTTTTGTTTTGTTAATGTTTTTTTGTTTTGTTTTGTTAATGCAGCTGACTTCTAATGGACCATTACTGGAGTTTCTTCTGAGAAACTCAATTATTCGGTCCATTGTAACTGACAATGAAATTGAAGGATCAGTTGGGTGTGACCTTCAAGTGAACTACTACAACATTGACAAGGTACTAGTGCAAGACAGATCATCATAATATATCATTACCTGAACGGTTAATTCATTCTGGTGTTTTTTGGTCATGATAACTATTTCAGGTGTTGTGGGAGCCTTTCATGGAGACTTGGAAATTCCAGTTGAGCATGAGCAGAAGACATGATGAGAGGGCTCTATTCAATAAAGATATAATGACAGACATCAATCTTGAATCTGCGACACATCTCAATTTGAATCTTAATGAATCCATTATTGAGGTATTTCTGTTTCTGCTTTGATTCCATGGATTGTTCAATCACACCTTCGTTGCATACTCCATGTTGCCATATGGTAGTCGTTAGTATATCAAATGTATTGAGCTTACTAGGTCAATGAAAAATCTTACTGGTAACTGTTACCTTGACTACTGGTCTCTCTCTCTCTCTCTCTCTCTCTCTCTCTCTCTATATATATATATATATATATATATATATGCTGAATCAATGTGCTGTAGCATTAATATACTCAAAGTTGCTTTAAAAAAGGTTGTCTGGAGGGCAATTGAGATGATCAAGGATGCATGGGGCCTTATGGAAATCAAAGAAAGCCCTGACCTATCAAATTTTCAGATAACCAGAATTCCAGACACAAGAAGATATGCTCCATACATTCTACAGAACTTGACTACTCTGCCTATAGTTTTTAACGTCTGCCAACAGCAAATTCGAGCTGATGATCTGGATGTGTCCCCATCAGTAGGTGTCTTGCAACCTGGTTCTTTTACTCCTGTTTACATCAACGAATCACCTGAGGAACTACTTTTCCGTTATAGACCAGTCCAATCTTTTGACACACTCAACGACAAGCAATTACTTGACGCTGCGCATCGATATGTTACTTTCCAACTAGAGGGTACTTCTGCACCTTCCGCACCCATTTCAATGGATCTTGTGGGTCAGAGATACTTTGAAGTAGAATTTTCAAAACCATCAAATGTTGCCCAAGTTTATAATAATCCAAATACTATGAAAAGAAATATAAAAGTCGAAGGAGGCAGTGGAACTGATGCAACCGGAGGATTTGTTATTCCTGTGGTGATTGATGTTTCAGTACAGCGATTTACAAAGTTAATGCGATTATATTCAACAGTATGTCTAAATTTTTTATTTTCTTTAATATGTTCTTTTGATTCTTCTAGCTTCTTAGAAACTCTTTGCTTTCAGGTTGTAATTTTAAATGCAACTTCTGTCTCACTTGAAGTACGGTTTGATATTCCATTTGGTGTGGCTCCAAAGGTAATCTGACAAAAAATAGTTGCTTTCTTATATGGGGATTTTTAGGGCAATGTGCCAGTTTTAGGTTCCTAACAAATAATGTTTTCAGATTTTAGGCCCAATATATCCTGGCCAAGAGTTTCCTGTGCCTCTTCATTTGGCTGAAACAGGCTGCATCAGGTGGCGTCCTCTTGGCGAATCATACCTATGGAGCGAAGCTCATAATATGTCAAGTATTATATCTCAAGATGTCAGGATTGGCTTTTTGCGCTCCTTTGTTTGCTATCCTTCACATCCGAGCAGTGAGGCATTTCGCTGTTGCATTTCTGTAAATGATCAGTGCCTGCTTCCAGTTGGAAGATCAAATAGGGTGTATTCACCAATAGATGCTGACAGTGGTAAACAATCTCGCTTTTTATACCAAGTGATGCTAACCAGTCCATTGGTGTTGAAGAACTTTCTCACGAAGTCAATATCTGTGATATTAGAATGTGCTGGTGTGGCACGTACTGCGTTTCTTTCTGAGGTGTGATGCATATGGTCAGCTTGAAATGTATACTAATATGGTCACATGGGTTTACGTAAGCTTATTTCTACTGGGAAACAAATTTAATTTTCCTCATGATTTTCAGGTTGAAACTTCTTTCTATCATATTGATTCTTCGCATGACTTGTTGATAACATTCCAAATGCATGGATTTAGGCCCTCAACTCTGAATTATCCCCGAGCTGAATCATTTAGTGCAAAAGCTAAATTTAGTGGAACAAAGTTCTCCATATCTGAAATAATCAGATTTGATCCTGATTTCAACGATGGTATGTTAAAGTTGTAGTAATAGTGTTACCATTTGAATTGTTTCATATTAATACATATATATATATATATATATTTACTTATTTAAATATAGAGAAAATTACATGTAAACCCCCTCACTTTAGTGCAAAATTACCGAAAACCCCCTGACTTTTTCGAAATTACATAAAGTCCCCCTCATTTTAAAATATTCTAACAATTAGATTTAAACATTCTTACAATTTCATCCCCTGTAAACCTTACATATAGACCCCTTGAGGGGGTCTCATTGTAATTTACCAAAAGTCAGGGGGAGTTTTGCTAATTAACACTAAAGTGAGGGAGTGTCTATGTAATTCACCCTTAAATATATTCAGCAGCTTATGTCTGAACTGATATAGGTCCATTATATGTTACGGTGGAGAAGGTTATGGATGCAGTCTCTGGCGCTCGTGAAATATTCATATCTGTTCCACTTTTGTTGTTTAATTGTACTGGATTTTCTCTTGTTCTCTCGAAGTCTGTCAATCAAATGAAAGGAAATAGCTGCGTGATTCCGTCATGCTACAACTTGGACGAGCAGAACATACTTATTGAGAAGAAAGATGGTCTTGGTCTTGTCTGTCCTGACCAGGATATAGCTGCTAAAGGTGATAGTTGTATTTTACCATTCCAACAATAATTGCTTCAAAAGTTATGTTTCATATATTTGTTTCATCTACTTTTGCCCCACAGGTGAGGAAAATTTGAATTTGCCCGGTTGTAGAAAGGTCACCGCTTGCTTGTTTTCTCCTGATCCCCATTCATCTTCTGGGGAAGTTATGGTGAAGCTGAGTAGGAAGCTGCCTTGTGTTATAGAAAACTACCCAAAGGGTTCATGGTCTGCCCAATTTTCAATAGTCCCACAAACTGGTTCAACCAGTGTTATTGTTCCTCAACCATCCTTGAGATCATCTGGGTATGTCTTATCTGTTTCCGCTGTGGCAGCACCATTTTCTGGAACCACAAAAATTATCACTTTCCAGCCCAGGTAGTTTCTTGATTTCATAATGTTTAGTTAATTCATGTGCTTACTCATTTCCATACGCTTTTCTTCTTTCAATTGCATTACATTTTGTGACAATTTTACAGATATGTGATTGCCAATGCATGCACCAAGAATTTATGTTATAAGCAGAAGGGAACTGATTTCCCTTTTCTTTTGGGAGCTGGCCAACATTCCCATATTCAGTGGATGGATACAACAAGGTTTCAATGCCATTTTCATGTTATTTAGCATTTCAAATTCTTGGCACATCTTAATTTCAGTGCAATTAAACTTAAACATGTGTCTCTATTGAATTGCTAAACGTACATTATGAATTTGTATTTTTCTAGAAATTTTTGTTTCGCGATTCCCACTTATTCCTAATTTCTTATGTTCAAAAGCTGTGATAAATGAAGAAGACTGATAATGTGTGCACCTCTTCACTCCTTGTTGATATTCATGTTACCTTTTTCCTTATTGTTTTCTTCTTTTTATATTCAGGGAACTACTGCTTTGTGTTCGGTTTGATGAGCCAGGATGGGAGTGGTCAGGATGCTTCTTGCCTGAGCAGTTAGGTGAGAGTATGGTTAAAGTGCGCAACTATATGAGCAGTGGTGTGAGCATGATGCGTGTAGAAGTGCGGAGTGCTGATGTTTCTGTTGGAGAAGAAAAGATTGTTGGAAGCACAACTGCAAACTCTGGGACAAACTTGATTCTTTTGTCTCGTGACGATACAGCTTTTATGCCATATAGGATTGACAACCATTCTAGAGAGGTTAGTGGATGCTTCATTTCTGAATAATTTTATGACATAATCTTCTGTTAACTCGTATTTTTGTAACACAACAAGATTTGACTCTATTCAATTTGTATCTAAATAATACTTGACAATTTAGCAACTCATCCTTGCCTCGTATTTAAGTTTCAAAATTTGTGTTTTAGACCAATGTAGTTGTTGAGAGAGTATCATTCTTCACATCCTTTCCTGGAACTCTCCGCTTACTCTTATTTTTTATAGACATGCCTCTGTGTGGAAAAACATTTGATATAGCTGTTCTGGAATAATTGAGTAAGGATCCCCATTGATAATAGTATTGTTGCTGTAGATGTTTAGGTTACTGGTTGTTCACTGCAAAAGAAGTTGGACAATTCAATCTTGTTTCTTGTGCGAACAATTCAATGTTCTCAGTTGTGATGCTCTTATCAAGTTTTATATCTCTATCCCTGTTTGTTAATTATTCCAAGTTAACACCACATCTTTGGCACTTTGTAGAGGTTGCGGATTTACCAGCCAAAATGTGAATCTTTCGAAACAGTGATTCACCCTTACACATCTTCCCCTTATGCTTGGGATGAACCCTATTATCCACATCGTCTCATTATTGAGGTATGGTGATTTTGACCCAAATTTACCACTCTCTTTCGGCAATAAATCTCTCCTTAAATTCTGTCAGGTGCCAGGCGAACGTGTTTTAGGAGCATATGCTATTGATGAAGCATCAGCTCATTCACTTGCGTACCTACCTGCAACTTCAGAGGTACTAAAAAGTCCCTTTTCCATTTTTGAATGATAGAGAGCAAGGACTTGATTCTCCACTGTTGATAGGTCAGAGTGTCTGCTTTGCCCCTAAAGCTTCATCAGCATCATTCCAAATATTAGTTTATAGATCCATTCGAGTATCAACTGGTTTGATGCCAATTAAGCGAGTTTTTCCTGGAGTTAATTAAGTGCCTAAAAAATTAAAAATAGATGTAGAAAGAGCACTAGTATTCACGGGTGTATTAGTCTTGTCCATGTGTCCAGAGAATAGAGGCCACCATGCTCATGACTGTCAGCATCTCCTCCTCGTGTGCAGTTCCTAAATGCACAGTATAGAGGGAAGAAGTGACAAAAAAATGTTTATATTTAGTAAGTTAACCAATGGATAGAAGGGTAAGGAGAGCAATGAGCAAAAAGAACATCACTGAGAGAGATTTTAAGCAAGTGTTAACAATATCAGAACCAGAGACAGGAAAATGTGAGTCATTGGGTGACAAGGAATTAGATAAATATTAACACGGAAAGCGAGATTTATTACCAGTAATGTGAATGGTGGCAACAGAATCAAACATCTGAGACTCGAAAGAGCAAAGGCAGCTGCAGATGGAGTGACTACCAGGGTTGTCGAGTTTCAGGTGCATCAATAGTTGTTTTGGATCCGAATATTAGTATGCAGCAATAATATTTTTTTACAACTTCGTATGTTATTAATCAATAATAATGTTTCTATGGGCATTCAAACCATTTTAATATGAATATATTCCCATAACACTGTAAATTGAATCAAATTGATGATCAACTCTATATGAGAATTTAGATTGGGGTATAAGCGGTCCTCGAACGTGACAAATACTGTGTCAAATGCGACTCCGAAGTGCAATGAATGTGCATCACAGGCAATTTTGTTCGACATGTTTTGCATGCCTGTTTTTTTAATGCAAAAAGCTACTTGAGCTGTCTAGTTGAACTTTCTTGTCTGTACTGATCCATGTGCCGTTTGAATTTTTTTTTCCAGAAGCCTGAAAGAAATTTGCTCATTTCTGTTCATTCTGAAGGAGCAATTAAGGTGTGTATGTCTACTTGTGTGATAACAATACTATTTCCACTTCAGGATTTAGTAATAACTGCGTGCATTTTGTCAGGTTCTCAGTATTATCGATTCAAGTCACCATGTTTTGAGTGATCTGAAGAGTCTTCATGTTCCTCAGTTGAAAGATAAACGAAAACAAACTCATAAGTATGAATCTTTTGTTAATTACAAGGAAAGGTTATCAATTGACATTCCGTTTCTTGGAATCTCTTTGATGAATTCTCATCCTGAGGTACCCTATCATGTATGAATTTCACTGTTTTTTTTTTTAGTCTTTTGATGTTATAATCATTTGGAATTGGCATGTCTTTTTTTTGTAGGAGTTGCTATTTGCATGTGCAAAGAACACGAAAGTAAATTTTATACAGAGTTTTGATCAACAACACTTCTCTCTGCAAATTGCATCATTACAAATCGATAACCAATTACGTACTACACTATATCCTGTAATCCTGTCCTTCAAGAGCAATGTGGTAAACCAGATTAAGTTTAAAGATAATAGTGGAAGTACGAGTTCTCATATTGCTGCTTCAAACTTGCATGAACCAGTGTTTTCTTTAGCTGTTGCCAAGTGGAGAAACACTGATCCATCATTGGTTTCATTTGAATCTATTAGCCTCAGGTTTGTAATATTTCTCCAAGAGTAGTACATTCAGACTTCAGTGGGTCCAAGGTCACTTTTTGATGAATTATCCTCCTTTTGCAGAATAGCAGATTTTTATCTTGAGATTGAGCAAGATATAGTATTGAGATTGTTTGAATTTTGCAAAACTGCAAGTGCAAGATTGCAGAGCAGAGTTTTTCAACTCCCCACACAGAATCTGTTGTTTTCTTCTGCCTTAGATTTTACTGATGAAACCTCTAGAGGTGAGAAACATCTCAATTGCACTGATGCTACTGTGCTTGGTGAAAATTATCAAAGAGGCTATTTGCTACCAGATCTGGTCCCAATTGGAGCTCCATGGCAGAAAATTCATCTTGATGCACCAAAGCAGAAGAAAATATATGTTGAACTATTTGACATGGGACCCATTAAACTGACATTGAGGTTAGCAGCTAGCTCGTTCCTAAGGCACAATGCTTTCCTAAAGTTCCTGTATCTATAATAATATTCCAATTATTTCTTGCAGCTTTTCCAGCACTCCATGGATCCTTAGGAATGGTGTTCTTACATCTGGAGAATCTCTTATTCATGTAAGTAGGGAACTTTCAAGGAAGACAAGAACAATCTCTACACATATTTCCCTCTGTGAACATACGAACAAATTAATTTCTTGTGAAACTGGTTTATATTTGCTTATTACATCAAAAGGAAATTTCTTTGATGCTGTTTTGTTTCTTTAGACTTATAATATCAATTACTGTAGAGAGGTCTGATGGCTCTTGCTGATGTGGAGGGTGCAAAAATTCATTTCAAACAGTTAATCCTTTCACACCAGATGGCTAGCTGGGAATCCATTCAAGAGATCCTTGTCAGCCATTACACTAGGCAATTTCTACACGAGATGTACAAGGTAACCTCCTTGATGACTTTCCGCACTACTGTTGTAAATTTCAGTTCTGCCTACCTCGCACATTTTTTATTCTTGAGAACTTTAAGTAAGAATGTGAGTTCTTAGTATTTTTGACCCACTTTATTTTCTTATTCAATTACTTGACAAAAGCAATCACTTCTCATCTACCAAGAGATGGTGGGAAGTAACCTTATAAAATTCATTGAATTATATTTAGTGGACACATGTTTGTTGGCTTGTTTTTGTTTTTCTTTTTTAAATGACTTTTGTAAGCTAAGGGCTTTTACGGTTTAATTAAATTGGACAATGCTTTGATTATGTAAACTCTAAGCTAAAGGCGTTGGAGGTGTAATCCAATTAGACTATGCTTTCATTATTTGTTAAATCATTTGGATTGAGTGGTATATGGTACATTTTGATTTTCCAATTACTGTTTCCAATACTTATTCTCTACTCTCTGTGTGTATATGGGTGTATATTTTGAAAGAAGAATCATAGAAATGGGTAGACATACTAATTAAACAGCTTGTATATTATCGTATATGAATATTTTGTGGATAATATATAAACTATTAGTATTGCGTCGATATCATCATATCAACTTTGTATTTGGTGTAAACATTTAGAAAAGACAAAATGGAGGATTAATAAATAATATTGTAGGTAGATTCATCTTTTTATCCATCCAATATGGAAGTGACAATTTTTAAATTTGAGGGAGGAAAGAAATTTACAGTCGAGGGAAGAGCGCAATTTGCGGAAAAGAGGAGGGAAAACAATAATGTGGCAAAACTTATTCTTAAGCAATTTTGGATTTTGTTGCTCTTTCTTGCTTCTTGGCATTGTTTTGGCAATAGTCTGCTGGTGCAGATGGAATAGGGCAGTTATGATGAGCTTCATATAGCTGTTTCCCCAGCACAGTTACTTGTATTTTCATCGGGACATAATTATGCAGGTTTTTGGTTCTGCCGGTGTTATAGGAAATCCTCTAGGATTTGCAAGGAGTTTAGGTCTCGGAATCAAAGAATTTTTCTCCCTTCCTATCTGGAGTGTTTTCCAGGTATACTATCATGAAATGATATCCCTCTGTCCCACCAAAAATAAGGAGGAGGAAGAAGATAATTTAACCCAAATTGCTTTTCTAGAGTCCATCTGGACTACTCACAGGTATGGCGCAAGGTACAACGAGTCTTTTCAGCAATACGGTCTACGCAATAAGTGACGCTACTAGTCAATTCACCAAAGCTGCACATAAGGTAATTGGTTTCTAAGTTGACTTGAAAGCACAAACATCCAAATCATAACGCAACATAAACTTTGCAGGGTATTGTTGCATTTACATTGGACGACCAAACTGGGACAATGACCGAATGGCAACAGAAAGGAATGTCTTCACATAGTAAAGGAGTGATCAATGAATTCCTGGAGGTGCTTTATATCATTTTCTTTAGTATCTCTTCTTGCATGGTGATCTGAGTCATTCGTATTGCTTTCAGGGACTCACTGGTGTACTCCAATCACCAATCAAAGGGGCTGAAAAACATGGGCTACCAGGCGTTCTTTCAGGTACTGCTGCTTAAAAACAGAGATGTTTATTTCATCGTAGTGGGTCCCGAATTAACTTTTCATCAACTGCTCATTGTTTTTTCCAATAGGTATAGCTGTGGGTGTTACAGGACTAGTGGCAAAACCTGCAGCCAGTATACTTGAGGTCACAGGGAAAACTGCACAGAGTATCAGAAACCGTAGCAGGACTTATCAGATGGGGTTTCGTCATTTTAGGATCCGTTTACCAAGGCCTTTAAGTTCAGAATCTCCATTGAAGCCTTACTCTTGGGAAGAAGCAGTTGGAACTTATGTACTCACTGAAAACGATATGAAGTTGAGGGACGAGATGTTAGTCATGTGCAAATCACTTAAGCAATGTGGTCAATATGCCTTGATCACTCGAAGACTTATCTTAGTTGTTAGCTGCTCTAGTTTAATAGAGTTGGGTAAACCCACATTTGAAGGGGTTCCTGCTAATCCCAAGTGGAATATAAAATCAGAGATTGGAATGGATAGTGTAATTCTTGCTGATAATGATGGGGATGTGGTACACATTGTGGGAAGCGGTTCAGATACATTGTTTAGACAGAACCTACAGCAGCAGCAGCAGCAGCAGAAAAGAAAGGGAAAGCTTTGGTACAATTTTGATACTCCTCTCCCTCTTGTGCAGACCAACTTGGAGTTCACGAGTCCAGAAGAAGCAGATGAATTCTTGAGAGTAGTAATGTGTATGATCGAGAGGGGAAAAGAGCAAGGCTGGGGTTCTTTGCATATTTTGCACCAGACCAACATCAAATAGTTCTTTCCTATCATAGTTCTGATTGTGAATTCTTTTGTTTGGTCTTTGGTAGGTAAGATCAATGGAAGTTGTTCCCTTTCAGCCTTCACACATTACTATATATTCTAACTTCTCTAAGTTATCTAAGTTATGATCAGTGGTTATTATCTAAATTTTTTTTTTTTTAAGAAGATTAAAAATTTGAAAATTTAAAATTATATTTAGTCAATTACAATATAAAATATCTAAATAAATAAATCTCTATACAAAACTACAATTGATTAAATTTTAGTCTAGAAGGTTAAGGGCAATTAAGTTCATAAATTTAGTAACCCTAAACCTTTGTTATTTGGACTGAAAAGTTGGTGCAATTGGTTTTTTGGAACGAAATTTTTTTTATGGGTTTTTGGCTAGGTTGCACGGATGCGGATACGGCGATATGAATTTTTCAAAATTTTAGGATACGATACGGCGGAGATACGGCTATATATAAATAATTAAATAATATATATTTATACATATATGTACTAAATAAATAAATAATATACAAAAATGAAACAAAATATTATACCTTCATAATTTCAGAGTTCATTTTCCTAAAATTTTCAAAACGACCAACAATTCATAATTCAATATTAAAGTATACAACAAATTTAGAAAGGCAAATTTGAATTTTTTACACCTTACATGATGAGTTGAATTTGTGAGGCCATTACTTTTTAATTTTTTAACATTAAGTAATAAAAAAGCAAGTCAAGGAAATCAAAAACCCTAACAATAAATTTGTTAAACTCAATTGTTCTGCTGCGCTATTTCTATTTATTTTTTATTAATTCTTTCTTAATCCTTTTTTTTCTTCTTCCTTGTCTTCTCCAATTTTACTCATCTTCAACACTTCTCTGGTCTCTTACATCTCTAATTTTTTTCTCCTTCACGGTTGAAACATGCTCATCCACAGCCACTGCCTACCCCGCCATACAAATCATCAGGCCTACAACATGCTCGCCTCTAGCCTCCCTCGGAACCACCACTCTCCGCCATGTCAGAAGAACTTCAACACTCAACCACGAACTAAGAGTTATGGAGAGAGGAAAATTTTACACTTTTGAGATTTAAGTATTTATCCCACTTAAGTTTTGCAAATATGAAAAAAAGCCCCAAAGTATCCGAAAATGTATCGGACACGCCCATTTCCGTGTCCGATATGGTGTCCTTTAAATTTTTTTATTACGGATACGTCAGGTGGCGTGTCGGACACGTCTCCGATGCGTATCCGTGTCCAAAGAGTATCCGATATTGCATCGGGGCGTTTTTAGGAGTATCCGTGCAACCTAGATTTTTGGATGTAAAAATTTTTTTGAAGGGGTTTTTAGTAATTTTTCCTATTTACTTTTCCCTTTTTCTTTTTCTTTTCCTTTTTCCTTGTATTCTTCTTCACCAAACCCTAATCACCATCAACCCTTCTTCACTCCTAACTCCAGCCACCGTCGGCTAGCCATCTCCGCACCAACATATAGTTCCCCAATCCCGTCGCTGCTGCAAATCTGGTTAGATCCGCTTCCAACACCCCCCCTCGTCCCCTCTCCCCCACCCCACAGATTTAGATGACCCCGCCGGTGTGTGCACTGGTGTGAACTGGGTGTGTGTTTTGTGCGATATGTGTGATATATATATATATATATATATATATATATATATATAGTTGAGTAGGAAAAGAAAATGAAAAACGCACACTCTTTTAATATTTTAAGTAGAGGATATTTAGTTTACAATTTTTAGTTTTTTTGTTCTTGAAAAAGTAGGGACAAAAAAAGTTATTTAACCATTTCGGATAGGCAAATTGACGGGCAACTGAGTCCAGGGAAGGTCATTGTAATTATGAAAAAGTAAAGGAATTTTGGTAATTACACCATATGTGAGGGGTTCTGAGTGTAATTTTTCCTTATTATAATTTTCATCAAGTTTGTGAATCCATTTTTTTTTTGTGGGGAAAAGATTAGCTCATTTTTATACATCTCCAACATTACTTACACCAGCACTGGGCATACCCATAAATCTCAATCAAATTACAATGTGTGGAGTTCCAAATTTTTTCTACAAGCTCTTTGATAGTACTCCGACCTATGTGGAACATTCGCCTATTTCTCTCGATCTAGAGGAAATATATTATAGCTGCAAACAGGCCACGTTTTCTATAGCTGAGCAAGGTCTTCCCTCGACAAATTTTCAGCCCCCATTGACAACATATCCCCAGTCATAATTAGTGCACTTTAACTTCAAACGCTTCCAACAATCAGCAAAAACTTTTTAAGCATAAGGACAATGGAAGAATAGATGATACCTACTTTCAACACCTTGTCCACATAGCAAACAACTCTCATCTTCTAACTCTTTCCAGGCACTAATACGGTCCCGGTCTTTAGTCTATTTAGCACAGTGAGCCATACAATAAAATGATGCCTAGCCAAAGGCCCTTTCCCCAAATAAGTTTGCTCCACGCAACATCATCATAGTATTCAGTAATATGTATATAAGCTTGTTGAATAGAGAACTTACCTGTTTTCCATCTATTATGTACAACATCCACAACATCCAAGAAAGTTGTTCTCATAGCCATCAATTTCTTCCAATACCACGAAGCTGCACTTTTAGGTTGAACTGTCCAAAAAGATCCATTTTTGATGTAGTACTTATTGACCCATTTTATCCACAACGAATCTGATTTGATTGCAATATTCCATACCTGTTTAAAAATAGATGCAATATTCCATTGGGCTAAGGAAATGATACCAAGTCCTCCTTCTATTTTAGGCAAGCAAACATTCTCCCATTTAACTGATGCTTGGAGTTTCCCACTTGCTTTTGCACTCCACAAGAATGCTCTACAAGCTCTCTCAATCTCCTGAATGACTGTGATGTGCAAAGGAAAGATTTCACTCCAGGACATATGAACACCAAACAAAATAGCCTTTATCAATATAACCCTCCGAGCAAATGATAACAATTTGGTTGTCCAATTATTAATTTTGGACAAAATCTTCTCAATCAAAGGCATACAATTCTTAATAGAGAGCCGAGAAGAAATTAAGGGCACTCCTAAATATCTCATGGGCATCTGCCCCTCCACAAACCCAGTGTGTAATAAGAATTGTTCCTTAGTCCTTAACACCAGCACTAACCCCACCATAAATAAGTTGGCTCTTATCCAAATTAGCATGCAACCCAGAGGCTATGGAGAACTGTTCAAAAAACCTGTTTGATCATACTGTCGCCTACTGAACCTCATGAGATCATCTGCGAAACAAAGGTTTAAAAGTCCCACTCTCTTCCATTTAAGATGAAATTTAAACTGCGGTTCCTTGTGTAGCTTTTGAAATCCCCTAGATAAACAATCGATAACAAGAACAAATAGGTAAGGGGACATTGGGTCCCCCTACCTCGGTCCCATCTCTTTTTTAAAATACCCAAACACCGAGCCCTGAAACATGATGGAATATTTGGTAAAGGTAACGCAAACCATGATCAGTGTCTTCAAATCCCCCGGGAACCCATAAGCAGTTAATACATTTTCAAGGAAGGCCCAGTTCACCGTATCATATGCTTTTTTAATGTCTACCTTCATCACCCTTGAGCAGTTATCCTTTTCCTAGAGTAGCCCTTTACCAGCTCATGGCACAAAATGACATTGTACTATTGATCTATTGTGTACAAATGCTCAGTAGGCCTGATTTATCAAGAGTGGCAGAACTAGTTTCAGTCTATTACAAACAAGTTTGGAGATGACTGTACACTGAACAACAAGCTATGGGTCTATAGTCTCCTAATGAAATTGGGCTTTGAGTTTTGGTACAAGATGTAGAAGTGTGTGGTTGACTTCTGATAACAGCTTCTGTTTAGAATAACTGTCCTTCACTGCTTGAGTTACTTTTGTGCCTATAATATTCCAAGAACTCCTATAAAAACTTGTTGTAAAGCCATCAGGCCTAGGGCTTTTATCTTCGAGAATTGAAAAAAATGGCCTGCTTTACCTCATCATCTGTGACAGGGGTACTAAAGAGCTGAATTTCCTCTTGAGATAGTATGTGACCTTGTTGTACAATCTCCATGTCAATCTATGCATTAACCTGGCTCTCTGTCCCCATAAGTTGTTGATAAAAACTTAAGATCTCCCCTTTCATTGCCTCTGGTTCTGTAAGCACAACTTCATTTTTGTCCTTTAAGTTCATAATTTGTTTTTAGGCTCTTTGTGTTTTAAGCCTGGAAAAATAGTATTTAGTGCACTCTTCACCCTTCTGAGCAAATTTCACTTTGGCTCTCTGTTTTAAAAAAGCTACCTCAACCTTGACTAGGCGAGAAAGATCCCCAAACAAGTTCCTCTCCTGCTCAACCAACTCTGTGTCAAAGGGACATTTGGTGAGTTGCTCTCGAACATTCTGCAACTTTGCTCTAGCAGCGTTAGTTTTCTCAGTAATATCAGCATAGATCCCCTATATAATTCTTTTAGCCTTTCTTTGATTTTCTTGCTCTTTTAAATGACTTTAAACATTTTAATCCCAACCACTTGTGTCTGCCACTCCTCCTTAACCAAATCCATGAACTATGGGTGGTATTTCCATCCATTCAAATGCTTGAAAGGTCTAGTCCCCAACTGTGCCTCTCTCAAACTGAGCACCATTGAACTGTGATCAGACAGATCACTATCTATAAAGTCAACACTATAGTTGTCCTTACTACTGAACCAGGCACCATTAGCAATAACCTTATCCAACTTGCAATATGTCTTAATCTCAGCCTGTGGTGGTTACTCGAGGTGTAAAACACCCCTTTATAAGGGATATCCTCGAGCGCAACAATCTCAAAACACTGCTTCATTGTAGCATTACCCCCTTCATACACTCCTCCCTAATTTAGTTTCTCATTATTGCATAAAGTGGCATTCCAATCGCCAAGAAGTATCCACGGTTCCTACTTCCGGGATATTCAACTGTTCAATATCTTTCTAAAGAGTAGTCCTGCCAAGCTCATCATTTCAGGCATAAAGTACTGACATAACAAAAACATGTTTCCCACATCCAACTTGAAAAGTGATATGATGATCAGAAACAGCTATAATAGAACACTGGACATGCCCTTTCTTTCCACATGAACCAAATTCTCCAATTTATGGCTACAATATAGTTTTTAGCCATTTCCCATCTTACTTTATTAAAGTTCTTTGGCTTTACTCTGGTTTCAACTATACCAAACACATCTATTTTATGGGTTAATAATAGTTTCCTTACAGCTTGTTGTTTGTTCACTGTATTTAAACCTCTTATATTCCGAGCTCTTACATTCATGGAATAAGCAGAGAATCTGGCTATTCCTGCCCCCTTTCATACTGACTTCCCACTCGGCCCAACACATGGAACAAATTGGATAATGCATGTTGTACTTCCACATTTGTAGCTTTATCAGTCCACAAATTCCCCTTTTTAGTTTTTGTACCTTTCACCTCATGCCAATCTTGAGCAATCCCCTTACCCTTCGAACTCAATGATTGTGGTTGGATATCCACTTTCTGTTGCTCAGGTGTGGTTCTTACTGCCTCTGTTCTATTCAACACTTGTGAAGTAGAAGCCTTGCCGCTGTTTTCAAGTTCCACATTAAGAGCTCTTCTAGCTCCCCTGTTGGCTCAACTTTTTTCACCTGCCACTGATTTGTAGTGAGTTTTTTACATACCGTTTCCTTGTGCCCCCATAAGTGACACTTTTTGCAAAATAATGGCACCCGTTCATACTTGACCAGTTGTTTAATTATTGTTCCATCTGCATTCTTGATAGCAACCTCTTGTGATAACTCTCTGCCCACCTCAATGTTAACTAGAATGCAAGCAAATTCCAATGTTAACAAGAATCCAGATTTTCCCAGAATACTAATTGACAAGTCGTCTTTGTTCTTGTAAATATTCTAAGTTTGGATGGGTTGCTCTTGCTAGTCTGATCTTTAGCACAATAGAAGTTAGTGGGAAGATTTATAAATTAGCGTACAAAAATTTGCCAGGGCTGTGTTTTGGTTGTGGTAGAGTTGGGCACAAGTTTTCGTAGTGTGTTTCTTTGAAAGTGGCTGAGAAAACTCCGGAAAATGCTAAGGTTGATGACCTTGGGGCCAAGGTCCAGGAAAAGGCGCCATTGGAACCCCAAAATCAGCTGAGTATGGTGATTGGTTGCTGGTAAAAAGAGGAAGTAAAAGACAAATTAAAAGTAAGCCAATTAATGTGGAGGGACATGTGACAAGAAATTCATTTAATGCCTTAGCTGGAAATAGTAAGCCTAGGGAGGAGAGAGGGGGAGTTTTGGTCAGATCACCAACCCTTTTGTTGAGAAGCATGTCAGTAGTCACCAGCCCATCATAGGGTCTCAGAATCCAAAAAAGCGCCAATTACAATCAATGAAACCACTCTCCGAGGTCAAGTCAACTTCAGTAAGACTTAATTCATCAAACCAACTGAAAAATGACAAAAAATTTATTTTGAGCCACAAAATCAGTAAGCAAGTAGTACCCACTAAACTTGCTACTCCAACCCACGTGTCCCCAACTCCTAGGTTTGGGTTTCTTGAAATGAGCATGAAGGCAAGTCTCAAACTCAATCACCCAAATAGTTACCCTATTATGCCACACTTATATAGTAACTTTTATGCCACGTATCATAAGGACAAAGGATTTCTGAAAGAACCACTTTGCATGGGAAATGAAAGTGGGGAAAACAGTGAATTGGAACAGATTTCGGATAACCCTGAGGGTAGTGGAGGGAAGGCTCAGGGTGTAGAAAACCAGGTGGGGGAGACCAATTTGGTAAACTCAATGAGTAAAGATATGGAAGGGATCACGTCTTTCTCTTCTCCTTCCAAGACTCCTAAGATGGAGCACTGAGTCCTAACTGGTCCCTTTCGTCTAGTTTCCAATGAAAGTGCTTGCATGGAATTGTCAAGGTGCCGGGAAGGCTAGATTTCGTAACACATTTCGGGAGATGATTTCAACTCATAATCCGATATTATTTTTCTTCTTAAGACTAAAGTCTCGGATGAGCGTGCCAATCATATTTCTAACAGATTGAGTTTTTCGGGGGTTTGTCAGGCTCTTACTGTTGGGAGAGAAGGGGGCACTTAATTATTATGGCATCAAGAGTCTGTTTCTATTGACATTTTAGAGGTTGCAATCCAGGTTATTCACATCCGGGTTGGGAGCCTTTTCGGGGATCATTGGCTCATTTTGGGTTGCTATGGTAACCCTAATCTTGCAATTAGAACAGGCCTTTGAGAGAATCTTGAAAATTTCAGTGCGCATGTCTTGGTCCCTAAGCTTATTACGGGAGATTCTAATGACATCACGGCAAGCCATGAAAAGAGGGGAGGTCGTGTGCCCAATTGGACTCGATGAGAGAGGTTTAATGATATGATTAGTCGGTGTAATCTCCTCGATATCGGCTTTCAAGGTCCAAAGTTCACTTGGATAAAAAAAAGTGATGGAGTGGTTGTCATTCGTGAAAGTCTTGATCGCTCGTTGGCAAATAACGATTGGCGTCTCAAATTTCCAGTGGGTATTGTACGTCACCTCCCACGTACTAAATCAGATTACCATCCCATTCTTACCTATTGTCTTGGCAACTCGATTCTGACGACCCGTGAGTATCCCTTTTGGTTCGGTCTTGCTTGGGTCAAACATTTAAATTTTCGGGAAGTAGTTCAAGACACTTGGGACATAGCCGGTTCGATTGGTGAAGCTCTAAGTAATCTCCCTCAAGTTATGAAAAAGTGGAATCGAGATAAATTCGGGAATATTTTTGGGAATAAGAAAAGGGTCCTTTCCCGTATCCAAGGTGTCCAATGGTGTCTGAATAATTGGGATAGTTTTTCCCTTTACCATTTGGAAAATGAGCTCATAAGGGAATACAATAATCTTCTCCAACAAGAAGAGATGCTTGAGAAAAGTATTCTCACTGGACCAAACTATCCTGATTGGATCAAGAAATTGAGAATTGTGCTGAATGATGAATCTTTGTAATATGTGCTAAAAACAAATCGTCCTTCTATGTCGGGCCCTGATGAGGATGATGAAATTCGTCTTGCCTTCATAGATTGGATCTCTGATAACTATAAAATCAGGGGATATATGTTAAGCTCAATGAGTAGCGAGCTGCAAAGCCACTATGAGGAGATGGATAGTGCCAGATCTATCATGTTGCGCTTAGAAGAGTTTTTTGGAGAGCACGGTCAGACCGTTCGATATTTTATATCAAAGGATCTCTTCAACATGAAGATGCAAGAATGGGAAGACGTGTTTGAACACGTCCTTAAGATGATTTCCTTGTTAGAGAAATTGAGGTCTCTAGATTATTACATCGATTTCCATCTTCAAGTAGATCTCATTCATCAATCTCTCCCCAAATCCTTCTCGGGCTTTGTCATAAATTTTGATATGAATGACATAGAAGGATCACTGGCAATACTGTTGTACAAGCTGGTTAAACACTAAAGGTCATGGGGGTCCATATAGTGTACCTGTAGCAGGACCACTAGGAGTGCCCAAACTAGCTGGCTGTATCAGGAAGGAACAATCTGGAAATATTCAAAGGTTCAAGGGAAATAAAAGTAAAAAGATGGATATCTGTTTTCTCTACAAAGAGACTGGTCACTGGAAACATGACTGTCCAGCATTGAAAACAATGGCTTCTACAGGTATGGAACTTTATGTTTTAGAAACTAATTGTTCTATGACTGTATTATCCACTTCATGGATTCTAGACTCTAGAGCTAGTGCTCATGTTGTTGTTTTGAAGCAGGATCTAGAAACAAGTAGGAGGCTCGAGGAGCAAGAAGTGATGATCCATGTAGGCAGCGGACAAAGTGTGGCAGCTACTCACATATGATCTACTTCTTTATATTTATCTATGGACATTTAGTTGTTTTGGATGATTGCCTTGTTTTTTCCAATGGGCTTAAAAACATTTGTTCTATTCCCGTACTAGTTAGACTTGGATACGATTTCCGGTTTTGAACAATGTTTGCAATATTTATTTTATAAATAAGTTTGTTGGCTCTGCATCTTTATTAAATAGTTTATACTACTTAAATGTCAAAAATAGATGTATTGTGAATACAATCACCAAGAAACGAGGTATGTCTAGGACAAACCAAAGACTCATTTGGCATTTGAGACTAAGTAACGCCAGAGAGTACAAAGTTCGCGAACTTGAGAAAGATGGGCTAATCAGCACATTAGGGTCGGACCCATTCTTCACTTGCGAATCTTGTCTCAAAGGTAAAATGACTAGGTCTCCCTTCACGGGGCGTTTTGAACGAGCCAGTGAAGTCCTTGGTATAATATATACTAACATATGTGGGCCTTTTAGTGAAATAGCTCGTGGAGGTTTTCAATACATCATAATGTTTACTAATGATAACTCTAGATATAATCTCGTATACTTAATGAAGCATAAGTCTAAATCTATTGAATGGTTCAAAGAGTTCAAGGCCTTGGTTGAAAACCAAACTGGCAAATGCTCAAAATATTATGATCTAATCGAAGTGGAGAATGCATGAGTGCCGAATTCGATGAGTTCTTAATTGAACATGGAATTGTATTACAATTAACTCCTCCAGCGACTCCACAACTTAATGGGGTAGCCGATCGACGAAATAAAACACTATTGGATATGGTTCGATCGATGCTCAGCTACACGGACCTTCCCATATAATTGTGCTGCTATGTATTGCTTACAACTGCCCACATCTTGAACAGGTGTCCATCTAGGTCTGTTCTTAAAACTCCTTATCAGATATGGAGTGGAAAGATGCCAAGTCTTAAACACATAAGGATATGGGGTTGTCCAGCCTATGTGAAAAAGACGAAGATGGAGAAATTGGAAGATAGATCTTTAAAAGGTCGATTCGTTGGTTTCCTAGAAGATTCCATGGGATATCTCTTCTACCTGCACGATGATCAAAGAGTCATTGTGGCACTACATGTGTACTTTCTCGAAGATGAGTTAGTTCGAGAATGTGGTGCAGGAAGAAAAAATTGTTCTAGATGAACAAAACAAAACCCCTTTAGAGACCACTGTTCAAGAGAATCAACATGAACCTACCCAACCTCCATCGGGAAGATTGAGTAGAGTATCTTAACTTCCTAAGAGATATGGTTAACTGTTATAGGGAGAATATAATTTGTATGCCGTAGCGGAAACAAACTATGGAAATGATCCCTCTACTTTGGAACATGCAATCGCGAATATAGATTCTGCGAAAGGGGTTGAGGCTATGTAGACAGAGATGGATTCGATGTACTCGAACCAAGTCTGGACTTTGGTAGACTGCCCTAGGGGTATTGAACCAATAAATTGCAAATGGATTTACAAGAGAAAGGTTGGTCCGGATGGCAAATTAGATACCTTTAAATCTAGGTTTGTGGCGAAAGGGTATAGTAAAAAAGAGGGCATTGACTATGAGGAAACCTTCTCTCCCGTTTCTATGATGAAATCCATCAGAATTCTGCTTGCATAGCCACAGACCTAGACTATGAATTCTAGCAAATGGATGTGAAGACCGCGTTCTTGAATGGATTCCTCGAGGAGGACATCTATATAGAAAAACCCAAAGGTTTCGTGTTCAATGAAGATTCGCATAAGTTGTGTAAATTGAATAGATCAATTTATGGACTTAAACAAGCATCGCGGAGCTGGAATCTTCATTTTGATGAGGAAGTTCGAAACTATGGCTTCATCAAGGACGAAGACGAACCATGCATTTACAACAAAACCAGTAGGAGTAAAATATCATTTCTAATCTTATACGTAGACGGCCTCTTGCCCATGAGACATGGACTCCATCTCTCTAAATCGATGAGTCGTCAAAGTGAGGATGATCGAAGGAGAATGAATGGAGTCCCTATACATCTGCTGTAGGAAGTCGCATGTACGCCATGTTATGCACGAAACCGGACATTGCCTATGCTGTCACTACAAGAAAATTCACTTTTAGTAAGGAATAAAATCGTTACCATAGATGAACTTTTTGTCACTATAACATTAGGTAAAGAAAATTTTCTTTACCCTTTTTGTCCTGTAAAGCCCGACGATAGAAGTTCTTGCGACAAACTTTTAGTTTCGTTACAGACGTATTCGTGACAAAACCTGATTCCTCACAATATCATTGCTTTCTAGTAACGATTTCGTTATCATAAAAACTAGTCCTTGACGTTACAAAAGAAACCCTTTGTTACTAGAAGTGACTTTTATTATTTTCTTTATGATAATTTTCGTAATAGTCACTTCATTACAAATAGTTATGGTAACCAAAATAGTGTCCTCGCCAATAATAGAAATAATTAATTATATTAATATTTAATATAACAAGATTTTGTCACAAAAAGTAAATATGACAATCACATATTCCTCGCCAATATTTCCGCATTAAAAAAAATGAATTATTTATTATTTATATCGAATCCTGTAAACATACATTCAAAATTTATACAAGACATCCCATTATGAATATTTAATTTAATATGGATAAAATTCAAAACAATAAATCTCATACTCCATAACTAAAGCAACAATAACAATTCAAATACATTTATAAACACAACACAAACCAAATGACCATCTCAGTTGTTACAAAATAAATATTATATATAGCTTGTAATATGGTATCTCCAATGAGACAAAATAGGAGACAATATGTAGTAGTATGGTTCAAAAGAGTATCATTAAAGCTTAACCGAGCGGTCAAAATACATGTGAATTTCTAAAAGTTGAACTGCATGCTCAATTGGATCATTTACTCCAAAAACCTGCATACAAAAAAAGTTTAAAAGTTACATAAATATAGAATCTAAAAATGTAAAAAGAGCATAAAAGATTTCAGCAACTTCTCTAAATACTCAGGGGCTGAGTTAACATGACATAGCTGAAACTTCAATCACAGGGTTATCAACAGTATAGGGATAACAATCACACATCCAATGTAACAATTCAAGGTAACAAAAGAAGGGAATTTAAGAAGAACTGGTAGTAGAGAATAATTTTACAGTCAACAACACAGAAAAATCAACGAGTCTGGACTTTAGGGGCGAGAAGTGTGAAATATTGAGTACACTCTTTTAGATAGTATGATGATTTCTTAATCCATAATCTATAATGTTACTATTTGGAGCAAGCTAAAGATCTTATCCAGGAGCAAGTCAAGTATAGTTAACAATACATGAAGACAAACATGGCTAAAGCAATCATTCACTTGTAACTACAAACCATTAGGCAAGACAAATATGCACAGATTACAAACATTTAAACAATATAATTTTTGGGACTAGACCCAAAGTTGATATAAAAGCTCCCCTTAATCAAGGAGTCATCTACCTGCACATTCCTGCAAATCCCAAGAACCATGAAAATAGTTTCTTGAAAAAGTTAAAACAAAATTACTAGTTGAGGGCCTTGAGGCCCAGAAAAAAGATAAATCTCACAATCGAATCACTTCAACCAAAAGTCAGTTCTGAGCTCAATCAATCCCAAATAAAGCAAAATCCACCATACAATTGCCCTAAAATAAAGAACACAAGAAAATTGAACTCTATATTGCAAAGCTATCTAAACTTCAGAATAAAACGAATACTCAAATACAAACAAAAAAATCAATGCACATATGCATGTGCCTATAAGGAAACCGGTTTTACAATGAAGTGAATGAAACCAAAACAACAAATACAAAATTCGTGCATATAAATAGAAATAGGGAATAAAAAGTACCGAATAGAGAGAAAACAACAGAGGTGGCGGAGATGGAGATGGGAAAAGAGAAAGCTATCAGACGCGAGAGCTTCGACTAAGGAGGAGAGTGTCGACTTAGGAAGTGTCGATAACTTGTCTAAAAAGAAAGCTAGGATAGTATTTCAGAACCATAAGTGACTTTCCCACTGGGGTTTCCAAACCATCCTCAATTTGTTTTTATAATTTTAGAATGTTTAACATGTTACTCTGTAATTGACATAACTTAATGGTCTGAACTTATGATGCACATATTTATGTTACATGTGACAATTTTCTATAATCAATTTGAACAGTGAAAGTTGCAACACATACTGCCGTGATCTCTAATCAAATTTCAGTGCTTGATGGAGTGAAATTATATTTTCGTTAGATTCCTTTAGACAAATATAACAAACGCTTTTCAGGCTTCAATACCCTTCTTGGCCAGACAATTGCAAATTGATATGCTTCTACATTCATAAACATCTAGGGACCAACAAGCTTTTTCACTCTAGGAGATCAAATTAAAGTTTCCTTTATGACATTCCAGTGCTTATGGCTCAGAATCACAAAAGGCAACATGTCGAGAATAATATATGGATATCCTGAATCTGTTAAGTAACAAAAAAGTGCGTCTCAATATGAGAAAATTTAATTGTTAAATGAAGCAACCAAAAAGCAAAAGCAAAGTTAAATTACTCTGGTCCATGTGCACTCCTTCGGAGGTGATTTATCACGTTGAGATCCTCCCTTCCACAATCACTTCTGAGTACATATTCAACAAAATTAAAAGAACATGGCTATCAGCATATTTTGGCTCTCTAGGCCACGTTTTAGCAAGACTTGAAGAAAATACTTCAACATCATAGGTGAAATTTAAATGCACTTTGAATGGAACTCAACAATTAAATTAAAGTGTTGATTTTTTGGGTAGGAAAAACATATACATCATAAAAGATGCATTTCGGTGAAAACTGGGTAATGTTTCAAGGTTCAAAGGTATAGAAAACTAGTTAACAGATCACATGTTAAGAAATATGACCCTTCTAGCAGTTGAACTATAATGATAATATTAATTCAACTGAGCCAAATCTTACAACATGATTTGATAAAACTAGGAAATCTAGCTTTGTGGCACTAAATTACCAACAGTAACCTGAATCACTTCCTTATTCATGGTTAGTTTTCACTTGTTCTAATAATTCTCTACACTATTAATAACAAGAGCACCTCTAATTCCAAAATCTAAAATAAAAAAGTTTTGCCAAGGCAAGAATCCATATAGGAATGCTTCTGATACAAATTTATTTCTAAGCCTATTTTCTTTTCTTCTTTTTTTCCGAATTTTCTTTCTTGGCTAAAGAGGCAACTATAACAGCTCGTAGAATATGATTATTGACAAAGTAATGGAGTTTATCTGACTCTGTACAAAGTATAAATCATGTAATTATTTTCCAACTAATCCAGTTCCACCATAATATTAAATCAAATAAAATCCCAAAAACTAAATCATATTTTTATTCTACATTTGTCATCCTAAAACAAGCCAATTGTCCATGGCAACAACAAATGAAATGCCCACCCCACCCGAAAGTAAAAACGCAAGAAACGTATATACCCAGTAGAAAAGACAAAGAAAATACCAATATAGGCTAAGTAATAGAAGATAATCAATTTAAGAAAATGTACAGATATAGAAAAAATTAAACTTGCCTCGGAGGAGGGAGAACTGGAAGCTGATCAGTCTAGAGAGTAAAGAAGAAGAAGGGGAATATAGTTGGCTAGGGCTTTTGAGACTTTGAAATTTTTAAATTTTGGGATTTTTTGAGGATTTTCATTTCTCTTGGCGCTATCAGTAGGCGCCAATCCGCCTACAATGAAAAATAGTGTAGGATCTTTTTTTTTTTTCTTCCAAAACGAAGGGAGTACCCTAAACCTTAACTCGACAAGCCCGAGTTTAAGGTTACATATCTAGTCCAAGTTATGCCTGCTCTATCTTGCTCCAAAATGTGATGAAGATATTGAGGCGCGTTCCTGAACCGCATGAGCGTATGACTGTGACCCACATGTGCCATTGTATCCGCCGCTTTATTTGCTTCTCTCCAAATATGAGATATGCTCACTTGCCAAGGTAGAGCAATTAAATCGCGAATCTTAGATATTATCTCGAAATATCGATGCGATTGACTCCCCATAGTAATACTGTCAACCGCCTCCCAACAATCGCTCTCGACTTCAACTTTCCGAATACCGATATCCCATGCAAATGTGAGACCCTGGAGAATACTCTTCAATTCAGCGGCTAAAATAGAAGAATCGGGTACAGTACCAGCAAATCCTCCATGCCATCTTCCATGCATATCCCTAACTACGCCTCCAATAGCAACAAGAGCATGTTGATGCATGTGATCTTTTTGTATGGATGCGTCAACATTAAGCTTAAACCAACCCAATTCCGGGCGAGTCCAACCCACTTGAATAGCTTCCACAAGTGCCTCAGGGTCGTCTCCCACGAGATGTTTCGTCTCTTCCACTCTACATCGGATAAAGTCCATCGTAATCAAATGGCGGGAATCTTCGTTATTGTGCGATGATTTATTTCGTTCCTGCCATAAAATATTCAACGTTTCAGTAAAAATTATAGACCACTCCCCCCCCCCCAAGCGTACCTGCTCGCCGAAGAAGTGATGTTCCAGTCAATCCACGTCGCAAGATCCTGAGAGAAGAAACGGGCTCGGTGACAGGGTGCCACGAGTTGATGCCATATTTGAGCTGCCCAGTCACAGTCTCTGAGAGCGTGGAGGGCTGATTCCGTATGGGAACCACAAAACTTGCAATCAGCGTTCGTAAGAATACCACGTCGCATCAACGTAAGGTTTGTAAGGAGGCGGTCATGGCGCAAAGTCCAAAGAAACATTCTCCGGCGATGAGCAACCCGAATCTTCCAAATCCTTCTCCAAATATTAAACTCCTCTTGGTCAACATGCATTGTGTTATTCATAAGTATGTCATAGCCACTTTTACATGTATAAACCCCTTTGTTGGAAAATTTCCAAAAGATGACATCCTCATGGTGGATATTAAGATTTAAATTAATAGCAGCAAGTTCATTTTTTATGTTATCTTGAAGAGCAAGCAATTCATTCCATTTCCAACCTAGAATGTCGTCCCAATAGCTTCTCACAGTTCGATTAGCATCAGATTCTGTAGGGACCCACCCCGAACGGTACTGCAAACTCGAATCTCCTAACCACACGTCATTCCAAAACTTGATACCTCGACCATTTCCGAGCTTCCACCTAATTCCACTAGATAGAAGTGGAGAAGCCGCAAGTATGCTTCGCCACGTGTGAGACGTGACATTACGGGCACAGGCTCTATTACGATAAACATACTTGTGTCGAAGAATTTGAACCCAAAGCTTATTATCATGAGTCAAAAGTTGCCATCCAAGTTTCCCTAAAAAAGATAAGTTGACAGCTCTGGAATTTCGAATTCCGAGACCCCTTTTCAACTTTCGACGGCAAATTGTATCCCACACAATAAGATGGATTTTTCTAACCTCATCTGAACCGCCCCAAAGAAATTTCCTGTTGGCTTTATCAATTTGGTCGCATATACCCAAGGGTATCCGAGAAGTTTGCATACAATATGAAGAGATAGTTGTAGTCACTGCCTTGATTAAAGTAGCCCTTCCAGCTAAAGAAAGAGTTTTACATTTCCATCCTGACAACTTCTTCTTCACACAGTCGACAAGAAATTTATAATCACTAATACGGACACGGGAATGGTGCATTGGAGCACCCAGATAACGGCCAAGGTCATGAGTAATTTGGAGATTGGCCCGACGACTTAGCTCTCTAGCTCGGGATCCAGGGATATTATTTGAGAAGTAGATCCGGGATTTATTCATATTGACCAACTGCCCTGACATGAGACAATAAGAATCCAATGTACGGCTAGTAGTGTCAACTTGCGAACTAGAAGCCTCTCCGAAAAGAATGAGATCGTCAGCGAACATGAGATGGGACACCCTAGGACCCAAACGAGAAGTAGGCACCGGATACCACCGTTTTGTCTGAACTGCCTCGCTGATGAGAGAACCTAGCTTTTCCACACAAAAAACAAAAAGATAAGGCGAGAGTGGGTCTCCCTGACGGAGTCCTCGTTTTGGGTTGAACCATTCAGTAGTCTCCCCATTCCAAAGAAGGGATAGTCTAGCTGTAGTAGTGCAACTCAAAATAAGACTAATCCAATTGGCAGGGAATCCCATCTCTTTCAACACATTTTCAAGAAAGGTCCAATCGACCCTATCATAAGCCTTTTCAAAGTCAATTTTTGAAATGAAATAACCTTTCTTACCCTTAGACTTTCTCAAATTATGTATGACTTCTTGAGTAATAATTACATTATCAATAGTTTGCCTGCCCTGAATAAAACTACTCTGGGTTTGAGGTATAAGAACATCCATCATGTGACGAAGTCTATTAGCTAATGTTTTAGTGATAACTTTGAGGATCACATTGCAAAGGCTGATTGGACAAAACTTTGAAAGATGTGTAGGATTGTCTTCTTTAGGAATTAAAGTAATGAGGGATTCATTGAGACGAGTATCGATCATACCTGAGCGGAGAGCTTCACTCACCGTATTAGTGACATCATCACCGATCGTGTTCCAACATTTCTGAAAAAAGATGGGTTGAAGTCCGTCGGGGCCCGCAGATTTAGAAGGATGCATCTCCCATATAACGCGTTTAACCTCATCTTTAGAAACCGGTAACTGAAGGGAATTAATTTGGAGCTCGGTAAGCTTAGGAAACCCCTCGGTTCTCAAATATTGAGTCACACTTTCCCCGGTGCCATATAAAGTCCGATAGAATTCCACCGCCATGTTCTTAAGCTCGGTCTCATCCGTTTCCCAAGTGCCATCATCACGCATTAGATTACAAATCTTGGTCTTTCCTCTTTTAGTAACCGCTGCAATATGAAAGAAGCGAGTGTTAAGGTCCCCTGATTTGAGCCATCTAATCCGAGACTTCTGTTTCCACATAACCTCTTCCTGTCTCAGGGTCGCATGATACTGTGTTATAAGCTTAACTTCCAGCTTTTGAAGGTATTTATTGAAGTTCTGGCCCTGGGCACGTTGGATGCCACCAATCCGAGCTAGAAGTTCTCGTTTTCTTCTAAAGATATTTCCAAACACTTCCCTGTTCCACTGACGCGCTTTGGTTCTAATTGCACCTATACGGTCCGCAATATCAACACCAGTCTGACTGGACCACTGATCCGCCACAAAATTCTGAAACCGAGTATCCGTGAACCACGCAGTTTGGATGCGCGTGGGAGCATGATGATTATGAAGAGTTTGCTCGTCGGTCAGGGATAGAAGGATCGGCGAATGATCAGAAGTCGTACGAGGTAAGTGACGGACTATGGCAAGAGGGTAAGCCAAATGCCAGTCCGAGTTACAAATAGCCCTGTCAAGACGCTCCTGGAGAGGGGAATTTCCCCCTTTAGCCCATGTGAATGGAGTTCCCCTGAATTTTAAGTCAATGAAACCACAATCCTCGACACAATCTAAAAAATTACGACAATTATTATAGTTAAACGGAGACCCCCTAGTTTTTTCAGCCGCCGTTGTCACAACATTCATGTCACCTGCCAAAAGCCACGGACCCGTGATAGCGTACGATAGACGTCTAATGTAGTTCCATAAGTAATCTCGGGTGTCCGTTTGAGGGCTAGCATAAATAGCCGTCAAGACCCAATCAGTATAACCTCTTTGCCTAACAATCACTGTAATACTTTGGTCATTAGCCTGAACAAATTCTAAATTCACCTCGGTAGAATTCCAGAAGAGCCAAATACCCCCCGCAAAGCCTCTAGCTTCAACTTTTTCCAATTTGTCTAGCCGGCTCCGCCGAAGAATATCAATAGCTCGATCACTCTGAACCCGCGTCTCCATAAGAACTAGGATGTACGGATCTTTAGTACGGAGAATTTCTAATAGAGCAGGAAGTAATTCCGGCTTCCCTGCTCCCCTACAATTCCAAAAAATTACATTCATCATTAAACTATAAATATATCGGAATGAAAAACTTGGAGGATCATACCTCGGGGGAGTGAATACCCCCCATTTCTTCAAAAGCCGGATTATTCACGAGTTCTACCTCCATGTTCATCTCAGCGTCTTTATTCGGGGGAATCGACTGACCTGTGAGAAGAGAAAATTCCAGGTCGGGTTTGTCCGACCCGCTCGGCAAAGGGTCCAATTCTGAATCGAGTTCGATTTGACCCGAAATAAAGAGTTGGTGTTTAGAATTAGAATCATGCAAATTTTGAGGATTATGTGTAGTTTCAACCGATGTGAATTCAATTGCTTTTGGTAAATATTAAAAAACAGGGAAAGTTATTTGTGGGGTGGGGGGGGGGGGGGATAAAACCAGGGGAAAATATGAAAAATAAAGAATCTTAAAAGAAATTCTTAGTCTTATACTAAAAAAATCATTAGATTAGTCCGTTCAATAGTGTCATTACAAAAGAGAAAAAATTTTGAGTTGAAAAACCTATAAAGTGTAAATCTATGGAAATCGTACAACTGATTTTTTATTTGATAAAGTTCTACCGTTAACTTTGCACTAACATTTTTAAAGTTCGACGATTCTTGAACTAAATTACACTTTGTTTCTTCATTGAGGATTTTATTTTTTTTTATATAAAAGAAATCTTTAGTTTATTCAAATTTCTTATATGGTGTCAATTGAGTTTTTCTTTGGAAAAAAAATAATGTGTCAATTAAAGTTTTGACTGTAATTAATTTTATTTTTATTGAACTAACATGTAATGATTAATTTCACACCATATTTATAGATTCTAGTGATAATTGCATTATTCCAAAATTTTAAAGTAATTTTTCTTACAAATATTAGCCACAAGAGAAGATATATTTTGTAGTGTGAGTCAATTTATCAGATGCACCGCAAGAACATTAACTAGACTATTTTAATTTTTCAAACTATTTTAAACACTCATGAAATAATCATATATCAAAAGACTATGTATATGTCACATAAAAGTTTTTAGTTAATATGAAGGAATAGAAGTGAGCAGAACACTATAATTCCACGAGTTATTTTTCATTTTGACATGATCCATAAATAATTATTTTTAACTTATCTATGTCGTGCTTTATATTGAATAAGTTTTGAAAGTTATTCACAAGTAGTCTCAATTAATTCAGAATTTGGGCTATAAACGAAATCGGGTAACTTGAAGTAAGTTTGGAAATTAAAGTGAATTGGTATTGACACATATTTATTACTTTAGTAATATTTTATAAACATTTATAGCGCTATTGATGTTTTATATGACAATCAATCTCAATTTTAACCTGAACCCTGAGCCCTAAACTCTAAACAACAATCAATCTCAATTTTAACCTAAACACTAAGCCCTAAACCCTAAACCCTAAACAATGACTTTCTTAGTTTTTAAGGAAAATTAAAAAATAGATAACAATTACAATATATAGAATATAATTTAATATTATTATATTATTTTTCTATTTTTTTATTAGCTTTAACTTCAATAATGTATAATATAATACATTCCATAATACATTTTAATTCTATTAAGTAATAATGTGTGTATATGTTTTTTGTTGGTTTAATCTTGAAGGTAGCAAATTTGTTATTTTTTGTTGTAGTATATTTAAAAAGAAAAAGAAAAGGATTGAGAAATCGAAAATATTTTGGTGCGCAATTTACCGTCTAGAATATGAATAAAAGGCTCAAACTAGCAAAATTTCTTGTAAAGAATTGTAGTTGTTACAAATGAACTTATTGTAACAATCCAAAAAATTGTTAGCAGAAAATGAACAACTTGTCACGCTTAAGTTTATTTGCCATGAGCTTGTTACTTTGCTTAAGGGCAACTTACTTAACGTAACGACTTTTTTTTTTGTTACTATAAAAGAAATGTTTTATGACAAAATTTTATATTTTGTAACAAGCAAGCATATTTGTTACGAAAATAAAACCTTTTGGTAACAATTAATGTACTTTGTTACAAGAAAGCTAGTTCTTGTGACAAACTACGGCTTCGTTGCAATTTCTTTTGTCATAAGAAATGCATTTTTTTGTAGTGTGTGAGTGTGGTGAGTAGGTTTCAAGCTAACCCAGGAGAAAAGCATTGGATTTCTGTAAAGTGTATCCTTAAATACTTGAGAAGAACTAAGGATATGTGTTTGACATATGGAGATGGGGAACTGAGGTAAAAGGTTATACTGACTCCGACTTTCAGTCAGACATCGATGACCACAAATCCACCTTGGGGTGAAACATTTGAATTTCACCTTGCAACCCTTTAACGATATATGGGGTGAAATATGCTTCGATTAAGTCATCCAAATGCACAACCCCCACTGATTGGGACGATGCGATACACCAGATATAATTTTAATATTATTAAGTTTAGTGGAGGGAGAGGACGCCTAGCGCCCTTTACTAGCTCAGTATTATTTGATTGGGAGAATTTAAATATTTACTTAAGGTCTCACAAAGCATAATAACAATTAACTTCTAACATGCTAACATATGCATATAAGGAATAGAAAAACCTAGCAATTCTACTATCACACATTTTCATGAACTATCTAGATTGGCCCAAGCCAATGGGCTAATCAATATGTATATTTTAAGCATGCATTATAAAACATAATATTGAAATTTAAGTCCATGAAAAGTGTATCTCATCACATATAACAAGCATATATCAAATATAAAGCATATATGTGATCATAAGATTAAAATAAATCTAATTTATTTAATAATCAAATTTTATTCGACTATTGAAAAATTAAATCTCATTCAATTTTCATACGAAGACTAAATCAAATTTAATCGAAGTTAAATCGAATCCAATTTAATTTTGATGCTATTGAAAAATCTAATTTATAAATAATTCAATCCAATTTAATTATCATGAGAAGATTAAATATAACTTAATCCAAGTGGAATTAAATCTAATCTAATTTCCACAGGAGGACTAAATCTTATTTAATCAAACTGAAATTAAATCTAAATTAATTTTCACAGATAGACTAAATCTAATTTAATCCAAATGAAAATAAACTCAATTTAACTTTCACGGGTGATTAAATCTTAATTTAATGAAAATGAAATTAAATCTAATTTAATGAAAATGAAATTAATGGGCTCACAAATTATTACAAAATTAAAAATAATTTAATTAAGTATATAATTAAAACCAATTCAATTTTGATAGGTGACAAAATCCAATTTAATCACCTTACAAAATTAGTTAAGTTTAATTAGCAACTTAATTAAAACTAATTTAATTTTGATATGTAAACTAAATCTAATTTAATTCAAAATAAATCAAATCCAATTCAATTTATTATAAAATTAGATCCCATATAGCTTATTTGGTTGAAGACTTTAATTTAGAAAGGAAGAAGGAAGACTCAATTAATCCAAAATTGGGTTGGGTCTAACCCAAATTAATTCGTTAAGTATTAGGTCTGACCCAAATTAATTCATCCACAGACCACAAGGCACTGGGCCAAGCATTGCACTAGATTGGTCCAATCCGATGAGCAAGGCCAAGCCCAACTCCAATCCTGGTATCATGCACAACGAAAATTGAAATTTATATCCGGATTCCCAAAACCAAGATCAATTTGTTTTTGTTCGTTGATTTTAATGAAAAAGATGAATACAGAAACTTATTTTTTCGCATATTTAATCAATCCTCGGGAATCTTCCTTCAACGGTCCACGTGCCCCTTCTCTAGATTATCATGCGCGGAATCAACTCCAGAAATCTCTATCTCTAACTTCAAAGGGCGGCTAGATGAGAGAGAGAGAAAGAGAACTTTTTCTCTATGTTGTATTTCTGGTGGAGGAATTTCAAGTGATGCGTCTGTTTTTTTTTTTTGTTTGTTTGGTTCTCTAGCTTGTCTTGGGGGATTAAATAAATCCTCCAACTTAAGCCCACTAGTACACGCCTATAAGGCCTATTGGACAATTATTGGGCTATGTTGACCCAGCTAAATTAGTCCAATTAATTTAATCAATTAACATTTAATCCTATTAAATATACTTGATTAAATTAATATTCTTATTATTTAATTAACTAATATTCTAGTTTAAATATTTAATTAACCTGGTCAATTAAATATTCAAACAAATTAATTTCATTTACCATTGTTTAATCCAATTAAACAACCAAGTAAATTAATTTGTCCAATTAATTAATTCATCCTTCCAAAGGACAAATTACCAAAATGCCCTCCAGATACTGAACTCAATTTCCCTGTCTATTCCTTTAGCACGACTCTTTAGGTTTTTCTCGATTGGAAGGATACCAAAGAATGTGGGTGACACCTAGCTGGCACCGTAGTCCCACATCGTAGCCCAACCGAGTACGAAATGATCAAGTCATTACGAACCTCTAGATTATAAATAATGTATGAGTATAAGCCCTTCACTGACGTATCCTGATCGAGTGAGAGTCATGGAATATGTCAAATTCACAGGACTCGATGCTATGCTAAGAATCATAGTAACATAAGATTACAGACTACCCTTTGTGTCAAACACGTTTTAGTTCATGAGCTCTGGCAGAAATTTTCAATAGAAATTTTCAATCTTATTTACCTATGATCGCATAGGATACTTCTCGTTTACTTTCGAGATAGTGAATTTCCTCTTGGCAATCAATTCACAACTGCTACTTGCCCATCGGAACACACTTCGAGGTCGAACTCACCAACGGGTGAATTGAGCCTAACTACTTTAATGACAGAATCAACGTCACAAACACACTGTGACCGTGACTCCTCAGGTCTAAGGCTCACGCATACTCCGATCACTGACAGTCACTGAGTAAAAATCCATGTAATCGGATTACTACGAGCCATGTTCGAATACACTAATCTAATCAATGTATCTATGACACAAACTCCCACTATCCCATAGTTCTCGATTGTCACTCCTTTTCAGAGCATGTATCATACAAGTCCACACGAATATCAATGCCCAATTGAGATTCTCCGACTTGCGAACTGTTTAAGTGATCAAGTACCAAACCCTTCCAGTTCCTATCTCCTTAATTACTATAAGGAGTGGAAGGCTTGCCTTGATTCACATAGACTTAGTTGTTCATCTAAGGCTTATAGATGCCATTAAGACTTATATGTATAACACACTAATGCGTGTATATATTATTAATTAGTTGTACAATATAAACTAGTGTCGTATTTTCTAACTCCTCGTTGGCATCGAGGGCACAACTCTAACAACTTAAACTAGAGTTCGCAAGTCGAAGAGTCTTAATTGGGCATTATGACCAGACTTGTATGATGCAAGCTTTGACAAGGAGTGCCAATCGGTCACTTTAGATGGTGGGAGCTTGTACCATAGATATATCAATGGAATTGACACATTGGAACAAGGCTCGCCATAATTCAATCACATGGGTAATTACTCGGTGACTGTCAATGATTGAATTACTGGTTACGATAATGTGTGTGAGCCTTAGACCTGAGGATTCATGAAGATTGGACTTGTGACACTAGACGAGTTATTAGAGTAGTTAGATCTAATTCACCCTTTGGTGGGATCAACCTCGAAGTGCGGTTCAGAAGGACAAGTGGCAATTGTTTGGTGATTGCCAATATGGGATTCACTGTCTCGAGTAGTAAACAAGTTAACTTCCAGTGTGATCGTAGGTAAATGAAATTATAAGTCTATAGAAAAAGTAGGAAAACTAACTTGTGCATGGTACACAAGGGTAGTTTAGTAATTTCATCTTACTATGATTTATTGACCACAACATCGAGTCCTGTGAGTTTGACACATACCATGACTCTCACTCGATTCGGATGTTTATAGGGAAGGGCTTATACTCACAGAGTGTTACAGTGAATGACTTATACTCACAGGGTGCTACAGTGAAGAGCTTATACTCACAAGGTGTCTGTGACCTAAAGGTTCATATATGATCTATTAGATTTGATCTTAATTTGGTTTTGGTGTGAGTCCACGAGATTGGCTAGGTGACATTCACATCCTTGGTTTCCTCCCAGTACCAATTGAGACGAACCTAGAGAGTTGCGCTTTAAAGGAATTGAGTGAAGAAAATTCTTTCGTTGTCAAATACATAAATTAGGTAATTTGTCATTTGATGAACAAATTAATTTATTTGAATAATTAGATTAATGAAAATAAATTAATAATAAATAATTAGATGTATTTATTATAAACATCTTATTAATAATTAGATGATTTAACTTAGATAATTATTAATTAATATCATATTTTAATTAGATTAAAATATGTTTGACTTAATTAATAATTGGACTAAGTTGAAAGTCAAACTTAGCCTAATTTAGGATGAGGTAGTGTGTATAAGGGAGTTGGGTGTGTCATTGTAGAGGCTTCTTTCTTTAGGAGCTCATGGTGGTTTGATTCGAATCCCTCCATGTTGAGGTGAGGTTCGAAAATGAGAGCTAAAGTTTTTGGTGTGATTTTCCTTGTGTTGTGGTTATACACCCTCACTTTAATAAAACCCAAAATCTTGTAATCGGTTTAAAACCCCTTTACTCGTATTAGTTTTTGTTGTGCATTACTTCGACCCCTAGCTTGGGATGCCATTATATATGTGTTTTTACATACTTTATTTCTTCCGTTGCGCCGGCATCGCTTGTGGGGGCATACCGACCCTAACACCAATCACTATGGTATCTAATACTCATCTTCTCAAGATGTCGATCCAGCACTACCTGTGTCAAAGGCTTGGTCAATGGGTCAGCGATGTTGTCGGCTAAATTTACTCTCTAAACAACTATTTCACCTCTTCCAACGATTTCTCTTATTATGTGATATCTTCTCTCTATGTGTTTGGATTTGTTGTGAAACCTTGGTTCCTTTGCTTGTGCAATAGCCCCGTTATTGTCACAATAAAGTGGCAATGGCAGCTCTACACTAGGGACCACTTGAAGTTCTCCACGAAACTTCCTAATCCAAACACCCTTTTTAGCAGCCTCTGAAGCTACTATGTATTCTACTTGAGTGGTGGAATCAGCGGTTGTGCTTTGCTTGGAACTTTTTCAAATCACCGCTCCACCATTGAGCGTGAATATAAACCCTGAAGTGGATTTCCGATCATCTACATCAGATTGAAAATCTGAGTCAGTGTGTTCATCCACTTTTCAAATCTCCATGTCCATACATTAGGACCATATCCTTAGTTCTCTTTAGATACTTTAGGATATTTTTTACAGTAGTCCAATGTTCTCTTCCCGGGTTAGCCTGAAATTGACTTACCACTCTTACCGCGTAGGCAATGTCTGGCTGTGTACATAACATGGTGTACATCAAACTACCCACTGCAGACGCATAAGGCATGGTACTCATTTCTTTCCTTTCTTCCTCACTTTGAGATGACATAGACTTTGAAAGGTGCGCCCCGTGTCTCATGGGCAAGAAACCTTTCTTAGAGTCTTCCATCCTAAATCTCTTTAGGACCTTCTCTAAGTAAAGGTCTTGGGAAAGTCCTATCATTCTATTTGTTCTATCTCTGTAGATACGAATCCCTAGAATATAGGTCGCCTCTCCCAAGTCTTTCATGGAGAATCTATTTGAAAGCCATGCTTTAACTGATGTGAGCATCCTACATCATTTCCTATGAGCAGAATGTCATCCACATATAAGACAAGGAAAGTGATTTTACTCCCACTAACCTTCTTGTAAACACAGGGTTCATCTTCGTTCTTGACAAAGTCAAATCCCTTGACAGCATCGTCAAAACGTAGATTCCAACTCCTAGAGGCTTGGTAAAGTCCATAAATGGATCTTTTAAGCTTGCACACCTTATAAATATCAGACCTAGATGTAAAGCCTTTAGGCTGCTCCATATAGATATCCTCCTCGAGGAATCCATTTAGAAAAGCCGTCTTTACCTCCATCTGCCATATCTCATAGTCCAAGTGTGCAGCTATTGCGAGCAGAATTCAAATAGACTTGAACATTGCCATAGGTGAAAAGGTCTCTTGGTAGTCAATTCCTTCCTTTTAACTATAACTTTTTTCTACAAACCTTGCATTGTATGTGTCAACATTTCCATCCGGGCCTATCTTTCTCTTGTAGATCCACTTGCACCCTATAGGTGCAATGCCATTAGGACGATCTACTAGAGTCCAGACTTGGTTGGAGTGCATCGAGTCTATCTCTGCCTGCATAGCTTCTAGCCACTTTGCAGAGTTGATGTCCATTATTTCTTGATCATAAGTAGAGGGGTCATCCCCTTGGACTCCCACTGCTATAGTGTGGACACCCGGTTCCTCTTGTGGCAGATACCCATAGTACCTTTCAGGTTGATGTGGTACTCTACCAGATCTTCGCAACGTTGGTTGTGTTTCTTCAGGTTTAGTGTGTGTTTCTTGAACAATATTCTCCTTAGGTGTTTCATCTTGCTCATTAAGAGTAATTTTCCTACCTGCACCACATTCTAGAATGAATTCATCTTCCAGGAAGTGCGCTTGTAGTGCAACAATGATCCTTTGATAATCTTGCATGTAGAGAAGGTATCCCATGAAATCCTAGGGAAAATCGACAAAATGTCCTGTAAGGGACCTAACTTCCAATTTCTTTGCCTTTGTCTTCTTGATGTAGGCAGGGCATCCCTATACCCTAATATACTTAAGGTTTGGTTTTCTATTTCTCCATATCTCATATGGTGTCTTAGGAACGGATTTAGAAGGTCATCTATTCAAGATATGAACAGCAGTAAGGAGTGCATGTCCCCACAAAGAGATGGGTAAGTCAGTGTAGCTGAGCATAGATCGAACCATTTCCAATAGTGTTCAATTCCTATGTTCTGCTATCCCATTCAACTGTGGAGTTTCTGTTGGTGTGAGTTGCAATATTATCCCATGTTCCTTTAGGGACTCATCAAACTCGTCACTCATATATTCACCTCCGCGATCGGATCGTAATGCTTTTATATGATGACCAGTTTGCTTCTCCACTAAAGCCTTGAATTCTTTAAACTTATCAAATGATTCAGACTTATACTTCATTAAATACACTAGACCATACCTTGTATGGTCATCAGTGAAAGTAATAAAATAGTGGAAACCTCCACGAGCCATTTCTGCAAATGCTCTACAAATGTTGGTGTGCACAAGTCCTAATACTTCAGTGGATCTTTCAAAAGTCCCGGTGAAGGGTGATCTAGTCATCTTGCCTTTGTGGCAAGATTAACAAGTAAGATAGGGATCCGATCCCAATGGGTCGATTAACCCATCTTTTTCCATCTTGTATATCTTTTTCTTGCCGACATGACCTAGTCTTAGATGCCACTTTAAGCTTAGGTTAGTACTGTAACACCCTTACACACAAAACCCATAGATGATCATAGCATACATTTATATGTTACTATAATGTAACACCATAACACGAAACCCAAAGATAGCATAGCACATATTTATATGTTATCCATTTAACCAACATATACAAACGAACATATCAACACTACTAGTTTCACCACCCTCACACATGGATATAGGGAAAAATATACACACATGATTAGAAAGAAACCCTATATGATATGCAAATGATGAGCTGAGGGAGAAGGACTTGAAAACCCGCCAGCCGACCTTTGATCCATGCTTTAGCTTTATGTACACAACTTCACGGATTGATGCTATCTACAACACTAAAAAAACCATTTGCGTTTGGTGAGTCGCAACCTCAGCAAGTATAATCAAGTAACGAGATAATTAACATTCCATAAGCACACACAAAATCATCACCCAATCAATCATTTGAAGTCATATAATAACATCATCTACACTTATTTCACATTCAATTCATATCATTCATAAACAAATGATGCATGTGCTTAGTCATTTTCTTTTACTGTTAATGGCCTGCTATAACCAAGAGGATATCGTGATCATGAAATGGCCATGGCACTCTGTAATTTATATAACACGTGGGAGTTCAGTGAACTCGGGTGGCCGTACGGTACTCTGTGGTCCAGTTTTACTGGAAATTCTTTAACACATGGCTCAAGGTTAATAGCAGCCATAACAGAGCCCCTTATCTCGAATGAATGCATTTCTCATATCATATATCTCATTTTCATCATCAAATCATCAACAATATTTCCACCATGTTCAAGTTTATTACACAATGAATTTTATTCACCATATGCATTTCCATCATTCAATCATCATATAACCACGTTCATAACACCATAGGCTTTCCAAATAACACAAGTAGACTCATCATATAACCACGTTCACAACGCCATAAAATTTCCAGTTCAACACAAGTAAACAAATAAAGGATTCATGTAGACATATTAATGAACACAATGGATACGTCAAATATCAAGTCACCCAATTATACTCACAAAAAGTGACTTATCGAGATGCCTTCGTCTAGTTGGCGTTCTCGGCTCCTCTTTTGGAATCTCGACCTATTAAACACAGAAAAATGCATAACTATCCTTAATATAATACATTGAATAACATGGCATAATATTTTCAGATTTAATTTCCGATTCGATTTACGAAACAGGCTGTTCCAAACAGATTTTTCCAGAACCGGCACCCTATGTTCAACTATTTTTATAAAATCCCCTGTTCACTACAAAATTCTACAATTTGTATTAATTCTCTATAACATGTGTATAGATCTACTGTAAAAGTTTTAGAGTGAAAAAAAATGTCTAGGTTAACTAAATAACCTCAAAACAGAAGCAGTTATCAATTCAACCGAACAGACTGGCAGTTCTGTTCAACGATTTTTAGAACATTCCACAAAACTCCAATACTTACCAAATTTTGAGAAATAGTTCATAACATGGATATATACATACTAAAAAAATTTAGAGTACTTTACCTTAGTGGATGTCTAAGAAGAACACTAAAACGACACAACTCCAAAACAGAGGACAGAATTTCGGTTCTAGGACTGAAGCGCACTGTTTGAGGGATTCTGAAATTTTCGGTAATATCTATGAAATTTTTTCTTCCATATAAATATTCCTTGATGTCTTAGGAAGATTTTGAGCTAAAAATATCCAGATTTGGACCTAGTTTGATAGCCAAAATCGTGGTTGCACAGAAACTGCCAGACAGACTCTGTTTTGAAGGGGAAGAAAGGGTATTGAAGTGATTTTTACCTTTGTTTCTTCTCTAATTCGACCCCTACGCCTCTAGAAGTATCCTTGACTCACTTAAGACATAAAAATAAAGTTTATTTGCACTTTGGTCCTTAAGACTTGGGGTAATTGGTTTAGCCATTTTATTTGGGCTAAGGAAAAATATTTGGTGCCCTAACGATTGAGATGATGTGCGATCTTAAAATTCTACGCATCAAAATGCATGGATTTATGCTAATGTATGATTTAATGAAAAGTGAAGTTTTGGGTCATGACAATCCTCACCCTTTTTTTTAAATTTCGTCCTCGAAATTTGTACCTGTATCGCTAAATAACCATGGATAATGTTCTCTCATGTATTGTTCTGTCTCCCAAGTTGCTTCTTGTCTTGAATGATTCTTCCATAACACTTTCACTAATGGAATTGTTCTCTTTCGAAGCTGCTTGTCTTTGTGGCCTATTATTTCCATTAGTTCTTCAACATAACTTAAATTATCATAAATCTCAATTGGATCATCTCGAAGAATGTGAGAAGGATCTGATCTATGCCGGCGAAGCATGCTAACATGGAACACATTATGAATCTGTGACAACTCTGTGGCAATGCCAGACGGTATGCTAATGGACCAACTCTTTCAAGTATCTCGTAAGGACCAATATAACGAGGAGATAGTTTACCTTTCTTGCCAAATCTGAGAATAACTCTCCAAGGAGAAACATGTAAGAACACTTTTTCACCAACCTCATATTCCATTTCCCGTCTGTGTTGATCAATATAACTCTTTTGTCTATCTTGGGCTGCCTTTAGTCGATTTTTGACAATTTTCACTTTTTCAACGGTATCTTGAATGAAATCTGGTCCTTCTAACAATCGCATTCCATTTTCATCCCAACATACTGGACTCCTACATTTTCTACCATATAATGCTTCATAAGGTGCCATGCCAATACTGCTATGATATTGATTGTTATATGCAAATTCCATCAGTGCTATATGGTTATCCCAGGAGCCTTTCAATTCAAGAACACATGCTCTAAGCATATCCTCTAAAGTCTGAATAGTTCTCTCTGATTGTCCATCCGTCTGTGGGTGAAATGCCGTACTAAAATTTAATTTAGTACCCAAAGCTTGTTGTAAGCTACCCCAAAATCTCGATGTAAACCGAGGATCACGATCCGAAACAATAGATAATGGTACACCATGTAATCTCACAATTTCATCCACATATTTTTTTGCAAGAGTTTCCAGAGTAGAACCCCATCTGAATGGTAAAAAGTGAGCCGATTTTGTAAGCCGATCAACAATAACCCAAATGGCATCATTCCTTTTCCGTGTCATTGGTAGACCATAAAAAAAATCCATAGTAATACGCTTCCACTTCCAAACTGGAATCGGTAATGGATGCAACTTACCTACGGGTGCCTGATGTTCTGCTTTAATCTGCTGGCATGTCAAGCATCTAGAAATATACTATGCTACATCTTTCCTCATTCTGGGCCACCAATAATGAGTCTTCAAGGTTTGATACATCTTTGTACTACCTGGATGCATGGCATATGGTGCAGTGTGAGCTTCCTCCATTATCTCATGCCTTAGGCCATCGACATTAGGAACACAAAATCTGTGGTTGATTGTTAAGCTACCATCATCATTAATAACAAAAGCTGTACTCTTTTCCTGTTTCACTTTTTCAGCAATATTAGTCAGCTTATCATCCTGAAATTGAGCCTTTTTAATACGTTCAATCATAGTAGGACGAACACCAATTGTAACATATAAGATACCCGTATCATGAACATTCATCTGAGCATTCATCTTTCTCAAATCCAGCAAATATGGTATAGAATCCACCGAAAGATAAGAAATAGTACGATAGGATTTTCGACTTAAAGCATCAGCAACAACATTAGCTTTCCCAGGATGATACTCAATAGTGCACTCGTAGTCCTTCAGTAATTCAAGCCATCTTCTTTGTCGCATGTTCAACTCTTTCTGGCTCAACAAGTATTTCAAACTTTTATGGTCAGTGAAAATTTGAAATGTGGCACCATATAAGTAATGTCTCCATATTTTTAAAGCGAAAACAACCGCAGCAAGTTCGAGGTCATGAGTAGGATAACACATCTCATGTGGTTTAAGTTGTCGGGAAGCATACGCAATAACTTTACCATGTTGCATTAAAACACATCCCAAACCTTGGTAAGAAGCATCACTATAAATAACAAAACCATCATTACCTGAAGGAATTGTCAACACTGGAGCAGTAGTGAGTCGTTTCTTCAACTCTTCAAAACTTTTCTGGCTTTGCTCTGTCCATATGAAAGGAACGCCTTTTTGTAACAATTTGGTCATCGGAGCAGCAATACAAGAGAAATTCTCAATAAATCGTCGGTAGTAGCCTGCTAAACCCAGAAAACTACGGACTTCTATAACATTCCTCGGGCTTTCCCATTTACACACTGCTTCAATTTTCTGAGGGTCAACCTTAATACCATCACCGGAAATAACGTGTCCCAAAAAGATGATTTGGTCTAACCAAAATTCACATTTACTCAATTTTGCATACAACTGCTTCTCACGTAGGATTTGCAGCACAATTCTCAGGTGTTGTTCATGTTCTTCTGAGGATTTAGAATAAATTAGAATATCATCAATGATAACAATCACAAATTTATCCAGATAGGGTCTAAATATATCATTCATCAATGCCATGAACACAGCAGGTGCATTAGTCAGACCGAAAGGCATCACTAAAAATTCATAATGTCCATACCTGGTTCGAAAAGCTGTCTTTGGAATATCAGCCTCTGCAATTCTTAATTGATGATAACCGGATCTCAAATCAATCTTTGAGAAAATGCTAGCACCCTGCAGCTGATCAAATAAATCATCCACCCTAGGTAATGGATATTTATTCTTCACTGTGACTCGATTTAACTGTCGATAATCTATACACAATCTCAAGGTGCCATCCTTCTTTCTAACTAACAATACTGGTGCACCCCATGGTGAAACACTCGGTCTGATGTACCCCTTCTCATGTAATTCATGCAATTGCTTTTTCAATTCTTGCAATTCAATAGGTGCCATTTTGTATGGAGGGATAGAAATTGGTGCAGTACCTGGCTGTAAGTCGATGGTGAATTCTATATCCCTACTCGGAGGTAACCCTGGGAGGTCGTCTGGAAACACATCTGGATACTCTTTAACCACAGGAATATCTTCAAGTTTCAAACTGCTTAATCTAGTGTCCATGACATGAGCTAAATAAGCTTCAAACCCCTTTCTAATCATTTTAAATGCTCTCGATGTAGATATTGTACAAACATGCAGAATCTCTTTCTCCCCTTTAAATACTATACACGTATGATGAGAAGGTTGTAACACGATTTCCTTGGAAACAATCTAGTTTAGCATGGTGTTCACTTAGCCAATCCATACCTAAAATCACATCAAAGTCCTTTAATGGCATAACAAGCAGTGTAGCATGTAATTCAATTCCCTCAATCAACAATATACACCCACGATACATAGTATTAACAACAATCACACTGCCGACTGGGGTTCGAACAAGTAAATCATAACCCAAAGACTCTGGCTTACCCAAATATGATGCAAATGATTGTGATATAAATGAATGTGTTGCTCCGGGATCAAACAAAACATGGGAATTTTTACCAAAAATAAAGATGTTACCAATAATTACGGTAGGTGTGGCTTTGGCCTCTTCTTGTGTCATAGCAAAAACTCGAGCTTCAGATTGTTCCGTGCTTGCTTGGCTGCCTTCTGTACCAGTTTTTCTACCTGTACCGAATCTTCCTCGACCCCTACCTCGACTAGGACTAAACCCACTAAATCTGCTCTGCTCAATGGTGGTTTCCTCACGTGGCATTGGACAATTCCTTGCTATATGACCAGGCTCCCCACATCTAAAACACTTTCCTGTAAGTAGCCTACATTCTCCACGATGATTCCTCCCACAATGTGAACAAGTGGCAGTGGATGCTGATGAACCAACACTCATAGTATTTGATGTTGTGCTCCTAAAATTGTTACCTTTAGAGCTACTCGGGAAGCTTCTCTGTGAAGACGAAGTAAATTCTTTTCTTTCTCTGAATCCACCTATTTGCTCGTTTTTCCTCTTCTTATTAAGTTGAAAGTTTCTGGACTCTGAGTCTAATTTCTCCGAACGAATCGCCGCTGTTTTTAGCTTGCTATAAGACTCTAAATCAGTTTGCGTGATACGATTTCGGATAGTAAAACGAAGTCCGGATTCAAATCTGGTGCACTTCTTCTTTTCCGTAGCTATCATATGTGGCGCATAACGAGAAAGCTGGTTAAACTGCACTTCATACTCAGCAACTGATCTATTCCCCTGCTGAAGTTCAAGAAATTCTTTTTCTTTCTGATCCTTATATACTTCTGGCACATGCATCATGAAATTCCCTAAGGAAGTCATTCCATGTCAGTATCAGTGGCTGAACAGTGCTATCAGGTATAGTCTCCCACCATGCATATGCATCACCTTGAAGAAGTGACACTGCGTAGTCGAATTTTTCTTCTGGAGTACATTGCATTAAGCTAAAAACCCTCTCAGTTTGTTTTAACCACATTTCTGCCTTTGCTGAATCAGTAGTACCCACAAAATCAACGGCTCCCATTTTCCTTAATTTGTCATACCTCCGCTCACGTGTTTCAGGGCCGTGTACGGGTAAGTATTGTGGAGGAGCAGCTCTATGTCCCGGGGGTGGAGGTGGGTGAGAGGGATGAGACTCTAGGCCAGCTAATCCTTCCCCTCCATGAACACTATGCTCATCATTTTCTACATGCACTTGTTGACTCGCAATGCTTTGCCTATGATGTTACACAGTTGATAAGCTCATATTTTACGCCTTTTAGGCGCCTCTTTTCTTGTATTTTGATGAGTTCTTGAGTGTATTTATGCCACATATACTCTGATTTTGTGATTGGTTGTGTTTTTATAGGTTATTTGAGAATTGGAGCAAAAATGAATGAAAAGATCAAAGAAGTTCTCAAAATACTCCTTTAGCCACGGTTACGAAGACCCTTAGCCATGGTGATCATGAAGGAACCTTTGTGCCTTGAAGATATGAAGTTACCAAGGTTAAAATAGGCAAAAAAACGTGAACAGCAGATTTTAGCCGTGGCTAAGGGCCGATTTCAGCATCTATAAATACGCGTTATTAGGTCAAAATTCGGAACTTTTGCCCACTTTTGAAGGTTTGACACTTTGAAACACACCAAGAGGGTTGAGAGAAGTCTGGGGAAGAAGAAGAACGCGAGGATACTCCATCTTTGTTTATGAAGAAGGAGAATTCAAGCACGATCTATCAAGAAACATTATTAGGGAGTTTTAATTCCATGCTTTTAGATTTGTTTTCATTGAACATGTCTTTCAAGATGAATTATCTCTTTTCTTTTACGATTATGACTTAATTTCCCTTTGATTGAGGCCATGTGAAATTCAATTACGATGTTTGATTTATGAGTATTATTTTTCCGGATTAAATTGTTTTGGGTTATGTGTTTAATATTTGTTCTTAATGCTTATGATTGCTTAGCTACCAATTGTATGAATTTGTGCTTAGTTTTGAGACCGAGAGGAGATAAACTTGGGATGCATCTAGGTATTAAACACCACAACGTAAAATTGACTAGAGATAGATTCGATTTCCTTGTGTGTGCTTTCCGTGAAAACGGGAAATTCCATGAATTTTTGTAATGCGTTTTCATTAATTTGAATTTCATATAGAGATATAGAAATCGTTAATGAAAATAGAATTGCTATACCAAGAGATTGGATAGTAAGTAATTTAGGGAATTTTGCCTTAACCTAATCAATCTAATAATCCGGTAACATAGAATCATAGTCAAATTGAATAATTGGTTGAATCATGTGCCTTAATCACTTTTCTCGTTGATTTAATTCAAAGTTGATTTCTCTCATTAGTTAGTAATTGTTATTTAATATTGTAATTCATAATTCACATCTTTATCTCTTGATTTAACTTAGAATTAGATAACACAGTAATTTCAGTACTTAAATACAATTGTCTCTAGGGTACGATAATCCGGACTTACATCCACTATATTACTTGTACGACCTAGTACACTTGCTAGGATTTTGTGTGCCAACAGGTGGTTACTTATGTCACCATATAACATAAAATGATGATGCACATGTCATGTGACTATCTACAGAACCCCAACCTGGGCTCTGATACCACTAAAATGTAACACCCTTACACACAAAACCCATAGATGATCATAGCATACATTTATATGTTACTAAAATGTAACACCATAACACGAAACCCAAAGATAGCATAGCACATATTTATATGTTATCCATTTAACCAACATATACAAACGAACATATCAACACTACTAGTTTCACCACCCTCACACATGGATATAGGGAAAAATATACACACATGACCAGAAAGAAACCCTATATGATATGCAAATGATGAGCTGAGGGAGAAGGACTTGAAAACCCGCCAGCCGACCTTTGATCCATGCTTTAGCTTTATGTACACAACTTCACGGATTGATGCTATCTACAACACTAAAAAAATCATTTGTGTTTGGTGAGTCGCAACCTCAGCAAGTATAATCAAGTAACGAGATAATTAACATTCCATAAGCACACACAAAATCATCACCCAATCAATCATTTGAAGTCATATAATAACATCATCTACACTTATTTCACATTCAATTCATATCATTCATAAACAAATGATGCACGTGCTTAGTCATTTTCTTTTACTGTTAATGGCCTGCTATAACCAAGAGGATATCATGATCACGAAAATGGCCATGGCACTCTGTAATTCATATAACACGTGGGAGTTCAGCGAACTCGGGTGGCCGTAGAGTACTCTGTGGTCCAGTTTTACTGGAAATTCTTTAACACATGGCTCAAGGTTAATAGCAGCCATAACAGATCCCCTTATCTCGAATGAATGCATTTCTCATATCATATATCTCATTTTCATCATCAAATCATCAATAACATTTCCACCATGTTCAAGTTTATTACACAATGAATTTTATTCACCATATGCATTTCCATCATTCAATCATCATATAACCACGTTCATAACACCATAAGCTTTCCAAATAACACAAGTAAACTCATCATATAACCACGTTCACAACGCCATAAAATTTCCAGTTCAACACAAGTAAACAAATAAAGGATTCATGTAGACATATTAATGAACACAATGGATACGTCAAATATCAAGTCACCCAATTATACTCACAAAAAGTGGCTTATCGAGATGCCTTCGTCTAGTTGGCGTTCTCGGCTCCTCTTTTGGAATCTCGACCTATTAAACACAGAAAAATGCATAACTATCCTTAATATAATACATTGAATAACATGGCATAATATTTTCAGATTTAATTTCCGATTCGATTTACGAAACAGGCTGTTCCAAACAGATTTTTCCAGAACCGGCACCCTATGTTCAACTATTTTGATAAAATCCCCTGTTGACTGAACAATTATGAAATTTGGATTAATTCTCTATAACATGTGTATAGATCTGTTGTAAAAGTTTTAGAGTGAAAAAAAATGTGTAGGTTAACTAAATAACCTCAAAACAGAAGCAGTTCTCAATTCAACCGAACAGACTGGCAGTTCTGTTCAACGATTTTTAGAAAATTCCACAAAACTCCGATCCTTACCAAATTTTGACACATAGTTAATAACATGTATATATACATACTAAAAAAATTTAGAGTACTTTACCTTAGTGGATGTCTAAGAAGAACACTAAAACGACACAACTCCAAAATAGAGGACAGAATTTCGGTTCTAGGACTGAAGCGCACTGTTTGAGGGATTCTGAAATTTTCGGTAATATCTATGAAAATTTGTCTTCCATATAATTATTCTTTGATGTCTTAGGAATATTTTGAGCTAAAAATATCCGGATTTGGACCTGTTTTGATAGCCAAAATCGTGGTTGCACAGAAACTGCCAGACAGACTCTGTTTTGAAGGGGAAGAAAGGGTATTGAAGTGATTTTTACCTTTGTTTCTTCTCTAATTCGACCCCTAAGCCTCTAGAAGTATCCTTGGCTGACTTAAGACATAAAAATCAAGTTTATTTGCATTTTGGTCCTTAAGATTTAGGGTAATTGGTTTGGCCACTTTATTTGGGCTGAGGAAAAATATTTGGTGCCCTAACGATTGAGATGATGTGCGATCTTAAAATTCTACGCATCAAAATGCATGGATTTATGCTAATGTATGATTTAATGAAAAGTGAAGTTTTGGGTCATGAAAAGTACTTTGCCTACCACACTTCTTTGAGATAACATTAGCAACACACTCATTTTGCATGTTTAAGTAGTATAGGCCATTGAATAAAGTAGCAGTGCCAACAATATTATTATGAAATAAAATGCTACAAGTACTGTCAATGAAATTAAAAACATAATCGTTCCTAACCAAAACAGGAATTGAAATAATGCTTTTAAGCCCATTGGGCAAAACCAAAATATCCTCTAAATTTAAAATATGTCCAGATGATAAACATAAAGAAGTTGATCCAATGTGAGAAGCCGCGACACTCTGCCCGCTGCCAACACTGATTAGCACCTCTCCATGCTCCAGCTTTCTACTTCGCTGCAGACCCTGATTCATTACACAAACGTGAGCACTAGCTCCAGAATCAAGTATCCACGAAGTGGAAAATACAGTCATAGAACAATTAGTTTCTAAAACAAAAGGTTCCATACCTAGTGTATTGCCTCGATTAGGGCAATCCCTTCTCCAGTGGCCCAGCTCACCACAGAAAAGACACCTATCCAATTTCTTTAGCACTTCTTTAAGCTTCTTGTTCTTTCCTTTCTTTCTTCCTATTTCTCTTCGAGCCTTGAGGGATTCTTCCATTTTTCCCTTTCCCTTCCCATATTTGTAGACATCCAATGGTACGTTTTCAGGATTGGAAATTGTAGTCCCTTTTCTATTTTTCCTTATTTGTCTTTGAACGAGCTCGAGTTTGGTTGTGAGCCCAGCTAACGAACCCTTGATATCATTCATGTCAAAATTCATGACGAAGTAGTAAAAGGAATCAGGAAGTGACTATAGAATGAGGTCAACTTGAATGTGTAGATCCATGTAGTAATCTAAAGACTTTAATTTTTCAAATAATGTCATCATCTTCAGTACATGTTTTCCAACATTCTCGTGTTCCCTCATTCTTGTTTTGAAGAGTTCCTTCGATATCATATATCGAACGTTTTTACCATTCTCTCCAAACATTGAGTCAAGATGGAGTAGTATGTCTCTTGCATTCTCCAACCTTTCATGAGAGCTTTGCAACTCACTGCACATTGAGCTCGGCATGTATCCTCTAGCTCGATGATTATCATAGACCCAGTATATGTAGGAAATTCGAATCCTTTCATCTTCCCATATTGCCAGTACAGGAGGACGTCTGAGTTCTAGTACATACTTAATCGACTCACTACTTAGGACCATCCTCAAGTTTGTGAGCCATTCTATGTAGTTTGGTCCAGTTAAAGTATATCTTTTTATCAAATCAGATAAGGGTTTTGGTGACATTTTGAGAGATATAATAAGAAATAACTGCATGAAAAGTAAAAAGATATATTAGATCTAATGTAATTGTTGTTCCAAGTTTAAATTAAGGACTTTTAAAATAAACTTGGCTCCCACTACATTTTTCGAAAAATCCACACTCCCACTGTGGAATTCGAAAGTCCTGGTTGGAAGGCTTTGTAGTGGTGATTGAGTTCTTTAACTAGATTAATATGTTGCAACCTTTTGCTGGTATTTGGCCTAATCAAACTATTAAAGTGATGTCCAACATCAGCCCATCAAATGGATGATTCAATCCCTTTATCCATTATTCATCAAATCTCAACCTTTTAACGATCATATTGATTTATGAATAATCTAAGTTCAACCCACTGACAATCTATTAGTCTAATAATTGAATTTCACCTTGCAACCTTTTGATGGTATTTGGGGTGAAATTTGTTTTCGACCAATGGCATTTCATGCACTTAGGAGAAATATAAAATATATTTCAATAATTCGGACGATGTTGGTGAAAGAAAAATACTAGGACCGGAGATAGTGCAACAAGCCATTGAGAAAATACAACTTGTGAGAGATCGACTTCGTACTGCACAGAGTCGGCAAAAGAGTTATGCAGATGTAAGGAGAAGAAAACTAGAGTTTGAGGTGGGTGAACATGTCTTTTTAAAAGTCTCCCTAACTAAAGGTGTGATGCATTTTGGAGTACAAGGAAAGCTAAGCCCTCGATTCATAGGGCCATTTGAGATTTTAGAAAGGATTGGAGAGGTTGCTTATAGACTCGCTTTGCCACCAGCTTTGTCAAGCGTACACGATGTATTTCATGTCTCAATGCTCAGGAAGTATATTTCTGATCCAAGTCATGTGGTGGAATATGAGCCGATACAATTGAGAGAAGATTTGACCTTTCAAGAATTCCCACTCAAGATTTTGGACAAACAGGAGAAAATTCTACGGACTCGTGTGATACCTTATGTCAAAGTACAATGGAGTAATCATTCTAAGCGAGAGGCTACATGGGAGCTCGAACAAGAAATCAACGATAAATGCCCTCAACTATTTGAGAATCAAGGTACGTTAAGTTTTGAGGACTAAACTTTTTTTTTTGAGGAAAAAACGGTGAATATTATTACTGTAATGCATCAAGGTCCAACAAATAATGCTCAAAAGCAATCGGGGGCAACTCAAGAACAGACTCTTGATTTAGGCGTGCTTCCCGAGCCCTAAAATGAGCAACCTGATTACCCGAAAGTTTAACAAAAGAAATGCAAATAGAGTCAAAAAACGAAACAAGAACTTTAAAATCTAAAATAAGGTTTCCAACACTTGAAAGATCATCATCAGAGGATTGGAGCTTTCTAATAAGATTTACACAATCACCTTCCACATGAACTCGCTGCCATCCCATTCGGCGACTGAAACGAAGGGCTTCAATTGTTGCAAGAGCCTCGGCTTGTTCCGGATGGCTAAGAAATTTTTTGAAACCCGTGGACCATCCAAGACACGTCCCACTCGAATCTCGACCAACCAGTCCCAGTTCCGTATCGTGTATCGGCTTCAACAAAGCACCATCAAAATTAACCTTCACAAAACCCGAGCTGGGTGCAGACCAATGCTCATCCGACATTTTTTGCTTAACCGTAGCATCTGATGCAAAGGTCCCCTCAAAAGAATCCATCATAGACTGGGCAACAACGATGAGAATATTTGGCGGCATCGTAAGTTGTTCCATCAGAGTCTTATTATGGTTAAACCACAAGAACCAACACACTATGAGGAAAAAACCGAATTGCTCATCTTCCAGGATAGACCGAACTTTTCTGAACCAACGCTCCGGAGTGAGACACAAATGATATATAGAAGCATGCTCTAAATTCGATAAACCCCAGACTATTCTTGCATAGGTACACCTAAGAAGAACATGAAGGGCCAACTCCTCCTGACCCTTACACACCGAACAGAACTCCAACACCTCCAAACGCCATCGAGAGAGATTGAGGGTAGTAGGCAGAATATCCTTACAAACCCTCTAGCTAAATACCTTGACCTTTGGAGGTACTCATGCCTGTCAAATAAAACGCCAGGGTTGTGCTTCAGGTGAAACTGACTCCGCGGTCCCATAATAGAGGCTGCACATGGCCCTCGCAAGATGGTAGGCACTATGAACAAGAAAGTGTCCCAATTTTGAATAGTGCCAAACTAATCGATCCTCATGTTGCTGGTTACCCAAAGGAATCGAGAAAATCGTACGTTCATCTTCAGGTGTCATCAATTGTTCGACTATATCTCTGTTCCACCATCCGACTTCCAAATCAATAAGTTCACTAACACGAGTATCACGAGGTAAATTATGCGGATTCGATCGCACTCTAAAATTCTGGTCTCGTGGAAGCCATTTATCTTCCCAAATACGAATATCAGCGCCACTCCCCACACGCCATCTACTCCCCGCATCAACTAAGTCTCAGGCTCTGTGTATTGATAGCCAAGTAAAAGAAGGATTATTGCCAATTGAGGCCCGTAAAAAATCGAAATTCGAATAATACCTAGCTTGGAGAATTCGACTTAGTAAACAATTCGGATTTTTTAAAAGTCGCCATCCCTTCTTAGCCAGCATCGCCAAATTAAAACACTTTAGATCACGAAAACCCAAGCCCCCTACATCCTTCTTCTGACATAATTTACTCCAAGCTACCCTATTATTCCTATTATTCCACCAGAAGGAAGCCATGGACGATTCAATTTCATGAATAAGATAGTCGAGAAGCCGGAAGCAACTCATAGCGTATGTCGGGATTGACTGAATGACTGCTTTTAGTAACACCTCCTTCCCTGCCTGAGATAAAAGTTTCGCACTCCAACCATGGAATCTCGAACTAACTTTTTCTCTAATGCTCGCGAATACCTCCTTTTTCAATTTCCCTACCACCGCCGGAAGCCCAAGATAAACATCATGTTTCTCAACCACTCTAACCCCTAAAAGTGCAGCCAACTATCCCCAAATATCATCAGGAGTATTCTTACTGAAACTATAGTAGACTTTTGAAAATTTATTTCCTGCCCAGATGTTGCTGCATATACATCAAGAACACATCGAATGCTCTGCATAGCCCCCACCGTCGGCTGAGAAAAAAATCAGAGTATCGTCTGCAAAGAGCAAATGCGATACACTCAGTGCATTTCGGCGGACTGCCACCCCCGGTATAGAACCACTATCCTTCTCCTTCTGTAGAAGACAACTAAAAATCTCTGCACAAAATAAGAAAAGATAGGGCGACAGGGGGTCACCTTGGCGGATCTCCCTCTGCGGCCTGATATAACCAAATTGTTGACCAACATGCAGAAACGAATAAGTAACAGAGCGCACACACATCATAATAAGCTCTATAAACCCCCCAGCAAACCCTAACTTACCAAAGACCCGTTCGAGAAAATCCCATTCTACTCGATCATAAGCCTTGCTCATGTCTAGTTTCAGTGCCACATGTCCTTCTTTACCCCAGGTTTTAGTCTTGAGGTAATGGTTAATCTCATAAGAGACAAGGATATTATCTGAGATTAAACGGCCCGGCATAAAAGCGGATTGAGTTTCGAAAATAAGAGTATTTAGATGGGGCTTTAGACGATTAGCAATGTATTTGGAAGCAAGCTTATAGATCACATTGCACAAACTTATAGGTCTAAACTGAGTAATAAGCTCTGGAGAGTCATTTTTTGGAATTAAAACTATGTGGTTAAAATTAAGCTTAGGCGGCAAAATATGATTATTCGGGATATCCAAAACACAGCGAGAAACATCTGACCCGATAACATGCCAAATTTTTTGAAAAAATAAGGGCGACATACCATCAAGGCCTGGGGATTTAAGAGGGTGCATTGAAAAAAGAGCGAAACGTACCTCATCAACAGTATACGGGGCACAAAGACTTTGATTCATGTCTTCCGTTACCCGGGGCTGTATTGAGGACAATGCTTCTTCAATTGCCACAGAATCAGGCTGGATAGAAGTGAAAATATTATGAAAGTACCGAGTAACCACTCCTTGGACCCCTACTTCGGATTCTTCCCAATCGCCCCTGTCGTTTTTAATACGCTCAATCAAGTTTTTTTTACGTCTAGTGGAAGCTCTAGCATGAAAAAAACTAGTATTCCTATGCCCTTTCTTCATCCATAACGCCCTAGATCTTTTGTGCCACATTGTCTCCTCCGTCTCAATCAGTTCATCTAACTCACGCCTAAGCTCAATCACACGAGCCTTGGATTCTGAAGTGATTAAACCCGCCTCAAGAGATACAATTTTACCTTCTATGTCTTTACTTTTAGGTTTTAAAGAATGAGCAAAATGCCTACTCCAATTAAGAAGACCTCAACGACAGTTACGAATTTTATCAAAAGTGATTTCTCCTTCTGAACCGATCCTATGAGACACCCAAGACTCTCTCAAAAATGCGCTCACACTCAGTTGACCTCAACCACATAGACTCAAAATCGGACAACTTGTTTTTACGATGATGACGTGAGTTTAGGTTCAAAGAAAGCTCAATAAGGGTAAGCGAATGATCCGAGCGAATTGCGGGGAAGTGAGAGACTCTAGCATGAGGGAAAAGTTGTAACCAGTCTGTTGAACCACAAGCGGGTCGCTTCGGACACGAACAATATGGGAAAACTCCCGTTGATTACACTAAGTGAAAGGAGAACCCTCATAACCAAGATCAGAAAGGCCCGCATAGTCTAGGGCTTGTTTGAAATCTCGCATCTGCCAGGCGGGACGAGAATTGATGCTATCCATTTTAGAAGGATGGAGAATTTCATTAAAATCCCTAGCAACTAACCAGGGTGAATTAGACCGATCACTTAGAGTACGCAAAAGATTCCAGCTAGCTTTCCTATTTGCAGTCTCCGGATTACCATAAAAACCTGTGAAATGACAAGACGAAGAACTAGAAGATTGGTAAACAGTGACATCAATATGAGAAATAGAGAAAGACTGAAGAACGACATCAACACTTTTAACCCAGAGGATACCAAGACCACCCGATAACCGGGTCAACACTAAGACCAAATAAATTAAAATGAAATTTTAAAGACTCAAACTCCCTACTACGCAGCTTAGTTTCAGAAAGGAAGATAATAAGCAGGTCAAAATTGTAGAAAAGTTCCGCGAGTTTGTGAACTGCCTTGGACTGACCCAATCCTTGGCAGTTCCAGCAGAGGAGACTCATTGCTCCTGGCGGGACTACTCTGCAGTCTCCGCCGGAGAAGATTCGTCTCTAAGCATTAAGCTTTGACGTTTGACAGGTGGGCTTTCAAGCTCAACCGGAATTTCCTGAATATTGATTAATTTTCTTTTGGTAACTCTTTCGGATTGATTAGTAAAACGCGTAACAGCGTGCCCCTTGGAATTGAGCATAGACTTTCGTGTTTGTCATGGGATGATCTGGATATGGATGTTTATCAGAATTGGGTTGACCATGTTTTGTGTAGATGACCTTAGGGACATCGCTGATGAGAGAACCGGAGAGTTGAGGATAGTGATGATGTTTCGGTTTGGTGTGGTTGGTGGTGTAGAAGTATTTTGAGCTAAAGGAAAATCAGCTTGCTGATAAATCAGAGAGGAACGAGCATGAGGCGGAATATACTTGCCTTTACTATCAAAATGACGAGGATTATTGTAGCCAGAGCCTGGAGGACGAGTAAATAAGCGCATGCAGCCATTTCCCACATCAGGTTGAGATTCCCTCATTTGATGGTGATGTTGTCCAGTGAGAGGGAAATCCCCCAAACAAAGCCCATGATTATATGGTGCTGTCTCCGGCACCACCAGGGATCCTCCACCCATATCAAAAGGGCGTCGGTATGGGCAAAGCTGTTGAGAAATAGTACGACTCGAGGAACTAGCAGTCGAATCGGAGAGAAGCCCACCACCTTTAGGAGTAAGTTGTGATCGGTCAATAGGAGCAAAAATATTTGGCCCACGAGTTTTAGCAGGAGTATTGCTTGTAGCATCAGTAAGATGGGGACGAACCTGTGTGAAAGAATTTTTCCACGGAGCAGCTCCCTGGTTTGATAGCGTTACGGCCCTAGACGCTCATACGAGAAGCCGACCTTAATAGGTTCACCCCCACCCGGGATACGGAGAAGAGTAAAGTGAGGTAAAGGCTGGGAGACATTGAGGTGCACCCACATGTGCAGATAGTGACCCTGAAAAGAACCCGACTCCCCCATGTTGAGACTATCAAATCGACCTATACGATTACCCAAGATTTCAGCAATTTCTTTTGTCATTTTATTAGAGGGCAAGCCTTTAACATGAACATCCAAGGTAATCCAGTCTAGGTTAACCGTTAAAGGATTATCACTTTCATTAATAACTCTTAAGACAAGCATATCATTCTCAAAACTCCATGGTGCATGGTCCAAAACCCTATTTCTATCAACTATATGATTGAAGGTAAAGAGAATGCGTTTATCAGACAACTTCCTCACTGCCATACCCCTTAGAGGATTAAAGGATTTCATTCAGGTGTCCCTAACAGCATTAAACCTGATATTCTTATGAATTAAAATTCTTCCTACCACTGGGAAACCCACCACAATTTTTTCCTCCTTCCAAACCCCCTTCGGCACATCTAAGCCCTCTCGCTCAATGTCAGTGATGTTAAGAGCTTGGTTCCATCGCAATGTTTCCTCTTCCATACCTGTTTGATTCCTGAAGTCAAAACCGAATAACGTAAGGAATATCTACCCCAAGCAGCGGAAGAAAGAGATCGAAGAACTTGACCCGTATACCTGAAAACAAGATACCAAAACACAGAGTAAGCAAAAAATACCAACAATAATGAAAACGACAAAACCAATAAACAAAATAAACACAAAGGAGCAGCGGCTATTATGGGCAAAGGCGACGATGGTGAAAATTGATGGCGGCGGCTGAAAGATCAAACCCTGGTGAAGAAAGATACGTGGCTGCCAAAACTTTCACAAGCAAACCTCTGATTGGAGCAGAGATGGGAAATCCGATCCGGAAAACCTTCAAACACTCGGAAGAAATCAAGAAAAGTTAACCCTAACTCTAAACCCTAGTTCGTTTCTGCATGCAAAAGAACGAGAGAAAAAGAGAGAAAAGGACTCCTACAAAACGAGGAGAGAGAAAAACCAGGACTAAACTTCTTCTAAGGAGGGTAGGATGTAATACCCGACTAATTTATTTACAATAGTAGTAAAGTATATAAAATAATATGTACTTAATATATAGGTGTATGAGTATAAATAATCTTATCATAGAGAAAAGGGGTTCACGTTTTATTTTGGAATTACAAAATATTAAGGGGAATATTTATAAAGAGTAATTTATGGACTAAACAAATAAATAAGTGGACTTCTTTTATTAAACCCTATTGGTGTATAACTCCATATTATGTTTTCAGAAGGATAAAGAAATCATGCGGCGATGGTGTGAACTGAGACAGAGTTACGATTGCCGAAGGGTAGGGTAAGTCACCTACCCATTGTAATCTTTGATCGTAATTATGTTTTCGTGAGTTGTAATTGGCATATTGGGTCTTTATAAGAATCACTTGTCGGAGTCAAAACTTAGAAGAAGCCAAATTTTGAGACCAATAGGGGATCATGCATCTGCTTGGTTTAATGGGGGTTATTTTATTAATGTAATAATAATTATTTAATTAATACTACTTAGTGCTTTTCCTTTGAATGGGATTTTTCATGGACACAATTGTGTTAGACTTTTGCATGGCCTGTCATAGTGGAGCAGCAGGAATTGGATTTCAAATTTAATTGCCGGAGATGGTAGACTTAGTTTTGCTTATAATTAATTTGTTAATGGGGGCTTATGAGGAAATTAGCAAACTGAATAACACCTCGGAGAATTCTGTTTCCTTTGTTTTGCCTTATTAGGATTTTGTATTGTTGGTCATTAATAGGTATTCTAATCAGAGAATGAAAAAGCGTGTGAGAAAATTTAGGATTAAGAATATTTTTTATGTCCCAATTCCTAACATGCAAAAGACAACAAAAACCCTGAACCGGCTTAGAGAAATGACATCCCCATTCGCAACGAACCCTACAGATGACTTGGGTTCTTAAACTAAAAAGGACGACAGAATGATATAATATTATATATAAAGCCCAAATATCAAACAACAAACAGAATGATAAATCCCCAAAAATTAATGAAAGAACAACACTTACATACTAACGTAACATTTAACTGTTTCCTCAAACTTAATTTTGTGTAAAACGTAAACCTTTAGACGACTGTGGATTTTCTGTTTCATGATCTCTACTTCTTCTTGAATTCCGCCACGGTCAGTTGGAACAGAATCATAATATGTAAACGAGCACTGAGCCAACGATAAAAATGAACCAAGTAATTACCGTCAGCCATATCGGGAAGATAATTGTGATAGCGAGAAAGAATGCTATGGCTGCAAACACATATCCCACTCTCTTCAACACATTGACGAACTTACTCGCCCGACCGATGAATTTGGCGACGAAAATGGTGGCGAAAGCACATATTATAGCTATAGCAAACAAGAGAACAACTGGAGGGAGGTCCGTTTCGTTGTTGGAAAATATCTCTAGCAAAGTAAGCACTGCTGCGAAGCAGAAAGCAAGGATGGGGCCTGAAAGTTTGGACTTTTGAGGAGGAGGAGGATTAGTATTGGGTATTTGATGAGGGATGGAGGCGCCGCTCTCTACATCAGAATCAGATGGTACCGAATTCGATTGGAACATGTTCCTTAGAGACTGGAAGAGTTGGGTTGCGAACTGCATTTTTGAAGGCTATTGAGAAATGTTGGTGAGGCGAAAGAGGGCGAAGAAAACGCAGAGGGAGGAGGCCTTAAACTTCACTTGGTGTTTAGGGTTTAAGAGAAGAGGTGTGGGGATTTATATTAAGAGGCAGGAGGAGTGGCTTGCCAATGTTCTAGAAATCTGAACACAATGGAGATCTCTTCCACTTCTTGACTTTGTACTGTGGTCAGAAGGTGTACGAGTTCTTAATGGGCCACTTCATTGTTTCTATCGAATCAAAGGATCTTTTAACCTTCATATTCAAACAACATCCAATCATCACTCTCTTTCCTATTAAAATTCCTGAAACCTTACACAACACTCTCTCTCTCTATATATATATATATACACTCTAGTATAAAGTATAATTCCTGCACGGAAACCATTTAAAAAATATATATAAATTTTAGATGTACGTATATATTTTTTCCAAAATCAAACTACATTATCTGAAATAATATATGCCTGATATTCCCTTCAAGCATGTAATTCGATTATAAATTCCAACTAACACCTAATTATAACTGAAGAAAACAAATTACTGCTACATAAACATTAATGGTTTGTATAAGAACTTGTGTAAGAATATCATAATATTACAATAACTCAGAATGTCTGCAAAACACATTGGCTCCGTATGGTTGTGTTTTCGGAAATGAATTCTGAATTTTTTTGGGGAATGTGTATTATAGATCTCGTGTGAAAATGTTGACTTTATTTATTTGTTTGGATGTATTTTTAGAATTTGATTGAAAGTAGTGTAAATGTGATATACAGTTGATTTTTATTAGGATTTGATGTATGAAATGATTGAGTTGGTTCAGAATGTGATGATGATGGGAAAAAAGATGTTAAAATAATATTTTTTATCAATAGTGTTATGAGTTTTGTATAAAGTAATATGTATGTGTGTGTGTATATACACACACAGAGTAAATATATATTTTATACAATAAAACAAAGAAAAATTAAAGAGGCGGGGGGGGGGGGGGGGGGGGGGGGGGGGGGGGGTTGGCTTCCTCGATGTGTGCTGAAGAGTTTCATTTTAGTTTTTTTTTTGGTCACCTTTCCATTTCTTTTGTTTCTTTTTAGTTTTTGATTTTTATCTTTTTTTCATTTCGTGTTTTCTTTTCAATTTTATGTTTTAAAAGTTTAAGAAAATTGAGTCTTGCTCGCCTATATTTATATAAGTTAGTGTGATTATACGGTTCGCATTGGACAAATATAAATTTGGGATGTGCTCCATATATACAATATTTTATGAAATGTGTAAATTTGAGTATATTATGAATTTTTGATATGTACGAGTATATTATGCATATATGAGTACATGAGTACAAGTATATTATGAATTTTTGATGAAAGGTACAGTGAAAAAATCAATTAAAAAATACAAGGACGGAAATAAACGAGTTTATGTGTATATGGGTACAATACGAAATATATAATTTGGGAGAATAAATACGGCTTATTTACATATTATTTTGTAAGATATATTGCTCATACGCACTTTTACATTGTAAAAAAATGGATTTGAATTATTAGTTAACAATAATTAAAATTTTGATAAATTATTAACTTTTGTGCTTTTAAAATAAATTCTATTCAATTAATAAAATAATAATTTTAATATAATTTTCAAATTTAAAATAACATTATAAAAAATATGTAATGTGCATTTCATACTTTTTTGTTAAATATTTTTTCCCTATTATTCAAATTATATATTATTAAATAATAATAAATGGAATATTTGAAAAATTGAATATGAATTTTTATTATATAAAATATGAAAAAGTAAGAAAGAGATCGATGAGTTGGATAATATGATAGTGTAATTAATGATGAAAGATTGTGAAGAGATTAAAATGATGAAATGATTGATTGTTATATAGGGAAATGTGCAGTAGTATTTAAATTTTGATCATTTTCTGTAGAATTTGGCTTGGACTGTGCATTTTCATTTTTTGGTGATCCAAAATATGAAAATATATTTTAAATTCCTAACCATACAAAGCCATTATATTTCTGTTTTTCTATTAGAATGTCTCGCATGTACTCTGCTACATTTGGATGAAAATTTCAATTTATCGCAACAAAAGTTTGATGATTTCCAATGCTTAATTCGAAACTTAAACCAATGAATTCATTGAAGTTTTAATTTTAGTGTAATATGTCAAAAATTATATTTTTTTATTAAAATAATATGAAAAGAAAATTGCTCTAAAGTTTAAAGTGAAAAAAAAAATACCTTTCATTTTTTTTTAATTCTCGTGTCACGTCACTACAAAAAAAAATTAGACATCAGCGGCAAAATGTCAAGTGACAATATCAAAATTGTCATTAATTGTAAATTTTTAGTGACAATTTTTTGTTTTGTCACAAGAATGTATTTTACATGTTTAATAGTGACAAAATTTGTATATAATTTGTCACTCTTGATAATTAGTGACAAGAAAATTGTTGTCACTATTGACAATTAGTGACACGCCTTTAATGACAAGTTAGTGACAAGGACTAAACTTGTCACTCTTTTAGTGTTGTCACGTACATGTGTCACTAATTATCTATAGTAACAACTTTGGAAAAACATTTGTCACTAAAAATCCTTATTGTGACAAAGCAAAAAATATTGTCATTCTTTATAAATAGGATATAGGGGATTGATATTCGCACTCCTTTTTTTAATAATTACACTCCACCTAGCTTTATATCTTCATTCTTTTACCAATATACCCTTTTATTTTATTAAACAATACTTGACTTAATTTATTTGATGGACAAATAACATTTCGATCATTATTTTGAATTCTAGTTTTAAGAATAATTGAACTAGAATTTGCTATATTAGGTGAAAGAAACTTCCCTCAGTGGCTCCGTGATCGTGTATATAGTGTATGATTTACAATTAGACAAAATCAACTAATTTCAAAGTCTTGTAGCCCTTTAGTTTCCGTGTGTATATATATATATATATATATATATATATATATATATATATATTGATATAGTATGAAAAGTGATTAGGGGTCAAGATGGTCAACCCTGGCCGGAATATTCCAGGAAATGAATTAGCGTGGAAAGGGTCCGACTTACAACACAAGAAACTTGCTTTTCTCTCTGACTGTCCCCTTTTGTGTATTGTAGAAATGATTAAATAATGTCTTTTCAATTTGATTGTCTTGGTATTTATAGGGATGCCTGATGGGTCATGAGCCTTAGTTCTCTTTAAAGTAAATTAAGCCTTTCAGAGCCCAATGGTGCTAATTCTATTAATACATTATTATTTAAGACAGAAAAACCCAAAATGTCTTTGGCCAAAGTTATGGCACATCACACACACACACATATATATATATATAAATATATATATGAGGATAATATAATTCTTTTTTTTGGGTTTTAGGTTCCTCAATGTTTGAGAAAGCATGTTATTTCATACAATATTTTTAAAATCGGGCCAGTGATCGAACCGGACAACTAATCGAGTTATTGAGTCACTGGTTCGACCGGTCTGAAAAAACCGATTAACTCGTTATATATATATATATATATATATAGTTATGTAATTTAATGTAAGTAGAAATATGTAATGTAAATTATGGATATCCAATATTATTTTCACTTCTTTCTCCAAAAAACTCTCATACATTATTGTCTTATATCATATAAAACCAACAATTACAAAATGCAAACACAAATATAATTATTTTGAAACGGTGAAAGTTAGTGGAGCAGAACAAGTTTTGCTCTTCTCTCTTGAAGAGAAGACCGTGGGTCTTCTTCCTGTCAACCGCCGACTTCAGGGCGGTTTGGCCTTTTTCTGGGCACCTATTGCTCCTCTTTCTTGTGCTTTGTCTTCATCTTTTGTTTTCTTCCTCCTTCCTCATCTCCAATGGAGACTTTCAGCTTATTTCCCATCAGATTTATACCCACTTCACCTCTCAAATACTCACTTCACCACCAACTCGCCGCCATCGGAACCTCTCGTCGGGGTTGCATATTTGCAGTCGTCTATTCCTCACCACAACAAGTTCAAGGACTATTGCCTCGACCTTGACACTGAAACCGTTCCTCCCCCGACGGGATGCACTGACCACTCTTTCGTGCCAACTTCCGTTGGCTTTGGACATGGGGTCTTCCGATCCTTCTCCTTTGCTTAGGAAGATGGTGGTGATGGGTTTTGGTGTATCTACTTCAGAACACTTCAACCCATCATTTGTTGTTACAGTGGTGTTTTTTCACTCCTCTATTTGCTTTTCTTTATTTTGTTATGCTTTTTGTGCTTTATAGTTGTTTTTAGCTTTTGTGTTGTTGCTTTTCTGTTGTATTTCTTTGTCGTTGCAGCAGTCTTCCTTTTTGATAGAGGAATATTGTTGTTGTCATCTCAAAGATATGAAGGTTGGCTTTGAGCTTATTTGGAAGGTCCAAATTTTGGGTTCATCCTGGAGTTACTTTCTTGTCGAAGAATTCGCTCTGTTTCAACTTCAAAAAAATTCTACTTGTTGGGATCAAGATATTGGAACTATAGAGACTTCCAAGTCAAGAGATCCACTTAGTTGCTCTTTGAGTTATCGGACTAGTTGTTCTTTTCTTACTTCATTTTGTCCCCTCTCAAAGTTTGAATCTTTTTATTGTAATGCTTCCTATTTTGTTTTTTATGCTTCTTGGGGATGCTTTGACCCCTATTTTGATGTAATTTTGGGAATTTCCCTTAATATTAATAAGCTTATGTATTGATTTATAAAAAAAAAAATAGTGGAGCAGAACAAATGTAATTTTTCTCTCTTTTCTAGGCAGACATTAGGCCTTTTCTCTCTTCTCTTTTACTTATTTTGTCATTTCTTATTCTTTTTCTTGAAATGTGGTCATTTCTTATTCTTCACCCCAAAATCCCAAGTTAAATATGTATTTTTCTTCTTCAACTAGCTAGCAGAGGACCGTCCTTCCTCGCTCAATTGGTAAGTAAGTTTATCTTTTCAAGTTACAACCCTCTATGTCGTTGATGTGGGCCAAAAATGTCCAGGGGTATTTTAGTAATTTTCCCGTCCCCGAGTCGGGTCGAGGCGCCCACCATGGGTCAAAACCCGCGGTGGAAGGATTGACCAAGCCCAAAAGGGGCTGGCAACCCATTAAGCATAATAAGGTTATTCCTCTAGCCTAATAATAATAATAATTAAATCAAGCCTATTGGGCTGATGACAAGATAGGGGTCATAGCCCATAACCAGCTCCTTATAAATACCTCAAAAGAGTTGGAGGTGGCTCATTATCTACTCCCCCAATAAAAATACACTGGCAATAGAGAGTAACCCTAGTAACGAACTACGAGTTGACTTGATCCCACATCGTTTGGGTACGTAGGCAGCTCGAAGTAACCGAGTGCAGTCTATACAAAAACCAACCTTCAACCTAGTCTGTTGTGAGTTGGATTGGTTCGTCTACCCCACGTGGTTGAACACGTGATATTCATACTCTGACGATTTTTACCATCATCAGATTGGCGCCGTCTGTGGGAAGAGCATTCTAACCACTGAGTATGCAGACTAAGGGTAGTAACAAGAAAATTGGCAGCAATATGCCGCGGGTAGCTCGGCCACATGGGCGGCCGGCACCTCAAGTGTCACTAACGGAGATCCCACCCCTCGCCATAAGGGCATATGAGATCTCGTGTGAGCTGCCATCGCCGGATGCCGGCAGAAGCAAGGGGTACGCCATTCAGGAAGGATTTGAGACACAAAGCATCTCGTACGGAGCTCAGATCTTGAAAGTCGGATCCCCTCCCAGAACGAAGCTCTAGTGATCTCTACCACTATCGCAGATTCCTGGTTGTGCAAAATCCTAATTGACAGTGGAAGCTCCGCAGATATCATCTTTTCTGACGCTTTCAACAGGCTGTCCATTGGAGAGGCCAATGTCCTAGCAGTGAAAACCCAACTTGTCGCCTGTGAAGAGGTGACCTTGCCGTTGTCCTTGGGCACATTCCCTAAATGTATTACCCGAGAGGTGAAGTTTCTGGTAGTTAAAGCCTCTTCCGAGTATAGTGCTATACTAGGGAGGCCGAGCTTAAACCTCTTTCGAGCTATTATCTCCACCTTTTACCTTAAACTCAAGTTTTCTATTCCCAACGGAACGAGGGAGGTCACAGGGGACAAGCGACTGGTGAGAGAATATTGCTTCAATGCACTCAAAAGGAAGCGGAGCGACCTGGGTCCTATGGCTGGGCCAGAGTTAATAGAAATTGACATGGTGTCACATGCGGAAGGCAAATTAACTAAGGCCAGGGAAGATGACAGAAACACCCAGGGGGAGGCAGTCGAGAGCCTGAAGATGATTGAGTTAATATCGGGCCATCCCAGGAAAGCCACAAAGGTCGGCGCTACCCTAGGACCCGCCCTTGAAGGGGAGCTGACACGATTCTTACAGGGTAACACCACGTGTTTTCTTGGGACATGGTTGACATGGAGGGGATTGACCCCCGGATCATAACTCATCACTTGAACACATATCCCGATGTCCGTCATGTGAAGCAAGGCAAAAGGACTATGGGGAGAGAAAGGAGCTTGGCTGCTAAGGAAGAGGTTGAGAATTTACTAGTGGCCGGGTATATAAGGCCTGTGCACTACCCAGAGTGGCTGTCAAACGTAGTGTTGGTGGCGAAGCCAATGGCAAATGGAGGATGTGTATAGATTTTACGGATCTGAACAAGGCATGCCCTAAGGACTCCTATCCTCTCCCCCGAATAGATGACGATAGATTCTACCGCCGGATGTGAGATGCTGACCTTCTTAGACGCAAGGCAAGGATATCATCAAATTCCTTTGGCACCAGACGACCAGGAGAAGACTAGTTTTATTACTGGCCAGGGAACATTCTGCTACAACGTCATGCCTTTCGGACTGAAGAATGCGGGGGACGACCTATCAAAGGCTGGTCAATAAGATATTCAAAGCACAATTAAGAAGGAACATGGAGGCATACATAGATGATATGTTAGTCAAAAGTAAACGGGAAGCAAACCACGTGCGAGACCTATAAGAATGCTTTGGAGTACTCAAGCATTACAAGCTAAAGCTCAACCCAGCCAAGTGCACCTTCGGAGTACGTGGAGGGAAGTTCCTAGGGTTCATGATAAGCGAGAGAGGAATAGAAGCTAATCCAGAAAAGATCAGGGCCATACTGGAGTTGGCACCTCCCAGATCCAAGAAGGAAGTGCAAGAGCTGATGGGGCGAGCGGCAGCCCTCAATAGGTTCATTTCGTGGTCAGCTGATAAGGGATTCCCATTTTTCAAGGCTATAAGGGAAGCGAAAGACTTCAAGTGGGGTACACAGTGTCAGGTGGCATTTGAGAAATTAAAAGAATATTTAATCTCCCTGCCAGTGCTCACTAAACCCATTGATGGAAAGACTCTTTACCTATACCTAGCAGTGACCTATGCGCTGGTCAGCGCGGTGCTTGTTTGAGATGACAATGGGGATCACAAGCCCATTTACTATATCAGTTGGCTACTACGAGTGGCCGAGCCAAGATACCCTCTCATCGAGAAGTTGGCCCTAGCTCTAGTAGTGGCTGCAAGAAAGCTACGACCTTACTTCCAATCGCATCCTGTGGTGGTACTCACTAATCATCCCTTGAAGAGGATATTGTCGAGCCCAGACGTGTCGGGACAAATGGTCAAATGGGCAGTAGACTTAGCGAGCATGGCATAGCATATCGAAGAAGACCAGGCATCAAAGCACAAGTGTTAGCCGACTTTGTCGCTGAGATGTTGGAGAAAGAAGATGGTTGTTCTCTACCCACATGGACACTGTTCATAGATGGGTCTTCCACCAGCATAGGCAGTGGAGTGGGGGTTATAGTCGAGAGTCCCCAGGGAGACAAATTGGAATACGCCATAAGGTTCTGATTTGATGCCTCGAACAATGAAGCTGAGTATGAAGCACAATTGGCTGGAGCCAAACTAGCACTAGCTCCAGGAGCAAGGAAGATAATAGCATACAACGATTCACAACTGGTAGTCAACCAAGTGAATGGAGTGTATGAAGCTAAAGAAAAAAGAATGGTTCAGTACTTGGCTCTCGTTCAAAAAATGAGGGAGCGTTTTGAAGAATTCAATCTAAGGTAAGTCCCGAGGTCTAAAAATGAAGCTGCTGACCAGCTGGCAAGCTCTATAGCCTCCATAAAAAATCAAAAGGTAATCTCACTACTACAGAAATGACCTATTAAAGCGGTTATTTTTGGCCAATTACAGCGGTTTTTAACCGCTGTAATAGGTACCGCTGTAATTGGTTCAGGCCAATTACAGCGATTAAAAACCGCTGTAATAGATACCTATTACAGCGGTTATTTTTATAACCGCTGTAGCTGTAATAGGGTATACCCTATTACAGCGGTTATACAAATAACCGCTATTAAAAAAAAATAAAAATTTTTTTTTTAAGAAGCCTATTACAGCGGTTTAGGAAAAAACCGCTGTAATAGGCGCTTTAAAAAAAAAAAAAAAAATTTGACTGTGTTGGAATGATACGAAATTTGCACGGTCATAGCGAAACGGCATTCCGAACAAAACATAAGTTTACTTGTGCTCTCGTGATTTTAGCCATCCGAGATCGTTTAAGGCCTCAAATACGTGTTTTATTATAAAAATACGTATTTTTGTAATAAAATGCGTATTTAAGGCCTTAAACGATCTCGGATAGCTAAAATCCCGAGAGCGCAAAAACTTGCGTTTTGTTCGGAATGCCGTTTCGCTATGACCGTGCAAATTTCGTGTCATTCTAACATGGTCAAATTATAAACGAAAAATATTTTCGTAAATACACAAATTTTCACATACACCCATCTACACATACACAAATATACATATACACCCACATATACACAAAATAAATGTACCCACACATACACAAATATACATACACCCATACATATAGGTGGTGTCGGCGGCGTTGATGGAGGTGGTAGTGTCGGCGGCGTTGATGGAGGTGGTAGTGTCGGCGGCGTTGATGGAGGTGGTAGTGTCGGCGGCGTTAGTGAGAGAGAGAGAGAGAGAGAGAGAGAGAGAGAGAGAGGAGTGAGAGATAAAGAGGAAATGAAGAAGATGAAATTTGAAATTTCAAATGAAGAAGAGAAAGATGAGTGAGATATATAAAGAGGATTTTTATTTTCGGTCAAAGCCTATTATAGCGGTTCTTTGAATAACCGCTGTAATAGGTCCCGAAAGTTTTGGGCGGGAAAAATGGGGGGGAATTTTTTTAAAATATTTTGACCTATTACAGCGGTTCGGTACCGAACCGCTGTAACCGGTTCGGTACCAAAAAAAAAAAGTTTTTTTTTTTACTCCGAAAAATTTTGGGCGGAAATATTTTGGGCGGGAAAATTGGGGGGGAATTTTTTTTAAAATTTTTTGACCTGTTACAGCGGTTCGGTAGCGAACCGCTGTAACCGGTTCGGTACCAAAAAAAAAAGTTTTTTTTTTTTTACTCCGAAAAATTTTGGGCGGAAATATTTTGGGCGGGAAAATTGGGGGGGAATTTTTTTTAAAATTTTTTGACCTGTTACAGCGGTTCGGTAGCGAACCGCTGTAACCGGTTCGGTACCAAAAAAAAAAGCTTTTTTTTTTGCTCCGAAAAATTTTGGTCGGGAAAATTGGAGGAGAATTTTTTTTAAAATTTTTTGACCTCTTAAGTGCCCTCTTGAATTTTCACAACTTAGTTGTCCCATTGAACCATGATCTTGGGATCGGGTTGGTTACCGAACTTAATTTGTAGACGCTGATCTCTATGGAAGTCCTTTCGTCAACAGGTGGAGATAATGCCATCTTAGCCGGGTTCGGTACCGAACCGCTGTAACTGGTTCCCTGTTAGCGGTTCGCTAGAACCGCTGTAACAGGTTTAGCCCAGTTATAGCAGTTCGGTACCGAACCGCTATAAGAAGTTTTTTTTTTTTTCTTATTTTGATCGGCCTATTAGAGCGGTTTTCTAACGAACCGCTATAATAGGTTTGGAACTATTACAGCGGTTCGATAAAAAACCGCTGTAATAGATACTCGATTAATATCCATTATAACGGTTCACTTATAAACCGCTGTAATAAGTCTCTCCGTTCAGCGGTTTTCAAAAAACCGCTGTAAAATGTGCGCTGTAACAGGCCTTTTCTGTACTAGTGTCTTCATCACCTCTGAGAATTCGAAAGTTGAAAAGGGAGGCCTAGAGGTGCTATGCGGGCAGGCAGAAGAACCCAGCTGGAAGGATGAGATAGTGGACTATTTGATGGCAGCAAGCCTACCCAACGATCCTAAGCAAGCTCGGAGTGTTAGAGTGAGATCTGCGAGATTTGTGATGATAGATGGCGAACTATACAAATGAGGCTTCTCACAACCCTACTTGAAGTGTCTAACCCCCGCCAAAGCTAACTATGTACTGCACGAGATACACTAGGGATGCTGGGGTAATCACTTGGAGGGCAAGGCGCTACCAGCTAAGACAGTAAGGCAGGGATAATTTTGGCTTACGATGCTTAAAGACGCTCAAGACTTAGTGCAAAAATGCAAAAGCTGCCAAGTGCACTCCAACATAAGTCATCTTCTGGGCTTTGAGAGTCGACCGCTATAAAGCGCATATATGGGGGCTCAATATAGTAGGGCCTTTCCCCTTGACCACGGGTCAAAGAAAGTTTCTGTTAATCGCTATTGACTATTTCACCAAATGGGTGGAGGCTGAACTGCTAGCCAAAATATCTGAGAAAGAAGTAATGAAGTTCTTATGGAAGAATATCATCACACGTTTTGGGATCCCATGATCCTTAGTATCAGACAACGATACCTAATTCCAAGGGGCAAAGCTGAGGGAATGGTGCCAGGAGCTTAACATTAAGAAACACTTTACTTCTGTAAGCAACCCACAAGCTAATGGTCAAACGGAGGTAACAAACAACACTATACTGCAACACCTAAAGACTAAGCTTGGAGGAGCGAAAGGGAGTTGGGCAGACGAAATTCCCGCGGTACTATGGTCATATCGGACCACTCCCAGAGTTGGCACCGGGGAGACCCCTTTCAACTTAGTGTTTGGAAATGAGGCTAAAACCCCGGTGGAAATCGGAGAAAAGAGTCTGAGGATAAGCCAATACAACCTCACTCACAATGAGCAGCGCCGTAGGGAGAGCTTGGATTTCATCGCTGAAGTCAGAAATGAAGCCGCAAAGAGAATTGCTAAGTATAAGGCAAGGATTGCATGAGCGTATAACCGCCAAGTACGTCCCCGAGGCTTTCTGGTAGGAGACTTGGTGCTCAAAATGAAAGAAGCCACTAGTTCTGTTGGAATGCTGGAGGCCAAGTGGGAAGGTCCGTACCAAGTGACAGAGGTAGTAGGCCCTGGCACCTACAACTTAATGACCGTAGGGGGTAACGAGGTACCACGAACATGGAGTATATCTAACCTCAAAAGGTATTTTACTTAATAAATTTTATTCACATTGACTGATTGTCTCTATGATTGTTAGTAATGTTTTAAGAAATACATTCGAGTGCTCATAGCACCCCCTTGCTATGTTAATATATTTTTCATGAATGAATGCTTGCACCTTTTGCCCATAAATGTGGGACTAAGCTTCCACTAGAGGCGATAAGCAAAATCTAATATTCGCTACCCCACTTGAGGTCAATAAGGGTGGCACCGCAAAAGTCCCCCGAGCTTTCAAATACTCGAATGAGGATGGGCCACCCCATAATCCCTCTAGTAATATCGAGAGAGGTTGAGGATCTATAGAAGGTCTCCCCACTCCCTTTAAGATTCTGGAATGAGATTATACAAACTAAACGAACTTGAGGAGACCACGCCCCCGTTAAAATACAACAGCGATTCTCACTAAGGATGCCACTCATCAGCACCTAACATCGGCCTTCGGTAACTCCAAGGAATGGGGGGAACCGGTGATCACAGTGAATTAGCTGATAACTGTTCAATAAGGCACAACGTGCCACGAAATAAACACCACCCTGATGTCATGCTTCAATCATACACTACTTAGCTACTCACTCCCAAACATGATCAACATATTAGGGAGTAGGGGGTAGCAGCTATGATAAGGCATGAGAACTCACAGGGAATCACAAGAATAGTTAGAGCAAGACTATTTAAAAAGAACTACTTAAAAAAGTCAGTTGCATAAACTACAAGTAAACAAGGTCTTGGAGACTATAAATAGTCAAAGACCAAAAGACCAGCTAAAAATAAAGCCAGCTATACTACGCATAGAACTAGCTACCTTGAAGGGGGGGCGCCGCCATGTCTCCTGGCAGGGGGCGCACCATCCTCATCACTATCATCTGCTATCCCCCCATAAACCCATAAGAAATCATCAGGGGGATAACGACCACTTTCTCGAAGCACGCGACGGCATTGACGAACCGTTTTGCCCATAAACCTAATGGCAAGATCGCGCGCTTGACTGTTGCACTCATTAGAAAATTCGGCGCTGGATATGAATTCTTTCACCGCTATTTCGCAGGGGGTAGTAGCTATGATAAGGCATGAGAACTTACAGGGAATCACAAGAATAATTAGAGCAACACTATTTAAAAAGAACTACTTAAAAAAGTTAGTTGCATAAACTACACGTAAACAAGGTCTTGGAGACTACAAATAGTCAAAGACCAAAAGACCAGCTAAAAATAAAGCTAACTATACTACGCATACAACTAGCTATCCTGAAGGGGGCGCGCCGCCACATCTCCTGGCAGGGGGTGTACCATCCTCATCACTATCATCCGCTATCCACCCATAAACCCATAAGAAATCATCAGGGGGATAATGACCACTTTCCTGAAGCAGGCGACGGCATTGACGAATCGTGTTGCCCATAAACCTAATGGCAAGGTCGCACGCCTGACTGTTGCACTCATTAGAAAATTTAGCGCTGGCCATGAACTCTTTCACCGCTGTTTCTTCAGCGTCAGCTAGAACTTGTTTGTCGACTGAGGAGCCTAGGAAGCTTCGACCACTTGAGGTCTCCTCTTCGAGGTCCTTAATGGTGGCCTTATACTTTGCTTCGCACTCCTGGGCTGCAGCTTTCACCAGAGGGCATTTGGAAAGAAGTTTGTCATTTTTCTTTGAACAATCCTCCAGCTTCTTCTCAAAATGCTCATACCTCTGACGGAGGTGATGAGACAACTGGATCAGCTGAAATGACAAGAAAAAGGGAACTCAAAAAAGAGGGTCTGACACGCGAAATCCTAGCAAGTATACTAGGTCGTGCAAAGTAATAAAGTGGACTATTTAGCCCGGGGTGTATCGTCTCCACAGGGACAATTGGATTCAATGCTCGTAATTGCTATATTATCTAACTCTAAGCTAAATCAAATTATAAGATGATGGTTGATTATACTATGAAAATAATCAAAGACAACTATGTGATAAACAAGATAATAAATCGAATGGAAAGAGGTGATTGGGTTATGATCCTACTATGTTCTATTCTATGTTCATGAACTCTCAATTATCCGGATTCTTAGAACGTTTTTGTTATGGCGCCCCTAATGTATTTATTATTCAATCTCTTGAAATAACAAGCCTATACTAGTGAACAACTTTCTATATCTCTATAGTGAAGATTGAATTAACTAACACGCATTTAGGTTCAAAGGAATTCCTTGTTTACGAAGATCCTACATTCAATCGGGTCATCTTATCACAAAAAGCCGCACAACGCAATCGATTCTATCTCTAGTCAATTGTTACGTTATGATGATTGATTTTTCGATCTCCCTTTATCTATCTCCTCTCGGTCTCAAGACAAAGCATTTTATCAAACACATGGTGATCAAGCATATGCAAGCATTAAGCACAAAATCAAACATGTAACAAGAATGTAATAAATCCGGAAATTAATGATTCATTAAACACAAAACATCACAAAGTATTCACATAACCCAATCACAAAAATACTTAGCTCATACTTACAACAACAAGTGATTCAACAACTCTACAAGACATAATTGAAATACTAATCAAGAGAAAGAGTTGAATTACTCCCTATTATAAAGTGTGAATCCAAGCTTTGATGATGAAAATGATGATGATGAGGATGATGATGGCTCTTCAAGCTTCCTTAGGACTTCCCATGGCTCCTCCTTGGTGTTTTTGAGCATTTCCAGCCTTTAGGTAAGTGAAGAATGCCTTATAAAGACCAAAAACGGCGGATATAAAAAATAGGGCAGCAGGGCACTAAGCCGCAGCACAAAAAGTGTGAAGCATTTTTTCGAATCAAGACCGCGGTCCTGTGCCGCGGTCTTCTCACGCTGAATTCCCAGTTTTCGTATTTTGATCATAACTCTTTCTACAAATGTCGGATTGAGTTGATTCAAGTTGCTACGCCAAGCTAAGAAATAGATCTACAATATTGAAGAAGAAACCTTAGTATGATTCGGCCTGTAAGAGGACGAAAATCTCATTTATATATGAGCATTGTGTAAAATCTTTCGTCAACTATCTTCTTTTGTTTCTTTCTTCAATTTCAAGCTCAATTTGGATCTCTTTTCTCGTCTTTCATGCGTAAATCAACTTTTATCCTACAAAACAAAATATATACCAATCAAAGCATTATGAGGGATAAAAAAATGATCAAAGTAACAATCAAATCATATTACAATGGGGCATAAAATATTGTAAAATATGGACTTATCAGGGTCTCCCGTTATAAATGATAAAATAAAAATACGATATCACAATCAAACTCACCCAGCCCTCGCCGACAGAAATTTCCTCGTCTATGTTCATTCGGCAGCATGTGCAAATGCCGAGAATCATAGTTGATCACAGTTGGCCTCACCAACTTCCAGGGGGTGACCATGTCATCTGTATCTCAGAAGGACTGAACGGTGGGGTCACAATTTGCCCTAAAGTGGAATAGCCCTTTGCCCTGACCAGGGGTGCCATAGCTGGGAAGAGAGGCATGTCGATTACGCTTCAGGAGAGGGAGAGCTCGAATGTATGTAAGTTCGGAAAGATGGCCCTGTGCCCTCGTCAGGCCTCCCTCCTCCATCGGTGTCTTTCCCTTGGGACCCTTTGAAGAATGCCCCACAGAAGGGCCCTGGGGACCCTTAGTGGTAATCCCTGCCATCAGAAAATCAAAGTCCAAAGAGACTGGCTCGTTGGTGGGGGGTGAGGGAACAAGCACCTCCTGGGCAGCGGCTTTGCCCTTCGAGGGCTGCCCCGAACCTGAAACAAAATACCCCAACAAGTAAGTTGGAAAATTAGATTCTTGCCAAATCTCGCTAACATATAGTTATCAAAGACAACAAGTACAATACCAAGGTATGGAGAAAGCAAATTACCTCCGCGGTATACCTCCCAAATGTCATACCTAGTCTTAAACAACCCTGTCTCCAGAAAGTCCAAGCGTAACTGCTCATGGGTGTTTGTGATTTTTTGGCAGGTAACTTTATTGCACCGCCGCTTGGGGGAGAGAATGGGCAAGCTTTGGATGGGGAAGTAAAAGAACTTGGTCTTCCAATTGCCATTGGAGCTTTTTTTTCTTCTTGGAGTTGGTAAGGGGATGTCGGGTAGAAATGCACGAACAGACCCCCCGAACTCAGCCGAACATTAAACAAGGCCTGGAAGGCCTCAAGGCTCACGGTCAGTCCAAAATCCCTAAAGTGCCGAGTGAAGCCCTCGAATTGGGCAAAGCTGTTGGGTGACAGCTGACTAATACACACCTGGTAGTGGGACAGTATCATTCCCAACAAGGGGTCGCACGAAAGAGAAAATCCCATGCGAAAATACTCTAAGGATAGGGTAGCATAACCCTTCGGGGGGCTCAGAATATGGTCGTATGGCCGTGGTTTCACCACCCTGAGATCCGATAGGAACTGCTTGGAAAGCGTCTTCAACTCGCTGTCAGTGATAGTTGAGGAACAACTAGTTATGCCAGTCTTGCAATCCCGGGCTGACCTTCCTTTCCAGGGCTCCCTTTTCCATTCACCACGTTCACGGTAGTCATCACCTAGAGACACCAAGTCCTCACCATCTGAACTCCCATCGCTCGACGTCAGCGACAATGTTCTTGCAACATCCATCAAGAAATGAGGGTTAGATACTCAAGCAAAGTATAAAGTGCACAGTACATGATAATAAAAAAAAACGAGAGCAATGGCCCGGAAAGAAACCCCCGGTACTACTAAGATGTCCCGGGAGCCTTGCAGCGCACCAAGGGCCTCGCTGCCGGCGCGAGGCCCTTGGTGCCTCGAGGCCGACGACGAGGCACTACACCGCGAGGTACCGTGAAGCACTAAGGGCCTCGCGCTGACCGCGAGGCGTTGGTCACCATTCATGCCAGCGCATGGCGACAAGCGCCACGGGGGTCGGGAAGGCCTAATTTGTTTGATTTATTCTTCGTGGGCATGCTCCAAAGCTCAATCATGCGATGGATAAAAAGAATTTTTTTTAAGAAATAGATTCTAGATAGAGGACTTAAGGGAGATGAAGAGAGATGTTTACCTTTGTTACTTCTAACCATGAGGTGAGGAGAGCTTCCTAGGGAATTTCTCTCTCTTTTCAAAAAAAGTTGTTAAGAGTTGAAAAAGCTAATAAGAAGTGAAAAGTGAAAGAAATTTCTCACCTACCCCCTATTAATAGAAAGGCAGGTGGGGAAAGCTTAATACCTCCATCCCAGTCCATATAGAATTGTATAGCACCACGCATAGAGACCTTCATACTTCCGGGATTAAACTTCGGAGTAAACCCGGGAGTGGGGGGCATATGATGTGGGCCAAAAATGTCCAAGGGTATTTTAGTAATTTGCCCATCCCCGCAGTGCCCACCATGGGTCAAAGCCCACGGTGGAAGTATTGGCCAAGCCCAAAAGGGGCTGGCAACCTATTAAGCATAATAAGGTTATTCCTCTAGCCTAATAATAATAATAATAAAATCAAGCCTATTGGGCTGATGACAAGATAGGGTCCATAGCCCATAACCAGCTCATTATAAATACCTCAAAGGAGTTGGAGGTGGCTCATTATCTACTCCACCAGTAAAAATACGCTGGCAATAGAGAGTAACCCCAGTAACGAACTACGAATTGACTTGATCCCACATTGTTTGGGTACGTAAGTAGCTCGAAGTAACCGAGTGCAGTCTATACAAAAACCAACCTTCAACCTAGTCTGTCGTGAGTTGGATTGGTTCGTCTACCCCACGTGGTTGAACACGTGATATTCATACTCTGACGATCTTTACCATCATCAGTCGTCTTTGCCATTTTTGAGCAAATTAAATCAGACCCAATCTATTTCTTTTTTCTGTTTTTCAACAACCCAAAATTAAAGCAAACCAAATGGAGAGAAGATGAATGCTGCAAATACAGCAGACAAGGTGGTGAGATAAGTCATCACAGACACCATAAAAACAAAAATGACATAGAACCTACGAGCCTGGTCTGCCCGAGTCACCGGTTTTCGCCAATTTTGATCGGTTCACACTGGGTATTAAGCGACTCGTTTTTAGTATACAACCGGACCAGACTCATTGCCGATTGATCGTTTAATCGGTGGGACCGGTCGGTTCGGTCCGGTCCGATTTAACAACATTGATTTCATACAGAAAAGCTCAGCCGACTGGTAATTAATCACTGGATGTAGCTTTACATCAATTAAATTTATAGTTATTCTTATATTTTTTGAGCATGATTAATTTACTTTTGAATTAATGAAGACAATATTCAACTTCAATTAATGTAATTTTGATGAAAAAGGGAAAAACGCACTTTTGGTCCAATAAATTTGACTTTTTTCAATTTTGGTCTCATTCATTATGGGATTCTCACATTATTTCCCATACATTTCATTTTTTTCACATTGATCCCATAAGTGATTTTCGTCCAAAAAGTAACGGAGAAGGCATGTGCAACACCTTCAGTAATAGGATCTGGCATTGGGTAATCCACGTCAATAAATCCAAACATTTCTTGACTTTCAATAAGTGCACACATTTGAGTTTTCCATTACAAATAATTGTTTGGAGTGAGTTTCATTGAGACAAAATTACCAATGTTCAATGAAGCAGGATATGGGTAAGAGGTTTTAGAGTTTGAAGTTGACATTTTAGAAGAGATATATGTTGGAACTTAATTTTATCGTTGAAATCCATCACCAAACTCACGAACGTTCATTTTCAATCATAAAGAATCAAATAACAAAAAGTAGGAGTGTACCTGAATCGGCCATATCAGATTAATTCTTGAGTCTTCACGGTTGGTCTTTCAAATTAACACGTAATCCTTTGAGTTTCTCTTGGAGTCTCTCAATTCTCTCTGAAGATGTGGAATTAGAAGAATAGAACGATACGTATGATTTGGGGACCACAACCCATTTATAATAAGTAATTGTTCTTATTTTCAATTTAGCTCATCATAAAAGAGTAAATATAATAATTAGCTTCTACACATGATATCCCATAAAATCCTATTCTTTCGTCAATTGCTTTAGAACCCAAAATACCATATATCTTAATTGACCACATAATCAGGCTCAATTAATATGATGATTATTAATATATGACTTTCACATATTGCCCATATATATTGGATTTTAAATCTAACAATCTCCCACTTGGGCTATATGTGTCACCTTATAGCCATATTTTAAATAACCTTATGAGTACTCAAATTTTGTCATCATCAATCTAGCAATTTTCTAAACAATCCGGTCCATCAATTATAACGACATAGGATCAAAACGGCTTTCATCATATATAATCATGACTAAACCTATCAATGGTCACGTATATTGATATAACCAGATGACATGGATCAAATACGATTGTGTAGCATGAGAATTACATGCCATGCGATCCAACCATGCACATTTTTATCTGGTCCTTCCTGAAACCTTAGTGAGATCATTTAAACACGTTCAGAGATAAATATAAACTATAAAATTTAATTCCGGAATAACTAAAATATCTATAAACTATAATCCAAATAACCATAAACAAATGTCTACATGCAAAAGCAAATAAAAGACACAAACTCCGACTAAAACTGAATATCCTCAAGTACTACCACACCTATATGAGCAGTATGCCCATGAAAGCCCTTGGGTGGTAATTCTTTAGTAAGAGGATTCGAAACCGTGGATTTTGTACCTATGTGTTCTATAGAAAGTTGCCCACTCTGAACTCTTTCTTTCGCAATTAAGAACTTGATGTCTATATACTTAGACTTTGTTGAGCTTTTGTTGTTTGGAATACAACACTGTAGACCTATTGTCAAAGAATATATTAAGTGGTCTTTCTATACCATCTAATTCCTCAGCCATATTCCATGATTGGATGCCTTATAACACGTTACGAAATCCGCTGCCATGGTAGTGGAGGCTACGAGTGTCTGTTTAGCATATTCCATGATATGGCTCCTCCAACAAGCAGGTAGACATAGCCCGAAGTGGATCTCCTACTATCTACGCATCCATCAAAATCAAAATCAGAATAACCTATGATCTCCAACTGATCTGATTTCCTATATATGATCATGTATCCCTTTGTTCTCTGTAAATACCGCATGACTCGCTTAGCTGCTTTCCAATGATCCTCCTGGGTTACTTAAATATCTCCCTAACATTCCAATAATGTACGCAATATCTGGACGCATACATACCCGAGCATACATTAGACTCCCTACAGCCAAAGCATAAGGAATATTCTGTATTTCTTTAGTTTTAAAGTCATTCTTGGGGCGTTGACTTAAACTAAACTTATTTCCCTTAGCAACAGAGGTGTCTCCTAGCTTATAGTCTTGTATGCCAAATCTCTGAAGAACTTTCTCGATATAGATTTTTTGTGATAATCCAAGAATGCCCCGACAGCGATCTCGATATATCTTGATCCCTAATACAAAAGAGGTATCACTAAGATCTTGCATCTCAAAGTTCCTAGCTAGAAATTTCTTGATTTCGCACGACGTGCCTATATCGTTGGTGGCAAGCAATATATCATCAACATACAAGACTAAAAAGCTATACTTACTCCCACTGAACTTGTGCTACACATAATCATCTGCTATAATTCATCTCAAAATCGAATGAGGTGATATATTGATGGAACTTGTGATACCATTGACGAGACGCTTGCTTAAGCCCATAGATGGATTTTTTTAATTTGTAAACCATTTTCTTTGAATCTCCCAATACAAAGTTTTTTGGTTGCACCATATAATCATCTCTTCAATGTCACCATTGAGAAACACAGTCTTATCATCCATCTGATGTAGCTCAAGATCCAAATGTGCCACTAATATTATTGTCCTGAAAGAGTCTTTCGATGAAACCGGAGAAAAAGTCTCTTTATAATTGATGTCTTCTTTCTATGTAAAACCCTCATCAACAAGACGTGCTTTGTACATTTCCACATTGCCTTTTGAATCCCTTTTGGTCTTAAATATCCATTTGCAACCAATAGATTTTGCATCTTCAAGCAATGGAACCAAGTCCCACATGTCATTGTCCATCATTGACTTTATCCTTTCATTTATGGCATCGATCCACTTTTGAGAGTTAGTACTTTCCATGGCTTGGTGGGAGTTGATTGGATCATCTTCCATCACTCCAATGTCAAAATCGTGTTCTTGAAGACACACAATATAATCATCTGAAATTGTGTTTCTTCTCTCTCTAATGGATCTCCTTAATGGTATTGGTTCTTGAGGTTTGTAGAGTTTGTTCTTCGGGAACAACTTGAATAAGGAGTTGATTGATATTATCTTGGTCCGGGATTGCCTCTGGAATAATGTCAGGTATGGAAGCCCGATCCTGATCATTATCAATAGCAACTTGAGGAATATCAACTTAGTCTTCCTCAAAGACAAAATCATTAGCCCTTCCCCTCCCCCCCGCAAACTCAACATCCTCAAAGAACCGGGCATTACCCATCTTGAAAATAGACCTGGCAATGGGATTACAAAACTTGTAACCCCCTAGATCTCTCAGAGTATCCAATAAAGTAACAAACGATAGTTCTAGAGTCTAGTTTCTTTTCGTTTGGCCAATATGGCCTTGCCTCAGCTGGACATCCCCAAATGTGTAAGTGCTTTAAACTAGGCTTCTTGCCTGTCCAAAGCTCATACGTGGTCTTTCAAATTGTCTTAGTTGGCACTCTATTGAGTATATACACTGCGGTCTTTAGTGCGTCTCCGCAGAGTAATTGAGGTAAGGTAGAATGACTAATCATACTCTTCACCATGTCTTTAAGCATTTTGTTTCATACTCTTCACCATGTCTTTAAGGATTTTGTTTCATCTCTCAGCAACACCATTCATGGTCGGAGACCCTGGCATAGTGTACTCTGGAACAATACAGCATTCCTCTAGGAATTTCGCAAATAGACCTGGATATTGTTCACTTGAACCATCATATCTACCGTAGTATTCACCACCACGGCCAGATCTAACGTTTTTTTATTCTTTTGCTAAGTTGATTTTCAACTTCAGTTTTGTAATTTTTGAACACTTCTAGTGATTGCGGTTTTTCATGAATGAGATAAAGATAGCCATATCTTGAATAGTCATCTATGAACGCGATGAAATATTGTTGACCATTCCAAGAAGCCAAAGGAAATGGTCCACAAATATCCATGTGAACAAGTTCTAAGACCTCTACTTTCGAATTGGCATCAAGTCTCCTAACATTTGTTTGTTTCCCCTTGATACAGTTAACACATACAACAAAATCTCTCTAAGGGGATTGAGAATACCATCGGACACAAGTCTCTCTAATCTTTTTTTGGAGATATGACCTAATCGTTTGTGCCCCAACGAAGCTAAATTCTCACTGGTTAATTTACGCTTAACATCTCGAGTACTAACATATAAGGATTTATCCAATGAGGCAATAGTATCTAACAAGTATAGATTATCATAAACTGACAAGGATCTAAATCCAACCAGTTTTAAATAATGAAAAAGATCAAATTTTCTATTTTCCAAAAGAACAAGAATAACCAAACTTGTCTAATGTAGAAATAGAAATTAAATTTCATCTAAAATACGGTACAACGAAAGTCTCAGTCAAATTCAAATAAAATTCAGTTCTAAGTAATAATCTAAAATGTCCTATTGCCTCTACTTTAGCTGTCTTGCCATTGCTAATATAGATGTGTCTTTCTCCATCACTGGATTTTGGTAGCTCAGGCATCCCTGCATGGACACATTGATGTGAGTTATTGCACCTTAATCTATTCACCAAGTGTGTCCAGCTACTGAAGTTAAATTAACCTTAAAACAAACTAAATCAAGAAGCATACCTTTCTTTCCACGCCAAGCGTGGTAGTTAGTGCAGTGCTTATTTATATGACCGGCAGCCTTACAGAAGTAATAGGCATCCTGGTTTGTTCCTTTTGCTATTTCTTTTGTGGTGCTTTATCCATAGTGTCCTTATCCTTCTTTCTTTTGTTGATTTTCCATTGTCCTTAAAGATGCTGGTAATATGAGCACTTTCAATCTTCTCTTGCTTCAACCTTTCCTCTTCTTGGACACAGCGAGAGATGAGCTCATTTAGGGACCATGAGTCCTTGTGACAAGGATTTATCCGAGGGCTTGTTAGTGCATCTGGTTTTAATTTCTTTTTAGCCCATCATAAAAGAGGAAATAAAATAATTGGCTTTTACACTTAATATCCCATACTTTTCTTAATTGCTTTAGAACCCAAAATATCATATATCTTAATTGATCACATAACGGGCTCAATTAATATGATAACTTTCACATATTACCCATATATATTGGATTTTAAATCCAACAATATATTCTACTTCTAGTTCCTCACCGACGGCTTTGGATACCATAAAGAAACACTAAAATTGTAAACTCCTCTCTTGGTGAGGAATGAGGAGAAAATGTATCTATTTATATGAGTATTTACATGTATAAGAACAAGGAAAGGTGTTGTAATCTACAAATTATTTACTAGGATGATAAGATAAAATAGGATGAATTTCCGCCTTTTATGGGGGACTTCCTACAAGTGAATTTTGCATGTGAAACTTCTGAGTTTTGCAAGTCCGACAAATCTCGGCGATTATGCTCTCGTATTGAACCCATTTTATTAGACAGATCCATCTTAATACTTACCTTCTAATTGTTTAGGTCCGATAAGCTATTGAGTATTCGGCAGGAGTTGGATGAAACAAAAAAATTCTTGCAAGTATCTCCTCCGATCCAACTTTGTACGATGCCTTCGCCATCCATAGCAGTGTTCACGTGTTACTGATAATATGGTAAAGTTGTTATTTATCTTTTTTTGCCCTTTTCTTTAAGATTTCGATTCATTTTGGCCAAAAATTTCTATCACTTGAGTCGGGACGTGTCCGATTATGAATATGGCGTAGACACAGTGTATATGCAGATTTGAAATTTTTTCAAATACAAGTAAATATTGATTTTGAATTTTTGGTTCATATGGTTCACATCCTCTTCTGTTCTAAATATTTAATAGAAATACATGTAGGTTGTTTTCAATCTATCTACTATTTCTTATTCATATTGTAATCATATTCCTAGAGTATCAGGTCATCTACAAATACATTCAAATATACTGACATTGGATTGGGTAAAATGGTTCACTGCCTCTTGTATTCTAAATATTAGATACAAATAAATGTATTTGTTGTTTTCGGAAAAATTGCAATTTTAATACATGAAGGGAAGTGATCGCCGTTTTGGTACAATAAAGTGAACAAACTTAATTTTCATACAACAAAGGTTGATTTTTGACAATTTTGGTACAAATCACGCCAGAAAGTGTCTATGTGGCACACAAATTTGGAGATTTTCGTGTTTGGAGGGAAAATTGCCTATGTGGAGCTCAAAATTGGAGGGAAATGAGGGAAAAAGTCAAACTTACCCCTAAATTGGATGGAAAATTGCCTATGCGGCAGTCAAAATTGGAGGGAAAAAGTCAAAATCACCCTCAACTCCCATGTGAAGATAAAATTGCAAAAAGAAGTTAGAAAAATTTTGAAATTGTATATTTCAAACTCATTTCTAGTTTGAAAAATTTTGTTAGTAAATAAAATAGTTAATATTTTGATATGCGAATATAGTTGAAAAAATATTAAAAAAATTAATGAAATCAAATAAATCAGAAAATATTAAAAAAGTTCTTTCCATTGAAAAAAAATAAACTAAGAACTCAGAAAAAATAAAAAATGTAAAAAAAATAATAGATTCAAAAAAGTAATTTGAAAAACATTATTTCTTAAAAAATATGTAAAATCGTAATATAATAAGAAAAAATTAAAATATTAAAAATTTAAAAATCATAAATAATGAGAAATCGAAAGAAAAAAAATTAGAAAAAAACCTGAAAAGGAAACAAAGAAATAAAATAAAAACAATTTTTAAAAATTCAAAAATAAATATTAGTAAAAATTAGAGTATAATATTAAAAAAAGTTAAATTTAAATTATTTTAATATTTAATATTATATATTAATTATAGAAATTTTATTTATAATAAACAAAAGAAAATAGTTGAGTTAAAATTTCCAAAAAAAAAATTAAATAAGTCAAAAAAAAGAATTTGAAGGTATTTGAGTTTAAATTCCCAAATTGGAAGTCAATTTTTCCTCCATATGCAAAAATTCCTAAACTGAAGATTAATTTTCCACCAAATGCAAGAATCCCTAAATTCAAGTCGATGTTCAGCCAAATGACATTTTCAGACGAATTTCAAATTTTCCAGTGTGATTTGTACCAAAATTGCCAAAAATCAACATTTTCTGTATGTAAGTTAAATTTGTCCCCGTTTTTGTATCAAACGGCGAACACTCCCCTTTCATTCATGAAAATTGCAATTTTCCCAATGTTTTTCAATCCATCAACTGTTTCTTACTTATATTTTTATCATATTCCAAAATTTAAAAAATCTATTCCAGTTTTCATTCATCTATAATAAATTAAGTCATCTAGAAAAAAATTCAAATATAATCTTTGTGATTCAGTCCATAAAATTATGAAATTGCGGTGTACTCGGAACGTATTATTGCTTGATGAAGTTATATGACCATTACGTGATATATGTTTTGTGAGATGTCCATAGAAACACTAGATTGAGAAGCCTGTTGTCTTTATATAGAAATATAGTATAGAGTTTTTTCTTAACAAAGGGAAAATTAAACATTTTATTCTCGTTAGCAGCATCCGCGCATTGATGCCTGAAATTTATCATTTAGTTGCCCTTATTCAATTTAGTTGCATGTTTGATCACTTTTCTGTTATATATGATCTAGAGGAGTAGTATTGCTAAATTTTAGACAATAACCTGAGAGCACTGACCTATTATATTTGTGTTCATTGCTCAGGTCTTGAAGATAGGATGGAGATGTAATTACTATATATGCGCACTCAGCTCTAATTTAAGATATGATGATCATAATCTTTTAAGAAGTTAATGCATTTTTATTTTGAGACAGAATTTAGGTTTAGAAGCTGCTGGATTGAAATTGTCAAGAAATGGAGCCGTAGAGGTATTTTTGATCAAATTGCACTAAAACACAAATCCGAAACGAAATGGATGAAGCTGATTAATTGAGGCCTTAAGGAAGGTCTTTGGGCTGGTCTTGCAAGAGCTGTTGAGAATGTGGGTCTGGGTTGTGGATTGCTTCTCCTCGTGCTTCCATTGTCTGTTTCCCAAAATCATAGTTAACTGTCTACTTAACAAATCAACTATACTATTATTTTTTCCTTTTATATGTTTTTATACTCATTTCCTTCTATAACATTTCGAAAATTTAGCCATCGGTGGTTATTTTGTTTTCTAGAATTTTTATTATATATAAAGCGTACTATAGCTTCACAATATGTTCTTTTAGTAAATGCATGGTTTACTTAAATAAATTCTAAAATGATTTATCGCCTTTATGACTTCTGCTATTTCATAATCTAAACTAGTCCAATTACTTCTTTCTTTATTAAAATTACCACTATCATATGCAGATATTTTTTCAGTTGTTTTGGGAGAATTCTTGTTGGGTTTAGTTATTAATATTGTTTCTCATCCTTCTAATGAACTATCTACTTCTATGACAATATATTAAGTTATTAATTAAGGGAAATTCTAAGGATCCTAATTGCTTTACTGCCTCCTTTATTTTTCTTACTAACTGAGTATCTTTAGTATTAAAATTCCTTTGTCCCGACTTTTCTGTTTTCTTACTACTAATTTACTTAGATTAGGAATAAATTTTCTAGCATAATTTAATATCTCGAGAAATGCTTCTATTTGTTTCAAGTTATCTAGTTTATCAGGAAAACTTAATATTTTTTGGGCTATATAAGGCTGCAGAATAATTTTTCCGTTTCCTATTTCTAATCCCAAAAAATTAACTTTTCTTTCAAAAAGCTCTATTTTCTTTTTAGGCATTACTATCCCATTTTCTTTTATTAACTTAAATACTTGCTTAAAATGATCCTGATGTTGTTTAATATTTTCAGAGGCTATTAAGATGTCGTCTATGTATACTAAACAAAAATCTAAAGGTTTAAAAATGTTATTCATAAATCTTTGAAAATTAAAATTACTGGGGCTTTTTTTAATCCAAAGGAAAGAACACTCTACTCGAAATGTCCTTCACTACAATTAAATGTTGTCCATTTTTTATCTTCTTCTATCATTTTAATTTGATTATATCAGCTTTTTAGATCAAATTTTGAAAAAATCTTTTTATCTTGTATTAAATTAATTAACTCTTCTTTATTAGGTATTCTAGAAGCATCATCCTTAGTGTTATCGTTAACTCGTTTATAATTATAAACTATCCTAGATTTTTCTCTTTTTATTTCTGCATTATTTCTTACTATAATCGCTACAGATCTGTGAGGGCTATCACTTCTTCTTATTATGCCTATTTGTATCATTTCTTTTATTTGCGTTTTGAATTCCTTTATATCTTCAGGTGTATGTTCAATCGCTGTTGTCCTTATTATTTTGTCTAGGTTTAAAATGTTTAATTTAAAAGAATATCTCACTTTATTTTTTGCTAAATCTTCTCCTATAAAAAACTTTTCTAACTTGTGTAAAATTCTTTTATTTTCTAGGTTTTAAACTTCTAATCATTTTCCTATGCCTCTACTTTCTTATCTAATAAGACATTTAGGGTTTCAAGTTCTATATTATTTTGTTCTAATTCTTTGAAAAAATCCAAATGATCAGAAGTATTATGTCCACTATGCTTCGCAGTTAACTCTGATTGTTTAATATATCTATTGGTCGGAAATGTATAATTATGTTTACTAATAGTAATATAATTTTTACCAATTAATATAATACCATTCAATGCACATATAAAGTTTAAGCCTAAAAGGAATTCTTGGCTCGTTATATGATCTGGGGCAATAAGTATTGTCTAAAGTATATTTGTTACTATAATTTTCTGAAAAATCTTTAAATTGTATTCCCACATTAATCAATTCTTTTGTCATTTAATGCACATATAAAGTTTAAGCCTAAAAGGAATTCTTGGCTCGTTATATGATCTGGGGCAATAAGTATTGTCTAAAGTATATTTGTTACTATAATTTTCTGAAAAATCTTTAAATTGTATTCCCACATTAATCAATTCTTTTGTTATTTTAATTATTTTATTCAATTTTCTACAGTTTTACTAGTAACATTATAACTTAATTGTGCTTCAAAGTTTTTTGGTACAAGACTAGAACTAATCATACTCTTCGTACTTGATGTATCTAAAATGGCCTTCGTTTCAATTTATACTTCTTGATTACACCAAATTTGACAATCTAAAAGTATTAAACTACTAGAGCAGGGTGCTTGTATTGGAGGTACGTATTCTGTATTTTGTAGATGTGTTTCTTCTAATTGTTGGCTAAGTTCTTCTATAGCTATACCTTTCCCTTTAGTTTGACTGTTGTTAATATCTTCATTAGTTTTTAATTTTAATTCTATTAATTGTATTCTTAAGTCTAAATTTTTTATTTTTTTACTTAAGAATTCTAACATTTCTAGTTTTTTATTAGGTTTAGGTGATAAATTGGTTATTACATTATTAGCTTCCTTAGCACAGATACAACAAATTTCATCAAAACAAATGTTACATTGATATCTTAAATGCATATCAGGATATAATTTACAAATGCTACAGGCTATACTCGTAGTTCCTTTCCATTTATATATTGCTGAGTATATGAATTATTTATAAAGGTCTTCTATTATGTTTGGAATTTCTGGTCCTTCTTCACTTGCTATGCTATATATACTTTCATTATCGCTTTCATTACCATCTATACTTACTATGTCTTCATCTAATTGCTCTGCTATAGCTGCTCTTTCCATATTAAACTGTCTTTTTGGGCATCTGTTAGCTAGATGTTTAGGATCTTCGCAAATATAACAGGTGCATTTTCTAGTTGAAGGCTTCCTAACATGATTAAGAGTTTTCTTTCTTGTTTATATTGTCTAAAACTAGATTTTTGTTTATTGGATTTCCTTAATATTTTTTGTTTTGGTTTATAGTAATTTTGTTGTCCATATTGTTGTGGAGTGTATATGGCTTTCCTACAAAACTCATAAGATTGTTTTCTAATTTGTTCTCTAATGAATTCTTCTTTACACCATTTTTGAAGCTTAAAAGAAATATATTCTACTTTAGGTCCTATACCTAATCCTGTAATATTACCATTATTTTTTATCCATTCTTCATGTATTTTTTTTTCCTAAATCCCATGGTAATTTTGTAAAATATCTGTTACATGATTCCTCGTCGAAGGCATTGTTAGCTTCTGCTACTAATCTTGTAAAATCCTGACTAATGGGTATAATGTATTTCATATCGGTTATAATAAGTTGCTCTAGATTTCTAAGAGCAGTATCTTATATGAATATATTTTCTCTCCCTGGATCTATTCCTATTGTTAAGGTTCTAATAAAACTAGTAAAATTATAAGGATTATATCCTAGGGCTTTTATTTTATTAATTTTAGCGGGATCATTTTTCTTCTTGCTTTGCCAAATAGACAATGTTGTAGGTCCCAAACAGGTTTCTAAGAAATTACATATATCCATATCTGTCTTTTTATTTATTTTCCAATGTCTTACTACACATTTTTCCCATATATTTACTTCTTCTGACCACATTTGCGGGCTTCTTAATTCAATTACTAACATAGTTTCACTCATGGTTTTTCCTATTGGCTGCCTATTCCTAATTACTTACTTGGTTGAGTTGATCTATATTCATACACTGGGTTTTTCCATTATGGTCTTCCATTCCTCTCTACATTTCTAGCTAGAACTTCACTATAATCTAATTCTACCACTACTACAAAAATACACTATTACAGCGCACCTATTACAGCGGTTTTGGTGAAACCGTTGTACGGAGGTACCCATTACAGCGGTTTTGTAAAAACCGTTGTAATAGGGCTTCTCGGTTTGGACCTATTAGAGCGGTTCGTTTTTAAACCGCTGTAATAGGCGGTCCGTTAAAATAAAATAAAAAAAATTGGGCTATTACAGTGGTTCACCCCGAACCGCTGTAATAGCCCAATCTCGGTTCGGACCTATTACAGCGATTCGTTTCTGAACCACTGTAATAGGGGTACCGAAAATTAAAAAAAAAATCGGCCTATTACTGCTGTAATAGGCTATTTTAAAAAAAAATTAATAAAAAATCCTATTACAACGGTTCTTATGTGAACCGCTGTAATAAGCAGAAACCAAAAATTTAAAATCGATTTCCCGCTTCTCTCTCTACTGAACCGTTGTAATAGGCCGAAACCAAAAATTTAAAACCATCTTCCCACTTCTCTTTCCCTCTTTATCTTTCTCTCTCTACTCTCTATTCTCTCTATAGCACCGCCGCCACTGCCACCACCACCATTAGCACCACCGCCGCTGCCACCACCACCTTTAGCACCATCGCCGCCGCCGCCGTTGCCGCCGCCGCCGCCGTTGCCGCCGCCACCACCGTATGTGTGGGTGTATGTATATTTGTGTATATGTTGGTGTATGTATATTTGTGTATATGTGGGTGTATGTATATTTGTGTGTGTATATGTGGGTGTATGTATATTTGTGTATGTGTGGGTGTATTATTTGTGTATTTGCGAAAATATGGGTTGCAATTTTACGGTGTCGGAATGACACGAAATTCGCACGGTCATAGCAAAACAACATTCTGAACAAAACGCATGCTTTGCCATGCGATCTTGTGATCTAATTTATTCATCTATCTCTTCCAAATTTTCTTCTTCGTCAGTTTCTATGTCAGATTCTAGTTCCCAATTTGAAAATCTACTAGTTATCCTTACTTCTTCTTCTTCTATGATATTCATAAAGATCGTTTTTGTTTCAATTTTTGTTTCTTCCTCTAGATCTTTTAAATTTTCTTTGGGAGCTTGTCTTTGATAATTAAGAAATCTAATAGAAGTTTGACCTTTATTATTAGTATAAAATATGCTTGTTTCTGGAATCTTAACTGTGTCATTTTCTTCTAAGTATTTGGTTAATTCTCATTCTTCTCCATCTAAATTGCTATTATCTATGTTTAAATGTTTAATCATTTTTACTCCTACCGAGGCTAATCCTTCTATTATTCCATCTATATTAATTTTATACTCAGGGAAACTATTATTGGTTACTCTTCCTAAAACTGCTATAGAAACTACCAAATTATTACAATCATATGTTTCGTATCCACTAGTTTGTAATCCTATAGTGATTTTACTACTATCTTTAATACTTCTCATCATATATGGAACTACATAAAATGCTCCTATATTATTATTCATATCTATCTCCATACTAATGAATACTGCTCTCTTAGCATCAGTCGACCTTTTATCTAACAATAAGACTAAAACTTTCCACCAGTTCCTTTCCTAGTTAATCCTTTTACTCTTATAAGAATTAACCCTAAATGTATATATTTTTGTTTTACACATTCTTGACTAACTAAACTTATATTTTCAGTATTTTTTGAAACCTTTACTTCCTTTTCTCTAAATTTTTTAATTAAATGTGTTTGAAAATCCATTTTTCCTACTTTGTATAACGTTTTAGGTTTTAACTTATCTATTCCTTTGTTGCTGTACAAATTAAGATTTTCTCTTACGTCTATTATCTCTTCTAAAATTACTTCTTTATTTGTGCCTTGGCTTCCTGATCCTTTAAATATTCTTTTTGTGAAAGTATTACTTACTTTTCCTTTTCCTTTTTCTTTTTCTTTTGATTTATTTATAGTTCTACTAGTACCACTGAATGATCTGTGACTTAACATTATGGTTTAATTGAAATTTTTACCAATGTATATATTTTTTAGGTTCTGTTTTAGGCTTTTCTAACTCGACTAGTTTTAGGTTTGCTAATTTTTCTTCTAAATTATCTTGTAAATCTCCTTTAATTATCTGAGATACAATATCTATTTTAGTACTTAACCTATCTATTTCATGTTCCAAGTTATCTAATTTTTCAAATATTTGTAAAACTAGAGCACATTGGATATTCCAAAGTTTAGGATATAATTTGTCTGAATTACTATTCCCTTATGAGCAATTAGGGGTCATTTGGTTGGGGGTTGGGATAATATGTGATACAATAGTCAATTGGTTTAAAACCATAGACTAATTTTGGCCCCTTTTTTAATTTCTGTTTGGTTGCTATTTTTGGCCCACTCATTTATGTGGGGGCCAGTAACTTGTTTTATGTTTAGTTGGATGGTTTACATAGGTTGAGTTTAAGTAAATACTAAAATGTCCTCATAAAACTTAATAGATGCCTATTTTGCCCTTTAAGTAGAAATGTGCTCAACTTACCACTATCCCAACTTGAATCCTAGTAAATTCATATATTTTTGGCTCGCAATTTCATTTATTTTATATATTAGCGTTTGTCGCATGTTTTGGTACTGATTTCAATTTTTTTCATAAAATTGACATCTATAGTTAAGTTTTTGTAACTTCAAGAAATTCTTTGTTGATATTTTGATTTGTCCTATTTTTTTGGTTATTAAAAGTTTGCGATGCTTTGCATGTATAGGCTCGAGAACAAAGATTTCATATTATAGAAAATGCAAACAGTATGCCAAATTTCGGACTTCTAATCCTAATATAACAATTCACATCAACATAAACAAAAATACAGAGGGTAATTTTGGATGTAAAACAAATAATACTACCAAGTAATATCAACATATCACCTAATTTCCAACTCAACATCTACTAATCCCAATCTAAATACACAAAAGGATAATTTTGGGATATAACTTGAAATATCACCCCTAACTGAAATAACCAGCATTGAATCAAACACTATCTCCCAAAATACCTCCTCTTCACTAAAACCTACCCCACACAACTCGAGATGGGGAAGCACCTAAATGACAGAATATATTAAGCATTACCGATACCAAACAAGTGGAGTCGTCGTGTTGCGGGGTGGCTGAGGAATCATGCAATGCTGCTTTTGCCATTGATGAAAGCCTTCATTAAAACCCATCATGCCGACCTCATTTATATTGTTCCTCAGCTCGATCCCATTACCATCTTCAACATCCATTGATGCTTCATCCACCTCTTGCACATCCATCATCTCAGAATTATCGTCTTGAGATGAAAATTCGGTTCCAGATGCAAAAGGGAGTTGAGACAAAACCCATGGTACAACAACTAGAGTATCATTACTTGCATCAGAGTTATTGTTGTCCTCCGCTGCCTCATTATTAGGTAGTTTCAAAGAGTTTGATCTACATAACATACACAAACTGGTTACTTGGTTTTGAAACTTTCTACTTAGAACTCAACAAATTAATAGAACAAATTGTGATAACCAGAATTAAACTTGTTTTGTCAACAATAAAAACAAGGAGAACCACAACAAGAGACACACCCTCATCAAGAACTATGAGAGCACAATACATCCAGCAGGCAGCCAGGGATGACAAAGCAAGTTTCTACACTAGATCATCCTTGTTAAAAACCCACACATTGCCAGTTGTGGTTGCAATATACACAAACAGAGAGAGTTATTGAGCAGATAAGAGATAAAATCTAAGGAAACACAAGTGGAAATGAATATGTTCATGAAAAAATAGGCAAGCAAAAAACTCGTAAGAGGAACTAATAAAAATAATTTAATCCTCCCAAGGAACAGAACCTACACTAGCAGCTCCAAATACTTGCATAATCATAACTGCACAAATTCCACTGAGGATTCATATTCACATCAAAGTTTTACCTCAACACTCAATACAAAAGTCACATTCACAATTCAGCAAAATGGAAATAAAAACCAAACATGCATATCCATTTATACTTACTTTTGAACCCCGAAATGAAGTGAGGATCCACAGAAACGGAGAAACTCGAAGGCGATTGAAGGAGGGGATTAGGGGGGTTGAAAATCAATCACCCTCTCTTCATTCTCCGGCAAGTCCTGTAATTCTTTATCCTTACACCAAACCTCTGCTCCCCGGTCAGTGCTTACTCAAAAGCTACCGCAATCTCACATTCCTCATCCTCAATTATAGGCGGCAATTCAAAATCCTAACATTTAACCAAGAATAACCCTAAATTACTACATTCACTCAATCGAAATGATACAAACTCGAAACTTAACATCACAGCTGCGTATATGTACGATATAATTGAATTAAATTGAAAAAAATAAACCTAATTGCAACAGTAAAAACCTAATTTGTACAATTAGGGGAGAACATTTACCAGCCTTCGAATTTTTCTTGCGGGAGAAAAGAGTGAAAAATCGGAGAAATCATCATTTACATCTTCGAGGTCTTTCCTCTTCAATTTCATCGGCAAATAATTCTCCATCGATCAGATATGGGCGAGAGAAATGGAACTGAGGAGAGAAATGAAGATGAAGAGAGAGAGTGAATTGTGGGGGGGAAATATAAAAATAGAAAGTGTAATTAGGTATATATAGCAGGGGTAAAGTAGTAATTAAGCATGTTGTCATGTTTAACCCAAAAAGAAATGATAGTTCAACTCATCTAGATAGTTGAGTTGAAATAACAACCACCCATGGGTTTAAACACCGGGCCTTGGGTTTGAAACCAAAATCTGACTAAGCAACCAAATAAAAAATTAGATGTGTCAGAATACTCCAACCCACATAAACCACCCAACCAAATGACCCCTTAGTAGGTAGTAAATATTATTTCTGTACTTAAGTAGTTATTTGCTAATTCAATGGCTCTTTTATATTCTAATCTATTTTTCTAAATTGCTCATCCACTGACTATATGGCCTATATTTTTTAAAAGTCTATTAATTTCTAAAATTTGATCGTCAAATTTGTCTAATCTTTCTATTATTTGCGCTAGGGTTTTCTTAGTTTCGACTTCCATTTGATTTGGTTTATTACTATCAAGACTATATTTTAACTCTAGGATATCGTCTTTAGGAGAAAAAGACTTGTTATATTTCTTAACCACTTTTTACGTTTCTTCAGACTGCTGTTTGATATAATCTAAATTACTATTTTCACCCTTTTTTATAATTTCTTTATTTATAAGTATGGCTTCTTTTATTCTAAGATACTACGAAATCTAGTGTTGTGTAATTCTAAATTTGATGCTAGGGATATAAATAAATCTGTTAAACCGTTTAAGTGTTTATGCTTTGAATGTATAAAAGGTGTTTAAAGTTTGGATCAAATCTACAGATAAATCTATGTTAATCTGAACAGACAATTGATTTATCAGCTAAACTATATTCAAGGTCTAAATATTCTAATCTTTTAAAATTAGAAGGATCTATTTTAATCGAAAGCTGCTATTAATAAATTCAAAATTAACAAGAATCTTTTATAGTTTTAAGGATCTTGTAATCTCGGTGATAAATTATGGTAAGTATTTATCCAATTATTTCTTCTAATTATTAGTTATTTCGTAGTTCAAATATGATTTCTAGATTATTATAATCTAAGTTTTCTAGTGTATTTAAACAGTCAATAAATGAGTTTAAAATATGAGAGGGTACAGGCATGTAAATAAATTATGAAAGTAATGTAGAGTTTTATGCAATTTAGTGAAAGCGGGTTGGGATTCCCTTTTCTTTAAAAATGTATGTCTCTCATGGGTTTAAATATTTACTAAAAAAAATAAAAATCTAAAGGACTTGTTTGAAACATCATTTAAAATTCATGTACTAGGACAAAAAAAGAGAGACCCAAAATAACCTGCCACGTGTTGTTTTCGGCATGGACTTGGGCATTGCCCATGTTGGTATGTTTGAATTTCTCCTCGGTTGATGAATACTTTCAGACTTCAGTTCCGTAAATTTGCAGAGCATAGTGCCGGGAGAAGTGGATAGCCAGAATAATAGGAAGATGTGGACATTGTTGGAAATCGGATGTAAGTAAAGTACGTGTGATGTACTTCCGGTAACACATTCGAACAACACGTGTGCATTTCGAATTTCTCTAATCCGAGATCGGACGAATGAGAAATTAAATGTTGAAGTTGTTGTTTGAAATCTGTGGGTTTACCGTGAATTTCTTCTGCGGTGTAAAACGATGAGGAGTTAAAGATACTACCCATTACGATCTATGGTCACGATCGTACGGGTTAGATTTTTAACACACATGTGATTGGTCGTATTTATGACGGTCAAAACCGGTACGACCGTTACATGTGAGTCATTAAATTGAATTTAATGACATTTATGTGAGTCATTAAATTGAATTTAATGACACTTATGGCCCCTCTTGTTTCTAACACCTATATAAAAACCCCTCGGATGGTCTTTTCTTTCTAAGAGCAAATTTACAATTCCTCTTAATATTTGGTTCATTCTCTCGAGTTTTGTTATTTCGGGGATAACAAAGTCGAGAGTTGAATCATTCTTGTTATTGAGAGTTCGAAACAGGGTTTTGTTCGTGGGTCTCGGGGTTCGAAGTGACGTTCTATCCCGAGAAGAGTCGTTGTATCTTGGGATACAATTACACCAACCCGTACCACCAATAGCAGGGCTATAGCGGGACAATATTGTTGGGAAATATACATATAGCCCGACTAAGCACAGCGGAAAATTAAAATTTTCGTTTCTAGGATTTAAACATGCGAGTTTATTAATCCTACAGGTTTATCACGTATCATAGGCTTGCGCATCTCTACAGTAGTTATTTAAAACTTAAATAAAGAAGATCTTACCTTATTCGATTTTTCACAAAAATCGAAGAGTTTCTTCTTCCTTAACGTAAGCTCCCTAGTTTGTTCCTCGTTCTTTGAATCAACTCCTTCGTTTTTCCCTTTGATGAAGATTTCGATTTCCTCCACCAAAACGCCTTTGATCGGATTCTTGATTCACTTCAGAGACCCAAGTGTTTCTCCTCTAAAGTTGATCCACACCCCGGATACCCACTCGTTTATAATTTTTAGCTAGATTGATCTATAAACATTTATTCTAACTCTAAGCAATAGTGTATGGGATTAAGGTGAAAGCAAAAATTACTTCTCTAAGTATTTTGGAAGAATTCTTGAATTCAAGATCTTGATAAATAATCAAGAACTTAAAAACACTATATGAAGGAGAGAGAGAAACGATTTTCTATGCAAGAGGAACAAAAATTTTGGCTTCAAAAGTCATCATTCAATTTTCGTTCTCTACATGTCCTATATATAGGACTAGGTTCTTGCAATTCTTTTCCATGTAGAAATCTTATACATTAATCCTTTTCCATGTAGGAATCGAAGATTGATTAATTTCTAAATAGAACTCTTCTATTTTAATTAGTTTCCTTTCTCCTCAAGAAATCTTATTTCCTTCTAGAAGAAAATTAATTAAACTCCTTTAGTTATTTTCTTCCACCAAATTTTCGACCAAGGCTTAATAAAATAGCCTTTTAATAATTAATCCACCATACTAGATTAATTAAAAGTCAATTCCAATTAATTAAATGCTTTCTTGACTTAAGCTTAATTAAATTGATCTTATCAACTTAATTAATTCATTTATCCAACACTTGAATAAATAAAAGTCTTAATTAATTAATCTAATTAATTAATATATTAACTCAACTACTTTGAATTAAATTTCCTTAGCTAAGAAATGGATTTGTCCTAGTATTGTGTGTGACTTTTTAGATTCACCAACATACTAGTAATGGGTTTAATAACCTTTATGATTTATTTTGGACAATTAAATTGTCTCGATTAATTAAACACTTTTAATTAACCATCTTATTATTTAATCTCTATTAAATATAAGATACCATAAATCAAAGAAAAGTTTCTAGCTACTTATCTTGAAGACCTAGATGTAGACGATTCAAAGTGAACCTTTTCAATCGCGCATTCCATGCAAGTGAGATTTTTTCATCAACTAATTTCCCAATTGAATTAAGGATCGAGGAATCTTATTGGTCGAGATCCTTGTAAATTCAATCTTAATAATTCAAGTGTGTTTGACTAGTGATTAATTAATTCAAGAAACTCATTTCTTAATTAATTACTTACTAGCCTTGGCCAAGAACTAACTCAGTCAAATCACTTAGAATAGTATAGGAAATTCACTTGTTCATCTAGACAAGTGATGGATCCTTTGTTGTCAACACCAACCTCCATATACGAGTCACTACACCCAATCACCAGTCCATATGTGTCTTTGTAAAAGAACTGGCACAGGAGTCAAAGTGCAGTGAGTCAATATACAAGATTACTGTGATGACTCAAGTCAAAGAATTAATCTTGCACTATCGTGATTAAGAAACTCCTAATTCGACATATTTAGAAATAATTCCAATTTAGGAAGTTTCAGTCAGGGTAATCAGTGAACTTGTTCTCAACAAGCACCCCGCGTATGTGCATTTGTGTCAACTACACTAATGTCTATAAAATGAGACATTCTCTAATTAAGAGTGTGCATCATAAACGCAAGTCTATCCGAATTATCAATGTCCCATCTTTATAATTCTATGACTTGGACAGTATTTAGAAATCATAGCTTTAGAGACTTGTTTTATGATATGGATCCAATGAGATATCAAGCCCCATAGCTATGTGTGAATTCTAGGGACTTCATCATACAGTTATAACAATATAAACATAAGATGAAGAAATACCTTTTATTAATATAATGTAAAACGAAATTGTTTATTACAAGAATAGATAAAGAAAACCTATCTAGGATTGGCTCGCAGGACACTATTCTAACAAATATTGTGTTAACGACGGAGTTCATTCTCGCCTCGATTCCAAATTGCATATCCATTTTATCACATTCAATTTTACCAATAAACTTAACACAATATATAACGTTGGTAAAATGAACCAAATATCGATCAGATCGAAAGTTGGTGATTTGGAATCACGATGTATTTTTTGAAAATGTGAGTAAAATGGATTGAGAACTATTGATTTTGTTTGGAACAAAAATTTGAAAAGGATGGATGATTTGGAATCATTGTACTCGGATTGATAATTCTTGGAATGGGATAATTGCAAAAAAAAACCATGTACTATTTTGAAAGTGCTAAAATCCCTCATGTGTTAACGAAATAGGTGAAAAATCCCATGTGAAATGTAAAAATTATGCAAAAAACCCCCATTCCGTCAAACTTAACGGAGTGTAAAATGCACGCGCGAGTGATGAGAGTTGGAAAGTTTTTATATTGATTTTTACATGTTAAAAGTCTACTATACCCCTCTTTTTTTATGTTTTTTTCCCCTTTCTTCATCTTCTTCGCCTTGTTTTCCACCATAGCCACCGCCACCCACTCACCCACCAACCACCGGCGAAACCGACCCACCCACCAGCGCCACCACCAGCACCACCACTGAACCACCATCACACAATACCACCACCAGCTCACCAACCCGAACCACCATTCACACAATTTGAACCCACCGCCACCACCACCACCACCGTCGACTTCGCACAAGCCGCCCCCACCGTCAACCACCAACGCACGAAATCGTCGGAGATCGAACCCACAACCACCATACGTAGCCACCACCACTTCACACCACCACCACCACCATACGCAGCCACCACCACAACGCATAGTACCACAAACTTCACATAAATACCATGAAAGTATCAATTTTAAGTGTTTGGGGATTGTTGGGTTGGGTTGGGATCTTTTGAAAGAAGAAGAAGAAGAAGAAGATTTCTTCTTCACAGAAGAAGAAGAAGACCCCTGCATTTGGGGGTTTTGAAATTGACGTTTTTTTTTTTTTTAATTTGTTTTATTTAAATCTTTTATTTTCCTTTTCTTTTATCTAAAAAAAACATGAGCCTTTGATTTTAAAGATTTAGATCCAATGGTTAATTAATTTAAGGGTATAATTGACATTTTACAAAAAATTAATGGTGTTAAGGCCATTTAACGGTTGGGGGGAGAGTGTGCATAATTTTTACATTTCACAGGGGTTTTCACTTATTTCGTTAACAAAGAGGGTTTTTAGCACTTTCAAAATATAACGGGGGTTTTCTTTGCAATTATCCCTCTTGGAATTTATTCATTTAGAATCAGTTTAATTGGTTCGCAAATCTGAAAAAATGACATTTAGAATCAGTTTAATTGGTTCGCAAATCTGAAAAAATGAAAGTTTTTGATTTGGAATCAATTTTAAACCGGGGCTGAAAATCCGTAAAAGAATTTTGGGAAAATTCTGGATATTGCACCGGTGAGGTTGTTGCTAACAAAACTGCTCGGAGCAGACTCTTGAAGATGACGAAATCGCGACCGTCGGAGTAGCACTCGAATCGCCGCCAATAAATCGTTGCCAAAGCCATGAAAATGGTTGCTGTAAATTCAAAATCGGGACGGCGAAAATGCTAACCGTTGTGCGATACCGTGGTGGCGATAGGCACCGCAATTGGTGGTGTGAGATACGTCGCTTTGAGCCGCTGAAAGTGACGCCGGAGATATGGTTGGAGATTCCATGAAAATGGCATATGTTCATGGAATTTGGCAGATATCTTCATGGGTGCTGCAATCTTCCAATTGGCAGCGACAACTCGCCGTTTTTTATGCCATTTAAGGGGTGGCAATTTGCGGGAGAAGTATCAGGCGAAGCGGCGGCGCGGGACGCCGCTGCCATGACTGGCAAAGTCACGGTCAACGGCGCCGTAGCCCCGCTATTGACTGCGACTTGAGGAAGACAAAGGTTATTGCCTTTGGGCTTTGGGCAATAACCTTATGTCAGTATGTGGTGTTGGGCTAGGGCCTAGCACATACTAAGTCATGTGCTGGGCTCGGCCTAACACGAAAAGAATTATTTTGAGATTGGGCTTAGCCCAATGCGCCGGAAATAAGTTGGGCCTTTTAATTGGGTTGATTAATTTGGATTATGAACTAATGCCACCAACTAAATTAAATTGGGTTGGACCCAAAACTTATTTTAAATTAAATTGGGTTGAACCCAACATATTTAAGTTTAAAATGAGAGTGAGCTTGGGTCAGCGAATTTCAATTGAATTAATTGGGTTATACCCAATGACACTAATTTGAATTAAATTGGGTTAGACCCAATTGATTTAAATTAAATGAGATTTAATTTATAATAAGTTAAATTGGATTTAATTTATTTTAAATTAAATTGGATTGATTTGGTAATTGATTAAATTGGATTTTTTTTTGAAGAAAAAACTTTCTTATATATCATTCAATCGAAAGTTTACAACGCCTGGAACAATATAATTCATATCGACTCAAACGATGTAGTAAGAATATTTGAAACACCATATCAAGTTCTTGAAGATAACAAATGTTAAGAACTCACAAACAAACACAAGAAAATTCTTGTGCAACTCCTATTCAAGGAGAGATGAAACTCTCATTCGAGAGAGAAAACAAACTCTCATACGAGAGAGAAAATAAAATACTAAACAAAATATCTAAAATGCTATAGAAAATTAAAAACTTAAGAATCACCCGTCTTCATCTTGTCAGATCTGTCTCTATCTCTTTAGATCCATATCCGTCTCGTCCGATTTCAAAATATATCTTTAGATCCATATCCGTCTCGTCAGATTTGAAGATGTGATGTACAACTTGAAGAAGGATATTCCAACCCAACCCGCCGACGATGGTGGTGGTGGTAACAGTGGTGAAGTAGACGACTGCTTCACCAAGCCATCGCCGGCGGAGGAAAATAGAAGGAAAAAGAAGACTAGGGTTTAGAGAGAGATGAGGAGAGAGAGAATTTTCTACAAAATTCTTAATTACCACAGTTTGATAATGAGATTCTTTAGCTATTCACTTTCGATTAAATTGGATTTAATCTTTGAATTTTTGTGCCCATTGAAATTAAATTGGATTTGATTTCATTAGACTTGGTCTTCTCATGGGAAATAAATTGGATTTAGTTTCAATTTGATTAAATTAGAGTTAATATTTTCCATGGAATTAAATTGAATTTTAATGGAATTAGATTAAATCTGCTCATGGTAATTAAATTGGATTTAATTTCACTTTGATTAAATTGAATTTAATCATCCTATCAAAATTTAATTGGATTTAATTTTGTTGTCAAATTGGATTTGACTATTAAATAAATTGAATTTATTTTAATGATGGCTCTTGGAGAGCCGCTGCTCGTCGGAGACAGCGACGTTAGATGTCTCAACAAAATAATCAATTCTGGCGTATCGTAGAATTGTGGGAGAGGGAAGCGATCCTCTCGGCAAACTACATTTTGGAAAGTAGGAGTAAGACTCCGTATGAAATGAGGAATGATCACAATCCTTCCTATAAATACTTTAAAATGTGAGGGGTTTGGATAAGGTAAAAATACCAAAATCCAAACAAATCTAGATATGGTCAAGGACCGTTGATTGCATATAGGATATGCACTTCAGAGCGTATCTAGTACATAAAGTCAGAAAATTCCTATATTCATGAAGGCAAAATCATGAAATATAGAACTGCTGTCTTTTTCGAGGATACAATAATGCTAACTAGATGTTTAGCACAAACGACTCCAAGTCCACGAGTGGTTTTGTTTTACCATCAGTGGAGGAGTAGTGTCATTGAAATCATCTAAATGAACTTGTATAGCTCGACGTCAGAATTCATAGCTTTATATAAAAGTTGATGGAAAAGCTAAGTGACTACACAATGTTTAGAAGATGTTTCTCGTGGAAAATCCAATGACCCAAAATCTGATACATTGTGACAATCAGTCGAAAAATCAGAAGGGCATAGAGTAGCATGTACAATGGTAAGTCTAGACATGTTTGTCATAGGCACAATACCATTAAGTATTTGATCTCTAACAAGATTATTTTCATTGATTATGTGAAATCAAAGGAGAATATTATTGATCATTTGACGAAAGGACTGTCTAGAGATCAAATATACTGCCTATCAAGAGGAATGAGGTTAAAGACTACAAATTAAGAATGGACACAACGGTAATCCAACCATGTTAACTGGAGATCCCAAGATCATGGTTCAATGGGACAACTAAGTTGTGAAAATTCAGTGATATAAACTCTAAACCCATTGCATAGGATAAAGAAGTGCAACCTGCAAATTGTAGCAAAGGTTATGTCGGGCTTTTAATGATTCCTAACTGTCTAAATGAAGTGGAGTAAGGCAGGATACTCTTAAATAGGAAGTCACCTATGTAAGTGTGAGGTGTTGACCGCCTCAACATTGAGTAAAGTGTAAATACTTATGAATCCAAGATGGGGTGCCACGGCCAAAATGGACCCAACAGTGAGAACAAAATCTGTTCGAGAGACTATGGTGTGAATATCATTGTCTTGATTTACACGAACGGTTGAACAATGCAAGACATCGCGTTCATTGGGCAGCCTAGTAAATCAGATGATATTTCACTAAGAAAGGTTCAAAGCCAAAAGCTACCTCTTCTGATGCTATAGTTTTTCACCCGAACTCTCAATGTGTCTGCATCTGTTTAATTTCATTCATCTGGGAGATTGTTGGAAATCGGATGTAAGTAAAGTACGTGTGACGTACTTTCGGTAACAAATTCGAACAACACGTGTGCATTTGAATTTCTCTAATCCGAGTTCGAACGAATGAGAAATTAAATGTTGAAGTTATTGTTTGAAATCTGTGGGTTTACCATGAATTTCTTTTGATCCAACGGTATAAAATGATGAGGAGTTAAAGATACTACCCATTATGATCGATGGCCACGATCGTACGGGCTGTATTTTTAACACACATGTGATTGGTCTTATTTATGACGGTCAAAACCATTACGACCGTTATATGTGAGTCATTAAATTGAATTTAATGACACTTATGACCCCTCTTGTTTCTAACACCTATATATATAAAACCCCTCGGATGGTCTTTTCTTTCTAAGAGCGAATTTACAATTCCTTCATATATGGTTCATTCTCTCGAGTTTAGTTATTTCGGGGATAACAAAGTCGAGAGTTGAATCGTTCTTGTTATTAAGAGTTCGAAACAGGGTTTTGTTCGTGGGTCTCTGGATTCGAAGTGGCTCTATCCCGAGAAGAATCGTTGTATCTTGGGACACAATTGCACCAACCCGTACCACCAATAGCAGGGCTATAGCTGGGCAATATTGTATTAAGGACAGAGTTCATTCTCGCCTTGATTCCAAATTGCATATCCATTTTATCACATTAAATTTTACCAACAGACATTAGCATGGAGCTTCTGTGATGAGACTTCTCTTTGTTCCATTATATCTAAAGGCATGGTCTTTAAACAGAGAAATAGTAAACAGTAAACATTATGGGCCTATAATAGTCGAACCAGTGACCCTTGACCTTATGGCAACGGGTCGGTTCTAGCAAGTCCTAAATCCGCCCCACATAGTTTTTTGTGGACCTTGAGCCAGAACTGGATAACAAAGAACCTGAACCGCTGTGTTTGGACCCGTGAGACCCCCTTGGCTTTTTTTTTTTAACTTTCCATAATGCATTATAAATAATTCTTGCAATTTATTAATTTTGTAACATATCAGGTTCCAAAACCTCGGATTAATATGGCATTTTATGTTATCCAACTTAAATCAAATATAATTAGGTATTCAAATTTGGGTTAATTACACTAACTACTCCTCTTATTGACAGTAATTATAGCAAAGCCCGCTTATTTTGAGCACAGAGCAACTATCCCCCTCTTATAATAAAACATTACATTTGCCTATTTCGACAAAAAGCTAAAGAAATTTACTAGCATCATTGAAAAAATATTTTTTTAATTTCTTATTTTGTACTCGAGGGGGTGAATATAATTTTTCATATTAAAGGGAATGTAATTGTAACTTTCAGTTTAGTCTTAAATAATAATTTTGTAAGAATTGTTAATATCTTGAGTATGCAGTGCAAATTCAAATATGCCAATTCGATTATTGTTTAGAAAATACTGAGTTTTGGTTTATTTTAGGAGTAATATCATAATTCAATGCTGAGAAATCTAAATCCATAAGTTGCTAAAAAATATGAAATCAATTACTAAAGTGGAAAACGTTGAAAGAAAACAAACTTGAAAAAACTAGCAGAAGTTAGTTGTAGCCGTAGGGGGTGCATGTAAGGTTTTATACTTTTATTATTAGAGGGGGGTGTCCGTTTTACATTATTCAATAAAACGAACTGCAATGTAATTATATAAAATAAAAAGGGTGTTAATGTAATTCATTCTTTTTTAATTTTTTTAGTGTTTTTAAACAAGGGCCAGATAGGCATTTTGCACTTCCCATCACATTTGACTAACGGTCGTTGGTCAAATGGGGGTCTATGTAAGATTTTATTATAAAAGGAGATATTTGTTATGAGCCCAAAATAAATGAATTGAACTGTAATTACATTAAATAAAAGGAATAGTTTGTGTAATTAACCCTTCAAATTTTATTACAAAAATAATCAAGGCCATAAAATAGAGTCAATGTTACCTCACTTTTCTTATTCAAGAAAGAAATTCCAGCAGACCCGGATCCGACCCTGTAGCACCCCGAACCCGTGCGTTTGTAGAAATGATGGTTTATTTGCAAAAATGTGATATAGAACTGGAGATTGTTTTCTGGGCATATCATTTCTATGGTACCTTGTGGATTTTAGTTTGCTCTAGATTTTAATTGAGAGCTAAACATAAAGTTAGAAAGAAAACCAGTTAGTTGTTTGAGGATTGGTCTATTCGGCAAACATTGGCCATGAATTGATTTTGGCCAAATCAAGCCAAGTAAATGACAATTAACTTACATTTACCATACGATCCTTGTATATTGATGAATAATCAACCAAAAGATAATTATGGGGAAGATTATGCAACTTCATTCCATTCTCTGTTAAGGCGAGTGATTTTAGGTTTCAGAGCCAGTGACGCTCTGAATGTATCGCATTGGAGGTGAAAGGTCAATTGGAGGCTGTCTATGACATGCATTGTGGAACACTTTTGTAAGATCTTTGTTATCAGTAAATAATAAAGTCACTTTTATGTATATTTTGGGTTCCAAACGCACCAATTGGAGGACCAAACATACTCATAACAGATAGCTCGGAATATAGTACATTTTTCTTATCCTCAGACACATTTCTATGATAGATGTGGTTGCTCATCCTTTTAGAGAGCTTTTATATGGAGATATGCTCCTAAGACATGTTAAAGATTATGTATAATTTAATTGAAGCTTGACAACATATATCTATTAATTAATGAGGCTTCTTCTTTGTGGCTCTGTGACTGTGAGTTATATTGCTTGGGTGATGAGTTAATATAACTCTCTTCACTTGTTTCTTTCTTGAGTGGTTGCACTCCTTATTTCCTATAAAATGCAATGTAATCTGAGATTGACAAGTTTAAGATGATGAAATTCAAAGAGAGAGTCAAATAAGTATAAGTGAGAGATGCTTGAGATCGGGTTGGGATTTGGACCCTTGACCAAATTGCATCGATATTGTACTGGGCTAGGGCTCTCCCAACTTCGATTGTGAATAAGAGTTCTCTTGCTATAAGGCTTTTTGTCTCAAAATAAGACGTATCTTCCTAGTTATCACAAAAGATATATCATATCTATCTTTCCTCTAAAATAAAACTCCCTTTCTATTCTGAAAAATAAAAGAACGTGTTCACTCCATCCATTTTGGCACAATACCAAAATTCCAAAGATTTAAGTGTGCAAACAAGTAGAATGCTTTGGTAGTTAATCCACCATGTCGAGGAAGACATTATTTGATTCGTCCAGAGAAAGAAGCTAGAAGATATTTTCGTGATTCGATAAAAATGAAGGCTTGTAAGCGAGCCACAACGTGATCAACATCCCATAGTGTATAGCTATATTGGTCCCACGTGGCATACGGAAAGAGTTTAGTTACCTGTGATCGCATATGATATTTTCACGTTTACAACTACAAAGATAGTGAGTTTCTTCTTAGCAATCACCTCACAACTGTTACTTGCCCATTGGGATCACACTTTGAGGTAGGCCCCACCAAATGGTAAATTAGACCTAACTACTTCAGTAACATGATCCAATGTCACAAACACATCGTGGCCGTGACTCCTCAGGTCAAAGGCTCACGCATACTATCATTACCAAAAATCTGATCACTGACATGTTGAGATATGGTGGCTAACCCACAGGATTGTGCGCACAACAAAGAGTGGTTTTGCTTCAACCAATTCTGTTGCCTTGTTTGCTTCTACACTCTAACTCTGCAAAGCGTCTCTAACGGTATCCACACTCGTACCCTCGATCTTCTCTATCAGTGTTACCTAAGAAAACTCGAACCTTTTGGCTTATCTAGAAAGGGTGGAAATATGTGTATAGGATCTCACATAGAGAGAGAAAAGAAAAGAGAAGACAAAAGCCAAGCTTCAAAAGCCTTGTACTTTTCATCTGTATGTAGGCGTCTATACTGGGATTACTTATAACCCCAGTACACGCCTTCTGCTAGAGTTCCATCCCTATCAGTCTTTTTTTCCTTCTCAATCTATCTTCCTTAATTAATTAGATCCTTCCATATATTAAAGATCACTTTCATTTAATTAATTGAGGAACTAATTAATTAATTAGATCTTTCCATATATCTAAGATTCCTTCCATATTAATAAATTTGACCCATATTTAATTAATTAACCTTTTCCAAATTTAATAATCTAATATTAAATCATAAGACTATTATTCAATAAGATCTCTTAATTAATATTTTTCTTATTCGATTTAATTAACTCCAATTAATTAATTCTTCATTTAATTAGCAAACAATTAATTCCACAAATAGGTACTATACTAAGAGGGTGTTTAGCTAAGCTTATAAGTTCCTCTAAACATCTTATAAGATGCTTTAGAGCTTATAAGATCTATCAATTTGTTTGGTAATTTTAAAAAAAAAACAGCTTATAAGACCAAAAAATAAGATGTTTGGGTCTTATAAGCTGTTTTTAAAAAAGTAACCCAACTCCACCTTTTTTTAAACATCTTATAAGCTCCTAAAACATCTTATAAGATGTAGGAGCTTATAAGATAGACTCATTAATAAGCTAACAATAGGTCATATCCCCAAAGGCTAGATAATCCTCACATTGTCTTAATTAATTATTTTGCCAAATAATCAATTAAGCCTTGAATTAATTTCACCATATTAATTCAAGAATATTTGTCATGGATTGATGTCTAGTAATGTCGTCATGACTTCCTAAATATTAATGATGAACAACAAACCTCTCCAGGTTATGATCTTCATGTGAGTAAAATCCTACCATCTTTTACCCTTCTATAGACTAGGGTTTTGGGCGCCGATCGAGACTCTAATAACTTAGAAACTATTATTGTGTTGGAACACTAATGATCTGGTCTTCTAAGCGGGGACCCCATTCCCTCTTTTAAGACTTTACTCTGGCCAAACACTTTTATCGATTATTCACCTTACACAACAACATAGAAAATATCAGGCAGTCAGTCATGGATGAATCCCATATCTAGTGTCATATGTTCCGTCATTCTACCAGACCACACCCAAGATACCCCCATTTAGAGGTTTTCCAGAAATCATATGATATATAAAAGTGCAGTGGCTAGCACACATCCCAGCCATGACATCTCAGTTCAGAGGACTAATCTCACACCTACGTAACCGTAGGATTCCAAGTTAGACATGTAACCAATAAAAAATCCTAACGAAGTTGTTCAATCTCATACTCACTCAAAAATGGATCTGTGTGCATGTACTGGCCCCAAGGTCATTGCCCATGGAACAAGGCACTCTCCCATGAGAATGACATACATAAATAAGTATTAACGAGACTATGATATCCCGTATCAGTGTCTCTATGACTTGAAACGGGGTTTAGGATCCTAGCCATCGAGAACATTGACACTCCCCATGTGCGCGATCGCTTCCCTAGCTATAAATGATCCATGGGATCTTTCTCTAAATTAATGAAGCATATAAGATAACAAAAGGTTTTCAAAACAAATTCGATATAATATAAAAGACAAGACTGTCATAGTGTTTATAATCTAATGGCCAAGCTACTAGATGGCTCGCCGGGCACCTAATACTATCATGACAGTCACTGAATAAAACCCACGTGATCGAATTATTATGAGTCGTGTTCGAATACATTAATCTTATTAATGTATCTATGACACAAACTCCCACTATTCGATAGTGTTCAACTATCACTCCTTGTTAGAGCACGCGTCATACAAGTCTATTCGAAACTTAATGCACATTAATTAAGATTCTCTGACTTGCAAATCTTATTGAGCGTCTAAGTATGAAGTTCTTCCAGTGCCCTTCTCCGTATCCCATAACAGAAGGCGTATTGCATGTGGACAAATTTTGTACGAAAATAGATGAACGAGACTAAATGTGTCACATTTTGATTCCAATGGGACCAAAAAGGTCAAAAAAGTTCGTATGTGACTAAAAGTGTTTTTAGTCGAACTCCAATGAGACAATAAGTGAAATTTTCCCCTGATTAATTATTTGTTGATTACTTATAGATACCTTAAAGAATTATATGAACAAAACAAATACCTTTATATATATATATATATATATAAGATAAACGTCTGGATAATCCTAACAATATTGATTTACTTCAGACCCCTAATACAATCTAACTCCTTGCTGGAATCAGTGACATAGATGACACAATCCTGTAATAATATTGATATATAAAAATATTGTAATATATAGGGAAAATTACACACAGACCCCTTACTTATTATGTAATTACCAAAAACCCCCCTCATTTATTTGAAATTACCATCACACCCCTTCATGTGAAGGATTCTTACAATTACATCCCTTGTATGTTTAAAAATTCTTACAATTTTAACCTTGTAAACCTTACAAATAAACTCTATGAGGGGGTATATTGGTAATTTTCAATAAGTAAGAGGAGATTTTGGTAATTTCACAATAAGTTAGGGGGTCTGTGCGTAATTTTTCATAATATATATTATTTTTGTTCTAGCTCTAATTCTTTTATTTTGCCCTCGTCGAGCTCGAAATTGCTATTCCTAAGAAGGAGCATAGTATTTGACGACGAGGATCAAGCAAATAAAAAAAATCAACCAATAAATTATCCTGAGCCATATTGGGGAGGGAATAGTGATAGCGAGAAAGAATGCTATGGCTGCAAACACATATCCCACTCTCTTCAGCGCCTTGACTAAATTACTCGGCCGGCCGATGAGTTGGGCGACGAAAGTGGTGGCGAAAGCACATGTTATAGAAAGAGCAAACAAGTGAACCAACAGAGGGAGCTGCGTTTTGATTTCGAAAAATAGAACTAGCAATGAAAGCGCTGATGCGAAGCAGAAACCAAGTATGGCGCCTGAGAGTTTGAACTTTAGAGGAGGAGGAGGAGGATTTATATTGGGTATTTGATCAGCAATGGTGACGATTTCTATATCAGATGGTGAAAATGACTGGAACATATCAGCAATTTTTTTCTTTAGAGACGAGAAGAGTTCGGTGGCGAAATGCATTTTTGAAGGAGATTGTAGGTAGTGATAGTGGTAGGTGTTTAGGTGTTTGGCTCTTTCGATTCAGTATATATACACATAGATTTATCCTATGTATAGTATATATATATATATAACTTGTACATATATATACATATACACAAAGAATTTCTCCGGCCTTTATTGACCACAAGTGTTTGAAAATTTGGAAATTTAGAATGTTAAGATAGAAATGTTGAGGTTGGACTGTTGTCGCTCTCTGGACCAATTTTGTCAATATTTAGTAGGATCGAATTTCCCATTACCAGGGAAAGGATGTAGCTAGGGTCATTATTTTTTGGGTGAATTACACGCACACCTCTACTAATTACAAAAAATTTAACAATTTTTCATAAATTACCTTGAGATCCCCTTATGTGATCTATTTGCAAAGTTTATAAGGCTGAAATTGTAAGAATTTTTTAATGTACATGGAGTGTAATTATAAGAATGCCTTAATATGAAGAGAATTTTATATAATTTTGAAAAAAATTCAAGGGTTTTCTATAATTAGTACTTAAGTGAGGGGGTGTAGGTAAATTTTTTCTTATTTTTTCTAATAGGAGTAAGACTTTAGAAGCCATTCATACCTGACAAGTTTTAATCCAGATTCGATTTGATCAAACCTTGTTAATCACATATTAATTGCAGCTTCCTATTATAATGTATGGGTACGTGAATGACACGTGTCCAATAAAAGATCCAACAAAGTACTTATATGTTTAAACACTATGACACATGTCATTCATCTATATCTTAAAATATATGCCTTACAGAAAAACATTAAGCATCGTTATTTCTATTCTTCTGACAAGCCTACACGTACAAAATCTTTTTTTTATAAGCACAACTTTTTGTTTAAATATATACAATTCTACGCTGATATTTCTGTGCGTTAGAAAGTCTACTAGGTGGGGATTCAAGCTTCCAGAAACATATTCAGTACCCTTGAGACCAAGGTCGGGATTCAAAATTTTAATTCTAAAATGATGTGCATTCCAATTTATTTATGCCCTGTAAATGTAAATAATTAATATCAACCATATATTTTTGGAATTTTTTTTTATATTTATGTTACAGATAAAGGAAGTGAAATAAGAAATAAAAATCATTTTGCAATAAATAATCCGACCTGCCAATGTGGCTACAATTGCATTAATTAATTCAGAAAGAACGTCAAAAATCATTAAACAAGAAAAGTTCTGGGAACAAAGGGCGGGGAAGGGAGCAATAAAGAAGAAGCAGTAGAGTAGTTCGTAATAAGAGGAGAAGAAAAGAACGCAAGAGTTATGTTTCGGTTGCATATGAGTTTATCCATAATAATTTACACTATCAATTTATATTTATGGACAATTCTTTTTGGTTCACAAGGACTGTATAACCACTACATATATATCAACATCAATAATCAAAGTTTCTTGAAAACAAAGGATTAATGCTTCGATATTTATTATGATGACTAAATTTCACTGGCCATTCACAATTATTAAAACGTCATCATTTGATGCGGATAAAATTTGGATCATAAATTAATGTACAAAATTTCCTCCATGAATTCTCTCCTGTTTTCTCTAGTCGTGCAAAATAAGAGAGAGCATTAGAAGGCGCGTTAGGGTATTCCCAGCGTCGACCCCCCAACACTCCCGTTGAAAATAATACACATGAGAAAAATATATTGGATCTCGTAGTGTCATAAAATTCTTTTCAAAAAAGGAAATTTATAGTTGTTCTTGATAGAAAAAAATAAATTAAACCATCATTGTTGTTTCGTGTTTTTAAACAAATTAGATTAAGGAAGGATTTCGAGTATTTGATCCAATCCCCTTGACAATTCTCAACTTAGAATTGTCTACTAACCCATGCCTATATATGCTAACGGTGGTTTAAGTCTTACAAATTGTTTCGTAACGCGATATTTATAATCAAAATACAATATACAATGCAATTCGAGTTATTAATGAAAACTTAAAAAGATACCTCCATAGTGAATTCTTCGTTGGAATCGCTTCAAATACACAACTTGAATATGGATGAAATTGAACATCTTCAAACACCGCCACTAACTACTTTACGCTACGAAAATACAGAAGCTACGTTTAATCTAACTCTATTTACATCTACTGACTAAACTTTAATCTACTTGAACAAGTAAAGAAAACAAGATTTCTTGTGGAATTTTTTGTGTGTCCCTTTCCTTTTTCCTTTCGTCTTCATATACCTCCTGCCCTTCTTCTCGACTTCTGGTAACTTCCACGTTCGCCACTACTCCTGGAACTGCTCCCAACTTCCATTTCGAATTTCTTTGTTTACCGTCTGTCTCTTGGTTGTTGGATCATTTTAGGGCCCCTCTTTCTTTCCCTATCTATTTTCTTTAATAGTTATTGGGTTTTCGCACCTTTTAGCCCATATTCTTTTAGAATTAAAATGTTCTATTATTTTCGGGCTTACTTTTATTGGTTTTCCTGCTCTCATCGGGATTGCATTCTCTCTTGGGCTTTTATTCAAATTATCAGCTCATATCTAATTTTTCTTAAGTGTAAACAAATGCCCCCCTAATGCATATGAATCTTTCGAATTCATATGTATTAAGCAACACGTTCTGTTCTCGATTATGAGCTTTCACTTCAAACTCGTGAGCTTCAAGCGTCACGCCTACTTTCCTGGTTATGCGCAAATCATTTCGAATTCCTGGGTGGTTCAAATGACACGTCTGCCTCTTGAATGACATGTACCTTTTTTAAAAGACTTTTGACATTTTTGGCGGCTGCCATTAAATGTAACGGACGTGTCTCTTCCCTGTGAATGGTCGTTTCTCCAATCCATCATTACTCTTTTACGAAAGGGCGCGCCTTTTCATGATTGGGTGTTTATCTCATATATATATATATATATATATATATATGTCCAATCTTTCCTTTTTTGCTATTATCACCAACACTTCGTCCTCTTCATAGTAAACACAGGCAATAGCAACTATTTTCTCTCTTCTTCGAGCATCTTGATTTTTTATCTTCACCGGCTTTCCAACTTGGTTTCTCGTGAAACCTATTTGAACTGCAAGGACGCTCAAGCTTTATATGCTGTTATTCAAGATTTCTCGACATATTATCGAGACGCCAAGGTATCCACTATTAAACGCAATCATGAAATTCCTCCTTGGGGCGCTTATCGTCAGGGCAAATCGATTACCCATTTGGTCTTGGGGCCCCGTTTCAAAGCTCAAGTTTTCAACCCTTCTCCGATGGGCAATCCTGACTTATTGGGGATTTTTCCCGCATTGGATGCCGAAGGCCCTCTCTTTCTATCACCGCCAACTGATTTCGCTTGGAACAATTCGAGCAAACCCACTAATGGTTGGATAGGGGCCGTTGATGCATTTCCTTGGTTTGAACGACTCGAGCGTCTACACTTGAAGTGGGAGGGTAATCGAATCCTAGGGCTAATTCGATTGGCCTGTTACCCTATCTTTCCGTTCGAACGAGTGATGACGAACGCAATGGCGTACTCATGGCACCTTTCCTATAACTATTTTGTTTTACCACGGGGTTTTCAAACGGTGACTTTGGAGAATGTTGCTCTTATTACCGGGTTGTCTCCTGACGGTATTTCTCTTCCGACTGGAGAGGCAGTGATGCCTCTCAACTTTTAGAATCCGCCGAGCAATGGCTGAGGTTGAATGGAAAAGGCAACGGTTCAAATATTGTCTATACCCACCTGGTCAAACATTTTGTTAATTCTGTGTACCCGGTTACCCCAGTCGAGGAAGTACTTTTTCTTAATTTCGTTTTCTCTCGACTATTCATGAATGCTGGTTGCGCAGTCAACAAAACTTTCCTCATTTTATCCGCCAACATTTCTGCGACGTTGGGCCCGATCGAGCGGGCCCCTCTCTTGTTGGCGTATTTACCGGATGATGTACCAGTTACGCCGAGATCCGTCGAATGCCAACCAGCTATCAGGCCCTTTATGGTTGCTTACTTGCTGGGCATTTTTGTACTACCCCGAACTACTCAACATTCGATCTGTTGAGGCCCTGGAAGGGTTCATTCGAACAGAGTTTCAGCGAGGTTCGAAGAAGACCTTGGGATTCCAATACAAACCTCCTTCTTCTTGGGTTTGTTATGGGGAGGCCACCATTAATCTTTTGGTCCCCCTCGACCGGGCGTCTTACCTTTTGGTTCTGAGCACAGTTTTCAACCCCATCCATGTAGGGATTTGGTGTCCTTTTTTCGAATTAAGGCATGGATAAGAGGTATCTCATTGGTCTCATACCGCTATGCCCCTGTAGTTGCAAGCCATAGATTCCCTCAATTTGTGCACCAATGACCAAGGTTACTAGAGGTCGATACTCTCCTCTCAAGACCTGCTGCTGGCCGATAATGCCCCTGGAGTCGAAGTTTATAATCCACATGTAACATTGTTTATCATGTCAGTCATTATTTGTTTCATACCATCCGCTTACTCTTTTTGATTTACTTCTATTATTTCTATACCTCCAGCTCTGTTTCGGGCAATTCGGGATAAACCAAAGTTTTGCCTTGCCATTTCTGGGCACATTGAATCGTCCCTGGTCCGATAGGAAGTATCACCCATCTACTTTTCATCGAGCCAAAGCAAAGGCCACCATTCGAGATAAAAACTCCTGTAAAATGCCTCTTTCACACATCCCAGCTTTCTGTAGAGTTATTCGAGTAGAAACCTGCTTTCTTGATTTTTGGAATTCCGTATTGAAACACTTCTATTGGAGACGGATTATAAGGAGAAGGATCACAGCCCTCTGGCAATTACTCGCCGGAGTTGTCGACTTATCTCTCCTTTCACAACACCTTTCTTCCCAGGTATTGAGGTTCTATTCTTTTATATCTTGAACTCTTCACTTACCTTTTGTCTAACGCTTTCTCCCTTTCTCCTTGTCTTAATAGGATGCGGATTATATTATCCCTTACACCCTAACATCAGGGTGGAGATTCGAGTTATCGCTCCCCATTCGATCTTCTACCCCTTCGGATCCGAGTTCTCCACCCGAAGTGATTACTTTTGTCGCCCAGGAAGATCCTTCTGCGGGTCCGTCCGCTGTAGAGGAAACTCAGTCGGACTCACCTGTGGCCCCGGTCCTCGTTCTTTGAAAACGTCGGGCTCCTAGGGCCCCTCGCATTACACCTCCAGGTGTCTCGGCCGAGGATGTAACGAGTGATGAAGTGGACCTTTTTGCTCTCAACAACGAAGTGCGAAAATGCCTTCGTTCACAAGGTCCTACCGACATCGATGGTAACTCTCTTTTTATGACTTTGAGTGTCCTTTCAAAATTTTCTATGAATTTGTATTATACTTCGAACTTTTAATTTCCTGACGAATTTGAATATTTCGCATATTGCAGATCCAGTTGGGGGTTCGAACGGAGATGACTCTCCTGATATGCCCTTCTTTGGAACAACTACCGAGACTGGACCATCTGTTCAACCTGAAAGTGAAGTTGAAGATGTGTCCATGACCCCTGATGGGGAAACCTCGATTTGAGACGTTTTCTGAAACTTCCACATACAGCGAATCGGCCCCCTCTGGTTCGGGATTGGACCATATCGAAGGTATTTTTCTAGCCCCGACCAATGTTCTCCCTTATTTTTCTTTTATGTATTTATCTTTTTGACTTGTCTTTAATTATCCCATCTTAATAGTGCCTTTCGAAGAGGCTCCTGCTTCTCTTTCTCGAGAAGGAGTCACCGATTCCATAATGGACATTCTTCCGAATCTATCGGCATCTCTTTCTCAAGGTAATATTTGAGTCTTCTCCTTAACTCAAGGTAATATTTGAGTCTTCTCCTTAACTCACCCAAATATAATCACATGTTCTCTTCTCAGGGGTCACTGCAGATACATCCCAAACTATTCCAACACTTCCTTCCACCCTTAGGTTTTATTATTCAGCCCATGGGATCTCGGGCACCATCTTCGTGGATCCGAGCATACTGAGTAGCCTTGGGGCTGATAGAATGGGGAATTTCAATTTCCATCCTCTGCCAATCCCCTCCCTCTTGGTGCAAATCGAAGGGATCGCGGAAGGACAATCTTCGAGACTTTTGCTCGAAGGTATATTTTGTTCATTATACTGCTTTACCAGTTTCATTTTATTAGTTGTTTTTATGACATTCTTATGATTCTAGGGCTGATGATGACCTTGAAATGGTCTCCCTTGACCAAGATCCCATGTCTGGGGATTCTCATTCTGCCTCTTCCACATCAAATGTAACGAAAAACATTACCTCATCTCTGGAAGGTATACTCTTGAACTTTTCTTTTAATTTTAATTCTTGTAACATCTCTTACCGTTTTCAGGTACTGAAACAATCCTCGAGGAGTTGGCATCTTCTTCCTCTAAAGTGACGGCCACCCCAAATTCTTCAATCGAAGGTATGGATATCATTGACCTATTTTCTTAAGCTTTCTTTTCATCGTTACATTAGACTAACGTGTTGTATCTTTTTGTGGTACAGATCCCTTGGAGTTTTCTCAGGTTGGTTTCAATGAGGTGCTTCACGACATCAGGGTTCAGCCCACTGATCCTTTATTGATCACCAAGTTGAAGTTTTACCTTGATGAGATATCTTCAAGGAAGTCCGAGAAGTGGCTATCAATTTTTCAGTCGACGCGTGAAGTGCTCAAAACTAGTCTCGACAACCTTCGCGTTTTGGTAGCCCGAGGGATCAATCCCTTCGAGGCGGACGTATCTGTCGCTCATAGTCAACAAATTAACCTTCTCCAAGATCGGACTGCTACCTTGGAGGGCACTCGGGCTACTTATCTAGATGAAATTACTTCCTTGGATGTCCAAATAGCTACCCTTCAAGTTAGGAGAGCACAACTTACTGATTTAGCTAATCAAATCGAAGAGGATGTGGCAGCCCTCAATGGTTAGACGGTTCAGTTAAACCATGAACTTGAGAAAGTGGTTAGACCGGCCTTCTAAGAACGAGATGCTTTCGAATCTTCGCTAGATATCTTGTTTACTTGTTCGAATTTTTTCAAATCTTAGATTCTTTTTCACTTTCCTTCATGTAATTATCGGATATTATTATTAACGAAATTTTTTGCTGTTTCGGGTAATCTCTGAGTATGATTTGCTTATTTACTTCCCATATCGTGGGCATGTAACCTTTTAGATATCGTGCATTTAGTGCTCGACCGTATTCAATTCCATCTAAGTAACAAAGCTTATATGAGTTACCAGTTCACTTCTTCAAAATCAGAAATGGCCCTTCCCAATTAGGGGACCATTTACCATAAAATGGATCTTTCGAACTTTCTAGCAAGATCACTTTCCACACTAAGTCTCCTTTTTCGAAAGACCTTTCTTTTACTTTCTTATTGTAGCTTTTTTCAATTCTTTTCTTTTGAGATTCAATTTGTCGTAAGGCTGATATTTGTAACATTAACATTTCAATGTTCATGTTTTTCGTATATTCCTTCGATGTGAGTTGTGTTTTCTCCACGATCCTTTTCGATTTTACATTGACTTCTATTGGTATCATGGCCTCATGTCCATAAACCAACTGAAAAGAAGATATCCCAAGACTATCTTTCTTGGTCGTCCTTAGGGCCCACAAAGTATCGATCAGCAATTCATGCCAATCCCTCGGATTATTACTTATCATTTTCGAAATACAACCCTTAATCAACTTATTGGATGATTCGGCTTGTCCATTTGCTTGTGCGTAATATGGTGTGGAGTTGAGTAGCTTTATTCCAAATTGATCCATGAATTCGAGCATCTCCGTGCTATTAAAAACTCTCGCCTGATCAACTGTGATAGATTCTGGGATTCCGAACCTAGCTATTAGGTTCTTCTTTATAAAGTCGATCCTGTTTTGAATTAATATTCTCGAAAGCCTTGGCCTCGACCCATTTTGTAAAATAATCAGTCGCCACCAAAATATAGCTGTGCCTTTTAGACGAAGCTGGCTTAATTTCTCCGATGATATCCATGGCCCATCCTCGGAAAGGCCAGGATTTAATTATAGATTTTAATTCGACTGTAGGTCGCCTTAAGATTTTGCCAAATTTTTGACATCGTTTACATCCCTTGGCATAATTTATACAATCCCGCAGGATTGTAGGCCAATAAAATCCATCCCTGTGTATCAACCATCTCATTTTATGACCTGCTTGATGGGCGCCACAAGCACCTTTGTGTGTCTCGGCCATTGTAATCAAAGCATCTTCTAAATCTAGGCATTTTAACAAAAGCCCTTGCGAATCTTTTCTATATAACTTTTGACCGTCATAAAAATAATGGTGGGCCATTAACTTTAATCTATTCGGGAAGCCCCCTCGAGACGGAGTTTTAAGATATTCAATAATTTCGAGGCGCCAGTCATCTTTTTCTTTCATAATGTCTATCTTATTAACACTTAACTTTCTTTGCTCGAAAGGTACTAACACTCTTGGTTCGAGTCGGATTGATGTTTCGAGTAGACATGGGTCCACCTTGTATCCCGAGACCATCTGGGCCAAGTCATTGGACACTTGATTCCTTTCTCTCGAAACATGAGTAACATTGAAAGTATCGAAATGTTTTAATAACTCATGGACTCGAGCGAACGAGGCTATGGCCACTGGGCTTATACATTTGAATAGTCCCCTTACTTGATTTATGATTAACTGGGAATCGCCTTTTAGTTCGATGTTCTTAGCATTCATCTCGAGTAATACTTCTAGCCCCAAAATAAGAGCTTCATATTCCGCCCTATTATTTGTGCAATCTCCTTCGATTTGGGCGTACATCTTGGTGATTAATTTATTCGGGGATATAATATATATACCGATTCCCGCACTATCTCGAGTGCTAGAACCATCGAAATATAAAACCCATGGTACCAGGTTTATCAATTCAGCCTCTACGTTATCGGGCCTTTCCTCTATTTTCGAAGGATGATCGGCTAGGAAGTCAGCCAATGCTTGGCCCTTTATGGCTTTTTGGGGTACATATACCAAATCAAATTGGAGTAAATTAAGGCTCCATTTACTAAGCTGACCTTTTACTAATGGCTGATTCATCATGAACTTGATCACATCTGTTGGCGATACTACCTCTACGATATATGCAGAGAAATAATGCCTTAGCTTTACAGATGCGAAATAGAGGCTGAGGCACCACTTCTCAATTGAAGTGTATCTTTTTTCGGCATCATTTAGCAATCTACTCAAGTAAAAGACTGCTTGTTCGAATCCTCTATCATTCTCCTGTACCAAAAGGCACCCAACCGATCCTTCTGCTGCGGATATATACAACCTTAATTTCTTCCCTTTTCCAGGGGAAATTAAAACCGGAGGCTGCGTTAGGTATCGTTTTATGGCCTCGAAAGATTCTTGTTGTTCTGTTCCCCAAACAAATTTTTCTTCATCCCTCAAATGTAGGAGTGGGGAGAATGCCTCAATTTTTCCAGCTAAATTCGATATAAATCTTCTCAGGAAGTTTACTTGCCCCAAAAAATGTTGTAACTCTTTCTTGTTTCCTGGGGGCTTCGCGTCTACGATTGCTTTAGATTTATTTCGATCCACCTCGATACCTCTATTATGGATTAAAAATCCCAAGAAATTTCCAGCCTTCACTCCGGAAGCACACTTTAACGGGTTCATTTTCAAGCTGAAACGTCTCATTCGTTCGAATACCTTGATTAAAGACTCTATATGTTCTTTATGTGTTTGGGCTTTGACAACGATGTCGTCGATGTATACCTCCATTGACTTTCCAATGAGATCATGAAACATATAGTTCATGGTCCTTTGATAAGTAGCCCCTGCATTTTTTAAACCAAAAGGCATTACTACCCATTCAAAAGTACCTATTGCACCAGGGCATCGAAACGCCATTTTGTTTCTATTGGCCTTGGCTATTTTCAATTGGTAATAACCCGAATATCCATCCATGAAAGACAAGAACTGAAATCTAGCCGCCGCGTCGACTAAGGTGTCAGCCATTAGCATGGGATATTCATCTTTCGATGTAGCTTTGTTTAAATCTCTAAAGTCGATGCAAACTCGCACTTTGCCATTCTTTTTTATTACCGGGACTATATTGTTCAACCATTCTACATATCTAGTTGGTCTTATAAATTTTGCTTCCACTAGTTTTTTGATTTCTTCTTTGATCGAGCTCATTAAATCAGGTGATAACCTTCTCGGTGCTTGTATTATTGGCCTGTATCCAGGTTTTATGGGTAACTCATGTCGAGCTATTGACATGTCTATCCCTGGCATTTCATGGTGAGCCCAGGCGAAACAATCTTTATAATTTCTTAATATTTGGATTGATCCCTCTTTTTCGTTATGATCTATTTTCGAACTAATATAAGTAATCCTGGGCTCTTCGACTGTTCCGAGATTAATTTCTTCTAATGGGTCTTGCATATCCTGTCTGATATCTTTATCTTGTTCTAGAATACCCTCTTCGACTATATCTTCCGGACTTTGATCTTGTGATTCTAAATTACAGTTCGTATACATGTTCGAATCTTCTTCTCTAATAAGATTGACAGAATAATCATACAGACTTAGATTAAGCTTTTCGAGCATCAAATTCTTAAAAACATTGTCAATTACATTCGTTTGTATGTTAGAATCCATAAATTAAACATGTACTTTTTGCTAATCTAGGTAGCTCTCCCTTCGAGTTGGGTATTCGCACATTCTTCGAATCCTCCTGTCACTTCTTCGCTGACTTCCCCTTTGTCCTTTTTGTTGGCCGAGAAAGGTAAAGCTTTCTTTCCTTTCATTTCGAGGTCTTCGACTTGATACCTAGCATTAACAATTTACGTATCAACAAAATACGAGTTAGTTTCGGCATTGACTCTTTCGAATTTAGCACCATTCCAACATATTAGAAAGTGATGTAATGTCGAGGGCAAACAGTAATTTTGGTGAATCCAATCTCTTCCGAGTAAAGCATTGAAGGATGAATTCGTTTTCACTACAAAAAATGCAGAGTACGAACTCATAGATCCCACTTTAACTCGACGTGGTAGGACTCCTAATACTTTAGTCGCCTGTCCTGAAAAACCATAAACGGCCACATCAGCAACCACTAAGTCTTCCGAGGACTTTCCTAATGTGCTTAAGGTGCTTTCGGGTAACACGTTCACAGTAGCCCCATTATCCACTAATACTCTATTAATTTTAGTGCCCTCGATTTCCGCTTGAACATATAATGGCCTCATATGATTATTAATTATTGTCTCTTTCGAAAACAATAACTCTAAAAAATGTTCGTTTTCATTTTTCTTTTCATCGGGTTTAGAATTAGTAAATTCGAAGCAAGGAGAGTTACCTCTTCCGGGAGCAGTTAATGCCTCCAATGTCTTTTTTTCTTCATCTAATTCGACTTCTTTCGCCGCAAATTCTGTCGGCAAGATGGTTACCATGTTACAATCGGCTCCATCTTCGAAATTCATAGCCCTTTGAACAGAGGCTTCTTTCCCTTTAACTTTCGTTTCGTCCAAAGTATCATCTAATAGGATATCCAGGTCATCCTCTTAATTGAAATCCCCTAGGTCATCTTCGCCTATACCGACATTCTTATTCTGAAGGTTCGTGTACTTTATCTGATCTATTAAACTGTCCACCTCCATTTCGAAATTATCTTGGTCTGACTTCCCCACTATCTTCGATTTGAGAATTCCTTTAGCTAGTGCTTCTTTCTCGATTATCAGATTAGCGATGACCGCTTCCTGTTGCATCTCCATTGCAACTGAAGCTCTCGAATAAGCTACCTGTTGGGCTATCGATTTTCTGTGATCTCTGTTGTGTTCGAAATTTTTGCGATACTTGTTTCCTCTTGAATGATTATATGGTAAACCTCTTCCCCTGCATCCTCGAAAGTGCCTTTGTGAAGGCATTGGGCCTGGTGCCCTGTTACCGAACTCTTGTCTCGGTCTCTTGTTCCAGTTTTCCATTCTTTGATAAGCAGGGACCCAATTGGGGTCATTATCAATCACTTGTAACCTCAGCAATTCGTAATGGAGAGTGTCGGCACAATGGTGGCACAGAGCTTTCTGCAGTTTAGTTAAATTACTCACCACTCGAGCGGGTGTATCATATTTGGTTTTGCATAGGGGCATTTCGAGCACCTGTTTGTAAGTTCTTTCCTCATCTTTTGAACTTTTTCTAAGAGGTTCGATTTCCTCCTATTTTTCCTTCAGCTTCCCTTCTGGGGTCAAACCCAGAATCCTCCTTTCGGTCGAGGACAAGGTGATTAGATTCCTCTCGAGCTGTTTAGCAACGAAGCGTCTGAAGATCTGGCATTGATCCGTGGTATGGAGAGTATTCATGTGCCACCTGCACATTCCTTCAAGACCTTCATCTTTGACCTTCGGGAAGGTCAATATTCCTTCATCAATCAGGCGATTAAAGGTCCGGATTGCCACTTTGGTTTCGATTGTGACCTGAGACACAGAACATTCAACAGTGTTAATTTCTAGATTCATAACTAGAAACGGATCTTCATCTATATGAGTTTTTTGCATATCTGGAAAAATTAGATCTTTCGAATCTATTATTTCTTGGATCAGATTTCGAAATAAAATGCAACCATTCGTGTCATGTGAAAAAGCATTATGCCATTTGCAATATGGTTTTCCTTTTATTTCAGATTTCGAGGGGATCTTATGCTTTCCCTTAAATTTTAACTTTTTATTAGCTTCCAATCGAAGATTTGTTCAGTCTTCGTTACATCGAAAGTATAATTCTTTTTTTTTTTAGTTTGCAATGAACCAGTTGCCATACAGTCTTTCTGTTCGAGGGCTCCACACTAATAAGGAGGCCCTTTCACGAATTCAGCCAGGTCGACTTCGTAAGCCTCTTCGAACATCCAAGGGGTTCCTATCTCGAAGGCATTAAAACTTTGATGTTTTCTATTACTTTCTTCTTTAAGCATGTTTTCGTATCTTATAGCACTCTCCACCAAACTTCTAAAGTCGGCGAAAGGCATCCCGTCAAACCTTAACCTATACTCGAAGGTCATATTTTGTTTGGCCATTTGAACGAATTTGGTCTCAGGCAAATTCAAGTGACATTTAACCCTAGCTTTCTTAAAAAGTACTAGAAATTCTTCGACTGATTCTCCAATATTCTGCCTTATTTTGGCAAGATCGCTCATCGAGATCCCTGGATCTGTTCGAGCGAAATGATTTTGGAATTGGAACTGCATTTCTTCCCAATTATTTATGGAGTTGGGAGATAGGCTTATATACCAGTTAAAAGTTGATCCTGTTAATGAGCTAGGAAACAACCGTAGTTTAAGGAATTCTTGATCTGAGGCTTCCCTACATTGGCAAGTCTAGATAGATGTTCGAGGGCCGAGACATGATCATCTCCCGAAAACAAGGTAAAGTCTGGAATTTTGTAATTTCGAGGAAAAGGGAAATTTCTATCTACCCAATCGGAGTAAGGTTTTCCTGGCATTATCCTATGGTTTCTTAGAAACCCTGGCCCGTACATCCTTTCGATGACCATTTCGATTTGATTTTGGATAGGGTCCACGAATTGTCCTCCAATATTTCCTCCCATATGGGCATCGGGCATAATCTGCCCCCTGCATATGGTAGATGAATATTGTTTGGAAATGTGGGTACACCTTGGCTTATTGGTATATTCGAGAAACCGTTATTTCCTATTGGAAAAGGAGTATTTGAGACTCCCGGATAAGCAGGAATCTGACTTTGCCCCCCAGGGTATGACCCTTGTGTAAAGGTCGGAATTGGTTCGAAGTTGTTAAAAAGGCCATTAGTGGGGTATCCTGCAGGCACTTGGCCGTACCCAGTCGGTGTAGTAGGTAAATATGGTCTCGAGGATTGTGGTTGAAAAGGGTTTGGATGACTGTTTTGGGGAATATTCGATGGAGGACGCACGTTTTGGGTGTAATTCTGCGGTCCTGTTCCCGGTGGCCCTCCAGGCATAGATAGGTCTAGAAAGTTATGTTCATTTACGGGGAAGGTATTCGATGTCTGACCTATTTCGAAACAGCTGTTTCTATTTCTAGGATACCCAGGTGGTGGTTCTCCCATATTTAAATGTCTAGTTCAAGTCCTAGGCACAACTGTTATTAACTGTGATACTTTCTCGATTAAAATATTATGTTTTTCGATTAACGGTTCTAGGGCTGCAACTACTTGCCCATTCACCATTCTTGAGAATGCATCGCAAGTTTGATTAAATATTTCTCCTAATTCGGTTATAACTCGAGTAACTTCTCGAGTTAGGCCGTCTTGAGCACTTATAGCTATATCTTGCACTATCGCTGTAAATATTCGAGCAGATTCTTGAGCCAAAGCTCTATATTGATCATTGAATTCTCTTCGCTGATCATCACGAGCCCCTATTAAGGTTTGTTTCATAACCTTAACAAATTGCTTGTACATCTTATCTGCTCTGATCCTGTGCCTAGATACAGGTTGTGTTTCGAGACCATCGATCGGCTCGTCTCTGGAGGATTCCTCTGACATATTACTATGAATTTATGGAAGTCAAATTCAACGAACAAACTCCCACTGTGGTCGCCAAAAATTTGTTTCATGTTTTTAAACAAATTAGACAAGGGAAGGATTTCGAGTATTCGATCCAAGCCCCTTGAGAATTCTCAACTTAGAATTGTCTACTAACCCCTGCCTATATATGCTAACGGTGGTTTAAGTCTTACAAATTATTTCGTAACGCGATATTTATAATCAAGATATAATATACAACGCAATTCGAGTTATTAATGAAAACTTAAAAAGATACCTCCATAAGGAATTCTTCGTTGGAATCGCTTCAAATACACAACTTGAATATGGATGAAATTGAACGTCTTCAAACACTGCCACTAACTACTTTACGCTAAGAAAATACAGAAGCTACGTTTAATCTAACTCTATTTATATCTACTGACTAAACTATAATCTACTTGAACAAGTAAAGAAAACGAGATTTCTTGTGGAATTTTCTGTGTGTCCCTTTCCTTTTTCCTTTCGTCTTCATATACCTCCTGCCCTTCTTCTCGGCTTTTGATAACTTTCACGTTCGCCACTACTCCTGGAACTGCTCCTAACTTCCATTTCGAATTTCTTTGTTTACCGCCCGTCTCTTGGTTGTTGGATCATTTTAGGGGCCCTCTTTCTTTCCCTATCTATTTTCTTTAATGGTTATTGGGCTTTCGCAACTTTCTTGCTCATATTCTTTTAGAATTAATATGTTCTATTATTTTCGAGCCTACTTTACTAGTTCTCCTACTCTCATCGGGATTGCATTCTCTCTTGGGCTTTTATTCAAATTATCAGCCCATATCCAATTTTTCTTAAGTGTAAACAATTGCCCAAATATTATCTTCTATTGTAAATCTATTGCATCTCCTATCACATGGTATTGGGTGAATGATACATATCCAATTAAAATTTAATAAAGAGACGTGTCATTCACCCAATACCGTTATAATAGGAGATTCAACGGGAATTATAAAAGAAGATTTCATACGATCCCTGGGCCTAACCATACTCCAGTCATCTAATATCATGATAGTACAACTTAATAAACAAACAAATCAGCCCAGGTGACCTAATACTGATTTGAACTTATATTAAATGCATAAGTCTTTGCTTGACTTGGCTAGAGAAGTAAACATGCTTAATCATGTATATATATCATGGGACCCATCATCTTAACCTATTTAGTATCTTTTATCTACATCATCATTATTGCTTTGAGTGAAATTATTTTATCTTTGATTAAATGGTTACCTTTTAAATATGTTGTTAACAAAAGTTTTTTTTTTTTTTTTACTTAGTCTTATATAGAATTTATATAGCGCTTGATAGTGATGAGTATGTATCTGACAAAAAGACTAATTTTTTCAGGGCAAAGTGCACTTCACTTACTCTTAACTAATTCAATTTTTTAGTACTCAACTCTGTTAAAGCCCGACAAAAGATTATGCCCCTTAAAAAATTTATATATAGTAGTTTGCCCCAAAATAAATATTTAGAAACATTTTCTACTGGAATCTCGATCATATGCCTTTCATTGTCCATTTATATGGTTATCAAAGTCTTTTTTTTTTTCGGTACTAAAACGATTTTTATCCAGAATATTTTTACTTTGTTACTAATAGTTGTCTCAGAATTTATATTTTTCAACAACGAATGAAGTCGGTTTAAAAATTGAAATTTTCACTTGATTACTTATAATGTCAATTTACATTATATGGCGTAGTTAATTTGCGTGTGGATGATAAACAACATTCGTGATCTTACAAATTCACAATGACTGGCATGAGACTGAGATTCCGTAAAAAATATCATATGAATATTGATTTGGGATAAAATGTCGTACATTTGAAATTCTCAGGGCATGATCTCTTTAGGGTTTTGAAGGGGTTAGTTGTCAATGGTGAAGTTTAGATGGTGTGAAGTCCATTTTACCTTTTTGGTTTTGCAAAAAGAATGAATGTGTGATTCGCACACATGAGTAATTTTCACTTGTCTAGATCTTTTGTAAATATTTTATGAAAGGATAAAGAAGCCTTTTTAAATAATCTAACAAACATAACTTGCTAATTGTTTAGAAGCAACTATACGCAAAAACTTTTAGTTTAACATAATCATAATCGATTCTTCAATAATGATATACTTAGATTCATTATTTGTTTCAATAATGACAGGTTAGATGCATATCTTCTATTTTTTTCAATACCCGAATCAACGTTTCTCACTTGAATGATCTATATTAATGGAACACAGATAAATCATAAAAGAAGCCATTGTAATCTTTTCACATAATGATCTAGATAACACAATTAATTATTAGTCAACGTTGATCAAGGGTAAAGCTTACATGAGATCTTCTATCGCAAATGATATTGCAGATATCTTGTGTTGCATATCATGACTGCATAATAAATCATAAAAAAGACAAACGTTACTGGTGGGAAGAACCCTGAACTTGTAGCAATATACAGGACCACAGAAGCAGGAACTAAAGTGGAGCCCCTCAGGCGGAGCAACAAGTCAAAAACAAGATCGAGAAAAAATCTACCTTCAAATAGAAAAAAGATCAAGAGAAAGTCTATGTTCCCCAAAAAAAATAAAATCAAGAGGAAATCTATATATCATTATGCTCTGCAAACAAGTCCTACCACCTTGATTTTTAACTAATTAATTACTTGTATCTAGAATAAAGTGGACAAAAGCATTAACTCCAAAAAAAGAAAAGAAAAGAATAAGATCGAGTATAATGGAAAAATATTACAACAAAAAATAATATTAGTGACAAAATTTAAAGTGGCAATGCTAAAACTGTCACTACAATATACGTGACAATATTTTTTATTTTGTCACAATAAGAATTTTGAGTGACAAGAGCTTTTTTTAAAGTTGTCACTATTGATAATTAGTAACACATCTATAGTAACAACACTGTAACTCAAGATATACCTAAGAGGGGGGTGAGTTAAGTTATTAAAAATTGTGCTAAAACTCACTGCGGAATCAATAACTACCAAAAGGTAAAACTGAAAAATACTTATATTGAAATAATGGTTGGAAATTAGAAGTTCCAGAACAAGATCCAAATGGAAACTTAATACAAAACAGAATGAAAAAGATAAGTGCTGAAAGATTTCAGACACTACAAATACTAACAAGACAAAACACACTTGATTTGAAGAAGTGAGCTTTGTTCTATTATATCCTAGGAACAAAAGGGCAGAACCAAAAGGATAATCCACAACTACAATTCCAACTGGGAATTATGAGAGACTAGACTCAAAAACACTTCTCGACAACTCGTGTTTGTCACTCCAAATTCCAAGCATTAACTGGTACCACAACTTCCTCACTGGAACTTAGTGGAGAAAGTACCTATGAACAAGAATAAATTGATATCAATAATATGTTGTAAAAGGCTTGTAGAATTCGTAGTTCTTGTCGAATGAGAGTGAATGAGTTTATATAGATAATCAGCAATATAAGTAAAAGTAAAGATAATCAAAGAAATCAACTCATTTTCATGAAGAGTGCATAACAGTTTCTTACCAAAAAAAAAACGTGGCAAGAGAATAGGGTAGGCAGATCAAATCAATAATATAAGGTAAGGGAGATTTGCATGAATATCTAGATGCCGTAAATAATAAAGAAGCAAATAAGGGAAGAGACAAACGCGATACTTCCCTTAAATAAATTCCAGCCTTATGAGATCTTTGACTTTCCCTATGGGAAGATGTCATTAATTCTCTCCAATTTGGTAAGGATTCTTACAAGGGACGAAAGGTAAGTTAGTGATATAAAATAATTTAGTCATCATCAAAACATGAAAATAGGAGTGAACCAAAAGGTCAACAATCTCCCCCTTTTTGATGATGACAAGGATCTATATACCTCGTTTGTGAAGGATCAAGAAAGTGAAAAAGAACGATCTTACCAGAGCTCCCCCTAAATATGAAATTCCTCCCCCTGTCTAAATAATGCATGCCAAGGAGCATAGTATCATAGATCACAAGCATAAATAAAATATTGTTTCTCTCTCCCTTCATCATCAAAAAGCAGTTAAGCGAGAAAGACGCAAAGAGATCATGCATATGCAGATTTAGGAGTTTCCATAATACCAAGTTGGCATCTTAAATCAGTGCTAACAGAACTAATAGTAACATCACCTTTTTTAATATGATTACGGATGAAATGATGTTTAACTTCAATATGTTTGGTACGAGAATGATGCACTGGATTTTTAGTGATGCTGATGGCACTAGTATTGTCACATAAAATGGAAATGTGATCAAAATGCAAATCATAAGTATGCAAATTTTGTTTCATCAAGGGTAACTGAGCACAACAATGACCAAGAGTCATATATTCGGCTTCAGTGGTGGAAAAAGTATCTGAACTTTGTTTCTTACTATACCAAGCCACTAAACTTTCCTCTTAAAATTGACAAGTACCGTTGGTACTTTTGCGGTCCACCTTACAACAAATATAATCAACATTGGAATATCCAAGGAGATCAAAATCGATACAAGCTGGATACCAGAGATCAAAATTTATAGTGCCATTTAGATATCTACGAATGCATTTAAGAGCAAGTAAATGAGATTCTTTAGTGTTGGATTGAAAACAAGCACAAAGCCAGGTAGAAAACATAATATCCAGACGAATTGCAATTAAGTAGAACAAGCTACAAATCATACCTTGAAAATGTTTATCATCAACAAGTTTACCTGTTTCATCATTATCAAGTTTGGTGGATGTGCATGTTAACCGTCCGTAACAACACGGAATCGAACAAATAATATAGTGAAAGTAAGATCGTCTCCACAGGGAAGGTTATCAAGTACCAAACGGAGTTTATCCTATTATTTAGACTATCGATTATAAGAGATGTGATTTTTAAACTAATTAAAAGCAGAAATTAATAAAAGCAGAATTAATTAACTTAATTGAAACAGAGATAATTAACACGAATAATCAATTAACGAAAAGCCTAGGGATTAAGATTTCATCAAGGTATTTCTATGGATTATAGACTTTCAATGGATTATCATTCTTGCTTAAATTAAAGACCCAATTTCCTTAAATACATGAATACTCTCCCGAGATCTTCATGAATACCCACCTAAATTAATTAATGTTACTCCCATGATCAGAAACTAATTTAGATGAATCCATTAAGTTCTATGAATATTGTTTAACTAGTCTCATGCAAAATTACCAATATCCCTATTAAGTAATTTACACATGTCTATTAAATCTGAATCGATAAACTAATTCACCTCCCGGTACTTCTTAATTTATCTTAAATCAAGCAATTACAAGCATTAAACACTCATTAATAGATAAACAAAACAAGAATCAAATCCATAAATTATCAATAATTCAATTCAATACTCAAGACTACATCTTAAACCCTAGAAAATAATTCAGCTACGCATAATTAAAGAAAAACAAGAAATAAATTGCATAAACATAAAAATACTCATGTTCAACAATGGAGGATTAGAAAAATACAACTTGAGAAGATGAAAGCTTCCAACCCAAAGAAATCTCCTTCAAGCCTTCTTTTTCTTACTCTCCAAGTCTTCTCACTCAAGAATATGACTCCCCCCCTTTTCTTCCTAGCCTCCATTCTAGCCTAAAAATATTTTTCCCTCTTTCCTTAACTTAAAAGGAGTTTTAGATACATAAAATAGGCCCAACCAAGTCATAAAATCGGCCCATGAAAATTATAAAAACCCACAGCTGCACAACTGTGCAAAATATCTGCACAACTGTGCAGTCTGCCTGTGCAGAATTTTTTCTCTTAATATTTCTTCAACGAAACTTTTTCGTTTGGCCTCTCTATTGTATTTCTTCACGTCCTCTTGGTTAGCCATCATTATTCTCTTAAGAAATACTCCTTCAACTCATCAAAACCATCACTTTTATGCTCACAAAAGCATTGAAACGACTTAGAAATCAAAATATGTAAATTAGGCTAAAAATAAAGGAAAAGGCTAACTACAAGGCATAAAATAAAGATAAATGTGAGGTAAAACATGATGAAAATATGTAAAATATGCAACCTAACAAACACCTCACACTTAACCTTTACTCGTCCTCGAGTAAATCTAAACAAAACAAACTTAAAAACAAAAATAACGATAACACCACTTTCGTAGGGAACACGATTGCACTTAGCACTTGCAACAAGCCGTTAAACCCCTAGGTTACCCCTAGTGGACGAGTTTTGTCTTGTGAGGGCTTGCAGAGAATATACCCACAAAATTCATGTCATTCGTCTATCTGTCTCATTATTCATCAAATCAGCAACTAGTCACAACATTTATTACTCCCCACAATCATCACACATAAACCAACAAACACATAGAATCATTATTTTTCCACCACATGAACATCTTTACTCTCAAATCTTCACACTAATCCCAAACAAGTTCGATTTAATATGCATCCATTCGTGCGCAATATATGAATTCTAGCAAGGGAACATCTCAGTTATTTCAAGCAAAACACAACATCTATCATATTTCATCTTCATTCACTTTCCTTCATTCAAAATTTATCAACCCGTGCAATGTCTCGCTAGTCAAGCTTTCTACGTCACCCTTGTAACGAGTTTTGGGTCAATGACACTTAAACCAGTCGATTTTAAGGCACTAGGTATCAAGACACCCCAACGGATTTAATCACTCGAGTGACAAAGGCTAGAAACGAAATTGATTGATTTTAACATTCAATGGCAACTGAATCAACCTTTTTTTCCTTTTTTTTTTCTCGATGTTTTTTTTCTTTTTTTTCTTTTTCTCAACTTTTTTTTCCTTCTTTTCTTTTTTTTTCTTAGCTGCTTCAACTTTCCTCAAAATATCACCATGTATCCAAAAATATGTAATTGCTTTTATCTCCCCGATCCATCCCCTTTACTAGAACTCGTGTGTAGTGTGTAAAAAATGCATAAAAATTTCACAAAATTTCAGGCTCAGTGATCAACCTCAATAAAAAGAGTATCCATGTACAGAAATCAGATTCACATGTTTATATAGTCAAGAGTTCAAATATGGGAACACAAATATTGTGAACAAGTCAACCAAATTTCAGCAACAACTCAACAAAAATTTGACGTATGCCCAATCTTTTCAGCAATTTAACCACAAACACCCCACACTTGAGCAATTCAATATACTCAATCACAACTCACAGCATGCAAGCAACCACCCAACACTTAAAAGAACACATTGTCCTCAATGTACTTAAATAAAACCGATATGCAAGAACAAAAGAAAATGTAATTAAAAGAAAAGTGAAAGAAATACTCCCCTATGGATGTGCATGATGTCCTGGGAGTCGGTAGGGAGAAGCTCACTGGGTCGGCGGTAGCCGTGGGGATCAGTTGTAGAGCACGATCAGTGGAAGACCCCGTTTCTTTTCGAGCCCGTTTTGACATAGTGAGAAAAATACCAAACCACGGTCTGCTGGAAGGAATTAACTTTGCACAGTCCAAATTTTCCACCCAAATAATTTCGCCGGAATAATTTCGCCCAAATAAATGGCAGCAGCAGCGGAGAAGAAAAACGGTGGCGTGATTGCGTGGTTGCGATGGCGGGAGTAATGGCACTGTGGAGTGATGAGGTGGCGTCGGTGATGGTAGAAGACGACGGCGGCGGATTATCTGAGAATCCGCGACGGTAGCATTTTTTTTGTTGGAGTCGATGGCGGCGGTTTTGAATCGCCCTCGATCGCGCTGCTCTGGACGAGAGACGGCGACGGTAGTTGTGCGGCGAGGTGGAGGCGACGTGACTGAGATGAAGAGCAGTGGCGCGGTGAGCGGCGGTGGAGGTGCGGTGTAAGAGAAGCGCGGACTGTCTCGCTGGTTTCGGCGGTGGAGCTCGACGGCGGATCTGTGCAGCTGCGACACGGTGGAGGTTGTTCTGCGAGCGGCGGCGCGGCGACTGGTTGGAGTGGAGATGAACCGACGGGGCTTGTGAGAAAAAAACGAGGGAGAGAGAGAGAGAGAGAGAGAACAATTGTGATTTGGATTGGGAATTGGGTTTGGTGTGGTGTGTTGACCGATTTTGGGGATTTTGACCCAATTTTTAATTATTTTTTTTTGGGTACAAAGTGCGAACTTTTTGCACAATTGTGCACGGCGTGTTTAATTTTGTGCGAAATTTTTGCACAACTGTGCTGAAAGATTGCACAACTGTGCACCCAAAATATTTTCAAAATGCGGAAATTTTGCACAGCGGTGCTAAAATTGACACAATTGTGTACCTGATTTACATTGTATGATAACCCATGCACCTCGTTTTTCATGTTTTTGACCTGCACAAAGAATAGCTTGTATTTGTAAAACATTTGAGCACCGAGAAAGAAAAATAAAATAAAAAATTCCAGACATAAAATATTGAAAACAAAATAAGCAGAAAGAAGAAAACGACAACAACAAAAACAACAAAAACTCTTGGGTTGCCTCCCAAGCAGCGCTTGTTTAAAGTCATTAGCTCGACTTAGACAAAATTATTGTTAAGTTTTGGTGAGGGAAATTGTTTTCCCTCGAGAAATATCATCGCCTGAAAAATACAAAGCACATTTAATTCTTTTCATATCAAATATATCCCAACCTATTCCGTCTTTCCTCCATTGCAAATCACTCAACCATCGGTCCAATTCAGGTGTACATAGAGTAGAATGTACGATAACAGATAAAAATTCATTGTTACCAAGAAGAGCGTACCTGAGATATGGAGGGAGAGGTTTAAGTTTTACCTTCGGTGTATAGGATATTTCGGGATATGACTCTGATGGATCTCTATTACCTTGCGAAATTTCTTCTTTGATGGCCTCTCCACACACATCCACTGAATAGCATTTTTCTTCAAAAGATGGAGATTGCATCACTTTATTTAAAGTTGAACTCCACCTTCTCCTCTTCGATGTTCAACGCTAGCTTGCCAGCATGCACGTCGATGACGGTTCCTGCGGTTGCAAGAAATGGTCTTCCAAGGATGATTGGTGTTTTCGAATCTTCATCCATCTCAAGCACCACGAAGTCACATGGGATGTAGAACTTGTCCACTTTCACAAACACATCTTCTAGTATTCCCAAGGGGTGCTTTATGCTCCTATCCGCCAATTGAAGTGTCATCTTTGTGTTTTTAAGCTTTTGAAAGCCTAATTTCTTGCGAATTGAATAAGGCATTAGACTAACACTAGCTCCTAAATCACAAAGTGCCTTATCAAATTGAAATTTGTCAATAGTGCAAGAAAGTGAAAAACTCCCTGGATCCTTTAGCTTTGGAGGAATGTTTCGTTGGATTATGGCACTGCATTCTTCATTCAACGAGATTGTTTCCACATCTTCCAAATTTTTTTCTATTGCTCAACAGCTCTTTGAAAAACTTCATATAGACAGGCAATTGAGCTCGAGCATCTGCGAATGGAATGTTTATGTGCAACTGTCTAAATACTTGGAGAAATTTCTCTTGTTGTTTATCCAACCTCTTGTGTTGCAACCTCTGGGAAAATGGAATTGGAGGAACATACGGCTTCACATATGGCTTCGGGATAACCTTATTCGGTTCAACCTTGTATGAAGGTTCAAAGACTGAATTATCTTTCGTCCCAAGTTCATCTCTGTGTACATCATGTGGCTCAAATTCTTCAATTGTATTTTCGTTTATCAGAGTCACTGCATTACACTGTCCTCTCAAATTCTCCTCTGTTTGGCTAGGCAGTGTACCCTTTGACCTCGAATTCATAGAACTTGCTAATTGTCCAACTTGTGATTCCAGATTCTTCGTTGCTCCCACTACCAGATCAATTTTTGCTTCCAGATTCTCAAACCGTTTTGCTGTTCCATTAGTGAGCTTTTCAATAGCTAATTCCCAAGCTTGTGGTTCTTGAGGTGGTGGTCCTTGCTGTTGGAAACCTGGAGAAAATTGTTGTCTAGGAGGATTTGTTTGAGCTCCTTGGTTCCCTTGACCTCCCCAAGAAAAGTTAGGGTGGTTTCGCCAACCCGAATTGTAGGTGTTCGAAAATGGATTTCCTTGCTGCTTATTCTGATTGGATAGGTAATTAGCTTGCTCAATGAGTGGGCAATCAGTAGCCATATGAGGTGCCCCACAAATATCACACGCTAAAGTAGGCTGAGATACTGCACTAACATTTCCCTTGAGTCCCTGGATGTGCTTGACAAGTGCTTCAATGTTAGCATTGAGCAATGTAATGTCATCTACAATGTGCATGCCCAGTGTTTTCTTTACCGCCCGACTATCACTCGCCCACTGATAACTGTTGGATGCCATCTCATCCATAAGAGGTAAGCATCATCCGAATTCTTTGCCATAAAACTCTCTCCTACAGCTGCATCGATATTCATCCGGATACTATGTGACAGACCATTGTAGAAAGTCTGCACAAGCATCCAACTAGGAATACCGTGATGTGGGCACTTTCTGAGTAGTTCTTTATACCTTTCCCATGCTTGATAGAGGGTTTCACTATCAGTTTGCATGAATCCTGTGATTGCATTCCTTAACTGAGCAGTCTTAGCTGGGGGAAAGAACTTGGTGAGAAACGCAGTCGACAAATCAGCCCAAGTGGTGAACTTATTTGCCGGCTTGTTTTTCAGCCACTCCTTAGCTCTTTTAGACAGAGAGAATGGGAATAGTCGCAGTCTTATAGCATCTTCAGTAACGCCATTCATCTTGAAAGTACAGCAGATTTCCAAAAATTCCCCAGATGGGAATGAGGATCCTCCCTCTCAATATCTCCCTCAAAGGCAGAGTGCTGTAACATCTAAATGATAGCCGGCTTCAACTCAAAGGTATTAGCCTGAACATTTGGTACCGTTATGCTGGAGGTTAAATTTTGATATGTTGGCATAGCATAATCCCTAAGAATTCTCTGCTCCTCAGCCATTCTGAAACAATAATCTCAAGTATCAAAGTTCAAACAAATAAAAACCCAAAAAAAAAAAGAAATAAAAAAAATCTAAACTAATAAGAATCAACTTGTTATTGATATTGACTAATTGTTGCCTTCCCCGGCAGCGGCGCCAATTTGTTAACCATCCGTAACAACACGGAATCGAACAAATAATATAGTGAAAGTAAGATCGTCTCCACAGGGAAGGTTATCAAGTACCAAACGAAGTTTATCCTATTATTTAGACTATCGATTATAAGAGATGTGTTTTATAAACTAATTAAAAGCAGAATTAATTAACTTAATTAAAATAGAGATAATTAACACGAATAATCAATTAACGAAAAGCCTAGGGATTAAGATTTCATCAAGGTATTTCTATGGATTATTGACTTTCAATGGATTATAATTCTTGCTTAAATTAAAGACCCAATTTCCTTAAATACATGAATACTCTCCCGAGATCTTCATGAGTACCCACCTAAATTAATTAACGTCACTCCCATGATCAGAAACTAATTTAGATGAATCCATTAAGTTCTATGAATATTGTTTAACTAGTCTCATGCAAAATTACCAATATCCCTATTAAGTAATTTACACATGTCTATTAAATCTGAACCGATAAACTAATTCACCTCCCGGTACTTCTTAATTTATCTTAAATCAAGCAATTACAAGCATTAAACACTTATTAATAGATAAACAAAACAAAAATCAAATCCATAAATTATCAATAATCCAATTCAATACTCAAAACTACATCTTAAACCCTAGAAAATAATTCAGCTACGCATAATTAAAGAAAAACAAGAAATAAATTGCATAAACATAAAATACTCATGTTCAACAATGGAGGATTAGAAAAATACAACTTGAGAAGATGAAAGCTTCCAACCCAAAGAAATCTCCTTCAAGCCTTCTTTTTCTTCCTCTCCAAGTCTTCTCACTCAAGAATATGACTCCCCTCCTTTTCTTCCTAGCCTCCATTCTAGCCTAAAAACGTTTTCCCCTCTTTCCTTAACTTAAAAAGAGTCTTAGATACATAAAATAGGCCCAACCAAGTCATAAAATCGGCCCATGAAAATTATAAAAACCCACAGCTGCACAACTGTGCAAAATATCTGCACAACTGTGCAGTCTGCCTATGCAGAATTTTTTCTCTTAATATTTCTTCAACGAAACTTTCTCGTTTGGCCTCTCTATTGTATTTCTTCACGTCCTCTTGGTTAGCCATCGTTATTCTCGTAAGAAATACTCCTTCAACTCATCAATTTCATCGTTTTTATGCCTACAAAAGCATTGAAACGACTTAGAAATCAAAATATGTAAATTAGGCTAAAAATAAAGGAAAAGGCTAACTACAAGGCATAAAATAAAGATAAATGTGAGGTAAAACATGATGAAAATATGTAAAATATGCAACCTAACAGTGCACATGGAAGTAGAGAGAGGGTTACATTCGTCCATCTGGAACTTCCGGAGAAGTTTCCTGGTATATTTCTCTTGAGATATGAAGGTTTCATTCTTAGTCTGTTTAACTTGTATTCCGAGAAAGAATTTCAATTCTCCCATAAAGCTCATCTTGAATTCCTGTTGTATATCATTTTCATCAAGATTGTTGTTGAAAATCCATTTCGTGCCAATAATCTGATGATTTGTGGGTCTTTTGACTAGGTTCCAAACTTGATTTTTGTCAAACTGGACAAGTTCCTTTTCCATGGCTTTGACCCATGATTCATCATTAAAACCTTTTTCAACATTGTAGGCTCATTATGGGACAGGAAAGTACAACTTCCAACATCCTTCTTTAAGCTGGATCTAGTGGTTATACCGACTGCTGGATTTCCATAATAACACTGGTAGGTGGATGACTGGACGATACTTAAATTTTCTCTCTTTAGGAGTAGAAGAGCTATTTGGGTTTGAATGTTCTGGTTCTGGCTCAAGAGAACTGGAAGTACCATCAGTATTAAGATTCTCATCTAGAAGATCCAGGTTCTTTTGCTCAGTTTTTGCTTTAGTGTTGCTTGATAATTCTGGAATACCTACAGGTTTTGAGCTCAAAGTAACTTTGGCTAAAAGAGTGAGTTTCATCAAATGTGACATGTATAGGTTTTTGAATAATGCTTTGACATTTATGAAAAATATGATAAGATTTACTCCAATTTAAGTAACTAGCTATAGAAGCAATTTTCATAAGACCAAAAAGGTCGAGATGAAGAAGTTCCATGTTGGCAGGCCAAACTCTCCAATGCCAAGTCCCGTTTTGTTCATCTTCAAAACCAGACACTCTACCTTTTGTTTGGTAAGTTCATCAAGATTTATGCAGTAAACATTTTCATCTCGAGAGACATTGAAGATCAATTCATTGTTTTGCATAAAAGAGAAAGGAGTAGAAAAGAATTGGACTTGATTACCTTTATTGCATAATTAACTTATGTTAAGCAAGTTACATTTCAAGCCCTCAACTAAATAAACTTCATTAATAATAGTGGAGTCATTCTTACTAATGGATCTCTTACCAACAATGGTTTCTTTTGTATTGTCTGTGAATGAGACTTTACCACCAGTGAAAGTGCTGAGGGTGACGAATTTGGAGATGTCACTGGTCAGATGCCTAGAACATCCACTATCTAAGTACAATTTGTTCTCCCGGGCTTGGTTCAGATGCAGTTCCTGCAATTATTGCTATTTTTGTTTTGGTACCCATTTATCTGTGGGTCCTGCAAAGTTAGCGTAGTTGACTTTTACTATAAGTTTCGCCGTATAGAGATGTGGGGTTTAATTAGTTAGAGACTTTTAGCCATATAAGTTTGGTACCAATATCTTTTTTAAGTAACACCTGTATGCAACATGACCATTTCTACCGCATGCATGACAGACTTTATAAGAGGCAGTGTTCTTTCCGATTTCAGTACGATGAGCATGATAATGAGTGGTGTCATTTTTGGTTTTAGCACGACGAGCATGATCACGAGTAGTTTTCACAAATTAGTGTTGGAACATGTTTTGGAAGTAGATACATGACAAGTATGATTAGGATGTATATGTGGTGTGTGCATGACATCTTTTCCTTTAACTTGCTTTTTCAAATCAGAAACTTGTTTCCACACAGAAGTGTTTTCTTCAGATAGATACTCCTTTTCTTTCTCAATGCAAAGTTTATCTTTCATGAGATCATCAAATTTTTGTTCCAATTCAGCCTTTTCTAAAGAGAATTTTTTGAGTTGACTTTAAAGCAATTTATTCTTATAAATCAAGTTTTCGATTTGATTCTCATAATTTTTAAGAATGTCATATAAGTTGGAATTTTAGCAGTATCATTATCATTATAATTTAAATCAAACTTCAATTCAATAGATACCTGCTTGTTTACCATAAGACAATTGTCCTCATCATTGTATGCATCTGATTCAAATTCATCCCAAGGTGTGGATAGAGCTTGTTGTCTGGAATTTTAATCATTCCTTTGGACTCGGTCAACTTCCTCAGTCTAGGGCAGTAAGGTCTGATGTGACCGAGTTCAAAACATTCGTGACATATTATCTTATCATTTTTCTGAAGATCTCTTTGTTAGAAGTTAGATTTGGGATTTCGCTAGAACTTCCGACTCTATTGGAGAGTTTTCATTCTTCTAGTGATCATAGCTAGTTCTTCATTGAATTGTTCATCACTCATTCTTCTGGATCAATAGGAATTTCTATTGAACTCGAAGAAAACGTAAGTGACTTCTGGATCTTTGTTTTGAAACTTTCTTCTTTAGTCATGAGAGTCATTTCACGAGAGGTAAGAGAACCAATGAGTTCTCCCATGGTCATGACATTCATGTCTTTGGCTTTGGTGCGAATGGCAGTCACTTTAGGTGTCCATTCTCTTGGAAGATATCTTAAAATTTTGCGAGTTTGTTCATTTTCTGGAATGATTTTTCCAAGAGCAACCATGGGATTGATGATCTGCATGAATCGAGTGTACATTTGACTGATCGTCTCATCTTGTTTCATTTGGAACATTTCATATTGGTGAACGAGAAGAGTGATTTGTTCTTGTTTGACTTGACTATTACCTTCATATGTGACTTGTAGTATGTCCCACATTTGTTTGGCTGAGACACACGGGCAGTGCTTACTCGATCGATGTATTCATCCTTAGTTAGAGCACATGACAAGATATTTTTAACGCTTCCATTCATTTGTAGAATCTTTTCACTGCTGTTAAAGTCATCAAAATCTTTTGGAACGTTTTATCCATCAACTTTCTTCATGGAATTGTAGGCCCTTTCATGACTATTTTCCAAAGTTTGAAATCAATGGAAATAAAATACTCCTCCATCCGATTCTTCTAGGTAGCATAATTGAACCGTCGAAGAGTGGTGGACGGGAGTGAGATTGCCCCTTTGCATACATATAAAAAATGGAGGCGGCCATGTAGATCTTTTGACTCGGGTAGTTAAACCTTTAGAAATGAGCCACCTGGCTCTGATGCTAATTGTAACTCAAGATATACCTAAGAGAGGGGTGAATTAAGTTATTAAAATTGTGCTAAAACTCCTACGGAATCAATAAATACCAAAAGGTAAAACTGAAAATAATTATATTAAACTAACGATTGGAATTTAGAAGTTCCAGAACAAGATCCAAATGGAAACTTAATACAAAACAGAATGAAGAAAGAGTGGTTGAAAGATTTCAAACACTACAAAACTAACAGACAAAACACACTCGATTTGAAGAAGTGAGCTTGCTCTACTATATACTATGATCAAAAGTTCGGAACCAAAAGGTTAATCCACAACTACAATCCAACTGGGAATTATGAGAGACTAAACTCAAAAATACTTCTCGACCACTCGTGTTTGTCACTCCAATTCCAAGAATTAACTGGTACCACTCCTTCCTCACTGGAATTAGCGGAGAAGGTACCTATGAACAGACAAGATTGATATCAATAATATGTTGTAGAAGGCTTGTAGAATTCGTTAGTTCTTGCTGAATGAGAGTGAATGAGTTTATATAAGATATCAGCAATAGAGGTTAAAAGAAAGATAATCAAGGAAATCAGCTCCTTTCCATGAAAAGTGCAGAATGAATTCTTACCCAAAAAAAAAACGTGGCAAGAGAATAGTAGCAAGATCAAATCAATAATATAAGATAAGGGAGATTTGCATAAATATCTAGATGCCAAAATAATAAAGGAGCATAAGGGAAGAGATAAACATGATACTTCCCTTAAATAAATTCTAGCCATATGAGATCTTTGACTTTCCTATGAGAAGATGTCATTAATTATCTCTAATTTGGCAAGGATTCCTACAAGGGATGAAAGGTAAGTTAGTGATATAAAATAATTAGTCATCATCAAAACATGAAATAGAAGTGAATCAAAAAGGTCAACAAACACAATAGAGTGACATCTATAACTATTATCAATGAGTTCTGAATAAAGTCTTGTACTGTTTGTCAATAGTGGCAGCAATTTTCTTCTCACTATTATCAAAAATGACATACAAACCTTTTTCACTATAAACATGTAAAATCTATTTTGTGACAGAATAAAATTCTTGTCACTAAAAATTTATTATTTAGTGACATTTTTGACATTGTCACTGATATTTTGTCACTTATGTCTTATATTTTTATAGTGATCGATGGTGGAACATGTTCATATATTTGATTAATTATATTGTTGTACATATTGATTTTGTGCTTAATGCTTGCATATACTTGATCACCATATATATGATGTGATATTTGTCTTGAGACTAAGAGGAGATTGATGAGGTAGATTGTAAAAATTAAACATCATAACATAAAATTTGACTAGAGAGAGATTTCCATTTCATTGTGTGAATTTTTTGATAAAAAGACCCCAGCGGATGTAGGATCTTCGTAAGTAAGGAATCCCTTAGACCTGAATACATGTTAGTCAATTTAATCTTCGCTATAGAGATATAGGAAGTTGTTAACTAGTATAGGCCCGTTATTTCAAAAGATTGAGTAATGGATACTTTATGGGATTTCGCCATAACAAGAATGTTCTAATAATCGAAGTAACTTAGAGTTGACGAACACAAGATAGAATATAGTTGGATCATAGCCAAATCATTATTTCCACTTGACATCTTATCTAGTTTTTTGGCTTTGTTCCGTTAATTTAGCTTGATAATCTAGACATCTCTCTATTATTTAATTGAACTTAGAGTTTGATATTATAGTAATTGTGAGCATTAAATCTAATTATCCCTGTGAGAACGATACACACTCGAGCTCACCGTCCACTTTATTATATGCACGACCTAGTAAACGTGTGAAAATATACGTGTCAATTTTTGGCTCCATTGCCAGGGAAAATTGCATTATTGTAATTCACTTATCTTCTCTAAGATTAATCATTTTTTATTTTTTATTAATCTTCTTCTTTTGATCTATTGATAGGTTGGTCTCTTTGAGTAGTGTATGCCCCGTAACTCACAAGGAGACCTTGCAGATTTTGATCAGGAGATTGAAGGCATTTTCAATAGAGGAAGATGAGTAAAAAACAAAAATAAATTGTCAGTTTGATGCAATGGAAGAGAATAATCACAACAATCCATTACTTGCTGGTACTCAATCTAGCTAACCCGAAGTTTAAGCTATCATTCAGGCTACAGTTGCTGCTACTCTAGCACAGAGACACGAGCATGCTCCTTGCCCATTGCACGACTATATGCTGCCCACCATACATTGAGCTGTCAGTGCTATTGTTCTATCGAATGTAGAAGCAAACAATTTTTACGATTCCACCGACGTTACTTCAAATGATTTCAACGATCAATATATGGTGCAGTGGACGAGAAACCACATGCTCACATTGCTAAATTTTTTGACATTTTGAGAACATTTTGACAGAATTGAGTTAATGATGAGGCAATTAGGATGAGACTCCTTCCTTTCTTGTTGAAGACATAGCAAGAGTGTGGCTCGCTCTTTGTCAATTACATCCATTCATATGGGATCAGTTGGTGGAGAAGTTTTAAGAAATACTTTCACCTGGTAACCTCGCCATCAAAATGAGATACATGGCTTCGATAGATTGGAGGAGAGTCATTGGTATGACGAGGGAAAAGATTCAAGGAGCTTCTACAAAAATACCCGCACCATGGTTTTATATTTGGGCTCAATACCTATATTCTACACAGGTCTTGCTATATTCGACTCCATCTAGATGCCGCGACCGTGGTTCCTCATGAACACAACACGGCGTGAGACATGACGACAATTGAATGAAAAAACTAACAATGGCCTACCGAGAGACTGATGCTCCAAAGTAAATAAGTGTCGCTTTATGAAGTGGTGTTAATCAAATTATCAACAAATTGAATAATGATATCAACCTCCTACTTAGCCAACAATACATTCCCCTCAATGCATTGTGTAAAAAGAAAAAGAAAAATGTATCAATACATCGGAACAAAAATCCATACACCAAAGCTAACAACCAATGTATGACACAAAGTGAAGCAAGAATAGTAGCTAACTCAGTAATCTATACTCTATCTATCTATCTATATCTATATCTTATACTACAGTAAAAGTGTGAATGTTGGAAGTGTTTTTCCAATTGTAAAAAAACATTAGTACCCTTAAAACAATTTTATTATAAACTTGTATTATATATGTTACCGTTATTAATATAACTATAAAGCTATTGTCATTCATCCCTTTGCATCTGAAAAGTCCCATCTCAAAATTCTGAAATTTAATTTTAACTAGATTACCCCCATGTTACTGTTATTGCATTTCAATAATGATGGTGGGTATAACTATAAGGCTGATGGCCGTTCATTCAAATGCATTTGAAGTGTCCCATCAATAGAATTCTAAAATGGAATTAGAATGTGAGTTTATATATGTTGGGGATTGATATCCAAAAATTACTATTGAAGCTCCACTTATATTCATTTCTCTAACAAAATAGTTCAATGGCACCGAACCGAACAACAACGTACCCGAAATCGGGCTTAGCCACCCACTTGGTGACCAAACTCAATGGGCACAATTGGATATACAAAACCAGATAGAAAAAAAATGAGAAAATCAAATAGGCAGTAAATTGGGTTCTTTCAGCAATGGATTCACTAGTAATCCCAGCGACGGCAATAGCAAAAGCCCATTGATAAACAAAGAAGCTATAGTCATAAGAGCTTGTGGGAATATCTTTTAGAGCAAAATAACTTGCAAGCATAGGATTATTCATCAAGACTGATTAAGAAAAAAAAATCATATTTTTTAAAATCTTTTATGCATTCAAATGCATGTTGTATGAAAAGTCTTTAACTACTTTATAATGATAGCTTTTTGGTTTGATAGAAGAGCATGATTTATGTTATTTTTATGCATTATGTTTGAAAAAACTAAACTTATTTATTGAGCAAATATATAAAATTGATCGCTAGATTCTAATATAAAGGCAAAACAGAGTGATTCTTTTTTTATTATTTTGGTTCATGCAAAAATTATATTCTCGAATTTTACATATTACTATTTGTTAAGCATAGTTGCATAGCTGAAATTGGTAGAGGGCTATTTCTGGAATTTGCCAGATTAGTAAGTATTGGTATTTCAGGAAAGTCAAGTGTTGAGCTGGGATTTTTTTTAGTTTGTTGTAACCGAATCAGTTACAAAAGGAGAAAGGGTTCAACAAATGGATTCATTCATCATCATCAGCAGATTAAGAGAGAGAGAGAGAGAGAGGAGAGAGAGAGAGAGAGAGAATTGAAGCTTTATACATTCTTGATAAGCTTAGAATTCTTCATCTTGTACTTGTAATTTCCTTTGAATTCCTATCATCAATAAAGAGATATAGTTGGCTGTCGTGGATGTAGATTCATCACGAATCGAACCACGTATTGTTGTGTGTTCTTGTTTGATTTATTTTCTTTATGTATTGAATTCAATTGTTTTTCATTATTATTCACAAGAAACTGGTGCGGTGAACGTGGAGATTGGAAGATCAATGGGATCAACCAAATTTGAAGAGTTGAGAGATTCAATGGACAGAATAATTTTGGACTCTGGAGGTTGAAGATGCGCGCTCTTCTTGTTCATCAAGGACTGGTTGTAGCATTAAAGGGAGAAAAAAGGATAACCAGAATCCATGAAAGATGAAGATAAGAAGCTGCTTCTTGAAAAGGCACATAGTGCGATTATACTCAGCCTGGGAGACAAAGTTCTGAGAAAAGTGTCAAAGGAACAACACTGCAGCAGGTATTTGGACTAAACTTGAGTCCCTATACATGGTTAAATCTTTGGTGAACAGATTGTATTTGAAGCAAGCTTTATATTCTTTTAAAATGCAAGAAGAAAAGCCTATTGATGAGCAATTAGATCTCTTTAATAAGATGATTCTTGATTTGGAGAATATAGATGTAACTATTGAGGATGAAGATCAAGCATTGTTGTTATTAAGTCCTTTACCGAAAAGTTACAGAAACTTCAAAGAAACTTTGTTGTATGGGAGAGAATCACTAACCTTGGATGAAGTGCAATCTGCATTACATTCAAGAGATTTGAACTAAAGAATGAAGATAAGAGTCAAGTTCATGCTGAAGGATTGAATGTTAGGGGCAGAGAATGAATTAAAATCAAAAGAAAGGGAACAAGTCCTAATCAAACTCTAAACATAAGAATATAGAATGTTATACTTGTCACAAAACTAGACATATAAGAAGGTTTTGTCAAGAAAGATTGAAGAAGAATGGTGATAAGAATAAGGGAAATCAGGAACAGACTGATGTTGTTGTTGCAAGTGATGGATATGAAAGTGTAGATGTACTAAATGTATCAAGAGTTGACTCAGATAAGGAATGGATACTGGACTCTGGATGCACTTTCCATATGACACCAAATAGAGCTGGTTTGATGAATTCACCGTGAAAGAAGGTGGATCAGTGCTTCTAGGTAATAACAAGTCATGTAAAGTTCAAGGATATGGCTCTGTTAGAATCAAAATGCATGATGGAATTGAGAGAATTCTAACTGAAGTAAGGTACATTCATGAACTTAAGAGGAATCTGATTTCTCTTGGTACCATAAGAGTTGAATCTGGAACCATGAAGATTCTAAAGGGATCCATGATTGTTATGAAAGGTTTGAGAAAGAATGGAATATACTCATTGATAGGAAGTACTATTATTAGTTTAATTTCAAGTGTTGTGTCCAAAGATAAATCAGAACTTTGGCACAAAAGACTTGGACATATCAGTGAAAGAGGGCTGATGGAGTTATCCAAAAAAGGGTTGTTTAATGGTGATAAGATTGAAAAGCTTGAGTTCTATGAGACATGCATATATGGAAAGGCATCTAGGGTAAAGTTTTCAACTAGCACAAGTCAGACAAAGGGCACTTTGGATTACATTCATTCGGATTTTGGGGGCCTGCTAGAAGTGAAACTCACTCAGGAGGGAAGAACTTTATGTCCTTGATAGATGATTACTCAAGAAAGATATGGATATACATACTGAAGAGCAAAACTGAAGCATTTGAGAAGTTTAAACAATGGAAAACTCTCATTGAAAATCAGACGGGAAAGAAGGTGAAAAAATGAGGACTGACAATGGCTTGGAATTTTGCTCTAGAGAATTCAATAAATTCTGTGAAAAGGAAGGGGTAGCAAGGCATAAGACAGTACCTGGAACTCCCTAGCAGAATGGTTTAGCTGAGAGGTTCAATAGAACATTATTGGAAAGAGTGAGATGTATGCTTGTAAGTGCAGGATTACCTAACAGTTTTTGGGGAGAAGCTGTAAATACAGCAGCTTATCTCATTAATAGAAGTCCATCTACAGCTTTACGATTCAAAACACCTGAAGAGGTTTGGACTGGACATCCACCAAATTACACTAATCTGAGAATCTTTGGATGTTTGGCTTATGCACACATTAAGCAAGATAAGCTTGACCCAAGAGCTTTGAAGTGCATTTTCATAGGTTATCCAGAAGGGGTTAAGGGTTACAGATTGTGGTGGCTTGAACCTGGTGTTAGAACATGCATAATCAGCAGAGATGTAGTGTTTAATGAAGATCAAATGGCAAATATTTCAGCTAAACAAAGTACAGCTCAAAATGGCTCTAATGCTGAAAACAGTGAAGATTCAAGGAAATTTTAGATTGAGGTGGAGCAACTTGGATCAGATGAAACTCAGTATGATCATGAGTTGAATCAAGGAATAGAAGCAAACTGATGTAGGGGATATTGGATTGATCAAGATGATCTCAAAGAATACAATTTAACAAGAGATAGAGAAAGGAGAGCTGTTAAAGCTCCTAACAGATTGGTTATGCTGATATCATTGCATTTGCTTTTAGTATTGCAGAAGATGTTGATTCAGATGATCCAAGATCTTTCTCAGAAGCTATGAAGGGAAAGGATAAGATTAAGTGGTTTACAACAATGAGAGGAGAGATGGATTCACTTTACAAGAACAAGACCTGGACACTTGTAGACAAACCTAACAATCAAAGGATTGTCAGTTGCAAGTGGATTTTCAAGAGGAAACAAGAAGTTGATAATTTGAGATACAAGGCTAAGCTTGTTGCTAGAGGGTTCACACAAGTTGAAGGTGTTGATTATAATGAAATTTTCTCACCTGTGGTTAAACACAGATCAATCAAATTGATGCTTGCATTGGTTGCTCAATATGACATGGAACTAGAGCAACTTGATGTAAAGACTGCTTTTCTGTATGGAGTGTTAGAGGAGAAGATTTTCATGCAACAACCAGAGGGTTTTCAAGCCAAAGGAAGTGAGAGTAAGGTCTGTCTTCTCAAGAAGTCATTATATGGATTGAAACAGTCTCCTAGACAATGGAATAAAAGGTTTGATCAATTTATGACTAAGAATGAATTTGTCAAAAGCAGTCATGATTCATGTGTTTACTTCAAGAAACTTGGTGAATGTTAACCGTCCGTAACAACACGGAATCGAACAAATAATATAGTGAAAGTAAGATCGTCTCCACAGGGAAGGTTATCAAGTACCAAACGAAGTTTATCCTATTATTTAGACTATCGATTATCAAAGATGTGATTTTTAAACTAATAAAAAGCAAAAACTTAATAAAAGCAGAATTAATTTTTAATAATTAAATAGACAATTAAAACAAATAATCAATTAACGAAAAGCCTAGGGATTAAGATTTCATCAAGGTTTCTATGGATTATTGACTTTCAATGGACTATCATTCTTGCTTAAATTAAAGACCCAATTTCCGTAAATACATGAATACTCTCCCGAGATCTTCATGAGTACCCACCTAAATTAATTAACGTCACTCCCATGATCAGAAACTAATTTAGATGAATCCATTAAGTTCTATGAATATTGTTTAACTAGTCTCATGCAAAATTACCAATATCCCTATTAAGTAATTTACACATGTCTATTAAATCTGAACCGATAAACTAATTCACCTCCCGGTACTTCTTAATATATCTTAAATCATGCAATTGGTGATCAAGAATTACAAGCATTAAAAATCATTAATAGATAAACAAAACAAGAATCAAATCCAGACATTTATCAATAAATTCCCATAATTCAATACTCAAGCTACATCAATTAAACCCTAAAAAAAATAATTCAGTACGCATAATTAAAGAAAACAAAAAATAAATTGCATAACATAAAAATACTCATGTTCAACAATGGAGGATTAGAAAAATACAACTTGAGAAGATGAAAGCTTCCAACCCCAAGAAATCTCCTTCAAGCCTTTTTTTCTTACTCTCCAAGTCTTCTCACTCAAGAATATGACTCCCCCCCTTTTCTTCCTAGCCTCCATTCTAGCCTAAAAATATTTTTCCCTCTTTCCTTAACTTAAAGGAGTTTTAGATACATAAAATAGGCCCAACCAAGTCATAAAATCGGCCCATGAAAATTATAAAAACCCCAGCTGCACAACTGTGCAAAATATCTGCACAACTGTGCAGTCTGCCTGTGCAGAATTTTTTCTCTTAATATTTCTTCAACGAAACTTTTTCGTTTGGCCTCTCTATTGTATTTCTTCACGTCCTCTGGTTAGCCATCATTATTCTCTTAAGAAATACTCCTTCAACTCATCAAAACCATCACTTTTATGCTCACAAAAGCATTGAAACGAATTCTAGAAATCAAAATATGTAAATTAGGCTAAAAATAAAGGAAAAGGCTAACTACAAGGCATAAAATAAAGATAAATGTGAGGTAAAACATGATGAAAATATGTAAAATATGCAACCTAACAAACACCTCACACTTAACCTTTACTCGTCCTCGAGTAAATCTAAACAAAACAAACTTAAAAACAAAAATAACGATAACACCACTTTCGTAGGGAACACGATTGCACTTAGCACTTGCAACAAGCCGTTAAACCCCTAGGTTACCCCTAGTGGACGAGTTTTGTCTCGTGAGGGCTTGCAGAGAATATACCCACAAAATTCATGTCATTCGTCTATCTGTCTCATTATTCATCAAATCAGCAACTAGTCACAACATTTATTACTCCCCACAATCATCACACATAAACCAACAAACACATAGAATCATTATTTTTCCACCACATGAACATCTTTACTCTCAAATCTTCACACTAATCCCAAACAAGTTCGATTTAATATGCATCCATTCGTGCGCAATATATGAATTCTAGCAAGGGAACATCTCAGTTATTTCAAGCAAAACACAACATCTATCATATTTCATCTTCATTCACTTTCCTTCATTCAAAATTTATCAACCCGTGCAATGTCTCGCTAGTCAAGCTTTCTACGTCACCCTTGTAACGAGTTTTGGGTCAATGACACTTAAACCAGTCGATTTTAAGGCACTAGGTATCAAGACACCCCAACGGATTTAATCACTCGAGTGACAAAGGCTAGAAACGAAATTGATTGATTTTAACATTCAATGGCAACTGAATCAACCTTTTATTTCCTTTTTTTTTTCTCGATGTTTTTTTTTTTTTTTTCTTTTTCTCAACTTTTTTTTCCTTCTTTTCTTTTTTTTTCTTAGCTGCTTCAACTTTCCTCAAAATATCACCATGTATCCAAAAATATGTAATTGCTTTTATCTCCCCGATCCATCCCCTTTACTAGAACTCGTGTGTAGTGTGTAAAAAATGCATAAAAATTTCACAAAATTTCAGGCTCAGTGATCAACCTCAATAAAAAGAGTATCCATGTACAGAAATCAGATTCACATGTTTATATAGTCAAGAGTTCAAATATGGGAACACAAATATTGTGAACAAGTCAACCAAATTTCAGCAACAACTCAACAAAAATTTGACGTATGCCCAATCTTTTCAGCAATTTAACCACAAACACCCCACACTTGAGCAATTCAATATACTCAATCACAACTCACAGCATGCAAGCAACCACCCAACACTTAAAAGAACACATTGTCCTCAATGTACTTAAATAAAACCGATATGCAAGAACAAAAAGAAAATGTAATTAAAAGAAAAGTGAAAGAAATACTCCCCTATGGATGTGCATGATGTCCTGGGAGTCGGTAGGGAGAAGCTCACTGGGTCGGCGGTAGCCGTGGGGATCAGTTGTAGAGCACGATCAGTGGAAGACCCCGTTTCTTTTCGAGCCCGTTTTGACATAGTGAGAAAAATACCAAACCACGGTCTGCTGGAAGGAATTAACTTTGCACAGTCCAAATTTTCCACCCAAATAATTTCGCCGGAATAATTTCGCCCAAATAAATGGCAGCAGCAGCGGAGAAGAAAAACGGTGGCGTGATTGCGTGGTTGCGATGGCGGGAGTAATGGCACTGTGGAGTGATGAGGTGGCGTCGGTGATGGTAGAAGACGACGGCGGCGGATTATCTGAGAATCCGCGACGGTAGCATTTTTTTTTGTTGGAGTCGATGGCGGCGGTTTTGAATCGCCCTCGATCGCGCTGCTCTGGACGAGAGACGGCGACGGTAGTTGTGCGGCGAGGTGGAGGCGACGTGACTGAGATGAAGAGCAGTGGCGCGGTGAGCGGCGGTGGAGGTGCGGTGTAAGAGAAGCGCGGACTGTCTCGCTGGTTTCGGCGGTGGAGCTCGACGGCGGATCTGTGCAGCTGCGACACGGTGGAGGTTGTTCTGCGAGCGGCGGCGCGGCGACTGGTTGGAGTGGAGATGAACCGACGGGGCTTGTGAGAAAAAAACGAGGGAGAGAGAGAGAGAGAGAGAACAATTGTGATTTGGATTGGGAATTGGGTTTGGTGTGGTGTGTTGACCGATTTTGGGGATTTTGACCCAATTTTTAATTATTTTTTTTTGGGTACAAAGTGCGAACTTTTTGCACAATTGTGCACGGCGTGTTTAATTTTGTGCGAAATTTTTGCACAACTGTGCTGAAAGATTGCACAACTGTGCACCCAAAATATTTTCAAAATGCGGAAATTTTGCACAGCGGTGCTAAAATTGACACAATTGTGCACCTGATTTACATTGTATGATAACCCATGCACCTCGTTTTTCATGTTTTTGACCTGCACAAAGAATAGCTTGTATTTGTAAAACATTTGAGCACCGAGAAAGAAAAATAAAATAAAAAATTCCAGACATAAAATATTGAAAACAAAATAAGCAGAAAGAAGAAAACGACAACAACAAAAACAACAAAAACTCTTGGGTTGCCTCCCAAGCAGCGCTTGTTTAAAGTCATTAGCTCGACTTAGACAAAATTATTGTTAAGTTTTGGTGAGGGAAATTGTTTTCCCTCGAGAAATATCATCGCCTGAAAAATACAAAGCACATTTAATTCTTTTCATATCAAATATATCCCAACCTATTCCGTCTTTCCTCCATTGCAAATCACTCAACCATCGGTCCAATTCAGGTGTACATAGAGTAGAATGTACGATAACAGATAAAAATTCATTGTTACCAAGAAGAGCGTACCTGAGATATGGAGGGAGAGGTTTAAGTTTTACCTTCGGTGTATAGGATATTTCGGGATATGACTCTGATGGATCTCTATTACCTTGCGAAATTTCTTCTTTGATGGCCTCTCCACACACATCCACTGAATAGCATTTTTCTTCAAAAGATGGAGATTGCATCACTTTATTTAAAGTTGAACTCCACCTTCTCCTCTTCGATGTTCAACGCTAGCTTGCCAGCATGCACGTCGATGACGGTTCCTGCGGTTGCAAGAAATGGTCTTCCAAGGATGATTGGTGTTTTCGAATCTTCATCCATCTCAAGCACCACGAAGTCACATGGGATGTAGAACTTGTCCACTTTCACAAACACATCTTCTAGTATTCCCAAGGGGTGCTTTATGCTCCTATCCGCCAATTGAAGTGTCATCTTTGTGTTTTTAAGCTTTTGAAAGCCTAATTTCTTGCGAATTGAATAAGGCATTAGACTAACACTAGCTCCTAAATCACAAAGTGCCTTATCAAATTGAAATTTGTCAATAGTGCAAGAAAGTGAAAAACTCCCTGGATCCTTTAGCTTTGGAGGAATGTTTCGTTGGATTATGGCACTGCATTCTTCATTCAACGAGATTGTTTCCACATCTTCCAAATTTTTTTCTATTGCTCAACAGCTCTTTGAAAAACTTCATATAGACAGGCAATTGAGCTCGAGCATCTGCGAATGGAATGTTTATGTGCAACTGTCTAAATACTTGGAGAAATTTCTCTTGTTGTTTATCCAACCTCTTGTGTTGCAACCTCTGGGAAAATGGAATTGGAGGAACATACGGCTTCACATATGGCTTCGGGATAACCTTATTCGGTTCAACCTTGTATGAAGGTTCAAAGACTGAATTATCTTTCGTCCCAAGTTCATCTCTGTGTACATCATGTGGCTCAAATTCTTCAATTGTATTTTCGTTTATCAGAGTCACTGCATTACACTGTCCTCTCAAATTCTCCTCTGTTTGGCTAGGCAGTGTACCCTTTGACCTCGAATTCATAGAACTTGCTAATTGTCCAACTTGTGATTCCAGATTCTTCGTTGCTCCCACTACCAGATCAATTTTTGCTTCCAGATTCTCAAACCGTTTTGCTGTTCCATTAGTGAGCTTTTCAATAGCTAATTCCCAAGCTTGTGGTTCTTGAGGTGGTGGTCCTTGCTGTTGGAAACCTGGAGAAAATTGTTGTCTAGGAGGATTTGTTTGAGCTCCTTGGTTCCCTTGACCTCCCCAAGAAAAGTTAGGGTGGTTTCGCCAACCCGAATTGTAGGTGTTCGAAAATGGATTTCCTTGCTGCTTATTCTGATTGGATAGGTAATTAGCTTGCTCAATGAGTGGGCAATCAGTAGCCATATGAGGTGCCCCACAAATATCACACGCTAAAGTAGGCTGAGATACTGCACTAACATTTCCCTTGAGTCCCTGGATGTGCTTGACAAGTGCTTCAATGTTAGCATTGAGCAATGTAATGTCATCTACAATGTGCATGCCCAGTGTTTTCTTTACCGCCCGACTATCACTCGCCCACTGATAACTGTTGGATGCCATCTCATCCATAAGAGGTAATGCATCATCCGAATTCTTTGCCATAAAACTCTCTCCTACAGCTGCATCGATATTCATCCGGATACTATGTGACAGACCATTGTAGAAAGTCTGCACAAGCATCCAACTAGGAATACCGTGATGTGGGCACTTTCTGAGTAGTTCTTTATACCTTTCCCATGCTTGATAGAGGGTTTCACTATCAGTTTGCATGAATCCTGTGATTGCATTCCTTAACTGAGCAGTCTTAGCTGGGGGAAAGAACTTGGTGAGAAACGCAGTCGACAAATCAGCCCAAGTGGTGAACTTATTTGCCGGCTTGTTTTTCAGCCACTCCTTAGCTCTTTTAGACAGAGAGAATGGGAATAGTCGCAGTCTTATAGCATCTTCAGTAACGCCATTCATCTTGAAAGTACAGCAGATTTCCAAAAAATTCCCCAGATGGGAATGAGGATCCTCCCTCTCAATATCTCCCTCAAAGGCAGAGTGCTGTAACATCTAAATGATAGCCGGCTTCAACTCAAAGGTATTAGCCTGAACATTTGGTACCGTTATGCTGGAGGTTAAATTTTGATATGTTGGCATAGCATAATCCCTAAGAATTCTCTGCTCCTCAGCCATTCTGAAACAATAATCTCAAGTATCAAAGTTCAAACAAATAAAAACCCAAAAAAAAAAAGAAATAAAAAAAATCTAAACTAATAAGAATCAACTTGTTATTGATATTGACTAATTGTTGCCTTCCCCGGCAGCGGCGCCAATTTGTTAACCATCCGTAACAACACGGAATCGAACAAATAATATAGTGAAAGTAAGATCGTCTCCACAGGGAAGGTTATCAAGTACCAAACGAAGTTTATCCTATTATTTAGACTATCGATTATAAGAGATGTGTTTTATAAACTAATTAAAAGCAGAATTAATTAACTTAATTAAAATAGAGATAATTAACACGAATAATCAATTAACGAAAAGCCTAGGGATTAAGATTTCATCAAGGTATTTCTATGGATTATTGACTTTCAATGGATTATAATTCTTGCTTAAATTAAAGACCCAATTTCCTTAAATACATGAATACTCTCCCGAGATCTTCATGAGTACCCACCTAAATTAATTAACGTCACTCCCATGATCAGAAACTAATTTAGATGAATCCATTAAGTTCTATGAATATTGTTTAACTAGTCTCATGCAAAATTACCAATATCCCTATTAAGTAATTTACACATGTCTATTAAATCTGAACCGATAAACTAATTCACCTCCCGGTACTTCTTAATTTATCTTAAATCAAGCAATTACAAGCATTAAACACTTATTAATAGATAAACAAAACAAAAATCAAATCCATAAATTATCAATAATCCAATTCAATACTCAAAACTACATCTTAAACCCTAGAAAATAATTCAGCTACGCATAATTAAAGAAAAACAAGAAATAAATTGCATAAACATAAAATACTCATGTTCAACAATGGAGGATTAGAAAAATACAACTTGAGAAGATGAAAGCTTCCAACCCAAAGAAATCTCCTTCAAGCCTTCTTTTTCTTCCTCTCCAAGTCTTCTCACTCAAGAATATGACTCCCCTCCTTTTCTTCCTAGCCTCCATTCTAGCCTAAAAACGTTTTCCCCTCTTTCCTTAACTTAAAAAGAGTCTTAGATACATAAAATAGGCCCAACCAAGTCATAAAATCGGCCCATGAAAATTATAAAAACCCACAGCTGCACAACTGTGCAAAATATCTGCACAACTGTGCAGTCTGCCTATGCAGAATTTTTTCTCTTAATATTTCTTCAACGAAACTTTCTCGTTTGGCCTCTCTATTGTATTTCTTCACGTCCTCTTGGTTAGCCATCGTTATTCTCGTAAGAAATACTCCTTCAACTCATCAATTTCATCGTTTTTATGCCTACAAAAGCATTGAAACGACTTAGAAATCAAAATATGTAAATTAGGCTAAAAATAAAGGAAAAGGCTAACTACAAGGCATAAAATAAAGATAAATGTGAGGTAAAACATGATGAAAATATGTAAAATATGCAACCTAACAGTGCACATGGAAGTAGAGAGAGGGTTACATTCGTCCATCTGGAACTTCCGGAGAAGTTTCCTGGTATATTTCTCTTGAGATATGAAGGTTTCATTCTTAGTCTGTTTAACTTGTATTCCGAGAAAGAATTTCAATTCTCCCATAAAGCTCATCTTGAATTCCTGTTGTATATCATTTTCATCAAGATTGTTGTTGAAAATCCATTTCGTGCCAATAATCTGATGATTTGTGGGTCTTTTGACTAGGTTCCAAACTTGATTTTTGTCAAACTGGACAAGTTCCTTTTCCATGGCTTTGACCCATGATTCATCATTAAAACCTTTTTCAACATTGTAGGCTCATTATGGGACAGGAAAGTACAACTTCCAACATCCTTCTTTAAGCTGGATCTAGTGGTTATACCGACTGCTGGATTTCCATAATAACACTGGTAGGATGACTGGACGATACTTAAATTTTCTCTCTTTAGGAGTAGAAGAGCTATTTGGGTTTGAATGTTCTGGTTCTGGCTCAAGAGAACTGGAAGTACCATCAGTATTAAGATTCTCATCTAGAAGATCCAGGTTCTTTTGCTCAGTTTTTGCTTTAGTGTTGCTTGATAATTCTGGAATACCTACAGGTTTTGAGCTCAAAGTAACTTTGGCTAAAAGAGTGAGTTTCATCAAATGTGACATGTATAGGTTTTTGAATAATGCTTTGACATTTATGAAAAATATGATAAGATTTACTCCAATTTAAGTAACTAGCTATAGAAGCAATTTTCATAAGACCAAAAAGGTCGAGATGAAGAAGTTCCATGTTGGCAGGCCAAACTCTCCAATGCCAAGTCCCGTTTTGTTCATCTTCAAAACCAGACACTCTACCTTTTGTTTGGTAAGTTCATCAAGATTTATGCAGTAAACATTTTCATCTCGAGAGACATTGAAGATCAATTCATTGTTTTGCATAAAAGAGAAAGGAGTAGAAAAGAATTGGACTTGATTACCTTTATTGCATAATTAACTTATGTTAAGCAAGTTACATTTCAAGCCCTCAACTAAATAAACTTCATTAATAATAGTGGAGTCATTCTTACTAATGGATCTCTTACCAACAATGGTTTCTTTTGTATTGTCTGTGAATGAGACTTTACCACCAGTGAAAGTGCTGAGGGTGACGAATTTGGAGATGTCACTGGTCAGATGCCTAGAACATCCACTATCTAAGTACAATTTGTTCTCCCGGGCTTGGTTCAGATGCAGTTCCTGCAATTATTGCTATTTTTGTTTTGGTACCCATTTATCTGTGGGTCCTGCAAAGTTAGCGTAGTTGACTTTTAGTACCCATATAAGTTTGGTACCAATATTCTTTTTTAAGTAACACCTGTATGCAACATGACCATTTCTACCGCATGCATGACAGACTTTATAAGAGGCAGTGTTCTTTCCGATTTCAGTACGATGAGCATGATAATGAGTGGTGTCATTTTTGGTTTTAGCACGACGAGCATGATCACGAGTAGTTTTCACAAATTTAGTGTTGGAACATGTTTTGGAAGTAGATACATGACAAGTATGATTAGGATGTATATGTGGTGTGTGCATGACATCTTTTCCTTTAACTTGCTTTTTCAAATCAGAAACTTGTTTCCACACAGAAGTGTTTTCTTCAGATAGATACTCCTTTTCTTTCTCAATGCAAAGTTTATCTTTCATGAGATCATCAAATTTTTGTTCCAATTCAGCCTTTTCTAAAGAGAATTTTTTGAGTTGACTTTAAAGCAATTTATTCTTATAAATCAAGTTTTCGATTTGATTCTCATAATTTTTAAGAATGTCATATAAGTTGGAATTTTTAGCAGTATCATTATCATTATAATTTAAATCAAACTTCAATTCAATAGATACCTGCTTGTTTACCATAAGACAATTGTCCTCATCATTGTATGCATCTGATTCAAATTCATCCCAAGGTGTGGATAGAGCTTGTTGTCTGGAATTTTAATCATTCCTTTGGAACTTCCTCAGTCTAGGGCAGTAAGGTCTGATGTGACCGAGTTCAAAACATTCGTGACATATTATCTTATCATTTTTCTGAAGATCTCTTTGTTAGAAGTTAGATTTGGGATTTCGCTAGAACTTCCGACTCTATTGGAGAGTTTTCATTCTTCTAGTGATCATAGCTAGTTCTTCATTGAATTGTTCATCACTCATTTCTTCTGGATCAATAGGAATTTCTATTGAACTCGAAGAAAACGTAAGTGACTTCTGGATCTTTGTTTTGAAACTTTCTTCTTTAGTCATGAGAGTCATTTCACGAGAGGTAAGAGAACCAATGAGTTCTCCCATGGTCATGACATTCATGTCTTTGGCTTTGCGAATGGCAGTCACTTTAGGTGTCCATTCTCTTGGAAGATATCTTAAAATTTTGCGAGTTTGTTCATTTTCTGGAATGATTTTTCCAAGAGCAACCATGGGATTGATGATCTGCATGAATCGAGTGTACATTTGACTGATCGTCTCATCTTGTTTCATTTGGAACATTTCATATTGGTGAACGAGAAGAGTGATTTGTTCTTGTTTGACTTGACTATTACCTTCATATGTGACTTGTAGTATGTCCCACATTTGTTTGGCTGAGACACAAGTGCTTACTCGATTGTATTCATCCTTAGTTAGAGCACATGACAAGATATTTTTAACGCTTCCATTCATTTGTAGAATCTTTTCATCACTGCTGTTAAAGTCATCAAAATCTTTTGGAACGTTTTATCCATCAACTTTCTTCATTGGAATTGTAGGCCCTTTCATGACTATTTTCCAAAGTTTGAAATCAATGGAAATAAAATACTCCTCCATCCGATTCTTCTAGGTAGCATAATTTGAACCGTCGAAGAGTGGTGGACGGGAGTGAGATTGCCCCTTTGCATACATATAAAAAATGGAGGCGGCCATGTAGATCTTTTGACTCGGGTAGTTAAACCTTTAGAAATGAGCCACCTGGCTCTGATGCTAATTGTAACTCAAGATATACCTAAGAGAGGGGTGAATTAAGTTATTAAAATTGTGCTAAAACTCACTACGGAATCAATAAATACCAAAAGGTAAAACTGAAAAATAATTATATTAAACTAACGATTGGAATTTAGAAGTTCCAGAACAAGATCCAAATGGAAACTTAATACAAAACAGAATGAGAAAGATGAGTGTTGAAAGATTTCAAACACTACAAATACTAACAAGACAAAACACACTCGATTTGAAGAAGTGAGCTTTGCTCTACTATATACTATGATCAAAAGTTCGGAACCAAAAGGTTAATCCACAACTACAATTCCAACTGGGAATTATGAGAGACTAAACTCAAAAATACTTCTCGACCACTCGTGTTTGTCACTCCGAATTCCAAGAATTAACTGGTACCACTCCTTCCTCACTGGAATTTAGCGGAGAAGGTACCTATGAACAAGAATAGATTGATATCAATAATATGTTGTAGAAGGCTTGTAGAATTCGTTAGTTCTTGCTGAATGAGAGTGAATGAGTTTATATAGATAATCAGCAATAGAGGTTAAAAGAAAGATAATCAAGGAAATCAGCTCCTTTCCATGAAAAGTGCAGAATGAATTCTTACCCAAAAAAAAAAACGTGGCAAGAGAATAGGTAGCAAGATCAAATCAATAATATAAGATAAGGGAGATTTGCATAAATATCTAGATGCCGAAATAATAAAGGAGCAAATAAGGGAAGAGATAAACATGATACTTCCCTTAAATAAATTCTAGCCATATGAGATCTTTGACTTTCCCTATGAGAAGATGTCATTAATTATCTCTAATTTGGCAAGGATTCCTACAAGGGATGAAAGGTAAGTTAGTGATATAAAATAATATAGTCATCATCAAAACATGGAAATAGAAGTGAATCAAAAAGGTCAACAAACACAAATAGAGTGACATCTATAACTATTATCAATGAGTTCTGAATAAAGTCTTGTTACTGTTTGTCAATAGTGGCAGCAATTTTCTTCTCACTAATTATCAAAAATGACATACAAAACTTTTTCACTATTAAACATGTAAAATCTATTTTGTGACAGAATAAAATTCTTGTCACTAAAAATTTATTATTTAGTGACAATTTTGACATTGTCACTTGATATTTTGTCACTTATGTCTTATATTTTTATAGTGATCGATGGTGGAACATTGTTCATATATTTGATTAATTATATTGTTGTTACATATTGATTTTGTGCTTAATGCTTGCATATACTTGATCACCATATATATGATGTGATATTTTGTCTTGAGACTAAGAGGAGATTGATGAGGTAGATTGTAAAAATTAAACATCATAACATAAAATTTGACTAGAGAGAGATTCCATTTCATTGTGTGAATTTTTTTGATAAAAAGACCCCAGCGAATGTAGGATCTTCGTAAGTAAGGAATCCCTTAGACCTTGAATACATGTTAGTCAATTTAATCTTCGCTATAGAGATATAGGAAGTTGTTAACTAGTATAGGCCCGTTATTTCAAAAGATTGAGTAATGGATACTTTATGGGATTTCGCCATAACAAGAATGTTCTAATAATCGAAGTAACTTAGAGTTGACGAACACAAGATAGAATATAGTTGGATCATAGCCAAATCATTATTTCCACTTGACATCTTATCTAGTTTTTGGCTTTGTTTCCGTTAATTTAGCTTGATAATCTAGACATCTCTCTATTATTTAATTGAACTTAGAGTTTGATATTATAGTAATTGTGAGCATTAAATCTAATTATCCCTGTGAAGACGATACACACTCGAGCTCACCGTCCACTTTATTATATGCACGACCTAGTAAACGTGTGAAAATATACGTGTCAAGTTTTTGGCTCCATTGCCAGGGAAAATTGCATTATTGTAATTCACTTATCTTCTCTAAGATTAAATCATTTTTTATTTTTTATTAATCTTCTTCTTTTGATCTATTGATAGGTTGGTCTCTTTGAGTAGTGTATGCCCCGTAACTCACAAGGAGACCTTGCAGATTTTGATCAGGAGATTGAAGGCATTTTCAATAGAGGAAGATGAGTAAAAAACAAAAATAAAATTGTCAGTTTGATGCAATGGAAGAGAATAATCACAACAATCCATTACTTGCTGGTACTCAATCTAGCTAACCCGGAAGTTTAAGCTATCATTCAGGCTACAGTTGCTGCTACTCTAGCACAGAGACACGAGCATGCTCCTTGCCCATTGCACGACTATATGCTGCCCACCATACATTGAGCTGTCAGTGCTATTGTTCTATCGAATGTAGAAGCAAACAATTTTACGATTCCACCGACGTTACTTCAAATGATTTCCAACGATCAATATCGGGGTGCAGTGGACGAGAAACCACATGCTCACATTGCTAAATTTTTTGACATTTTGAGAACATTTTGACAGAATGGAGTTAATGATGAGGCAATTAGGATGAGACTCCTTCCTTTCTTGTTGAAGACATAGCAAGAGTGTGGCTCGACTCTTTGTCAATTACATCCATTCATACTTGGGATCAGTTGGTGGAGAAGTTTTAAGAAAATACTTTCCACCTGGGAAAACTTCCGCCATCAAAATGAGATACATGGCTTTCGATAGATTGAGGGAGAGTCATTGTATGAAGAGTGGAAAAGATTCAAGGAGCTTCTCCAAAAATACCCGCACCATGGTTTTTATATTATGGGCTCAAGTACCTATCTTCTACCAAGGTCTTGCCTCATAATTCGAATCAATCTAGATGCAGCTACGCGTGGTTCCCTCATGAATCACAAACGGCGTGAGACATGATCGAAAATATGAATGAAAACAACTACCAATGGCCTACCGAGAGAATGATGCTTCCAAAGTAAATAAGTGTCGCTTTATGAAGTGGATGTTTCTACTAGACTAGCTACACAAGTGGAGTTATTAAATTGGAGGCTTGATATCATGAATTTCTCGGTCAATCAAGTGTAAGGTAGTTCATCCTTCCAATCTGATTCTAATGAGAATGCCAATTATGTGCACAAACCGAACATGAGTCGAAATGATCCCTTATCTGAATAGTACAACCTGGGATGGTGTAACTACCCACATGTTTCTTGGAGCAATAACTACGTGGTTAAGCCACGCCCAGAATTTCAGTAACACCATAATAAACCAAGGCTAATTACATTTTTTTGTCCAGTATCTTTACCACTTTTGGATCTTGAACTTGATTTTTTTTTTCGATTTGCAAAGTCATCCAGTAACTACCAAATTGGAATTTTAATCCGATTTTGACCGGAGCTAACCAATTTTACCGGAATGTTCCATGTGTCGGGCACGTGATGCTGACGTGGACAAAAAATTGGGTATTTTCTAATTTTTTTCACCAAAATTAATGTTATCTAGGCAAAATTGATGAGGTGGCATGCCATTTGGCTAAATAATACCAAGTTGTGCATGTGGCTTAGTGGTTGGTGTATTGGGCTTCCATGTTTTAGACCCAAATTCAAATTCCACAAGTCCCAAAAATCTTATTAATTAGTCAAATGGCATGCCACCTCATCGATTTTGTCTAGTCAGCGTCCATTTTGACTGAAAAATTGAAAAATCCTCAATTTTACGTCCATGTCAGCATCACGTACCTGACACATGTTAAATTCTGGCCAAATTGGTCTGCTCAGTCAAAATCAAACAAAAATTGCCAATTTTTGGTAGTTATCGGACGACTTTGCAAATCGAAAAAAATAAGAACCAAGATTCAAAAGTGGTAAAGATAATAGATGAAAAATATAACTAGCCCTGATAGACCATTTTTTCAGGGACAAGGAGGTTTTCAACCAAATACTTGTAAAAAACAATAGGGGTACCAACAAGAAGGAAAGAAAATGAAGTTTGAGAAATTGATGCTCGAGTATAAAAAAAAGAATGGCGAGCAGAGCCACAACCTTGAAATTAAATTAGCATGAGCAACATACAACTCAGTTAGGACAGTTGGCTAGTCAAATTTCAGGTAGAGCACCGGATTTATTGTCCAACAGTATTTAAAAGAACCCAAAGGAGCAAGTTCAGGCTATTGCTCCTGTGAAGTGGGAAGAAAATATGTGCTGGCATTACACTAGAGGACCGCGATCCAGGACTAGGGTATAGGACAGGATGAACATCACAGACAAATTATTGATTCGGGATATAGGTTTGAATAATTTTATGATATAATCTCTTGTTTAAGGGTAAGAGAATCATTGATGATCAGAGATTGATCTTGCAGAGTATTATCAGTTCAAAATGAAGAGATTCTTGGAAAAAAAACCAAATAAGATCAAGGTTGTCTTAAACTGTTAATGAATGTGAAATTATTTTTGTGGGATAATGGGATGATCTGAGGTGATAACATTTCAATTTGAATGTGACAGGGGAATAGATGCACCAGAGAGCAAAATGCCATATGAGCAAAAGGCAAAGTAAGAATGTTCAGGACAAGAGCATAAGAGTGCTGGTGTCCAGTCATAACTTAAGATAGTTATGATCGACAATGGCATATTTGCTCAGGTAACTACGATTATACTCTCAATTTTATTTGGTAGGGTAAATAACCTTGAACACCTAAGTGTGTAAAATATGTATGTATGTAGTGTTGAACCTAGACTAATCATTTAAAAGACAAGCTGGAAAAAGGGAAAAGCTAGGATTTTTTATCAGGAGAGGCGCATACACAATTTTGGGGGGGGGGGGGGGGGGGGGATTATATTCTTAATTTTTGGTGAGGCAAAAAATTAAATTTCAAAAATTTATAGGCCAAAAAAAAAAATTAGCTTGAGGGGGGCGACTTCCACCATCAGAGCACTCCGAGGAGTTGGGCTCTCAGGTGATCTCCACCACAAATGTGCTCATATACAAGAGCCCAACTCCCGAGAGCTCCCAAGTATAACCGCCCCCATCTCCTTCTCTGTGTGTAAAATTTAATAGAGTAACCAATCCACAAGACAAAGTTTACTATGAGTGGTTTCAGTGTGGCTGAACTCGATTTGGACAAAAATTTTGCTGAAAAAGCTTATTTATCATAGATATTTTTAAAAAATCAAATTTTAGGGATTAAACTTCTAAATTGTTATAAAGCCTACGATAAACGACCAGAGCTAGACAAGGTTATCCCTTTGTAACAAATACTTGTTTGGTTAATTTTGACCAGTTCACAACTCTCTTTCCAAATATGCGTTATTGTAACTGTAGTGGAAGCAAGAGGCCCGGTCAAAGAGGGTTGGGTTATGGTCATCGTCGAACCCTGAGATGCCATGGGAGTGCAGGAAGGACAGGTGTGAAGGCAAATAACCTGTAAATAATAATGAGAAAGTGAAGGATTGGAAAGTGATCATATTGTTGTACTAAAAGCTAATTAATTATAGGGATAAAATCAGACATCTCCAATCTAGGGGTTGTACACTTTACCGCCCCAATCTAGCAAAATGTGCACCCGACATCCTCATTTTTGCTTAACGTTGCATTTAATCCCCTGTGACTGAATTCGGTGAAATCTTTGAGAATATTTCAGCGCATGTAAGGGTAAAATCATCACTCAGGGGCAAAGTGCAAGCACCCTATAGGATAAAGAGTTGTTTACTTGGATTCCAAATTTCTTGCATTTTTTAAAATCATCAATTTTTTATATCGAAATAAAAAATTGAAAAAATCAGAAAAATATCAAAACAAATTCAAAAAAATAAAAATAATTAAAAAAGGGGGACTTCAGAAGGAAAAAAAACCATTATAGTTCCGAAAATTTCATAAATAAGATTAAAAAAAATAGAAAATTTAGAAATATAAAATTTTAGAAACAAAACAGAAAATTTGAGCAGATTTTTGGAAAAAATTAGGGAAAAATCACAGGGAAAAACTTATTAATTTGGAAAATCCAGAAAAATGAAATTGAAACAAAAAAATTTGAAAAAATAACAATAAAGGAAATTTTTCGGGTTTTTCCTGAATTTTTTTAATTTTATAAATCTCCTCTTTTATTTTTTTCCCCATTTTTTCTATTTCTTTTTCAGTATTTTGTATTTTAAAAAATTTTAATTTCTTTTCTTCTATTTGTCTTCTTTATTTTTGTTTTTATTTTTTTGAATTTTTCAGAAAATTACTAGAATTTTATTTTTTTTAAAATTTCCTGGATTTTTGCTATCTTTTGTTTTTACTTTTCTAAATTTTCAATCGTTTTTATTGATTTTTTCTTTTTTTTTTATAATTTTAAAGGATTTTTTCTTATGATCTTTTAAAATTTGTTTGGATGTTTTTTCCGATTTTCTTTTTCTAATTTTATTTTTTCTAATTAAAAAATGAAGGTTTTTGAAAAAACAAAAGATTTTAGGATCAAAGTAGACAACCCCTGATTCTATGGCGTGTTTAGCACTTTGCCCCTTGAGTGATGATTTTATTCTTACATGCGCCGAAAAATTTTGTAAGATTCTGCCGGATCGATCACAAGGGGTTAAATGTAACATTCAACAAAAGTGAAGGTGTGTGGTGTACATTTTGATAGGTTGGGGGGAAAAGTGTAAAACCCTATAAATTAGGGGGTGTTCGCTTTTATCCCTTAATTTTAAGAAGTGTAAGTTACGTTATAATTTATAGGGATAATAGCAGACACCCCCCTCAGTTATGGGGTGATGTGCACTTTACCCCCTCACTTATCATAAAATGTGCACTTCACCCCCTCGGGCAGATTCGGCCACCACATTTATCATAAAAATTGAACTTTTGCCCCCTGACTTATGTGTCTTTGTAACACTTTACCCCCTAACTTATGTGTTTTTGTAGCATTTTGTCCCCTCACTTATGTGTTTTGTAGCACTTTTCCCCTGCCCGAGCTGCCCGAGGGGGTGAAGTGCACATTTTATGATAAGTGAGGGAGTAAAGTGCACATTTCAATAAGTTAGGGGGCAAAGTGCACATCACCCCATAACTGAGGAGGGTGTCTACCATTATCTCTAATTTTTATCTCAAAATGTGCAACCATCCTTCGGTTCGTACAAAATGCCAATTACATGTTTTTCCGTGAATCATTTAAAAGCTTACAAGATGGATTATGAGTGTATTTATGAATTAGAGGTTGCTTCAGTAGTGAATTTATGCAAGTGTTCCACTTGATAGGGTCAGCAATATACGATAATGCATTACATTTAGCATTTGTTTTTCGTGAATAACAATATTCTATAGTCCAGAATTTGCTTTGTTTCAAATTTATGTGCACGGGACACATTTAGATTAAATGCAGATTTCAAATTTTTGAATTAGTTGTAAATCCTTGCATTTCGTGTCCAAGTTAAAAATTCTTGTATATTGTATAAGGAAAATTTGCAAAATTAGTCTTGTAACTATAGAGGGTGGTAAAATTGGTTCTATATCAAAAACTCGTGAATTAAGGATAAATTTGATTAGGAAGCCCTAACTTGACACATGGGATTGCTTATGTGGCTGCAATTTGGGGATTTTGTAATTTTCTAACCAATTTTGCTTAGGTGGACACAAATGATTGCTTACATGGGACTTATTTTTCACATAGGGAGCCATAAGGACATTGTTTGGAGAGTGTATATGTCAAGATGGATATTTCAAATATTTCATGAAATTTAAAATAGTGACATGGAATGAAATCTCTTTAAAATAATAATAAAAAAGAATTTTAATACTTAAAAAAATTATAAAAACTTAAAAAGTGTCTAAAAAAAATATACAAAAAAAAAACTTTTAGAATATCTATTTTTTTTAATATTATAAAATTACGTATTTCAATTGATTATAAGTTAGAGTAAAAATATATTTTATTGAAAAAATATTTGATATTTCAATTATACAATAAATGTAAACAAATGTTAGATTATATATGAAACACAAGAATAGAATATTTTAAACCAAGTCTTATATTGCAAAACATAATATTTTACTGTAGTACATAAAAAGAATTAATATTTAATTACTTATAATAGTTTTCATAAATATGAAACTTTCGTATTTACAAGGTAAAAAATAGTTAGAAATCAAACCTCAAATGTGTATTAATATTAGGGATAATGGCTGACACCCCCTCAATTATGAGGTGATGTGCACTTTGCCCCCTAATTTATTGAAATGTGCACTTTGCCCCCTCACTTATCATAAAATGTGCACTTCACCTACTCGGGCAGCTCGGGCAGGGGCAAAGTGCTACAAAACACATAAAGAAGGGGGCAAAATGCTACAAAGACACATAAGTCAGGGGACAAAATGCTACAAAGACACATAAGTCAGGGGGCAAAAGTCCAATTTTTATGATAAGTGTGGTGCCCGAATTTGCCCGAGTGCACATTTTATGATAAGTGAGGGGACAAAGTGCACATTTCAATAAGTTAGAGGGCAAAATATACATCACTCCATAACTTAGAGGAGTGTCTGCTATTATCCCTTAATATTAACTAATTTTCACAAAGTTTTCATTTTGAAACTAAAACAAATCAATTAACAATTTAAAATAATATATTAGAAAATTTAAAATTTTAAGAAAGCTCCCCCCAAACCCCGCCAGCACAACCCTATGTCGCCGCCGCCGGCCCACCACAGTCGCTGCCTGGCTCCACTCCAATCACTGGAACGCCGGAAAATCGGACGAAACGGCGCGGGAACGGCCCCCGGCGTTCCAAAATTTCATGACAATTCGTTTTAGTACGTGAAAGCTGGTGGAATGGCCGAAAAACGGCGAGACGGGAGAGATTTGGCTCCGACGCTGCCGTCCCGGCGATTTCCCGGCTTCGTAACTGTCGGAACTCGTCTCCCTCTCCGGACCCATGCACTATGCCCGCCACATGTTCAATCAAATTCCGCACCCAAATATATTCACTTGGGAATTGGGATCAGAGGCTATGCTGAGAGTGATGACCCATCTCCAGCTTTGCATATATACCAGCAATTACCTGTGAGTTCGGTGGAACCTGATACCCATACTTATCCTTTTCTTCTCAAAACTATTGCTAAGCTGATGGTCTTTAGAGAGGGTGAGAGAGTGCATTGCGCTGCATTGAAAGATGGGTTTGAGTCATTGGTGTTTGTTCAGAATGCTTTGGTTCATCTTTATGGTGCCTGTGGTCGGGGGGAGAGTGCTCTCCAAATGTTTGATAAAATGTCTGATAAGAATCTTGTTGCTTGGAATTAGGTGATTAATGGGTATGCTTTGAATAGTAGGCCTCACGAGACGTTGAGCAATTTAAGCCAAAAAGTTGTGGAACGACCGTTCCGACGAACCATGTCACCGACATGCTCTCATCCCCCTTCCTCTTACCAATTGTCGCCTTAACCCCAAATTTCTACATTAGAAAACCAAAATGGGTATCACAGAATAAAAATCCACCCATTGGAAACTGGAGGACGTCCAACGGAGGAGTGCGGCTGTGGGTGGTGGCGATGCGACGAGTAGGGAAGAAGAAAGTTTTTTTTTTTTTTTAATGTTTATATTTATTAAAATTGTTTGATAATCTAATTTTAAGTACTAACTGATTTATTTGTATATATTTAGTCCATATATTATTTTTTTAATTAAAATTGTACATTTGTTTCTTTTTTACTTTGTTATTTTGGGATTTGACCACTTGGCAAATGAGTGTGTATGTGGCATCCCATGTGTAAATTAAGTCGTGTAAGCAATTATTTGAGTTCATCTATAAGTAAAATTGGCTGGAAAATTGATCCCCAAATTGTAGCCACATAAGCAATCCTATTCCTATGTGTCCAATTAAGGCTTCCCAACCAAATTTATCCTCAATTCGCTAGTTTTTGAAAGATAAAGGACCAATTTTGCCACCTCCCTATAATTAAGGGACTAGTTTTGCAATTTTCCCTGTTGTATAATATATGCACATCTTACATCTATTCCACTTTTTTTTTTTTAATCTTGTATTTTGATCACATATAAACATTAAGTGTGTATAATTCACACCAACTGCATATTTAAAGAAAATACGTTTTACATTATTGGCGACCCATGTGTGTGTATATATATATATATAGGGTATGGATCAAATATATCCCTATATTTTAGGTAAAATATAAAAACCAATCTAGACCATTTAAACCATTTGATCCCAAGGTCCATAATTAAAGTCATTATTTCGGTTTTAATCTTTAATTTAATGATGATAGGGGCATTTTAGTCAATAGGTCTAACAAACCCATGCAAATAACATGCAAGATCAAAATTAAATCCCTTATTATACGCAATAACATATTCTTCTTCCCTTTTTAATTATTCCTTCCAATTTCAGCTCCCATAAAGTTACGATTGATACAGAAAACCTTAAATCATATTCAATTCATATATCATCAATTCATCATCGGCAATTTCAGCTCGGAATCATCGACAATTCAACATCAATATAAGATATATTCATCGTCAATTCATTACCGTCATCAATTGGGCGTTTTTTTCAAACATTAGCATAGTTTTTTATTACGTTTTCATGGCTGAGATCGACACAGGTATGCGTAATTATCATCTATTGAGTTTTATGGAAAATGTATGTTTATGCTGTACATCGGCTTAGACGTCAATATACAGTATATATAAGTGTGATATACAACAGCGTATACCTAAAATTACAGTTGGTTTAATTGATCATGCAGCAAGTTTTTGTGTATATATTATACAGTAAATTAATCACCATTATACAGTATATTATATTACATTATAGAGTTCGTATAATGGGGTTATACAGTGTGGAATTAAATGCAATCCTCACAATCAGTTGAATACTATATACAATAGAATGTACACAAGTATAAAGTTAGTACAATAGTGATATATAGTGAATGTTAACACATTATACTTTTATGATACATTAACTAATTAAATAGTGTACAGAACGTTTATTGATTTTATACAGCGGGTTATTCAATATTATACAGTAAGAAGTCTCGTTAATTATTCTATGCTATATGTTAACACATACTGTTTGTTACATATTAACATACTGTATATCACATGTATATTTACTGTATAATACTATATAAGTTACTGAATATTGTTTGTTTACACAGTGTATAATAGTAATACACATAATGCATGTTATGATGTGTTATACTGTTTATTCTTAACAGGATCAGTAGTGGTTAGCAATAATGATGTTGAGAATCAATGTGTCGGATCTTCATTGTCATCCAATTCGATCACATCACCTGGAGGTTCCAAATATTGTGTTCCAGTGTGTGCCCCAAAGGTTATACCTTGCATTGGTAAGGCATTTGAAAGCTTGAAGATTGCATTTGAATTTTACAAAAACTATGCTCGTTTATGTGGTTTTGATGTCCGTAAGTGCTCACAAAAAACACATAAGGATGTACGGCCTTATCGAAACACTATGTATGTAGTTATTCCAGTATTTACAAAAACTCCGATGATGTCGGTAGGAAGAAGAAGTTTATGATTGGTCGAAGTGATTGTAACGCTAAGATTGTAATGAGGTTTAGTGCTCTAGAGGGATATGTTATAAAGAATTTTGTTGAGCGGCATAATCACGAACTTGCAACAGATGAGGGTAAACAGTTTCTGAAAATCAATCGAAATATTGATTCGTCACAAATAATGTTCTGCCTAAATGCATCAAAGGTGAACGTTGGTGCGATTAGATCACGTTCATTTCTAAAGGAAATTGCGGGTGGGTTTAATAACGTTGGGTCGACGTCTACAGATTTTAAAAATGCAAAAAGAGATGTGAAGCAATACGTCGGTGAGAATGACGGGGAGATGATTGTTAGGAAATTTATGAATATGAAAAAAACGTGTGAAGGTTTTTTATTTGATTATGACACAGATGCCGATAGGTGTATGAGTAGGTTGTTTTGGGCCGATCCTATTGCAATACGGAATTTTGAACTTTTTGGTGATGTTTGCTCTGTCGATGCAACATTTCGATCTAACAAGTAAGCACATTTACTTCATAATAAGATATGATAATGTATATTCTTTTCAATAGTTAATGAATATGCACTTGATAACACATTATAAGTTGTTGTATAATGTAGCTACATTGACTGTATAATGATAAGGTACATTTTTTATTATAGACAGTGTATATGTAATGTATAACTACTTGTTAGTCACTGTATAATGTATATACAGTTATTGTATAATACCTTATTAGTTACTGTGTTTTTGTATTTTTTTTTTACATATTGTTTTATACTACATTTTCATGTATCAAATGAAGTTTGTTCCTTTTACCGGTATAGATAACCACAAGAAAATAGTCACATTTGGTGTTTCTCTAATCGCAAAAGAAGACATTGAGTCGTACACGTGGGTTTTCGAAGCTTTTGCTCGTGCGATGAGACGGGAACCAAACTATATTGTATATGATCAATGTTCGGCCATGAAGCAGGCTATTCCTAGTGTGTTTAAAACTGCTAGGCATCGTCTGTGTGCGTGGCATATTACCAAGGTTTATGTCATACCGTATAATTAAGCTGTAGACAGTGTATATTGTATATAGAACTTGCTATTTTCGATGTATATTATGTTTTCATCAACTTTATGATGATATCTGTTTATAATGCATAATACTAGTTAACATACTGTATAACATGTTATTAATTTGAGTTTTATGTTTACAGATTTCACCACATACAGGTAAATATGCTAAAGTGGTGAGAAAGGTTAATAATTTTGTGTATAACGACGACATCACTCCAATTGAGTTTGAAGAGGGATGGAATGCTCTCATTTCAAAGTACGGACTAAGCCATATTGATTGGCTTTCTGAAATTTACGAGAACAGACATTCATGGGTATCCGCATACTATCGAGATGTTTCGATGGGTGGGATATTGAGGACTACTTCGATTTCAGAGTCTGTTAACTCATTCTTTAACCAGTTTTATGTGAAGGGTGATACAATCATTGAGTTTTATAGTAGATTATAAAGTGCTATGGACAGACAAAGGAATAATAATGCAAGATTAAATTATGAGTCTTTGGTCTCTAAGCCATCAACCGACACCCCTATGCGGACAGAGGAAGATGTTTCAGAGGTATACACCCGCGCTATTTTCTACGATGTTCAAGTGGAGATCAAAGATTCTGCGTATCAAGTGGTACTTCAAAGTCTAAACGTTGTTGATGGTGTGAAATTGTTTGTCGGATGCGAATCCGACAACGAATCAAAGATAAACGAGGTATCTCCTTCTTTTCATACTGTATGACAATGTTATACATACTGTATATGCACATTATAGAGTCTGTATGATGTAATTTTGTTTACTGTTTTTTTATGTTTTGTAGGTGAAACATGTTGTATCGAACAATCATGTTGATTGTTCTTGCATATTGTTTTTGAGGAGGGGTATTTTGTGTAGACACATTTTCTTTGCATTCAACCATGGCCGAATACACAAACTGCCCGCCGAGTATGTTCTAAAGAGGTGGAGGAAAAACGCAGAAATTATGGCGTCCGATACAATTAACAACCACGTCACACAATATCGCTCGATGATTCAAAAAACTACAAATGATGTGAGTCAAATTTGGATCGACTTTCAAGCATGTTTAAATATTGCGGGTTTTAACAAAGAAAAACTCGAATACATAAAAATCACTTGGTGGATATAAAGTCTCATTTGAGTGTCGATGCGGACGACAACAATAAAAACAACAAGAATGTTGTTATCGAGACACTAGTGGGACCCCAAATCGAGAACGAGCTCAGGATCATAAATCCTCAAATGAGCCGAACTAAAAGGTGTGGTAAAAGAATTAAGAGCAATGTGAAGATATCCAAGCATATTCCTAAGAGGAGAAAATGTGCTGCATGCGAAAAATTTGATGGGCATAATGCAAGAACTTGTCCATCAAAGGAAAAATAGAAGTGTTTTCTTTACATTTGTTACTGTATAATGAAGTATTATTCACTGTATAATATATTCTTATACACTGTATACTGAAGTGTTATTCAATGTATAATGAATCTAGTTTTCAATGTATACTGAAACATTATTGACTGTACAATGAAGTGTTATTCAATGTATGTGAAAAATGTCATAATGTCCATTGTATAATTGAGTGTTTTTTGTATTATACAGTTTAATTCTATACTACAATTGAGTAGTTTTTATACGATATAATGAATATGTTGTTTTTTATACTGCATACATGTGTACTATATAATGTAATTTTATTAATTGTATAATGAACCTTTAATTAATGCATAACATGCATATTATGTACTGTATATATTATGAACACTTTAATGACACACTCAATGAACAGAACAATAACAGGTTATGTGTAGTGAACAAACTTTATAGATTTAAACAACCCAAATAAAAGTTATATTGCAATAAAAACTAATAAATAATAAAAAAACTGTACAATGAAATTTAAAAATTTAGTCTATTAACACCAAATCTACTTGTTGTATCCATTACATGTTGATTACATCTACCCCTTCTTCCCCTTTTTCTGTTGGGCTTGTTCTTGTTCCACCTCCTTTGACTGTCTGAGGATTTCGTCTTTGAGTGTGTTCAGCTCGGAAGTGAGGATTTTTTCCAGATAAAGCCCCCTCAATCTATTGAGTTTTGTAACTTGTGATTTCTACATTGTATAAATATTAAAGTTAGATAGATAGGAAATAAAGATTTTCACAAATTTTCATACATATAAATAAAGAAGTGTAAAATATTACGTTTTCTGGACCCAATTCCGGATCCCAATTCTTCAGTCCTCCACCGAGGTAAGTCCCCATGTGACGCATTACAAAAACACCACAATCTAATTTGTTTCTGTCTGTATGCCACGGCATTGGAAGCCTTACAATTTCTACCGTTGACAACGCACTTCCAGCTGGATGGTTGATATCCATCATGAACTTGACAATCATGTCTCTCTGTTTGAAACAACAAACTAAAAATGTAAGATATAGTGTATAAATATATTAATATATAGTATATTAATATATTATTATACAGTAGAGTATTATTTTCATTATACAGTAAATAATAAATGATTATACAGTCCAATATTATACCATTACACAGTATGTTAATATATCAGTACACAGTCACTGACTACATCATTATACAGTGTTTTACTATATAATTATACGTTGCATTACTGTATAATTTAAAGTTCATTGAGTATATACATTGTGTTGTAATGTAGATTTAACAATGATATTTGACATCAAAAAAAAATATTAATGTTTGAAGGATAGGTACCAAAGTGAATGGCACATGTTGATATTTGTCTTCGATCGACACATCCGTCGCGCTGTTGTCAAGGATCTCAATAGCTGGTTGCTTCAAATTAAAGCATATCACGTAGTAGTGTCCAACGTGAAGAATTGGAAAGACGGCCTATAAATTGATGGATGAAAGTGGTGCTAATAAAGTTACATAAAATACGATAATTATAACAAACGAACGGTTTTAACTTACCAACGTAACATCAGTTATGTTGACTCTTGGAAACATGCTCATACGATGTTTAATATTATCCTCAAATTTTGCAGCAGCGCATCAGTACTTTTGTTTCCTTTGTTTGACGCGAAAAAAATCTGTTATCCATTTTTTTTAAAAAATTAATTAGCGTGTAGAACATTATAATGTATGTATTAACAAAAGATAAGAAATACATTTTACCTTGTCGGCCAGGTGCAAATAAAATCTGAGCGGCAATGTTGGTGATCTCGTTGCCTCGGCGTTGTTCAACAGGAATGACCAAGTATCAATCACACCAGATAAAAGCTCAGTGCGTTGATCCAAGGAATTTACATCCAAATAGTGCACATTATATCACCACTCTGGAAAACAATAGTCCTGAAAAACGAGTATACAGTTTGTAATGAGTTAGTATACAAAAGGTTAATGTGCATTATACAGTATGTAATGACACAATATATATTATACAGATTGTAATGATATATTATACAATAAGCAGTGTTACATTATACAGTGTACATTGAGTTACTATACAGTATACATATAGCATTAATAGGAGACTCAATAAAACAAATGTATTTAAAAATGATATGTACTCACATGTTGTCATCATCAACATTCTTCATCCAATCCCAGAGTCTTTTTTCATTTGCGCCCTGCTTTGAGCTTATCTGCACAACTCGTTGCATGTACGGAGAACACATGTCAGGCGCTGGTTTTAACGGTCTCCTTTGTTCACCAATGATCTCCACAGCAGCCGGTTTAATGGTCACATTTGAAGACAATGGAGGCTTTTGTTCTGTGACATTGGGAGCATCATCAGCGCACTGTCTAGCAATTGACACCGCCCCAGCCATTACACTATCACCCGCTTTAGCCCGTTGCGTTTTATCCGGCGGTGCTGGCTGTGACAATAAGTTAAAACTTGGCATTGAGAGGATCATTGGTTCCCGTGTTGTAACTTCTTCTACTTGTACTTTCGGTGGTGTTAGTTGTGACAACAAGTCAAAAGTTGGCCGTGACTGCATTGGCGTACTCATCGTTGTTTCGGGTGCGACTTCTTCGGGTTGGATAGGCTGATCAGCCTCGGCTACACATTGTTCTGGGGATGGATGTTTTTCTTGTTGCTCGGTAGGCTCCGCGTTGTGAGGAACAACCAGTGTTTCGTCTTCCGTCACCGGTTGTCTTCTGTACAGTCTTCCAACAGTAGTGAACACCATTTGTTCAATTTCTTTCAATCGTGGATTTGATGGGAGTAGGGAATCACACAACTGCATGTAACCATTGTACCTGATAATATTGCCCATCAAGTTCAATGCAGCCCGTTCCAAATTGGCCAGGATCCCCTGTGTATATTTTAAAAACAATTAATGTACAATATTATTGATTACTGTATGGGTTATTTATAGCCACTTTATAACATTTTAGTAGTTAATGTATGTTGTTTATCATGACTGTATACTAAATTATTAGCCACTGTATATTGTTAGTATAAGTTACTGTATAATGGCTGTGTCGTTAATGTAAACCTCACAAAGGTCATATACTAGTTAATGTATAATTATTTAATACATACTGTATAATAAAATATTAGTTACTGTACACTATTTTATTTGTAACTGTATGTTAATGATTTCAAACCATTAAACAATGGCTTACAAAACATTATACAGTAGATAGCAAACAAATATACAATATATAAAATTCAAGTATACATTATGTGGCTACACATCATATAGTTAAAATAGAGCAATTAATTAAACAATATACAGTATCTATTTTACAGAAATATGCATACCTCTTCAACCGTATTACATTCCTTGATTGACTCCACTTGTTGTGATGGAGTTTCTAGCGAGGAAGGGGATTGTTTTGGATCTTTAATGTGTTGAACAACATGTTTACCTTTGTCATCCTTCAACATCCATTGTGCCTTTGATATTACCCTCGTCCCGAAAAGTCCTTGTTGAAGTTCTACGGTACTCTTTTCCCGTAGAGCAGCGTCGGTCCAAGTAAGCCATGTTGGGATTGATCGTTCGACTGTCACATGGCCCTTGTAGTTCACTCTGTCAGCATACAATATCTGCATTAATAGAAAACAAAAAAAGTTAAAAAAATTAGTATACAGTAGATTACAACACATTAGACAATAACTTATTAATCATTATACAGTGTATTACAACACATTATACAGTATATTATAAACAATTATACAATAGATGATATACAATAAAATACAGTATATAGTGTGGGTGTATACATCACACAGTTAAAATACAGTAGCAAATTAAAAAATATACAACATCTATTACCAATTAGGCATACTTAATCAACAAAACCACACTTTTTGAACACAAATAAAATTAGAATAGGTAATGTACACTTACAATCAGAAAAAGAAGAGGACCCGTATACATACGAGATGCCGATCCGCTTCCCATGATTTTTTCGTGTCGGCCAAACTGTCCATAACAAGTCTGGGCCAGTTGTAACTTGCCAACTCATCAAGATCACCTTTGAAATTCAGCATCTTCTTGTTGACAAATGGTGCACTAGGCGATTCTATCAAGCAATTGTAGAGAATCATCATGAAATTCAGCTTGAATTGCTCCGTTGCTTCATGCTCAGACCTCAGTTCAGTCAATATCATCTGAGCCGTAACTTTAAATTTTTTGGACTTATGAAGCCCAAATTGGTCTGTCCATAGGCCACCCTCTCTTGATTCTTGACCGTTAGGTCTATACGCTGCTCACCATGCGGAAAACCTAGAACCTCCGCCACATCTTCTTCTTTAATATTAATCTTGCCTCCGGGCAGAGATAATCTAAAGTTTCCTGGATTTAAAGGCTTTACAATTTTAAAATCGAGCTTGTGAGGGAGCTCCTTTATTTTGAATCCTAAAAACGTTCCAAAACCATACTGTTTAACCCATTCCCGTTGCGGTTCTGTCAGGGTTGAAACAACATCCACCAACACCTTCATAGAAACTCGTATTTGTGTATAATCAACCAAATTTTTCTTCCCCTTTGGTTGATGTTTCTGTACAGTATCTGTTTTTGTTCTTTTCGACTGTGTTTTCGCAGCATGTTGTTTTGCACGTATCTTCCTAGTTGTGTGTTGTGGTTCTTGTTAGGTCTCATATTTTACATATTTTCATCATGATTTACCTCACATTTATCTTTATTTTATGCCTTGTAGTTAGTCTTTTCCTTTATTTTAGCCCAATTTACGTATTTTGATTTCTAAGTCGTTTCAATGCTTTTGTAGGCATAAAAGCGATGATTTTGATGAGTTGAAGGAGTATTTATTACAAGAATAATGAAGGCTATCCAAGAGGATGTGAAGAAATGCATTAGAAAGGCCAAACGAGAATGTTTCGTTGAAAAAAAATGAAGAGGAAAATTTCTGCACAGGCAACTGCACAACTGTGAAGATATTCTGCACAGGCAACTGCACAACTGTGCAGATATTCTGCACAGCTGTGCAGCTGCGGATTTTTATATTTTTGTGGGCCGATTTTATGACTTGGATGGGCATAATTTATGTATCTAAGACTCCTTTTTAGTTAAATAAAGTGGCAAAAACATTTATATAGGCTAGAGTGAGGTGGAAGATCATAATTCATTCATTCTTACAAAAAAAGTAGATCTTGGAGAAAAAAGAAGACTTCTAGAGAGAGAAAGGAGATCTTGAAGAGTTCTTGGAGAGGAAAGCTTCATCTTCTCAAGTTGTATTCTTCCAATCCTCCATTGTTGAACATGAGTAACTTTATGTTTATGCAATTTATTTCTTGTTTTTCTTTAATTATGTATAGCTAAATTATTTTCTAGGGTTTAAGATGTAGTCTTGTGTATTGATTTGGATTATTGATGATTGATGGATGTGATTTCTTGTTTGGTTTATCTATTAATGAGTGTTTAATGCTTGTAATTGATTGATCACCAATTGCATGATTTAAGATAAATTAAGAAGTACCGGGAGGTGAATTAGTTTATTGGTTCGGATTTAATAGACATGTGTAAATTGCTTAATAGGGATATTGGTAATTTTGCATGAGACTAGTTAAACAATATTCATAGAACTTAATGGATTCATCTAAATTAGTTTTTGATCATGGGAGTGACGTTAATTAATTTAGGTGGGTACTCATGAAGATCTCGGGAGAGTATTCGTGTATTTAAGGAAATTGGGTCTTTAATTTAAACAAGAATGATAATCCATTAAAAGTCAATAATCCATAGAAATACCTTGATGAAATCTTAATCCCTAGGCCTTTCGTTAATTGATTGTTCGTTTTAATTATATTTGAGTTAATTATTTATAATTAATTCTGTTTTTATAAATTTATGCTTTTAATTAGTTAAAATCTCAAATCTTTGATAATCGATAGTCTAAATAATAAGATAAACTTTGTTTGGTACTTGATAACCTTCCCTGTGGAGACGATCTTACTTTCACTATATTATTTGTTCGATTCCGTGTTGTTACGGACGGTTAACAAATTGGCGCCGTTGCCGGGGAAGGCAACAAATAGTCAATATCAATAAAAAGTTAATTCTTATTAGTTTAGACATTTTTCTTTCTTTATTTCCTTTTGTTTTGGATTTTTATTTGTTTGAACTTTGATACTTGAGATTATTGTTTCAGAATGGCAGATGACTTACAGAGGATTGAACCTGCTGCGCAGAGAACTCTCCGAGATTATGCTACACCAACATATCAGAACTTAACCTCCAGCATAGCGGTACCAACTGTTCAGGCCAACACCTTTGAGTTGAAGCCGGCTATCATTCAGATGCTCCAACACACTGCATTTGAGGGAGATATTGAGAGGGAGGATCCTCATTCCCATCTGGGGAATTTTCTTGAAATTTGCAGTACTTTTAAGATGAATGGCGTTACTGAAGATGCCATAAGACTGCGACTCTTCCCATTCTCCCTATCTAAAAGAGCTAAGGAGTGGCTGAAAAACCAGCCGGCAAATAAGTTCACCACTTGGGCTGATTTGTCGACTGCGTTTCTCACCAAGTATTTTCCCCCAGCCAAAACTGCTCAGTTAAGGAATGCAATCACAGGATTCATGCAAACTGATAGTGAAACCCTCTATCAAGCATGGGAAAGGTATAAAGAATTACTCAGAAAATGCCCACATCACGGTATTCCTAGTTGGATGCTTGTGCAGACCTTCTACAATGGTCTGTCACATAGTATCCGGATGAATATTGATGCAGCTGCGGGAGGGAGTTTTATGGCAAAGAATCCAGATGATGCATTAGCTCTTATGGACGAAATGGCATCCAACAGTTATCAGTGGGCAAGTGATAGTCGGGCTGCAAAGAAAACACCGGGTATACAAAATGTAGATAACATTACATTGCTAAATGCTAACATTGAAGCACTTGTCAAGCACATGGAGGGACTCAAGGGAAATGTTAGTGCAGTATCTCAGCCTACTTTAGCTTGTGATGTTTGTGGGGCACCTCATATGGCTACTGATTGCCCACTCATCGAGCAAGCTAACTATTTATCCAATCAGAATAAGCATCAAGGAAATCCATTTTCGAACACCTACAATTCGGGTTGGCGAAATCACCCGAACTTTTCTTGGGAAGGCCAAGGGAACCAAGGAGTTCAAGCAAATCCTCCTAGACAACAATTTCCTCCAAGTTTCCAACAGCATGGTCCTCAGAATTTTCAACAACCAAATCAGCAGGGACCACCACCTCGAGAACCACAAGCTTGGGAATTAGCCATTGAAAAGCTCGCTAATGGAACAGCAAAATGGTTTGAGAATCTGGAAGCAAAAATTGATCTGGTAGTGGGAGCAACGAAGAATCTGGAATTACAAGTTGGACAATTGGCAAGTTCTATGAATTCGAGGTCAAAGGGTACACTGCCTAGCCAAACAGAGGAGAATCCGAGAGGACAGTGTAATGCAGTGACTCTGATAAACGAAAATATAATTGAAGAATTTGAGCCACATGCTGTACACAGAGATGAATTTGTGATGAAAGATAATTCAATCTTTGAATCTTCAGACAAGGTTGAGCCAGAAAAGGTTATCCCGAAGCCATATGTGAAACCATATGTTCCTCCAATTCCATTTCCCCAAAGGTTGCAACACAAGAGGTTGGACAAGCAGCAAGAGAAATTTCTTCGAACACTTAGGCTGTTGAACCACAATATTCCGTATACAGATTCTCGGGCTCAGATGCCTGTTTGTGAGAAGTTTCTTAAAGAGCTGTTGAGCAATAGAAAGAAATTAGAAGACGTGCAAACAATCTCCTTGAATGAAGAATGCAGTGCCATAATCCAACGAAACATTCCTCCAAAGCTAAAGGATCCAGGGAGTTTTTCAATTCCTTGCACTATTGAAAAATTCCACTTTGATAAAGCACTTTGTGATTTAGGAGCTAGTGTTAGTCTAATGCCTTATTCAATTTGCAGGAAATTAGGCTTTCAAAAGCTTAAAAGCACAAAGATGTCACTTCAATTGGCGGATGGGAGCATAAAACGCCCTATGGGAATATTAGAAGACGTTTTCGTGAAAGTGGACAAGTTCTACATCCCATGTGACTTCGTGGTGCTTGAGATGGATGAAAATTTGAAAACACCAATCATCCTTGGAAGACCGTTTTTCGCAACTGCGGGAACCGTCATTGATGTGCGTGCTGGCAAGCTAGCATTGAACATTGGAGAGGAGAAGGTGGAGTTCGACTTAAATAAAGTGATGAAATCTCCGCCTTTTGAAGAAAAATGTTATTCAGTGGATGTGATTGAAGAGGCCATCAAAGAAGAAATTGCTCAAGGTAAAAGAGATCCATTAAAGTCGTATCGCGAAATATCTTCTAGACCTAAGGTAAAAATTAAATCTCTTCCTCCATATCTCAGGTAGGCTCTTCTTGGCAATAATGAATTTTTATCTGTTATCGTACATTCTACTCTATGTACACCTGAACTAGACCGATGGTTAAGTGATTTGGAATGGAAGAAAGATGGAATAGGTTGGAATATATCTGATATGAAAAGAATTAATCGTGCTTTGTATTTTTCAGGCGATGATATTCCTCGAGGGAAAGCAATTTCCCTCGCCAAAACTCAACAATAATTTTGTTTAAGTCGAGCTAATGACTTTAAACAAGCGCTTCTTGGGAGGCAACCCAAGAGTTTTCGTTATTTTTGTCATTGTCGTTTTCTTCTTATTTTGTTTTCAATATTTTATGTTTGAAGGTTTTATTTTATTTTATTTCATTTTTATTTTTCGGTGCTCAAATGCTTTATTAATGAAAGGTATTCTTATTGCAGGTCAATAACATGAAAAACGAGGTGCATGAGGCATTATACAATGTAAATCAGATGCACAATTGTGCCAATTTTCGCACCACTGTGCACAATTTTCGCAATTTGAAGAATTTTTAGGTGCACAGTTGTGCAATTTTTCAGCACAGTTGTGCAAAATTTTCGCACTTTTGCACCCTCAAAAAAAAAAAATTTTTTTTTTTTTTTTTTTTTGCAAAAAAAAAAATACAAAAAAATTGAAAAGTGGGGTCAAAATCCCAAAAATCATTCTACCCACTCAGCCAATTTCAGCTCATTCTTCCAGTGACTACCACCGATCACTACGCACACTACCAACTCCCAGGCCATCACTCACATTCATAGGGGAGTATTTCTTTTGCTCTTATTTCAAATTCATTCTATTTTTTGTCCATACATATCGGTATCAATAAAATACATTGAGGACAATGTGTTGCTTTAAGTGTGGGGTGGATTGTTTGCAAATTGTGATTAGAGTTTATTGAATTGCTCAAGTGTGGGGTAATGTGGTTAAGTGGTGAAAGAATTGGGCATACGTCAATTTTTGCTGAGTTGTTGCTGAAAATTAGTTGACTTGTTCATAATATTTGTGTTCCCATATTTGAGCTCTTGACTAGATAAACATATGAATTTGATTTCTGTACATGGATACTCTTTTTATTGAGTTTGATCGCTGAGCCTGAAATTTGTAAAATTTCTATGCATCTTTACACACTACACACGAGTTTTAGTAAAGGGAATTGATTGGGGAGATAAAAGCAATTACATATTTTTGATACATGGTGATTGACACGCTAAAAGCCAACGTGCTATGATAGCAAGTGCACTAGTCGTGTGTAGTAATAAGTGGACTAAAAGTCCGGATTGTCGAACCACGGAGACTTGAATTTTAGTTTATGATTTTAACGAAAAAAAGAACAAATATAATTAAAGTAAATTATAGGTAAAATGCATACAATTAGAACAAGATTACACAATTGATTTTACACAAAGTATAAAGGGAGACTAAGGCACATGCTAGGTTCAAATTGATCAATTATACTTATAAAGATTCTAGTTGAAGGATTACGCTTATATTGTTATGGTGAGAACTCCGAGGGTAGAGAATAACCGATGTCTCGCGTATAAACTCCTATGCTTAGATCGTGATTTCCCAAATATTCCTATCCGGAAATCTAACCACTAAACATGCATTAACGTACTAGAGTTCACTCGATTTGAATCGAACAACTTCACCCGGGAATCTTTACCTATGTCTAGGGCAATTCCTCATTAGTTACGGGTCATGATGTGAATTTCTTGCACCCTAAGTCAATTTTCTCCCGAAATATTAACCTAGGCATAAGATTCTAACATATAGTGATCAAGTATATGCAAGATAGGCAAAAATACAAATTCACATCACATAACAATATAAGAACAACCTCAACGATCATCTATTATAAGCATATATCACAATTTGGCCTTACATGGCCCTAGTCTTATGAATTTAGTTCATAATGGATAATATGAAAAACATAAATGAATTAATACACATGTTCATAGACATAATTGAAATGAAAAGCTATAAAAACTCCCTCAAAAGTGAATAATGATGGATCTTGAAGTTGAGCCTTCAATCCCCAAGCTCTTTTCCTTCCTCTAGTTTTCCCCTCCAAGAGTGATGAAGAATGGTGATGAATGGTGCTTGAGGACTGATTCCTCCTCCTCCTCTCCTCTAAGAATCTGAAATTGATAGTGAATGATGAAGAGTATGGGTTTCCCCTCCTTTTATAGCCAAAATTCCACTAAAGTATGCATTAAGAATTCCCATTAAAGTTCCCCAATGAGAATTCCACCTAAGGTGATGCTTAAAGTTTGGCTTTTAAGATTCCAACCAGCTAAAAAATGCTAAACTTTCGGCCATTAAGAATTCCACCAAGCATAACCATGTGAAAACTTCAACAAAACACATGCATGCTGCCATTTTCTTGCTTTCCAGCGCAGTCTTAGTATATTCCTCATACACTTCTCCACAGATCTCCAAATTGGATGATTCAAGTCCCCATGTTCAGATAAAACATAGATCTACAACTTTCCAGAAGGACATTTTGTCCAATTCGGTCTCTAAGTATACCTAAATTACGTTTCAACATGGAAGTTGTTTCTGATTTGGCGCCCATAAAGTAAATCTACCAAGAAACACACTTATGACAACCCCTCAACACATGTGCTGAATTATGGCCAAAAGTGATTCTTACCCATCATATAATGCTGGAATTTAGGCTGAAAAGGAGTAACATTTGGACTATCCATGCCTAGGCATGACTAGGAGGGCGTTGGGGCGTATCTTCGCACATGTACTTCTCTGTTCGGCGCAGCAATCGTATTTCCTTCACAATTATCTCTATAGACCTCCGATTTGGATGTTTCAAGTTCCCATTTGAAGCTAAGACATACATCTAAAACTTTGTAGAAGGAAACTTTGTCTAAGTCGGTCTCAAAATGTACGGAATTATCGCTCGAATGTGGTAGGAGATGCATAAACCGCCTAGGTGTTGAAAAACATGCTTGAACTTGTTTTGTACATCGTTTTCTTCCCTTTTCTTCATGTATTCTCATTTATTACCTGTATTCACTTAACACACCTATTAAATGCAAATGTGACATGATTTAAGCAATAAGTGAATCCAAATCATAAGAATTACGGTCTTAAAAACACGTAAAAACACCTCTTATCAACACCCCCAAACTTATCAATTGCTCGACCTCGAGCAATAAGAGCTATAAGGCAAGACCAACATCATTCAATGGGAGAAAACAAAAGAACTAACTAACTCACTTTCGTGGAGTAAACGATTGCACTTAGCGGGTGCAACAAGCCTTTAAACCTTTGAGTTACCTCAAAGGACGAGTTATAGTCTCGTGAGGGTTTGCATAAGATATACCCACAAAATCTAGCAAATTTTCAATCCCAACTGAATCAACACATCTCAATATGATCAACAAGAATGAATGGCATAAAATCAACCTTTTAAAGTTCACAAATATATATATATACATATCAACTACTTTTGCTCATGTGACACCAATACTTGAAACGACTCCCTAGGGTATAGTGAAAAATAAATCTAGGGTATTATAGTCGAGAGGCATCCTTACCAAATTTTGGACATTAATCCCATATCTATCAACTTTTGATCAAACACAAGGCACAAGAATTATAGAAAATCTCATAACCATTTAAATTTCATTATCTCAAATATTCAACATTCAATTCATATGGAATTTCCATTAAACTTCATTAAGGCTAGATCATGTGCAATGTTTTATTCCATTAGACTTTCTATGACACCCATGTAACAAGTTTTAGACCAATGACTCCCAAACTAGATAGTTTTGGGGCATTAAGTGTAGAGACACTCCTAAGGATTTAATCACTCGAGTATCAAAGGCCACGAAATAAAACTAGATCTTTTAAACAATTCACTTCTTTTGGCTTGAGCATAGCTCAAATTAGCATAATAGTACAGTATATAGGCATGAAACTTTTCACCTCCGGTACGTATTAGCCTGACCACTTTTGGTCATACCAAAATTCAACCTTTTCAATTCATTGTTAGCATATAAAATTACTACTCAACTTATAACCTTATGAGAAATCTAAGTTAATATTTCTGGGAATAATTCCTTAAGTGTCTCAAGATGGTTATCCTCTCAACTCCTCTACCTTTGATTTAAGTGTATTGTGAATCATCTAAAGAATCAATTCTAGTCTAAGGTCTCCACAAGCAATTTCAAAGATATATATATTCCATTAAATTCAGATTATTTCAAGAATTCATGCCATTTTTCCAAGTCAATCAATTTCAATGCATCAATTGGAAGGATTAAAAATTTTTCATGCTTGATTTTCTCAACAAAGAAGCATATAAACATGATATCAAACAAACTTTCCCCAAATTCAAGTTAAAAATTAGGATTGCATTTTCAATATTCAAAATAGATACTCTTCTACCCCCAAACTTAAATCCAACATTGTCCCCAATGTTGTTACAACATGCATACACAAAGGTAAAAGAACACTTACAACCAAGGATGTTGAAAAACATCCTTAAACTTCCAATACATAATCCTATAGCTTCTCCTCCTCTCGAGTAAAATGAGCATGGTCCAAATTTGCATCATATCTAACACTTCAACTTTTCAAACCATCAAGCATAAGAAAACATACATGCCAAAAGTGCATGTTTGAACACAACATAAAGAAGCAAACTAAACAAAACAAAAACAAAATCAAAAAGAAAAACAAACTTACAAACTTGGGTTGCCTCCCAAGAAGCGCTAGTTTAGAGTCGGTAGCTCGACTTTGTGCTCTTTGAGGTTCAAATAGGTGGTCCATTTAACACGACCAAATCCTTGTCATGCCTCCTTTTAGCTCCATGGTCTACTTGCTTCCACTCATATTGCGGGATTTTGCAATAAGCCTTTTGTATTGGATGAGTCTTTTCAATCTTACGAGCACGGCGATGGGGTGGAATGTATTTCATGCATAAATCTTCTTTTCCCTCTTTGTTGTGTTTATCATAGGGAATCTCATCCTCCAACTCGAGTGTGCCCTTAGCCTTGCCATTTGCACATTTCTCATCAAGAGAAGGGTTAATAACATCGATATTGGAACAAGTAAGATCATCCATAGATGGTTTCCTGTTATTAGAAGCATCAAATATCACTTTTACATCTCCTACCCTCAATGATAACTTACCTTTTCCCATGTCGATCTTGGCATTGCTAGTGACTAGGAAAGGTCTTCCTAGAATCAAGGGCATCTCAACATCTTCCTCCATATCAAGGACCACAAAGTCAATCCGGAAAAAGAATTTGTCAACGTGTACAATAACATCTTCTATTATCCCCTTTGGTCTCTTAATTGATCCATCGGCGAGTTGGAGGCTCATTGATGTCGGTTTGGGATTTCCAAGGCCCAACTTCTTGAAGAGAGAATACGGGAGGAGATTGATACTTGCTCCCGTATCGCAAATAACCTTTTCAAAAGTAAGAGGGCCAATGGTGCACGGAATGGTGAGCCTCCCCGGGTCCTCACAAAGAGTCGCCACAATCCCACGGAAAATCTGATCCATATCCTTCTTTTTCGTTTTTTGTGCATTTGGAAATGGAAGACGAACCTCGATGGGATGATGCGTTGGAGTTGAAGGGCCAGCTGTGGAAGATACAGAATGTGGCGCTTGGGCGTGACAATCGGCGCCTTGGCGCAGCGACAAGGGCGCCTGGGCGTGGATGGATGGGCCCTCGGGCGCATCAGTGCGAACATTATCACCTTTTACCTGTTCGCCACTTCTCAAGGTAATTCCATAGCATTGCTCTTTCGGGTTCTTTTCCGTGTCACTTGGTAAAGTTCCCGGGGCTCTCTCGCTGATTGTCTTTGCCATTTGACCCATTTGTGTCTTCAAATCCTTCATATCCATCATTAAATCCTTCATCATAGTACGGAGTTCGTTGATTGCTAAATCCGATTTCTTTATTTCCTCATCAAGACGTTCATCGGTTGTAGGAGGCCTAACTTGCCTTTGTACATGAGGATTACCTTGCCTTTGAGCTTGGTTATTGTTGAATGGGGGTCTTGGTGCTTGATAGACGCCGGGATGGGCATTTTGTGCCGGATTGGGCCTCCTTGGAAAATTTTCGGGCACATGGAAGTTCAATTGAGGTCGATTGGCATTTCCAACATAGTTTACATTGCCAACCATTGTTTCCAAAGCAACTTCTTCGCCCAACTCTTGAACACAAGCAATCTTTTTAGTGGGTGTGATTTCTTCATCATCGGGATAGAGTTCATCTTCCCGGGCTAATTGATCAATCTTGTCCCACACACTTTGGCAATCGAGCCCAAGGAGATCACCACCGGCGCCGGCATTGAGCCTATTTCGGATGCGCGAACGGACTCCATCATGGAATCGTAATACTTGCTCGCTCAATCTTAGGTTGTGATCCGGACATTTTCGGAGCATGTTTTTATATCTAGCCCATGCCTCGGCTAAGGACTCATGATTCCCCTGCTTAAACTCCTTAATGTTGCTCCTTAGCTCATTGATTTTGGAGGGTGGAAAGAATTTGCTCAAAAAGGCATCGACCAATTGTCCCCATGTTGTGATGGATTGGGGTGGTAGAGATTTGTACCACATGGTCGCCCTTTCCTTTAATGAGAAGTGGAAGACTCTTAGACGAATTGCATCGAGATCCCGTGGATGAAATTGGGTAGTCATGAGAGTATCGTCTAAAGTCTCCAAATGCTCATGAGGTGATTCATGGGGCTCTCCATAGAAGGGTTCGCTTTGCACCATGCTAAAGATGTGTGACGGAATGTGATAATTTGGTGCAAAGAAATTTGGAAAGACTACGGGCCCCGGTATAGTGTGGACCTTTGGAGGTAGACTTTCCCGGACCGATGGAAGTCTTTGAGGAGGTGCCGGTTGCATAGCTTGGAATAGATTTTGCAACCATTCTCTGTTTTCCGGGAGATTTATGTCGGGAAAATTCCCATTTGGATTTAGATTGTCGGCCATTTCTCGAGCGCGTCTACTAGATCGAAGAACACGCTCTATCTCCGGCTCAAAATTGTATAGAGGCTCGTTAGAAGAGCGGGTCATGCACCACAAATTACACCTAACAATTAAACACAAAAAACAAAATTAGAATAATAAAATAAAAGAAAGGTTTGAAATAAACGAAGAACTAAGAATTATGAAAATTTAAACGAAAAATCAAAAACGAAAATGAACAAGTCCCCGGCAACGGCGCCAAAAACTTGACACGCTAAAAGCCAACGTGCTATGATAGCAAGTGCACTAGTCGTGTGTAGTAATAAGTGGACTAAAAGTCCGGATTGTCGAACCACGGAGACTTGAATTTTAGTTTATGATTTTAACGAAAAAAAGAACAAATATAATTAAAGTAAATTATAGGTAAAATGCATACAATAAGAACAAGATTACACAATTGATTTTACACAAAGTATAAAGGGAGACTAAGGCACATGCTAGGTTCAAATTGATCAATTATACTTATAAAGATTCTAGTTGAAGGATTACGCTTATATTGTTATGGTGAGAACTCCGAGGGTAGAGAATAACCGATGTCTCGCGTATAAACTCCTATGCTTAGATCGTGATTTCCCAAATATTCCTATCCGGAAATCTAACCACTAAACATGCATTAACGTACTAGAGTTCACTCGATTTGAATCGAACAACTTCACCCGGGAATCTTTACCTATGTCTAGGGCAATTCCTCATTAGTTACGGGTCATGATGTGAATTTCTTGCACCTTAAGTCAATTTTCTCCCGAAATATTAACCTAGGCATAAGATTCTAACATATAGTGATCAAGTATATGCAAGATAGGCAAAAATACAAATTCACATCACATAACAATATAAGAACAACCTCAACGATCATCTATTATAAGCATATATCACAATTTGGCCTTACATGGCCCTAGTCTTATGAATTTAGTTCATAATGGATAATATGAAAAACATAAATGAATTAATACACATGTTCATAGACATAATTGAAATGAAAAGCTATAAAAACTCCCTCAAAAGTGAATAATGATGGATCTTGAAGTTGAGCCTTCAATCCCCAAGCTCTTTTCCTTCCTCTAGTTTTCCCCTCCAAGAGTGATGAAGAATGGTGATGAATGGTGCTTGAGGACTGATTCCTCCTCCTCCTCTCCTCTAAGAATCTGAAATTGATAGTGAATGATGAAGAGTATGGGTTTCCCCTCCTTTTATAGCCAAAATTCCACTAAAGTATGCATTAAGAATTCCCATTAAAGTTCCCCAATGAGAATTCCACCTAAGGTGATGCTTAAAGTTTGGCTTTTAAGATTCCAACCAGCTAAAAAATGCTAAACTTTCGGCCATTAAGAATTCCACCAAGCATAACCATGTGAAAACTTCAACAAAACACATGCATGCTGCCATTTTCTTGCTTTCCAGCGCAGTCTTAGTATATTCCTCATAAACTTCTCCACAGATCTCCAAATTGGATGATTCAAGTCCCCATGTTCAGATAAAACATAGATCTACAACTTTCCAGAAGGACATTTTGTCCAATTCGGTCTCTAAGTATACCTAAATTACATTTCAACATGGAGGTTGTTTCTGATTTGGCGCCCATAAAGTAAATCTACCAAGAAACACACTTATGACAACCCCTCAACACATGTGCTGAATTATGGCCAAAAGTGATTCTTACCCATCATATAATGCTGGAATTTAGGCTGAAAAGGAGTAACATTTGGACTATCCATGCCTAGGCATGACTAGGAGGGCGTTGGGGCGTATCTTCGCACATGTACTTCTCTGTTCGGCGCAGCAATCGTATTTCCTTCACAATTATCTCTATAGACCTCCGATTTGGATGTTTCAAGTTCCCATTTGAAGCTAAGACATACATCTAAAACTTTGTAGAAGGAAACTTTGTCTAAGTCGGTCTCAAAATGTACGGAATTATCGCTCGAATGTGGTAGGAGATGCATAAACCGCCTAGGTGTTGAAAAACATGCTTGAACTTGTTTTGTACATCGTTTTCTTCCCTTTTCTTCATGTATTCTCATTTATTACCTGTATTCACTTAACACACCTATTAAATGCAAATGTGACATGATTTAAGCAATAAGTGAATCCAAATCATAAGAATTACGGTCTTAAAAACACGTAAAAACACCTCTTATCAGTGATATTGGAGGAAAGTCGAGAAAATGAAAAAAAGAAAAAAAAAACCGATGAAGAAAATAAGGAAATAAAGTTGATTCAGTGGTTAATGAAAGCTAAAATCACCCAGTTTCGTTTCTAGCCTTTGTCACTTGAGTGATTAAGTCCGTTGGGGTGTCTTGACACCTAGTGCCTTAAAACCGACTGGTTTGAGAGTCATTGGCCCAAAACTCGTTACAAGGGTGACATAGAAAGCTTGATTAGCGAGACATTGCACGGGTTGATAAATTTTGAATGAAGAAAAGTGAACGAGGATGAAATATGATAGATGTTGTGTTCTTGCTTGAAATAACTGAGATGTTCCCTTGCTAGAATTCATAAATCAAGCACGAATGGATGTATATGAAATTGAACTTGTTTGGGATTAGTGTGATAATTTGAGAGTGAAGATATTCATGTGGTTGGAAAATATTGATTCTAAGTGTTTAGTGGTTTATGTGTGATGATTGTGGGCAGTCATAAATGTTGTGACTAGTTGCTGATTTGATGAACGATGAGGCAGATAGACGAAGGTCATGAATTTTGTGGGTATATTCTCTGCAAACCCTCACGAGACAAAACTCGTCCACTAGGGGTAACCTAGGGGTTTAACGGCTTGTTGCACATGCTAAGTGCAATCGTGTTCCCTACGAAAGTGGTGTTATCTTTATTTTTGTTTTTGTTTTGTTTGGATTTACTCGAGGACGAGTAAAGGTTAAGTGTGGGGTGTTTGTTAGGTCTCATATTTTACATATTTTCATCATGATTTACCTCACATTTATCTTTATTTTATGCCTTGTAGTTAGTCTTTTCCTTTATTTTAGCCCAATTTACGTATTTTGATTTCTAAGTCGTTTCAATGCTTTTGTAGGCATAAAAGCGATGATTTTGATGAGTTGAAGGAGTATTTATTACAAGAATAATGAAGGCTATCCAAGAGGATGTGAAGAAATGCATTAGAAAGGCTAAACGAGAATGTTTCGTTGAAAAAAAATGAAGAGGAAAATTTCTGCACAGGCAACTGCACAACTGTGCAGATATTCTGCACAGCTGTGCAGCTGCGGATTTTTATATTTTTGTGGGCCGATTTTATGACTTGTATGGGCATAATTTATGTATCTAAGACTCCTTTTTAGTTAAATAAAGTGGCAAAAACATTTATATAGGCTAGAGTGAGGTGGAAGATCATAATTCATTCATTCTTATAAAAAAAGTAGATCTTGGAGAAAAAAGAAGACTTCTAGAGAGAGAAAGGAGATCTTGAAGAGTTCTTGGAGAGGAAAGCTTCATCTTCTCAAGTTGTATTCTTCCAATCCTCCATTGTTGAACATGAGTAACTTTATGTTTATGCAATTTATTTCTTGTTTTTCTTTAATTATGTATAGCTAAATTATTTTCTAGGGTTTAAGATGTAGTCTTGTGTATTGATTTGGATTATTGATGATTGATGGATGTGATTTCTTGTTTGGTTTATCTATTAATGAGTGTTTAATGCTTGTAATTGATTGATCACCAATTGCATGATTTAAGATAAATTAAGAAGTACCGGGAGGTGAATTAGTTTATTGGTTCGGATTTAATAGACATGTGTAAATTGCTTAATAGGGATATTGGTAATTTTGCATGAGACTAGTTAAACAATATTCATAGAACTTAATGGATTCATCTAAATTAGTTTTTGATCATGGGAGTGACGTTAATTAATTTAGGTGGGTACTCATGAAGATCTCGGGAGAGTATTCGTGTATTTAAGGAAATTGGGTCTTTAATTTAAACAAGAATGATAATCCATTAAAAGTCAATAATCCATAGAAATACCTTGATGAAATCTTAATCCCTAGGCCTTTCGTTAATTGATTGTTCGTTTTAATTATATTTGAGTTAATTATTTATAATTAATTCTGTTTTTATAAATTTATGCTTTTAATTAGTTAAAATCTCAAATCTTTGATAATCGATAGTCTAAATAATAAGATAAACTTTGTTTGGTACTTGATAACCTTCCCTGTGGAGACGATCTTACTTTCACTATATTATTTGTTCGATTCCGTGTTGTTACGGACGGTTAACAGTTCTGATTCTGTTTCTTCGTCTGATTCTACATATTCGTCATCCGAATTACGTTCAACGACATTTAGAGGCTCTATAGCGTTTACAGGCACAATCTGATACCTATCTTCCTAAGCAGACTCGGATGATTCTTCTCCAGAAAATGTATTATACATAACAATCAAGATATTATACACCAAATATAAACTTATTATACATTAATTAATGTATTATACAGTATGTGTTAATGCATCATACAGTATTCATAAAAGAACATTTCATTATACAGTAAAAATAATATGAATATACAGTATCTTATAAACCAATATACAGTATCATACATTCCATTTATGCAGTATGTGTATATACACCATACAGTCATAATCTTATAAATCATTATTCAGTATCTGACAACTCAGAATACAAAATCATATAAACCAATATACTTTACGCTACAAGAAAAAGTGCCTTTTACCACAAATTTTTTAACTACATGGGAAATAATGTAGTAAATAGACACTATTTACCATGATATTTTCATTGCAGGCAAAAGACCCAAAATGTAACCTTTTATACTACGCTGGGTAAATTCATGGTGAAAAGTCACTTATTTGCTGCACCTTTTGCCCGCGCCATGAAAGTCATCTTTTATACCACACCTTCATTTTTGGAGGAATAACTGGATCCATTTTCCCAAAGCCAAACTCCAATTTTCCTATTCTTTTTGGTAAAAAAAAAAATTGAATATTTCATAATCTCCCAAAACACCAAAAATATTCGCGCTCTCTACCTCTTTTGTCAAATCCCTAACTCCTTTCCCTGTTCAGAAAAACAAAGAGAATCCCTAATTGCTTCAATTTTATGTTCAATTTGATACACATAGAAGGGATTATAAACCACAAGAACCATTAGATTTGTTTGGAGAAATAAAACGAGAAGGAAAACTGAAACCCTAGCCACCACGTTCGTCTATTCTTGACTTCCAAGTTTATGCTCGCTCTTCTAATCAATGTTCAGAACGACAGGCTTTTGTTTGAAATAGATGAGCAAAATTTATAATATTATAGTTGTATTATGCTTTACATGTATTTAATTTATGGTACCTGACTTGATTTTTGCTTATCCACATAAATATACTTTGTGTTTGCACGATTGGAGATGTTCAAATTGGTTAATTCGAGTATGAGAACTCGTGTTCCTTGCTTTACATTGTGTGTACTGTTACACACCAAAAGACAAATTATCAGAAATAACAATAAAGCATGCAAAAGGAAGCAACAACACACAAGGCAAAAAGCGTGTAAAGGAAAAGAACAACTTTATTACAGAAAGAGCGACTTTAGGGTTATAGAAACAAATAATATTTTGTACAAGGGTCAATTTGCAATTACAGAATCTTAAGGCAGTAGTTAGATAAGTAGTTACAAGTTTGTTAGAAGTTTAGTATAAAAGCTGATCTTGAGCTCAAAATTAGGCACCGAGTGAGTTTGGTCAAGTGTATTTCTCTGTAATCTTTGTATTCTCTATATGTTGATGATTGAATTCCACCTCCAGATTAGATTCAATTCCTCTTTTCTCTGGTGTTATTTGTGTTTCTCTCCCATTATCCTGTAAGGGTGTAACAAGTGGTATCAGTTTGAAGCCATCGATCCTTGGATTTTGTTGCAATGGCAGAGGGACTTCGAAGTGTTGAGATGCGCAAAGAACTAGATGCGCTCAAGGAACAAATTGCGGCGAATTCGGAATGAAATAATCGAATGTTTGAGAAGAACGATCGAATGTTTGAGGATATACGCACAATGATAGCAGCTATGGCGTCTCGCACTGCAAATGGGGGAAATTCTCCAACAATTGATACGGGTGAAAATTCTAGGGCAAATGGATACCAATTACCGACAAAGCGATCGAAAGTTGAATTTCCGCGATTCAATGGGGAAGATTTACGTGGGTGGTTGTTTCGCAGTGAACAATTTTTTGATGTCGATGAAACCCCATCAGAGGCCAAGGTCCGATTAGCTGCTCTTCATCTCGACGGAAAGGCATTACAGTGGCATCAGGTTTATATGAGGGCTCGTTTGACACGCGAATTACCAGGTTGGGAAGAGTATATTAAAGCTTTACATGATCGCTTTGGTTCAGTAACATTTGAAGATCCGATGTCAGAATTAATGAATTTAAGACAGGTATCTTCTGTGAAAGATTACCTTGATAAGTTTGATGAACTGCTAAATAATGTGGATCTTAGTGAGGCGTATGCGGTTAGTTGTTTTTTGGCCGGATTAAAAAATGAAATTGCTGTACAAGTTCGTATGTTTAAACCTAAGTCACTTCAAGATGCAGTCAGTTTAGCCAAATTACAAGAGCAAGCATTTATATTAGCTGCCAAAAGAAATGTTGGCTCCCTTAAACATAATTCAACTTTCCAGAAAAACACACCTCTTTTACCCACACCACCACAATCCTATAATTCTTCTTTTAAAAATAACCTTCCACCTTCCACCACAACTAAACCTACTGGGAAACGTTTAACACCACAAGAGTTAGAAGAGAAAAGAGCCAAGGGGCTATGTTTCTTGTGTGATGAAAAATACTCTAGAGAGCATATCTGTGCAAAAAAGAGACAATTATATATTTTGGATATGAATGAGGACTTAGATGATATTATGGTTGAACACCTGCCTGTGGACAATGATATGGTTGATACTCATAACACTCCAGATGAATTTCCTCATAGCAACTTTCATATTTCTATGAATGCAATGAGTGGCATACATGATTTTAGAACAATGCGAGTCACTGGTTCTTTTAAAGGCAAGAATATACATATACTGATTGATACCGGGAGTACTCACAATTTTATAGATGTAGAAGCTGCCAAAAGGTTGGGTTGCAAGTTAGAAGCTACACAATGTTTTCCTGTTTCAGTGGCAGATGGTAATAAAATTTTTAGCTAAGCAGTCTGCAAACAATTCTCTTGGAGAATGCAAGGGGTGAATTTCTTTACTGATTTAATGGTTTTACCTTTGGGAGGTTGTGAAATGGTATTGGGCATTTAATGGTTGATTACACTAGGAGATATAAGCTGGAATTTTCATCAATTAAGGATGGAGTTTCAATATGAAGGCAAGAAGGTAGCATTAAGAGGGATGCAACCACAATCTGTCAAAATCATTGACAAAAATAAAATGCAAAAATGTCTACACAAACCTGCTCAAATATCCATGTTACATATGGGCATCTTACATGAAAAATCCCATGACTTATCAGAAGACCCTTTTTGTTACAACCTCTCTGCTAAATCAAGCTCAGAACCCCTACAAGAGCTACAGGCCATTTTAGACGATTATCAAGACCTTTTTGCAGAACCTACTACATTACCACCACCAAGGACACAAGATCATGCGATAAACTTGAAGGAGGGAACTATCAGTGTAAGGCCTTACAGGTATCCCTCTATATAAAAGACGGAAATTGAGAAGTTAATACAAACTATGCTAGATGATGGCATTATTAGACATAGTAGTAGTCCATATTCTTCTCCTATAGTCTTAGTTAAAAAGAAGGATGGCACATGGAGGATGTGTATTGACTATCGAGAGTTAAACAAGAGCACCATTAAAGATAAGTTTCCTATTCCTGTCATTGAAGAACTATTGGATGAATTATGTGGCGCACAATTTTTTTCTAAACTTGATTTAAGAAGTGGTTATCATCAGATTAGAATGAAAGAAGGGGATATTCAGAAAATGGCATTTAGAAGTCACCATGGCCATTATGAGTTCTTAGTAATGCCTTTTGGCCTTACTAGTGCTCCTTCCACATTTCAAGGGTTGATGAATAAGATTTTTCAACCATTCTTAAGGAAATTTATACTGGTTTTCTTTGATGATATACTCATCTACAGCAAGACTGCTCAAGATCACTTTCAACACTTGAAACTTACCTTTGATGTACTCAGACGACACCAACTCTATATCAAGGGTAGTAAATGTCAATTTTGAAGTTCATCTATTGAATATCTTGGTCATATAATCACTAAAGAGGGGGTAGCTATGGATCCACAAAAGATACAAGGGGTCAAAGACTGGAAAACTGCACAAACTGTTAAGGAATTAAGGGGTTTTTTGGGGTTAAGTGGGTACTACAGGAGGTTTATTAGAGGGTATGGTCTCATTGCTAAGCTACTTACTGATTTATTGAAAAAAGAAGGATTTACTTGGAATGAGCAGGCTACACTTGCTTTTAATGCATTAAAATCTGCTATGTGTCAAGGACCAGTGCTAACACTTCCTGATTTTTCCAGGGAATTTACTGTGGAGACTGATGCATCTGGATGTGGCATTGGTGCAGTCTTGATACAACAAGGTAAGCCAGTTGCGTATATGAGTAAAGCTTTGACGGGAAAAAATTTGAACCTTTCTGTGTATGAAAAAGAGTTGATGGCTGTGGTGACAGCTGTACAGAAATGGCGACTATACCTCATTGGTAAACACTTTCATATCAAAACTGATCATCATAGTTTGAAATTTCTACTTGAACAACGGATTTCTACCCCTAGCTAACAAAAATGGCTAGTTAAACTGATGGGCTATGACTACTCCATATCTTATAAAAAGAGGCAAGACAATGTGATAGCAGATGCTCTTTCCAGAAGACCACATGTTAGTGAGGGGTCTTGTGAATCAATGGTGTCTATCAAATCTGATTTAATGGAAAGAATAAGACTCAGTTGGACCACGGACAAAAAGCTTCAATTACTTATACAAACACTTACTCAGACTCCTAATGCCACTAACAAGTTCACATGGAGAGGAGGGGTATTGACAAGAAAAGAGAAATTAGTAGTAGGGGATGATGCTTCATTAAGGAAAGACATCTTGTTTTTGAATCATGCTAGCTCTCTTGGGAGTCATTCGGGAGTTTATGCCACATATCAAAGATGTAAGCAAAGTCTATATTGGAGAGGACTCAAAGCCGATGTCCACAACTTTATTAAAGAATGTGACACATGTCAAAAATGCAAGGGTGAAACTGTGGCTACCCCTGGACTTCTGCAACCTTTACCCATTCTTGATAATATTTGGCAGGATATTTCTATGGATTTCATAGATGGTTTACCCCTATCCAGTGGCAAAGACTCTATATTTGTGGTTGTAGATAGGCTCAGCAAATATGCACACTTTTTAGCACTCAGACATCCTTATTCTGCTATTTTTGTGGCCCAGATTTTTATGGATTCTATCTTTAGATTACATGGAATGCCCAAGAGTATTGTGAGTGACAAGGGTTCAATATTTATCAGCAAAGTCTGGCAAGAGCTATTCAAATTACAAAAAGTAAAATTGTTGACATCTACTTCATACCATCCCCAAACCGATGGCCAAACAGAGGTGGTGAATAGGTGTCTAGAAAGCTACTTACGGTGTATGTGCTCTGATAGGCCTAAGGAGTGGGTTCAATGGTTGCCACTAGCTGAGTACTGGTATAATACTACTTACCACTCAGCAACCAAGTTTACACCCTTTGAAATTGTCTATGGTTACAAGCCCCCTGTTCAACAACCTTATATTCCCTTTGACTCTTCTCTGGATTTGGTGGATAGAAGTCTTCAACATAGAGAGGCTACTCTTAGACTACTGAAAAATCACTTGCTCCAAGCTCAATCTCGAATGAAAAAAAATACAGATAAAGAGAGAAGTGAGAGAGTTTAGTGAGGGAGAGTGGGTTTTTGTGCGATTACAACCTTACAAACAAATGTCTTTGAAAAGTCATTCTTATACTAAATTGTCTCCTAAGTTTTTTGGTCCATTTCAGGTTATCAAACGCATTGGCAAGGTAGCTTATCAACTACAACTTCCACCACACTGTAGGATCCATCCCACCTTCCATGTGTCTCAACTCAAGAAGAAGGTGGGCTCTGCTGTTACTTCACCAGATCTTCCTGTCATGTTAACTTCTCAGGGACACATTGTACTCCAACCCGAAAGGATACTTGATCGCAGAATTGTTCCTAAACATAACAGGCCAGTCACACAAGTTCTCATCAAATGGTTCAATACACCTTCTGAGGATAGCACTTGGGAGGATTTATTTACGTTCCAACAACAATTTTCAAATTTTTGTCCTTGAGGTCAAGGACAATTCGATGGGCAGGGGAATTGTTACACACCAAAAGACAAATTATCAGAAATAACAATAAAGCATGCAAAAGGAAGCAACAACACACAAGGCAAAAAGCGTGTAAAGGAAAAGAACAACTTTATTACAGAAAGAGCAACTTTAGGATTATAGAAACAAATAATATCTTGTACAAGGGTCAATTTGCAATTACAGAATCTTAAGGCAGTAGTTAGATAAGTAGTTACAAGTTTGTTAGAAGTTTAGTATAAAAGCTGATCTTGAGCTCAGAATTAGGCACCGGGTGAGTTTGGTCAAGTGTATTTCTTTGTAATCTTTGTATTCTCTATATGTTTGATGATTGAATTCCACCTCCAAATTAGATTCAATTCCTCTTTTCTCTGGTGTTATTTGTGTTTCTCTCCCATTATCCTGTAAGGGTGTAACATGTACATATAATAAACCTTTCGTGTATTTGGACTTGAATCTTAATCGATTATGCTTGGTTGCTCGGCTGGTTGTCTTCTAAATTTTTCTCTTGAGTTTGATGAAATAGTTAGTATTTCCACCAAACTCTGGTATACACTCTGCCTATCTATGCTTTTCAGTCTTTGGACAGTTTTCTGCTGGGCCTGTATGGAGAAGCACGTGGTGGCGGCACAAGGAAGAAAGGTGTAGAGTGATAAATTGTTGTCTCTTGTTTCTTAAATATGGTATTTGTTTGTTAAATGTAATTAACAGGTATGCTATGTGTGTCAACCAGAATTTGAAGTGCAGATAACCTGTTTGCATAAATGTGAAGGAGAGTTTTATGGCGAAATTTAAGTTCACAAGAGAAACTATACATTGTTCCATATTTTGCTCTAGGGAAAAATCACTTAGCAAATGATACTTTGATACTCTTGCTTGTAAACAGGTTGCTTGCAGAGTTTGGGGTGCAATCGCAAAGCTTTAGTGCCTTAGTTTCCTCAACTAGATGGGTACTTCTCTTCTTAGATTACATATGAAAACCTGAGGTATTATAATTCATCTGCCTACATTATCTATAGATGATAGGACCCCATTACTGATTTAACTAAGAAAGAGATAGATCACTACTTTTTAAACTGAAATGCCACAATAACGTAGACTATTGAATTTATAAAGGGAAGTGGTTTCCACACTCTACAGGCAACTAATCTCTTTCTATATATTTAGAAGTCTGAGTATTTTTTGAATTTTGTTTGTTCTTTATTACCTTGAAGTTGTAGATTTAGTCTCATATTCATGAACTACAAATAGGTAAAAATGTATGACGGGAGAATACACAAAGTTGGGAGGTAACTAAAGTTGCTTTGAATTTTGAAGGCTATTATCATATTGATCTAAATGCAGTATCTTTTAGGTAGAAAGAGTCTTTATCTTGATATTCATTCTGCTATAATTTTCTATTATTATTGTTGATTCACTAAAAAATTTAATTTGAATTCGACATTTCATTATGCAAAGTAAAAATGTGCCCAGGTGATTCATGATGTATTTATATGAATTTATTTGTAACCATACAAAATTTATTTTTTGAAGTTTTATATATTATTAATAATGATAGTTTCATGGTTTTCATCTATCCTTTCAGTATCCTATTCTAAGAGCTTAACATGAGTTGCCAACTTGTGATACTTTACATGAATTTCTTGGGGGTAGCTTAGCCATTATTAACCATTTTTTGACCTTAATTACACTTGACTATAAAACACTTGTTGCTAGATCATCACAATAGAAGTAAAAGTTAATCTATTGTTCAGATAAGCGAAAAGGTTAAACTTCCTTCACGTGTCTAGATTTATTTGGTTGCAATTGCTATCTCTTTGGCTTTGGCAACTAACTTTTTTCTAAGAATGCTCTTTCAGCTCTACTCGTGACCCTTCAGCTTTCCGTGGAGGCTCAATGGTAGATAACTTATGAGGCAAGTATTTTATGACCATTTCATTTTAGACTGATCGAACATCAGGTATTCCTGTGAATAGAGATTTTAGTCATGTCAAACTTTTTTGTATAAGTTATCATAAAGATCCATGTTTGGTTTGGCATATTCAATTTTGAATACATATCTTAATCAAGGTTTTATATTTTAAAACTGCTTTATGTTGAAAAGCTCATTGCGCTATATAATAACTAATGTCTGACAAATGAGAGTGTTCCATTAAAATTGGAACATAAACTAATTTTTCCCTTTACCACGACAATTAGAGTGTTCCATTAAAATTGGAACATATTACAGGCATAGATGTACAATATTTTTTGTATTGAATGGCTAAATGTTCTGTGTTTAATATAGTTATGCATGCGCAAGACCTCTCAATTAAAATGGAGCATTTAGGTGGTTGTTGAAGTCCTTTTCCTTTAGCTTGTCTATATCTATATCATTGTACATCCTATTGTCTATTAATCTATTCTCTCTACTATATGCAAATTCTCCCCTAAAGGCAGAGTCAATGGACTGTGTGCTATATGTCTTTGTCTTAATCTTATTTGTCTTTGTCTTGGTTGTTTGATAAGCTATATTTTCTGTTCAAGTTTTGTGATGAAGTCGTATATCATTATTAATAAAAAATTTACAAGGGGAATCTATGACATTATCAATGTAATATTGTCCTCAACTTTAAGCATTCACATATACCTTTATTGTTTTTTAAGTGAAACTTCGTATTGCTACGGGAATTTAGTTCTCACGTTATTTTTGATCCAAGCTTGTTCCATAGATTAGAAATATTGTTATATTAGAAATGGTGAACAAGTTGTTCGATTATATTAGTCGAGTCCCTTTATTAGATATGTTTTAGGTGTTTGATTGTAATTAGTATGTTAATGGTTATTTTGGTTCTTTAAGTAGTGTGCTTGCATATGCAATAAATTTTTGTTTTCATTTATTTGTCATTAACTAAGCTAAGGTATTACTCTTGTAGGTTGGAAATACGATCTTTACTCTTCAATATCATGAGAACCATTGGGCTAAAAGAAATTGTGGTAAATGATATGATTTGAAGAACAACCACGGAAATGAAGAACATGGTGTAGTTGTGCTATTATATGAATTAGCGAAGGTTGTTGTTCAAAAGGATAAATTAAATCGAGTTATTTTTTAGATTCTCTTGTTTTGGTAGCTTTTACTACAAACAAAATTGAAATGATATGTATGAGTTTTTTATTATCTTATAGTCTATTGCTAGATTTTGAGGATTTTTGTTACTGTATCGTATTTTTGGTTTTCATCATGGGCTATAATCGTGATGTATTTGCATATTTTTTCCCCACAAAAATAACATAACATGTGGTTAAAAAGGACAAATTTGAAGCAAAAGTCAATTACTACGCCAAAATGCCGTAGTAAAGTTTTTACCTCGGCTGTAATGCCCACGGTGGTAAAAGCGTAGCACAGGCGTAGTAAAAGACTTTTTACCACAGTTATTTCATGATTTGCCATGATTTTCTCCCTGTAGCAAAAAGGCAATTTTCTTGTAGTTACCATATAACCCATTATACAGTTAAACATTCCACAATAGCTAATTATTCCATTGTACAATAGTTTATACAAAAAAATATACAGAAAATACAATGATGATATACAGTGTGTGATTATCGACAGAACAATCAGTGATTTCAAACCATTATACAGTGTCATTTAAAACATTATACAGTATATTATAACACATTATATCATATAACTCAATATACAGTGTGTGTTTATACATCATACAATTACAATATAATAAACCATTATACAATATATTCTGCGACATTATACAGTAACATGTAAGACAATATACAGTGTGTGCACATGTATAATACAGTAGCATTACACTCACTAATTTAAAAATAAACAACATGTTTTACACAAATATGCATACAAAATCAATAAAAACACATTGTTTATCCCCAATAAATAGCGTATAGTTACAGCAAATTAAATAAAAACGTATTTTTTAACAATAAAATCAACAAAATACATGAATTTATCCTCTATATGTTCGAACAACAACTGAAAATGGACTGTTTCATTGGTACCTGTGATTCTCGATGGGTTTTTCGACCTAATTTTCTGCTGAAAAAAATTCAAATTGGGTGAGATTTTAGGGTTTTTGGTGTGTGAAATCCGAATATGCAGTTAGATTTGGAAAGATATGGCTTTAATACGTATTCAAATCTTGATTTACAGTTGATTATGCGTGGGTTTAAAAAAATATCATGACTTGCATATTTTAGTAAAGCTATTGGGTAGCTTTGTGTTAAAAAAAAAAATTCAATTAGCGATGAAGAATATGCATACTTTTTAAAAAAAGATGAAATGAGTGACACAAATATGATTTTACATTGAATTTACCATTTTTGTAATTTATAAATGTTTGGAGTTCCTTCTCCCTAATTAGTTAAGAATAATTGTGTTTTTATAAATTTGAAAACTCCTATTCATTAAACAATAATGTTTTCTAGTTAAATCATCAATCGACGTACATGCTTCCTAAAATATTTTTTTTTCTTTTTTTCTCTTTAGATGGAGCACTTAATTAAATCTTAGTAAGGATTCACTTCATACTTTCCTTAATTGATTTCATACTTACCTGTTATTTTTGGTTATTCTCTTCAAAAATCTATAATAGATTAAGTTCAATGGTCATAGTGTATATCTCTCACACACAGTAAATTATATTGTGTGAAAAAAATAAATTTCATAATACACACTCAAACCATTAGATTTAATAACTTTGCCCATACAAATTTTTGCCCCCGTGCCGGCCTAATTCGCACCCGAACTGGTCAGCTTTCCTTCCCCAAACACTCACAACTGTCGTGAATTTAGGAGTGATTCCCACAAGCAATTTCCCAAACACACGCACACATTGCTTAATGTAAAAAGGAACATGTAATTTACGGTTAAATTGATGAACCGTATATTATTATTCATCAATACAAATTCAAGGAATCTATCCCTGCACATGCTGGATTCGGATTTGGGACGCTAATTGCTGTCTGTTATGTTGGCGGTAATTTTGTGGAGATAAACCCGACACATGTTAGCTAGTGAATGGCTTATCATCGGACGGATGCTAGTCTGCTACTACATTGGTTAGGGTGACTAACGAGCCGTGTCATCTCGAAAAAAGCTCAACTCAAGCTCGAACCGAGCTTTTCTGACTAGTCGAGCTTGAGCCCAAATATGCACGTTCAAAGGCTCGGTAGCTAGCGAACTTGAATAAAAAATAATATAATATTTTATTTATTTTTTAAAATATACATACATATATTATAATATTATATATGTATAAATAATAATATATTAAAAATTTATTATGATTATAATTAACTATATATAATACAAAATCAATAATAATTATATATATAAATATTAATTTTAAAAAAATAATTTTTTTTTTCCTAAACTCGAGCTCGAATTCATTTTTTTCAGGCTCATCGAGCTTGAGCTCGAGCTACCAAAAATAACTAATGCAAAACAACATATCCCACGAGTTGAGCCTGACCAAATTTTTGGTTCGAGCCTCGAAATATGGCTCGGCTCATGTGATTTGTAATTTTGCATTAATTACGTCTGGGGGCCCTCAGCTTTATCTATCGTGGAAAATCGAGCAAAACTCGTTTTGGGGCTCTACGGTAGAAGTTTGGGAAAGTACATGAAATATCTGTTCTTCTAAAAAAAAAAAAAAAAAAAAAAAACATGCAATATCCCTTTTTCCACCATGTGTCATTATCTTAACGCTGACAGGAAAATTTTAGTCTGTTCCTGACTCGGCCAAATTCAGATGTATTTTATAAAGTAACTTACCAATTATATGTCAAGTATAATGCATCCTCCTTGTGAAAAATACTTGGGTGCGGCCAAGCCGGGTTTGGACTACAATTTTCCACGCTGACATCTGATATCCTTATGAAGAGTTCACTTTTGGGAGCTTTTTTTTCCTCGCCTAATGGGGTGATATTTAGTGGCTTTCGAGAGTTGAATTTTCGGGTGATTTTCACCCCACCTATATAAATATATACGTGGGAGACTACCATAACATATATATTATACATGTTGGTGGAAACCATCTCAGGAGTCCAACTCATGTTTCAAAGTCGCGGTATCGATGATAATTTTGGGGGGTGTTGTTCCATATCGGTCGCGACGTATCGGGATATTATCAGGCGATATGATGTAAAAGCACTATAAATGCTCCATAAATTCTAGAAAAACTAGTAAAATGAGAAAAATGTAAATAATACAATTTGCTGCTTATTAATACATATTAAAGTTTTTACTACATCAATCATCACTAAAGTTAAATATATTATTCTAGTAGCTTACGAAATTAATGCATAAATATAATACATGATGCACTTAGTTAGCCACAACCAGACTCTAGCAATTTTTCTCTCAAGCAACAGACAAAAGAATATTATTGGAGTCTTTTATTATTGCTCCAAGTCCAAATAATTTTCCTTCAATACAATCCATCAATTTGGCCTTTCTTATTGTGAGATTCTAGTAGAGGATATATTCTATCTATTTCCTCTACGTAGTCCTTCCATGTAAGATTTTAGGTATTTTGAATTGCAATCTATCAAAACTTTTGAAATTTAGCTTCCAAACAATTTTCCAAACAAGCAATCTATCGATTGAATTTTTAATTACTATTTCAAATATATTATTCATATACAAAGATCTTCACAGTTCACACATAGTGTCGCCAAACAAAAACATTCACACATACATTCCACACATAATGGTTATGGAAGATTAGAATGCAACCTCTTTTGCTATTTCTCTATATATTATCATGAGGTTTGTATACTACAAAAATCGAAAACCCTCATGATAGTTTCTCAAATACATAATGAAATTAAGAAACACATTTGTATATTTGAGAGAACAAGTATTGCCGATATTATCATTATATCGGCCGATAATATCCAAGTTAGCTGATATTATTCTTATATCGGCGATACTATACATACGGAATAACATACCGTATCGAGCATTTTTATTGGATCGGACGGCGCCGATCCAATTATATATCAGCCAATATCATCGGATATCGGCCAATACTTTGAACCATGGTCCAACTCCTAGGAGCCACTGAGTATGAACCCCACCCTCTTTTCTCCTCCATATTTGATGCCTGCCTCCCTATTATTTAGTTTTACAAAGAAGCTGACATGCAAAACTCTTTTTGTCTTCTTTATGATTTAGTTTTACAAAGAAGCTGACATGCAAAACTCTTTTTGTCTTCTTTACGATAATGTTTTATTTAGCTTTAGCTCAATGGGTCCTTTTGTTTGTTTAAACCGAGCTTCTGATTGATTTAACTAATTGGACACTCATTTTGGCACTGTTGGATTGTTCAAGCTCGTCTTTGGTGATTACACATTGTAGAACCTGCAGATTGCCTTGTTTTTTGTTTATTTACTTGAATTAGATGAGGAAAATATGATGTAAACCCTACTTGTGGAATCGTTTTGCCTTTCTGCAAATTTTGTGGAATGACTCGTTCGTTTTTCCTACCAAAATACAAGTTTCATCCATTCAATCGAAATGATTTTTATTCATTGGTTTGTAAACTTTTTACCTTCTAATTGCTTATGTGTGACTCTATAAACCGATTATTTAAATTATTATGTATTTAATGTGACCAAACGATTACTCTTCACACGTAATAATAGCAGACAGTACTGAAAACATCATATACCACCACAATTATCATAGAATTAGCACGTCAGCTCAAAGGGTATAAGCCTGAATTCATTATTGCCACATTATATAAAACTCCCTATTCGAAACATGGCTACGAAATGAAGCCGTAAAAGAATTGTCTGTAAAGGCAACCAAATGGCACCTAGATCATATCGAAAATTACTAAAAGAATTGTCTATATAAAATTATTATTATTAATTACAAGGGCAACTACCAAGAATAGACAAAGGAAGTTAAATTGTAAACAATATTAATTTTTATTCTTTGTGAACTTCTATTCCATACATTGTACTATTAGTATTAGAATTAATACTTCTTTTGTATTAAAAAAAAATTGCTATCACATGAGTGATTACATAGGTATGAATAGAATAAATTGTTATTTTATATTCATTTGTCATTAGAATATTTCCAATGTGACTGATTTTCCTTTTTTATTTAATGTTATTCCTTTTATGCCAATTAATTGTACATTGATTTGTGATGAACAAAGTATTTTTTTTTTTTTTGACTAATTGCTCGTATCTAAAATTAAAATAGAGAAGGTCACTAACTCCAAATAAAAGGAGATAGAATCAAGTAGAATGAAAAATATAGGGAATTTTTTTATCATTAATAAATAATTATAGATGAATTTTATGACAAGAAAAAATATCATGTACAATATCGATAAACTTTCTAAAAATTGCTTATATATTTCGCAATCACTATAAATTTATTTGAAAGTTAATATTGCTTTTTTAATCGAGCCTAATTTAAATTGAAGCTCTGATATGATTTAATTAACTTTAATTGGTTGTAATCTAATAGATGAATATCAACTTTGTTTTTTTTTTTTAAATATGTATTCAATTTGGTATGGATATTGTGGTGCAATTTATAGTATTTAATCAAATTTAATTTTATCTTTTTTAATGCTATTAATTCAAAACCTTAATATTTCTAATTATCAATCGTTTTATTTTATTATATTTAGCTCCTCATTCTTTTTCATTTTATTTCATTTACATCCACTCACAAGCAAGAGTAAAATGGTCCGAAAATATAATTAAAATTCAAACCAAGTCAGCCCAAGGGCAAAATCTAATTTTAGAAAAAACTAACATATGACATCAACTTTTCCTGTCTAAAAAAGTTAACGAAAAGGATGTATTACTCAAACTCGAGGGTAGGTCTTTGTACATGACACATAAAGTTTTTTTTGTTGTAATTTTTTCAATAAGTTATTAGGTTTTGAATAAAAAGATATATTCTACTGGCCTTATGCACGGAAAATATTAAAATGAATAGTTTATGAAGATTACTATTTACGGGCCTTGAAACTTATTAATTTACAAAATGTACGCACAACACGTTAAGATAAACAAAATCAATCAACATATCTGTTTGCTAAAAAGGATAATGAAAAGAAATTTTCATGCATAGCACGGGTTATACACTAGTATAAAATATGATAAAAAAAGAAAGAGAATGTGTTAAATAGTGAATTGATTGAAATGATGAAATTAGGAGTAGTTATATAGGGGAACGTGTCGAAAGATTTGAAAATAGATTATTTTCTGTAGAATTTAGCTTGAAGTATGCATTTTTAATTTTTGGTGATTTGAAAAATGAAAATATTCCCAAAAAACATTAATATACAGAGCCTATATATGGAACTTCATTTCCTTCTGTGTTAATGTGAGTGATTTTAGGTTCCATAGCCAGTGACACTTTGGGCGTATCGCATTGGAGGTGAAAGATCAATTGGAGGCTATATCTACGATAAACTTTTGTAAGATATTTTTGTTAATAGTGTATGTTTCGTAAAAAAAAAAACAATCTAGATTAGGGTGGATCCAACTGCGTGTTCCAAGCCCCGCGATAATTCTTATCTTAGAATTATCTTTCAACCCCCGCGCTCGAGTTCGATACGCTAGACGGTGGTTCAGAATTTAACACTTCACCGTGTTGTTTAAACTAATTATTCGGACCGCAACTGACGGAAATATATATATATTTTGTCTTCGAATGACACGATAATACTATAAAAAGAACAATTCAAGTACAGGTAAGAATTATCTCTCTGATACTTAAATCTGACACAAAATAATTCTATACCTACGTGAGAATCTTCTTTTCTTAAAACGATGAAAATGAATAGAAAACTCAGGTCAAGATACAAATTACTGTCAAATAATGAAATCTGAAAGCATGTAATCTATACCTCCATAAAAGTTTTCAATTCGTGCTAGTTACAGATGAATGAAACACTGGTATAACTCCGGGACTAGATCCAGCAATTCTTGAACAAATCTACACTACAAACTACTCCTAATTATATTTACGCCTACTCCTATGATAAGAGAGAAAAATAAGTTGTTCTTTGATTTGATGATCTTATTCTCTCTCTTCTTTCCCGCTTTTGTACTTCTGCGTCGTGGGCCTGCTTCTTCAACCGTCGAGAACTGCTTTCAACTTCTCTTTTTAAAATCCTTTTGTTTTGGCGGGATATTATTGTCGGGCCTTTGACTCTAGCTTCATCAGACCTGGTTTATTGTTATTACGATGGGCTTAGCCTTTTAAACTTTTGGGCCCATTAATCGCTGTTGGGCCTGTTTTAGGTCTTTTTGGGCCTTCTTAGGTCTTTCAACTTATTTTATTTTTAGTGTAAATAGTGTATATGAAATGCATAACAAGAGGACGGAGATGTGTAGTATTCAGTTTACGGATTCTGTTGAGCGGATCCAGAAGCAGTAAGCGCTCATTGCTTACCTAGATGAATTAAATTATAGAAAGGCAAATAAAATATTATTTACTTTATTATATTTTGTTCGGTCAGATTTCATCCTAAATCCTAATAACTGTTAAGAGAAAATTACATATACATCCCTTCATTTTAGTGCAAAATTAACAAAAATCCTTTGATCTTTTTGAAATTACATAGAAAAACCCTCATGTTAAGATGTTCTAACAATTACACCCCACTTTAGTGCAAAATTACCAAAAATCCCCTGATCTTACGAAATTACATAAAAACCCCCTCATGTTAAGATATTCTAACAATTACACCCCCTATGTATTTAAAAATTCTTACAATTTCACTCCTTATAAACCTTACAAATAGGCCTCTTGAGGGGTTCTCATTATAATTTACCAAAAGTGAAAAGGAGTTTTGATGATTAACACTAAAGTGAGGGGGTGTTCATGTAATTTACCCTAACTGTTAACGACCCAACTTGTCACATGATTACCAATTCAACTATACTCAATAGGGAGTGAACAACATACTTTAGCATAACATTTAACTATTGCATACTCAATATTATCAAAAGAAATTGGCCTGAGTGGAAGGGGCTCTGATCGATTAAACAAAATGTCTTGTGTTCAAGCTCTTGTGGATGCAAAAAACTTTCTTGAGTGAAGTCCCCACAATTGTGTCCGATAATACCTCGAGGGATTAGTCTTGAATGCCCGCGCTCGAGGTTACCTTGAGAAACCAAATAATGTGACTTTATAATTTAGAAACTTCTTATTTCCTCAAGTTTAATTTTTTGTAAAACGGATATTTTTAGCCTTTTGATGGAGTATGATGGCCATCGAGTCAAGTAGGTTCACAAATCAAATTGACTAGAGATTTATTTTTTACCTTGACATTTTGGAGCTTGGGCCAAGGTTAACCGGTTGGGCTTTTTAACAAATCGAGCTAGCTAGAGCCCCCACTATACATGTTCACAGGCTCGCAAGCTTATAAATAAGCTATATATAAATATTTATTTATTATTACATATAATAATACATATAATAAACTATATTTTACTTTATTTATTAATGCATACATACATATATATATATATATAATGATATATAATAATAATATTTATTTTGGTTCGAGGTCGTGCTCGTCTCTCAAGAAAGAGGATAGTATTTGAAGACAATGAACAAGCCAAGGAAGAAAATGAACCAAGAAATTATACTGAGCCATAGCGGGGAGGGAATAGTGATAGCGAGAAAGAATGCTATGGCTGCAAACACATATCCCACTCTCTTCAAATCCTTCCTTAAATTACTCGTCCCACCAATGAGTTGGGCGACGAAAATGGCGGCGAAAGCACATGTTATAGAAAGAGCAAACAAGTGAACAACCGGAGGGAGGTCCGTTTTGTTGTTGGAAAATAGAACTAGCAATGAAAGCGCTGATGCGAAGCAGAAACCAAGAACGGCTCCCGAGAGGTTGGACATGGACTTTAGAAGAGGAGGAGGAGGATTATTGGGTATTTGATCAGCAATATTGGCGTCGCTGCTCTCTATATCAGAATGGGATGGTGAATTTGATTGGAATGTATTGGCAATTCTTGTCGTTAGAGAGTGGAAGAATTCGGTTGCGAATTGCATTTCTGGAAGCGATTATAGGTGTTGAGGAATGGGTAGAAATGTTGAAGTAGGGAAGTGAGTATATGTAGAGCTAGTTTATATAGACTGGAAAAAGATGTCACAGAATGTTGAAATCAAGAAAAAACACTCCTATGTAATGGGTGGTTTTTCTTGGATGTTTGTGATAACCAAAACTTTTTCTTGACTTGCTCCTATGTAGTGAGTGTTTTTTGGATATTTGTGATAACCAAAACTTTTTCTTGACTTGCTCCTATGTAGTGAGTGTTTTTTGGATGTTTATGATAACCAAAACTTTTTCTTGACTTGCTTCTCTCCAGTTGAGTGTTTTTTTTGGGATGTTTGTGATAACCAAAACTTTTTCTTGACTTGTACGGAGAGAGGCATAGGCTTGATGCATTTACAAAACAAACCTATGTAGTTGGTTTTTTTTTTTGGATGTTTGTGATTAGGTGTGGGCGTTCGGTTCGAGTTGTTCGGACCCCGAACCGACCCGTTCGAGTTTGACCCCAAACAACCTGAATTCCGAATTTTTTAAAAAAAAAATCAAAACAATAAGTCAACACTCAATAACCTTAATCAAAACCTTTAATTCGGACCCCGAACCCGATTAAACCGAATAAATCAGTTCGGTTTCGGGTAGCAATATTTACAACCCGAAAATACTGTAACGCCTTGTAATTATTTGCAGTTCAAAACTTCTTTTATTAAGGTCAGAATGATCAAACGAAGGCTTGTTAGTCTAATGGTATCAGTTTCCACTTTCATGTCGTGGGTCTTAGATTCAATTTCAGGCTGTCACAAGTTGTAATTTTTTTTATCTTATTTCGAGTTTTATAGGGTCAGTGTGACCCATTATTAAAAATTATCAGCCCAAATTTATTTGGTTAGACACCCCTTCATCTAGAATTTAATATATATTTTACTAAACCTAATAAGAGCGAATCCACTGCTGCTGACGCGGTTTTTATAATTTTTTCTTGCTCCCGCCTATTAAAACGACGTCGTTTTGGCACAAATTGGAAGTAAAGAGTGGGCTCCACCCCCATGCCTCATACTATCAGTGCTGAACTCTCTCTCTCTCGGACTTTTTAAAAAAATAATATAGTTTTTAATAATAATTATAAAAATAATATACAAAAAATTAAATATTCACAAATGCCATAATACGCCATTGGTAATGGCGTATCCACTTGGCGTATCCACATTTCCATTATTTTTTTTTAATTGGTGTGACTGGGTACGCCAATAGCATAGGCGTACCCAAGTCAATTTTATAAAAAAAAAAAGAATTTTTTTTGTTATTTTTGAATTGATTTTTAGACAATTTTTGTACATTTTCGGGCTTCGACTTCAATACAAAAAATGTAGATTGACTCACAAAGTTTGTAACGGTGTGAGAATTGATTAATTTCGATATCCGGGTGAAAAAAATTACACATATACGGATTTTTTGAAAAAAAAATATTTTTTCGTCATCTTGGGGATGATTTTTCAACATTTTTCGTACATTTTCAGGCTTCAACTTCAACACAAAAAATGTAGATTGACTCACAAAGTTTGTAACAGTGTAATAATTGATTCATTTCGATATACGAGTTAAACAATACAACATGTTAAAAAAGAGACACATATACGGATTTTTCGGGGAAAAAAATATTTTTTCGTCATCTTCGGAATGATTTTCAACATTTTCTGTACATTTTCGAGCTTCGATTTCAACACAAAAAATGTAGATTGATCCACAAAGTTTGTAACGGTATAAGAATTGATTCATTTCGAAATCCGGGTTAAAAAATACAACATGTTAAAAAAATTACACATATACGGATTTTTCGGAAAAAAAATAAATTTCCGTCATCTTCGGGATGATTTTTTGACATTTTCTGTACATTTTCGGGCTTCGACTTCAACACAAAAAATGTAGATTGACTCACAAAGTTTGTAACGGTGTAATAATTGATTCATTTTGATATTCGAGTGAAAATATACAATATGTTAAAAAAAATTGCACATATACGGATTTCTCGAAAAAAAATATTTTTTTTTTGTAATCTTCATGATGATTTTTTGACATTTTCTATACGTTTTCAGTCTTCGACTTCAATATAAAAAATGTAGATTGACTCACAAATTTTTTAACGGTATGAGAATTGATTCATTTCGATATCCAAGTGAAAAAATACAACATGTTAAAAAAAGTCTTTATTAAATTTGATGTATTTTTTCACCCAACTATCAAAATGAATCAATTCTTGCATCATTACAAATTTTGTAAGTCAGTTTACATTTTTTGTGTTGAAGTCAAGGCTCGAAAAGATACAGAAAACATCGAAAAATCATCCCGAAAATGACGAAAAAATATTTTTTTGTGAAAAAATCCGTATACATGTGTCTTTTTTAACATGTTGTATGTTTTCATCCGGATATCAAAATAAATCAAATTTTATACCGTTATAAACTTTGTGAGTCAATCTACATTTTTTGTGTTGAAGTCAAAGCCTGAAAATATACAAAAAATGTAGAAAAATCATCCCGAAGCTTGGTAGAAAATTCATTTTTTTCCAAAAAATTCGTATATATGTGTCTTTTTTAATATATTGTATATTTTCACTCGGATATCAAAATGAATCAATTCTTGTATCGTTACAAACTTTGTGAGTCAATCTACATTTTTTATGTTGAAGCCGAAGCCCGAAAATGTACAACAAATGTCGAAAAATCATTCCGAAGATGACGAAAAAATATTTTTTTTTCGAAAAATCCGTATATGAGTTTCTTTTTTAAGATGTTGTATTGTTTAACCCAGATACCGAAATAAATCAATTCTTATACCGTTACAAACTTTGTGAGTCAATCTACATTTTTTGTGTTGAAGTCGAAGCCCGAAAATATACAGAAAACGTCGAAAAATCATTCCGAAGATGACGAAAAAATATTTTTTTTCCGAAAAATCCGTATATGTGTCTCTTTTTTAACATGTTGTATTGTTTAACTCGGATATCAAAATGAATCAATTCTTACACTGTTACAAACTTTGTGAGTCAATCTACATTTTTTGTGTTGAAGTTGAAGCCTGAAAATGTACAAAAAAGGTCAAAAAATCATCCCCAAGATGACGAAAAAATATTTTTTTTTCAAAAAATCCGTATATGTGTAATTTTTTTCACCCGGATATCGAAATGAATCAATTCTCATACCGTTACAAACTTTGTGAGTCAATCTACATTTTTTGTATTGAAGTCGAAGCCCGAAAATGTACAGAAAATGTCTAAAAATCAATTCGAAAATAACAAAAAAAATTCTTTTTTTTTATATATAAAATTGACTTGGGTACGCCTATGCTATTGGCGTACCCAGTCACACCAATTAAAAAAAAAATGGAAATGTGAATACGCCATTGGTAATGGCGTATCCACTTCGTATTATGCTATTTGTGAATATTTAATTTTTTGTATATTATTTTTATAATTATTATTAAAAACTATATTATTTTTTAAAAAAGTCCCTCTCTCTCTCTCATAGGCAAAATCACAAACCATCTCTTTCCCAAACCAGTCCCCCTTTGTTCATTCTCCCTCTACACTCACAACCCCCTCTCTCTCCTAAAATTTTTTTGCAGTGGCCTTGCTTCATTTCAGAAGATCTGAGTTAGTGTATGGTGAGTTATGGAAGGAGGAAAAAGGAGGTTTTGAAGTTTTTCCAGATTTGTGTTAGTTTTGAATTTTTTAGGGTTTTGTGCATGCAGGTGGTTGAGGGCGGCTGAGTCGACACATGGCGGTGGAGAATTGGCTGCGACGGCGGTGGTGGTGGTGGGAGTGTGTTCTGTGCCAGTCTGCACTTTTGTTTCAACCCCCGTCCCTCGAATTTTGACTCGCTAAAGATGGGTAAAGAAGAGTTCTTGAAGATTCAGGTAGCTTATTCTCTCTCACTTTTGTGTTGATTAATTTTACCATGTGTGTGTGCGTGTAGTGTGTGCCTTTGACTTTATGGGTTTTTGCTTGTTATGAACTCAAGCTCTTTCAATGGCATTGTCTCTTTCTTTTTTACTTTCTGGGAGATGGGTAGTGATAAAGTTACGTAATAAAGCATGTAGTCACAACCATGATCTAAGACAAATGTTATAGACAGCTATGCAAATTTCGACGTTATTCATAAAGAAATTGATTAGAAAATATTTATGTACGTGATTTTTTCAATTGAGATACTATCACATGGAAAAATAATTACTTATGATAATTTCATTCATATAACTAATTGTTATAATTATTATTTTATCATATGGCTTATCAAACATCATTTGTCGAAGTGATTTAAAATATACTAATTGGAGTATATGGTATATTATCTAATGTTTGTTACTATCTTATTTCTTGTTACAAGATCGCAACTTGATCTGAAGTTGTTACTTGTGAAAAAATTAATTGAATTTTTTGTTTAATGTGATTTTTAATTATCTATAAGTGTTGTAAATTTGTTTCAAACATATAATAATTATACTTGCATTTTTTAGTAAAATTATTGGGTAGCTTTGTAAAAAAAAAAATACATATGTCTGCGCTCTTTGGACTTTTCAAACTTAGCGAACTGAAACATCTGAGTAGATAAATAAATAAACTTCAATTAGTGATGAAGAAAAGATTAGTGAGTGAAAAATATGCGTACTTTCCAAAAGAAGATAAAATTGGTGATACAAAAATGATTTTGTATTGAATTTACCATTTAAGTAATTTGTAAATTTTAGGAGTTTCTTCTACCTAATTACTTAAGAATTATTCTGTTTTTATAAATTTGAATTTGTTTTCTCTTTAGATGGAGTAGTTAATTAAATCAGGGTAAGAACTCACTTCATACTTACCTTAGCATGGTTTCTTCATGCTTTTACGGAAAATTCTATACTAGATCAATTTCTATGCTCCTAGTGTCTGTCTCTCACATATATTGTATTGTGTATAATTTTCACACTCATTTATTTGAAAGATATAAACACATAATACACACTAGAACATTAAATTTAATAACTTTGCCCATACAAGTCTTTGCCCCCGTGCCGGCCTAATTCGCACCTGAACTGATCATCAGCCTTCCTTCCCCGAACACGCACAACTCTCTTGTTTCCCAGAATTATGGAGTGATTCCCACAAGTAATTCCCCAAACTAGGCCTGTCAGTGGGTAGGCATTATCCAAACTCAGGCCCAGACCCTGAAAATGCTCACAGGATGCCTCTTCTACCCGACCTGAACCCACATCCGATGGGTTTGGAAACCGGGTCCAATGCACATACTCGGAGTTTCGGGTCGGGTCCGGGTCGGGTCTTTGTTTTTTTTTGCGGGAATTGTGATCGTCAATTGTGAGGAGAGACTTTTATGACTTATCATTGGATTAGTCAATTGTGAGTCCCGTGTGGAAAAAATTGGCGATAGAGGGGCCAATGTGAAACTTTCAGACAGACTTTCATGACTTATCATTGGTTGACTTGTGAATTTCCATTTTTAGCCCTGTGGTTTTTACTTATATTATATTATAATTAATAAACGAAAAAATCGATGATAGATTGAGACCAATGGTTCTAGTGTTTTTATCACTCACATAGTAAGGTGTATTGTATACGGTGCTCACCCACACTTGTGTGAAAGAGATAAACACAGAATTCGCATTCGGATCAGTGAACTCGGTCTAGCATAGAATTACCCCTCCGTAGACATTTTGAAGATGTTTTCATTACATCGAAATCTAGAGGAATTCGGTCTGGTTGATTGATCGTAACTGTAATTACTAATCAATAAACCCCAAATGTAATTACTAATTCGTTTCTCATGTAACTAGTAACATTATGAGTGTAATTTACTCCGTTTGTGAACTATATTTCAGTTTGATCAAATCGGGTCTGACTAAGAAATTTCAGTTTATGAAGATATTAAGGGAAATTCTAATACCTAGTTTGATCGCTTGTATTGTGACCAATCATATATTCTCATTGGAATTAGACTGAAAAGTTTAATTATTGAAAAATATTTTTAAGAAAACAATCATATTCACAAATCGTAGGAACTAATTTTAAAGCACTACATCCTAAAATTCTGACAACCTTTTTGTAAGAAGTTTTTTATTTTGCTCTTGAAAACAAATATCTGAAAATGCTTTTCAACATAAAATATAATAAGCACACCAAATCAATTGATGTAAAGTTGCAACGCACTAAACCGAGAAGGACTGCCCAAAATATCTTCTCAAAATAGTTTTATCAGACATAAATTAAGCAATTACATAAATTATCGCATTCATTATAAAAAAGCAAGGTCAACTACTAATATCCGCACAATAATTACCAATCATCTAAATAAAATTATTATAAGATTAGACAAAATAAATTTAAAGTATATTACAAAATAGTTTCAGAATGAATTCAACGTTTGTGCACACATAATATAACTTAGACGATTACAAATAACATTAAATATTCAATGGGTCAAGTAGCTAATTTTCTCATTCTTGATTTATTTTGTAAGATCGAACATTTTGTAAGAGAAGGGATTTTCACGGGTAAGAGGGTTTTTTTGGGTATTGATCGGGTCTTGTTCGGGTATTATATGATTGGGTCTTGTTCGGGTAAAGGACCCGTGGGTCTTGTTCGGGTATTGATCAGGTCTTGTTCGGATAAAGGACCCGTGGGTCTTGTTCGGGTACAGACCCGACCCGGACCCGAACTCCTTACTACCATCGAGTCCGGGTCGGGTTCGGGTCTCAAACCCAAATAATTAGGTCTGGGCCGGGTCTAATATGAAATTAGTGGGGCCCAAACCACGCACACATTGCTGAATGTAAAAAGAAACATGTAATCGATCAAAATGACGAACCGTATATTATTATTCATCAATAGATAATACAAGTAAGCTATCCTTGCGCGTGCTGGATTGGGAATTGGCACGCTAAGCTGGTTGCTGATTGTTGGAGGTAATTGTTGTGGAGATAAAACTCGACACATGTTAGCTAGTGATTGGTTTATCCTGGGAGGGATGTCACCACTTTTGGTTTTGGTTATGTTGTTTTGCATTAGTTACTTTTAAAGGCCCTACTTATTTTAAAAAAAAAGAATTAATTTAGGGGCCCCTCACCTTTATCTATCGTGGAAAATGGAGCAAAACGCCTCCCCCCCCCCCCCCCCCCCCCCCCCCCTCTCCTTAATAACGAGCAAAACGCGTTTTAGGGCTCTACGTGAGAAGGAAAATACATGAAATATCTGTTAAAAAAAAGAAGAAGAAGAAGAATACATGCAATACCCCTTTTCCCCTTCTATCTATCTATCTATCTATATATAGCAGAGTGGTGTTTGACCACGGTTGACTATGATTTGGTCAAATAAAATTTTTTCAAAATTTTGAGTTTTTAATTCCTAAGAAAAATTTTGATTGGTGACATTTTTGGATTTTTTTTTATTATTCAAATTTTGAGTAATACTATAATTCTATCCTAATTAGGTTGTTGGTCATATCTTTCCCAAATCATAAATGAAGCAATTTTCCATATATCTGTCTCAAGAAAAGACATTTGAAATACTTAATTAGAATGATAACAGATTTATGCATATCTATTTTATATGTATATTTCCAGTTATTCTAAATATTATTTTAAATTTATCTCATTTTTTATTTTATTATACTATTTTTCTATTACAGTGAATGGTTTTATTTCCAATAAAGTGTGACTGATCACTTCATCTTGGTAAGTTTCCGGGTAATTCTATGGTGAACCGGGAGTGTTGCTCCCGGTCCATTTTTCACCACACAAACACTTGGGGTGGGGTGGTTTATGTTGTACATTTTGTGATTTATGTTTACATAATTATAAATTACTCAAATACGTCTCAAAATATATTATCAATACACATATTAATAATCACTAAATTTATAGAATTATATAAATCAAGTAAAATAAAACATAGAAATATGATACTGCACCGATGGAGAGTCACGCCACATGACGCTGTCCTAAAGCCATGATTGACTCCCTACGTGCAGGTTCTGATGGCTGATCACGACTCCAAGATAGAACCTCATTAGCTCACAGCAGTGTCTCATCCTATGTGCACGACCACAAGGAGACGAGAAACCAACCCCTTAGTCACGTTGCCAAAACACTCTTATGTGGAGTATAAAATCATATCACAAACTCTATGTAAAATACCTCACACTCTCAATGCGCCAACAAACAAGACAATGGCCCCTTATATAGAGAACTAAAATTTGACAATTTCAAAATATTAATGGACCACTAAAAACCATCATAAAATCACCATAAAACCAAATAATAATTAGGTCCACTAATGATAAAATAATGTGGTCCAATATCACATAAATAAGATGATAATGAGGCCATAAGTCTAAAATAAATTATAAGTAAATAGGCACATAATTGTGAGATTTAAGAAATTATTATTTTTTGGAAATAAAAAGTAAATTGAAGAAATTTTAAAGTTTATTTCCAACAATCCCCCACAAGATTTAAAATTTCTGAAATTCAATAAAACCAAATAAAATGGTGGCAACTTTATATCATGCAATCGGTATAGGTGCCTTCCGAGCTTGAACCTATACTTAGTGATAAGTATCTCCACTTGAGGGAGCCATAATGGACTAGGCCTGGAATTAGGTCCCTTGACCAAACTTCAATTACTACACACACGATATATACTATAGGACATGGTTATATATAGCGGGTTAGCGCATTAACGGCCATGCGCTTTGATCTTGATTCTCGTGAGGTCTCTAGGGTCAGCCTAAACCCATAGCCCCGACCATCAGGGCGACTCTCACTTAGGTGAAACCTCCCAAGGGTACGTGTGACCTCTACCCTGTGGATTTCCCGCCTTGGTCTCATTAAGGGTCAAAGCCCATCCTAACATCACACTTTTTTTACAGCACTACTTCACCTTAGGGATTGGGAATGAGGCATCTCGATGTGCACTCTCCTCAAAATAGTGCTTATGAATCACGCATTACAGGTTGTTCCTACCCATAGAACCTTCTTCATGGGGTCTCCAATCACAAAGGTTGGGTTACTCCTAGAGGTGATTCCCTTGCGGGCTCAGCCCATCCCCATCGATGATAAAGGATCTAGCCTCCATCTCATAAAATAAAATAGTATATGCCTCTTATATTCATTTCTCAATTCATCACATAAACATGCATGTTATAGACAACTCCAAAAATCGAATTGTTATTTTCAATTGAATTTATATAGGATAATTTTACTCATCGAAAATGTCATAAAATCTTTTTAATCTCTATTCTTGAATATTATAAATATTTCCTTTCATTTTCTGCATATTAATCCAAGACATAATGAATTTATTTTCAAACCTTTTCAAATCTCATAACATCTTGGCTTCACTTTTTAACTTCGACATTTCATAAACAATTTCATAGTTTATCAGCAAGTCATTAGAAAATAAATTTTAATATTCCAATAAGACCCGTTTCATATTAAATTAAATTATAGCACTATATAAAAGATAATTTTCCCTTCAATCCACTATTAGAATAAATCTCATAAAATATTTTCGGATAAAGTTAACCCCCATATTTCTAATGTATCAAGAAATAATCAAAGCCTTAAAATTTCTCTCCATTTTCTTTGAAAATATATTTCGTGCACTTAATAATACTTGTGAAAAGTTGAAAATATATTTTGTGCACTTAATAAAACTTGTGAAAACAACTTATCGCCCAAAATTTTCATATTACATAAAATCAATATAAACCCCCACATTTCACAAGCTTGTCATAGTTAAACTGCATGACAAGCTTGTCATAGTTAAACTGCATGTAACTAAGAAAAGATATTAATATTCCACGAGACAGATTTCAAATAAAATTAAATTATAGCACTATGTAAAAAATATTTTCCTTTTAATCCACAACATAATTATACGTTTCTATTTAAACAATATCAACCCCTACACTTTATCATGCATGATTCAACTTATAGATATCTTTTTTTTTTTTTCTTATCAAAAACTTATAAATATCTCTTAATCATATCACATGGGGCATATGAATCTGACCCCTCATGTAGAATTTAACTAACTATCTATTTGCCACATAATATTTTGAAACAAACCATAATTCAAATATCACATTCATAATTATATCTCAAGTATAATTTCACTTTCAAATTTACATTACTCCTATTAGGCACACATAAAGTCCTATAAGGCACACATTAAATACACTCTCTAACCGATGTTGTGTATAGGTGTCACAGGGGTAAATTTTGAGCCTTAATTTGCGCCCAATTTCACCACTGCGCGGCCGGGTTATCACACAAACCAGTCAGCCAATCTCTCCCTTTTCACACTCGTGTTTGATCTTTCCCACACTCGTGTTTGATTCGATTCACAAGCAAGCCAAAGCACACACAATGCACGAAATGTAAAGCAACACAACAATTACGAGCAATGCTCAACTTGTATTATTCACCAATCTTAATACAAGAACATACATTCAACAAGGCTTGCACACACCTCCAAAAACGTGCAACTCTTGCTCAAATATACATAAAATATGCTACAATCAATTTTCCTAACCGCTAGGACAAAGGGCCAATCGAATGCTGCCAGGTATCGGGCGGTTATGCTGAGTAATCACGCCATAACCGCCGCACATGTCTCACACACGTCCGATAACTGCTTGGTATCTTGCTTGCGCGCGCGCCCAGGTGCCTCGCTCACCCGGTGCGCCATTTCTCTGCCTTGCCCACACACTGCCGAGTCCTCTTAGCCCACTGCCGAGCATTCTGCCCAGTCTGTCGAGTAACTTAGCCAACCTGCCGAGAAACTTAGCCAACCTGCCGAGAACTTAGCCCACAGCCGAGAAATCCCACAAGCTGCCGAGAAACCAAGCACACTGTCGAGCCAACCCGCAAGCTGCTGAGTTTTCTCGACAGTGTCACTCAACCCACATTCTTGTCCGACCATCCCACACCGATTACACCAACCTTGTGTCATATGTTGCCACAACAACTCGTGCCACGACACTAGCACATTCCCGAATGTCGAGTCCGGCCACATATCAAACCCGACGTGCATAGGCCCCCAAGACTGCCGTGCCAATGCACCCGACGAACTAAGGGGCTAACAAACTTTCCCCAACAACGGAGCTCGATGCCCTCATCGAGGTAAGTGAGGTTCCCGTCGTCTTTAAATACTCATCAATCTTCTTCTCAAACTGCCACAAAGTAAATCCCGTTCCCAAGTAGCATCTTTCTCGGACTCACCCTTCCAATGGACCAAGTAATCTGTTCTTTGATTCTTCTTACTCTACCCTTTGGTACGATGACTCAAAATCTACTGAACATCCTTATCAAACTCCTGCCTAATCACTGGCGGAGCCCGTGCAGCCAACTTCCTAGTCTCCTTCAATGCATCCTCATGGTACTTCTTCAAAAAGCTCACATGAATCGTAGGATGAATTTTCAGTCTATCCGGAAGTCTCAAACGATAGGCTACATTACCCACTTTCTTCAATATTTCAAATGGACTATCAAACTTTGGAATCAGCCCACGATGTACCGTCTTGGAACTGATTTTCTTCCAAATTTGTAGAGTAAGCTTCAACAACACATTTTTCCCAACACTGAATTCCACATCCCGTCTACCCAAATCAGCATACTTTTTCATCCGACATTGAAACTTGGACAAGCTGTTCTTGGCCTCTTCAAGCAACTCCTATTTCGCCCTAGCAAAACGGTAGGCAGCAAAACTTTTGCCTCCCGTTTGTTGTGCAGCAATCTCATGAGGAGTCATAGGCTGCAACCCGTACACGAATTCAATGGGACTCATTCTAGTGGCCGAAGATTTGTGCAAATTGTAACAAAACTGCTCCATGTCCAGCAACTCAACCCAATTTTTCAGATTTGCTGAAACGTAGTGCCTCAAGTATTCCTTCAGCAGCTAATTCATCCGCTCCGTCTGACCATCTGTTTGCGGGTGATTAGCTGTGGAAAATTTCAACTTTGTTCCCATCATATTGAACAATGTTGTCCAGAATCTACCTGTAAACCGAGTATCTCGATCACTGATAATATCTTCAGGCAACCCGAAATACTTGACCATGTGCTTGAAAAACAAATCTGCAGCCGTCTCGACGGGGCAAGCATTAGGTGCAGGAATAAACACCCCATAGTTGGACAACCTGTCAACAACAACAAAAATAGAAGCCATTCCATTAACTTTCAGAAACTCGAAATAAAGTCCATCGAAACTGATTGCCACGGTCTTTCGGGAATGGGCAGGGGCTGAAGTTAAGTTCCGACTTGTCAAGTTGGCACACAAGACAAGTCCGGACGTTTGCTTCAACATCATACTCCATTTTAGGCTAATAATACCGACGGGACAGCAAAGCTAACATTCTATCAATACCAGGATGCCCAACCCACTGAGGGTCGTGAGTTTCCCTCAACAGTTGGCGCCGCAACGGACCACTAGGCACGTAAGCCCGTCCACCCTTCGCATACAGCAACCCATCATTTAGCCAATATTTCTGAATAAGACTGGCACCAACCAGCTCAACAAGTTTTATATAAACAATATCATTTTGGGACGATTCTCGAATCTGTTCCAAGAAATCAGACTCAATAAGAGTCAAGGCAGCAACATACTCTTCCATCGCTTTTCGACTCAAAGCATCAGCCACATCATTATGTTTACCGGGCCTGTACACCCAAATAAAATCATACTCACCCAAAAACTCTTGCCAACGTGCTTGTTTCGGAGTAAGCTTTTTCTGCATCTTGAAATAGGTGTTGGCAACATTATCCGTTACGACTGTAAATTTCGTGCCCAACAAATAATGCTTCCAAGCATCCAAACAATGAATCACCCCCGTCATCTATTTCTCATGAGTACTATACCGCATTTCGGCATCCTTGAGTTTACAGCTCTCAAACGCTACCGGATGTTTGTCCTGGACCAACACACCGCCAATAGCCTGATCAGAAGCATCGGTCTGCACCTCAAATGGTTTATCAAATTCCGGCAATATCAGCACAGGTTCCGATGATACCGCCTATTTTAATAAATCAAATGCACTTTGACATTTCACAGTCCACTCCCACTTCTGATCTTTCTTAAGAAGATCCGTCAAAGGGTTTACAATTTTGGAGTACCCTTTGATGAACCTTCGATAGTAGTTCGCCAATCCCAAAAATGATCTCAAATCAGCAACTTTCGACGGGGTAGTCCACTCAGCAACAACCCGCACTTTCTTCCCGTCCATCTTTATTTTTCCTTGGCTTATGATGTGACCAAGGAAAGTTATTTCTTCCCGGCAGAATTCCCACTTCTCCTTTTTGGCATAAAGCTTGTATTCATGCAGTTTCTCAAATACACGCCTTAAATGCACCAAGTAGATCACAATATCATCCAAATGTATAACCACAAATCGATCAAGGAACTTGTAAACACGTCATTCATCAAATTACTAAACGTGGCAGGGGCATTAGTTAAACCAAATGGCATTACAAGAAACTCATATGAACCATACCTCGTCACACAAGTAGTCTTCACCTCATCTTCTTCGGCAACCCGCACTTGCCAATATCCAGCCCTCAAATCGATCTTTATATAAAACCGTGCCCTCGATAGTTTATCAAATAGATCCAAGGCGTTTGGAATAGGGCACTTATTTTTTTATAGTAACCTTATTCAAAACCCTGTAATCTACACACATCCGCACCGAGCCGTCTTATTTCTTTTAGAACAGAATCGGAGATCCATACGGCACTTTAGAAGTCCGCACCAAACCAGCTTCTAAAAGCTCATCCAACTGTCTCCTCAATTCCACCAACTCCGCTAGATTCATCCTATACGGAGCCATAGCAGGAGGCTTCGCCCCTGGTTCCAACTCAATTTTATGATCAATAGCTCGTATTGGAGGCAACTCTTTAGGAAGCTCCGAGGGAAAGATGTCCTCGAAATCCACTAATAAAGCAGCTATCTTATCCGGCACCTCCTGAAACACATCCTTCTTGATTTCAACCATAGTCGCCAAATACGTCGTTTCACCATGCTTGAGGCCCTTCTTCACTTGTATAGCCGACAGACAATCATTTTTATTATTGCTCGGCCCCGGGTCATCACTAGGAAAAATACCCTTCACATTGCACTCAACATCAACAAACAACAATCCACCCGCACGAGGACACACAAAGGCATTGGCTGAAATCAAAAATTGCATTCCAAGAATAATAAAAGTCTTCAAAGGGAACGACCATAAGCTCACACTGTCCGTGCCAAGACCCAATCACCAAGTCGACAGTGGCCATCCCTTTAATCGGCTTGGCCTCTGAATTCACAGCCTTAATCCGACTGGAATGCTCCGAGACATTCAAACCCAACTTCTGAATCTCCCGTTCAGCAACAAAGTTGTGAGTGGCGCCTGTGTCAATCATCACCATCACAACCTTGCCATTTACAGTAATTTTCACATACATAAGGCCCTCATGGTTCGAGGAGATTGAAGAGATTAATTGACAACAGTAAAAAGATGGATAGCCTATTCTTCTTCACGTGAAAAGTGCCTTTTATTTTACACTTTTACAAGAGATCTTGCAGGCATGCCAATGACTTAGTATCCCACCCAATAGTCCCGCCCGTTTGAGCCGTTGCGAGCCGGAATAATGAAATTTCGACTCTCGCTTATTTGCCTGTCGCGTTACTGGTTCCCGGAAGAGTTAATATTTCCATTAATTCCTTACTATTAGCCTTATCCTCCTATTTTCTAATCTCAAATTCAAAGATGTGGGCGCAAAATGCTATCCTAGAAGCAATGCTGCAGAAAAAGAAGATTTGTTGGGATATGAAGGCTTTTTCAACTAACTGGCAAGGCAAGTCTTTCTCTGCCGTCAACTCGACGGCGTCGTCGGGAGCAGAAACATGAGTCTTATGTAATTTCCCGGTTTAGCAGCAACTCCTAACTCGCCCCAACAAAAATTCCGCTTGATGACTACACCCTTTGTCATTCCAATAGTAGTAAGGGGTTGACCTGCGAAGGTGCAACGTCCTTACCACTTTCATCATCCTCTGCCATCAACGCATTAAGTTTGCTGCGTTTCGGGCAGTCACGCATCCGATGATCACCACCACAAATGAAATAGCCCTTTCGAGACCTATCAATCTCAGGTTGAGATTCTTTAGGTTTCCAGTCCGAAGCAGCATCCTTGGCCTTCTTAAACTTGGATTTTTCGTCTTTCCCGTATTTACTATTCTTTCCCTTGTCTTTGCCCCCATCCTTACTTTTCTTCTTTTCAGAATCCGGGCCACCGTCAACATAAAAATCCACTAAGCGCTCTGCAGCGGCATAAACGGACGGCAAATCCTTGACCCCTTGCCTCCTAAGTTCGGCTTGGGCCCAAGATTGCAATCCGGACATGAAATTGAACAATTTGTCCTCTTAAGCCATTTCACGAATATCTAGCATCAAGGAACTGAAGTCTTTCACATAATCCCGAACCGTCCCGGTATGTTTCAACTTTCTCAACGACTCCCTTGCAAGCCAAGATGTATTGCAAGGGAAAAACTGGTCTTTCAGTTCACGTTTCAAGGCATCTCACGTTTCAATTTTTTGCTTATTCACGCTGATATCGTCTGAAAGACGAGTCTTCCACCAAAGTCTCGCATCACCAGCGAGGTGCATGCTAGTGATCGAAACTTTCTCCGAATCAAAGATTCTTGCCGCCTGGAAATAGGTTTCCATATCCCACAAGAAATTCTCCAATTCTTTGGCGTCTCTCGCACCGCCAAAAGGTTTCGTGTCAGGAACTTTCAACTTGGATGAAGATGGTCTCTCATCCGGCATGGAACTACCCACAGCTCTCTTCATCACGCTCAATTCCGTGTTGATCGCATCAATCTTCAAATCCATGACATCAGTTAGCAAGCTGAGATCCTCACCCATCGACACGATCCGACCTTCGATGAAAGAGGGGATCTCATTCACTGATTTCTGCAACGAATCTATCTTTTCCAGCGCCTGGAAAACAGTAGTTTCCAGCGGTTCCGGGGGTGTCCCCATAAATCCTTCAACTCGATGAATTCTCGTTTCCATCTCAAGAATTCGATGCCGTAAAGCATTTGGATCTGCCATCACACGATCCTAACCAGAACAGCAACGCGGAAGAAACAATCACGGTCAGAACCCTTCAAATCTTGCTCGGGTACCAACTGTCACAGAGGTAAATTTTGAGCCTTAATTTGCGCCCAATTTCACCACTGCGCGGCCTGGTTATCACACAAACCAGTCAGCCAATCTCTCTCTTTCCACACTCGTGTTTGATTCTTCCCACACTCGTGTTTGATTCGATTCACAAGTAAGCCAAAACACACACAATGCACGAAATGTAAAGCAACACAACAATTACGAGTAATGCTCAACTTGTATTATTCACCAATCTTAATACAAGAACATACAGTCAACAAGGCTTGCACACACCACCAAAAATGTGCAGCTCGTGCTCAAATATACATAAAATAGGCTACAATCAATTTTCCTAACCGCTAGGACAAAGGGCCAATTGAATGCTGCCAGGTATCGGGCGGTTATGCTGAGTAATCACGCCATAACCGCCGCACATGTCTCACACACGTCCGATAACTGCTTGGTAACTGCCTTGCGCGCGCGCCCAGGTGCCTTGCTCACCCGGCGCGCCATTTCTCTGCCTTGCCCGCACACTGCCAAGTCCTCTTAGCCCACTGCCGAGCATTCTGCCCAGTCTGCCGAGTAACCTAGCTAACCTGCCGAGAAACTTAGCCAACCTGCCGAGAACTTAGCCCACAGCCGAGAAATCCCACAAGCTGCCCGAGAAACCAAGTACACTGTCGAGCCAACCCGCAAACTGCCGAGTTTTCTCGACAGTGTCACTCAACCCACATTCTGGTCCGGCCATCCCACACTGATTGCACCAACCTTGTGTCATATGTTGCCACAATACTAGCACATTCCCGAATGTCAAGTCCGGCCACATATCAAACCCGACGTGCATAGGCACGCAAGATTGCCGTGCCAATGCACCCGACGAACTAAGGGGCTAACAACAGGCCTTAAGGAAAAATTAAAAACAAATTTAAAGCAATCCATTCTCTTCTTTTTGTTTATGAATATGATAATTCCTATGGAATTTTGAAATTTTTAACTTTAATTATACTCTACTACACATATTGATAATGCCTGGCCTATGTAACAGATGCAATATATCACTAGTCCATGCACTAGAAAAGGATGTCTAGCCTTTTACTTAATTGGCCTTTAGACAAATGACTCATTAACTTCTTTTATACATAATAGTTAAAACAACTTTTACAATTGTCATTAGCTAATTGAACCGTTGGTGACTCTTAATGCTATGTAATTAAACATTTGTAACTCACTAATAAAAATCGGGCTAATTGCAAATTACCCCTGTGTTAATTCGAAAATGCTAAAAAAACCCCTATGTTAAATCAATATGCAAACCCCCCCCTGTGTTAGTGTAAAACATGTGCGGACCCTTTTTTCCATTAGAAAATTGATCAAAATGAAGCCCTTAAGACATCCCTATACTTTTGGTTTGCAGTGAATTTCAACCCTATGGACGGTGCAAAGGTATAGGGATATTATAAAGGCTAAAATTCGTTCAATTTTTTCTCGGGGAAGGGAGTCCGTGCATGGTTTACACTAACACAGGGGGGGTTTTGCATATTGATTTAACACAGGTGGGTTTTTAGCTTTTTCGAATTAACACAGGGGGTAATTTGCAATAACCCCATAAAAATCACATATTCATACCTGAAATTTAATAACATGTCCATTGCCTTCTCAAACACTTTTTGGTGTAACCTCCAACCGATAATAGCAATGCAGTAAATTTGCCAATGTTTACCATTATAGCTAATTCATAACATCTTAAGTCTAGCCGTTAGAAACAGTAAAATTATTTAGTTTGGCACTTTGTAAAATATAATCAGATGTCCACCCCTAGGAAATCAAGTGACTTTTTGCCTTCTTAAAGACATATAGTATAATAAACTTATGTAACCACCAACACAATAATAGCAAATCAATTCATTAATTCATGACTTCCACAAACTAGCCGTTGGACAATATTAGTTTCACCATATTATAATCAAGTAAAAATTTCACTTGCAATTAGCTTTTCCTTTTCTTTTCTTTTAATAATATATAAATGGCTCAACGTATGAAAATGATCAGCAATCAAACATATTTTTCAAATTTTAACAAAATCTAAAACAGATTACTGATGTCAACGTTCCAAATTTTAACAGAATCTAAAACATATTACTATATCATATTACTGATGTCAACCTTTTTTTTTTTTTTTTTTTTAACCAACAGAATTTAAAACATATCTTACCAACAACAATCTGGAGTAGACCGTATGATACTTGTGAAAATAATGAATTTCAATTAAGTTATATATCATTCAATCGAAAGTTTACAACACGGGGAACAATACAATTCATATCGACTCAAACGATGTAGTAAGAACATATGAAATACCAACTATCAAGTTCTTAAAGATAACAAATCTTAAGAACTCACAAACAAACACAAGAAAAATCTTGTGCAACTCCTATTCAAGGAGAGATGAAACTCTCATTCGACAGAGAAAGCAAACTCTCATACAAGAGAGAAATTAAAATACTAAACAAAATATCTAAAACGCTATATAAAAACTTATGTATTACCCGTCTTCATCTCGTCACATCTGTCTCTGTCTCTTTAAATCCATATCGGTCTCGTCAGATTTAAAGATGTGATGTACAATTTGAATAAAGGTGCTCTAACCCAACCCGCCGCTGATGGTGGTGGTGGTAATAGTGGTGAAGTAGACGACTGCTTCACCAAGCCATCGCTAGCGGAGGAAAATAGAAGAAAAAAGAAGGTTAAGGTTTAGAGAGAGATGGGGAGAGTTTCTATGAGCTTTTCGGTCACAATCTTTAGCCACCAATAAAATTATCTCTTTCAAGTTTGTGAATGTCATATATAAGTCACGTTCTACTCTTCTAGGACATTCACTATTTCATATATTGCATATTTCATAGTCTATTTTACATTTGTGATTCATAGGCTCTGTATGGTTGTGTTTTCGAAAATGAATTTTGAGTTTTTATTGCAGAATGTGTATTATAGAAATTCGTGTGAAAATATTAATTTTTTTTGTTTTGTTTGGATGTGTTTTTGAGAAATGTTTGGAAATTATGTAGATGTGATATAAAGTTGAATGAATTAGTTATATATGTAATGATGATAGGAGAAAAATTTAGAATAATATTTTATTTATGATAAAGTAAGAAAGAGAATGTGTTGGATAGTTGAATTATGTAAATAATGAAGAGAGAGAATGAAGTGATTGAATTGATGAACTGATGAATAATTATATAAGGGAATGTATAGTAGGATTTAAAATTTGAGTATTTTCTGTAGAATTTACCTTGGTACATTTTCATTTTCTGGTGATTCAGAAAATGAAAATGCAACTCAAAAAACCCAACCATACAGAGCCTAAGGTTATTAAGAACTTTTTATAATTTGCAGAAGTATTGATGATATTGTAACTTGATTTTGTCAAGAAATCCAAACTTGATCCTTGGTAGTTAAGGTCCCATCCTTTCTTTCAACCTACTTTCACATGTCTTGACTTAATGGCTTTTTTCCTTTTTTTGGCTTTCTAGGTTGAAAGTTTCAAATAAATTCTCTTGGACTTAATGATCGGATATTGGTCTCAAATAGTCTTTAAATTATTCAAGCAAATGAGATATAAACGTAATTGTCAATTACAGTGGGTTAGATATTTATACTTTCAAATATAAAAGAGTAAGTTTGTATAATTACCTATTATAGTAGTGGGTGTTGGCGTAATTTTTCCTAAATAATAAAAAATAGATTACAACAGTGACTACAAATTAAAACAAGGAGAAGCTAAGACTCTTTTCTAGTATATGAGGAGACCAAGGCATGGCGCTGAAGTGAAGAAAGCTCAATAAATACACAGGAAAAGTTGGAATACCCAGAAAGAGAAACTGTTCTAAGCTTCTATCCTGTGTGTTTCCGGATGAAAACAAATTGAATAAGGAAGAGCTAATTCGATTAACTCAAGCCCCGTGATAATTCTCCACTTAGAATTATCTAACAACCCTCGCGCTCGAGTTCGATACGCTAAACGGTGATTCAGACTTTAACACTTCGATGTATTGTTTAAAATTGTTATTCGGACCGCAATTAATAAGAAAGAATAGATAGGACAGGAAGATACAAGTCCAAATATAAATTTATCTACCAAATACTTAAATCTGATAAAATGATAAATTTTATACCTCCATATTGATCCCCAATCGGGTATTACAAAGATGCTTTGAGCAAGAAAATATGCTGATGTCAACAACACTTGATCACCAGGATTTGATCTACAGAATTATCTAAATTACGCTACTCCTAAGATTATGCCTACTCCTAGAGAAAAAGATAAAAACTGTGTAGAGTTGTTTTGTTGTTCTGCTTCCTTTTTTCCGCCTTACCCTTTATCACGTACCCACTTCCTTTGCGGTTAGTAACCTCCTTTAACCGCGTTTTCAAATTATTTGATTGGCGCGTCTCTGAACTGGGTAACTCCCTTCTCTTTTTGGGCTTCTTTCGGCGGGCTTCTAACTTATCGGCATATCCAGTTTGGACCTTTCCATTATAAAATCGGACTGAATTGCTTTAGGTCCTTTTTCTCGATTTTCATTAGTCATTGTATGAGTTATTTTGGGCTTTCTCACTCTAAGACCATTTCTCCGTGCTTTTATTAATGAGGCTGTTTGGGCCCTTCAATTTGAGCCCATTTCTTTTTTAGGTGTAAACAAATGCCCCCTAATACATGTGAATAATCCAGAGTCATGTGTATTAAAAGACACGTTCATTCTTTTTTACTAATAGATGACCATTTGAACTCCAGGTCATCAGAAATCGTGCCTTTTATGGCAGACTTTTAATAAATTAGTAATGGATGACCATTCGGATTCCAGGTCATCAAAAGTCATGTCTTTTTGTAACAGACTTCTAATAAATTTGGCGACTGTGAAATGACGCGCCATTTTGCGTTCATCTTTCCCATTATCCTTCATTTAATTGGGTGCATCGCTTCATTGAACAGTGACAGGTAAACATATAAATCCTTGTATTTCATTTTCGAGATACACAAGAATTCAAAATTTCCCTTTTTCTTCCTTCTCGGGCTAACTAGCGCAGAAAATTGCCATTTTCCCTTTCCTTCGCTCGAGTGCTTCTTACCATTTCTTCGCAACAATGGCTTTTCCACCACACCAATCAATGCAAAACCTGACCTCTCTAATTCCTCAGGCGTCTATCTTGGACTGTGAGGAAGCATCGGACCTCCGAGAAAATTAGGGCATTCGAAGCCCATAACTCCGACGCCAAGGTCTCTTCTCTCAATATGACTTATATCGTCCCTCGGTGGGCCTCCGACCTTCACGGTCAGATTCTTAGCCATCTGGCTTTGGGTCCCCGTTTCGAGTCGTCTGCCTTCGAAGCAGACGCACTGCATGTTCCCAATCTAATCAGGACTTGGCCTTCCCTTGAGTCTGATAATGCCCCTACTTGTCTTAAGGGGTCCCGCAAATTGTCTTGGATCAACTGGACGAAGCCAACCATAGGATGGATTGGCAACACGGATGCCTTTCCCTGGTTCAATCGCCTCCGTCGATTTCATGCTAAATGGGAGAGCAATCGAGTATTAGGGCTAATTCGGATAGTCTGCTACCAAACCCTTCCCTTCGAACAGGTAATAACGGATGCCCTTTCTCTCTCATGGCATCCTTCATATAACTGCTTCATATTGCCTCGAGGACTTCAGACGGTCACCCTTGAAGACGTGGCCCTTATTACCGGAGCATCGCCCTATGGGGTTGTACTTCGAACCGGTGAAGTGGAGGGTGATGCTCGAGCACTTTTGAAGGCTACCAATACCTAGTTTAAATACCATGGCAAAAGTGGGGGTGCCAATAATTCCTATTCAGAATTAGTTAAGCACTTCATCGAGACGGGTGACGAGGTTACCGATTTCGAAGAGGTACTATTTTTGAATTATGTTTTCTGCCGCCTATTCATGAATGCAGGTTGTGCAGTCAACAAGACATTCTTGCCCCTTGCTGCCAACATTGCCACAACTTTGGATCCTGTCGAAATGGGTCCCTTCATCCTGGCCCACTTTTACAGGATGATGTTTCATATTTACGAAGACCCTTCGAAGGTCAAGAAGGTTGCAGGTCCGTTATGGTTACTAACCTGCTGGTCATTCTTATACTACCCGGAGTTGCTAAATATTAGGACTCCATCCCCCGAAGAGGAAGCTCAGTCCTCGAATATTGTTCAGCCCATTTCGAATTGGGCATGTTATGGGGAAGCTACCGTAAACCTCTTGATTCCCCTCAAGAAAACCTCCTATCTACTAGCGCTGAGTGCGGTGTACAACCCATTGCACATCTCGACCTGGTGTCCATTCTTCAAAACCAGATATGATCAGGCCTCGAATCACTAGTCGCATGTGGCCCTGCCATCTTGGCTGCTCGAGATTGATTCCCTAAGGCGGACTGATGATGATCGTCCTTATTAGAGATCTATCCTTTCCTCTTGAGATCTCCTGTATGCGGATAACAATCCCGGAGTTGAGGTTTACAACCCTCAGGTATTCCTTCAATATTCTTCATGTTCTATACTTTGAGTGAATTCGAGTGAATATCCTCGTTTATTTACATATTACCCTTTTTTGCAGTTGTGCTCGAGACAGTTTGGCATAAACCAAAGCTTCGCTCTGCCTTTTCTGGGCACTTTGAATCGCCCATGGTCAGGTAGCTCAAACATCTTTCCAAAGACCAAAATGGCATTGGCCGAGGTAACCATTCGAGGAAAACCTTCCAGCCAGGTTGTCGTTTCCCCTATCCTGGCCTTTTGTAGGATCCTTCGAGTGGATCCCCACTTTGCCGAATTCTGGAATCAAGTCTTGCAGCGCAACTTCTAGAGACAAATCATTCAAAAGTTGGTCATGGATGCCACAAGACTCTGTTCGGGATCTATAAAAATGACTGCATTATCCACAGTGCTGTCCTTTGAGGTAACGAAAGGTCTTCCTCTTTTCATTTCTGTTTTGCACTATAAAATATCTTGGCCTTTTGATTTCGATTTGTATAATCAGGACGATGCATATGTTATCCCTTTTTCACTCACATCGGGGTGCAGATTCGAGAGAGATAACCCCTTAGCCCAAGCACATGAGAGGCTTTACCAAGCCCTTCGAGAATCTGAAGCTCTAGCGGTGCCCTCTCTCAGAGCTATTCCACCTGCCCACTCCTCGAGGGTAGACAAGGCGAAGGCCCCAATTCCCGTTACATCTCCACCTGTCATTCGAATGTGCAGAACTGGAGGCATTACCATTCGAGAGCCTTCTCCCCCAGCTCTTCAAACTGCTGCCGAGGTTGAAGATGAAGATGAAGATGAAGATGCACCCATCGTATTCCAAAGGCGAAGGTTACATGGGTCTTTCGAGGCTGGTTAGCATCTTTTCTTTACCAGTTTATGAGTTTTCATATCTTTTTTCGTTTACATTGAGAGGTATTTGCATGCAGGCCCTTCGAGTGAGACTCCTTCTAGAGTGACTCCTCTACACGAAACCACACATACTACAACTCCAATAATCGAGATAGAAGGTGAGGTTGAATTGGACATGCCCTTACTGGCGGATGCTCCATTCGAGGCGCCTTCACATGATATCCCATCTCAGTCGGACGAACGTACTCAAGTCCTCGAGGACCATTCTTCAGGTATGTATCTTAGTAATGTCTTATTTTTGCTTGTACAGCAGTTTCTTAACCTGGATTTTCACAAATCCTTCTTTTTGTAGATTCTTTAAGTGAAGAAACCTCAGTCTAGAAGTATGCCCTCGTGGCGGAAGAGGAAGCCACTGGTGAAGGAGCTCTCGAGTTTGGTTTCTCACAGCCTGTTGAACAAACCGCTGAAGCCACACCATTCGAAGGTAAGCTGTAATGTAGTTAACATTCTTTCGAAACATTACGATTAGATTAACCTTTTATTTCCTTAGGTGTTGAAATCTCCCCCGAGGAAATTCTCGAAGATCAAATTGCAACTCAGTCTCTTGAGATCCGGGATGCCCCATCTACTTCGAATGCAGCGGTGCCCACGAATGTCATCCCAGCCGAAGGTAAATGCCTTTGTCATATTTTCATACCCCTTTTACATGACTCTTTGCTTTCTTTACATTATTTTAATTTGTTTATCATTCTTAGGGGGTGTCGAGCTTTTGCCCTTTTCGAGGGATGAATTGAGCGAAACCCTTAATGTGATCAGACTTGATCCGACTAACCAAGAGATGCTTGGGAGGCTTCGATCATTTCTAGACGGTGCAACGCTGAGGATTGTCTCACAGTGTCGCCCTATGTTTATTGCGGTGAGGCAGATGTTCGAGGGTCTCCTTGTTGCTATTCAGGGCTTAATTGATCAAGGATTTATTCCCTTCGAAGCAGATATATACCCTGTGGGGTCACATCAATTGGGCCAACTTCAAGTTCGAGTCCCGACTCTGGAAAATACTCGAGCAGATTACTTGGCCCAAATCGCGGATCTTGATGCTAGAATTGCTGGTCTTCAAGCCGAGAGGAATCGCCTTCTCGAATTAGCCAACAAGACTAATGAAGAGTTGGTTGTTGGTAACAACCAGATTGCTTTTCTTACTCATGAGTTCGAGGCAGTAGTGAAGCCGGCCTTGCTAGAAAAAGATGCTTTTGTTTTTGGCTATCAATGTATTAATAGATTTGTTACGTTTTCTAGAGTAATTTTGTAGAATATTTCTTTCGAATAGTACTTGTTTAGGTTTCGAAACATTCAATCACGCTAAGATTAACATCTGCATTACTCTCTTCGACTAAAACATGATTGTAATTAGATAACTTTGTCATAACGTTTTCGATTAACAACTTCTTAAACAAACATTCGGTTACATTATCATAATTATCTTTGTCCATTAAAACTAAATAAAGGAAGATACAAATTCCCTAAATCGATCTAGGCTACACTATCATCTACTTCGGTTGTAGATTGATCCTCGTCTTTTCGTATCATGAGGCTTTTTTCTTCATCTTCTATTCCTGCCGTTTCGATGGCTGGTAACTCCATTCCTTGGCTGTCTTTTACTTCGGATCCTCTAGCCAAGTACCTAGCATGGACAATGTGAGTATCAATGAAATAAGAATTTTGTTCGGCTTTTATAATTTTGAATTTATGTCCATTCCAACAAACTAACACCTGATGCAGGGTTGAAGGGATACAATAATTTTGATGTATCCAATCTCTCCCCAATAAGGCATTAAACGATGATGCATTCGTGTTGACCACGAAAAGGCAAAGTATAAACTCTGAGTCCCAACCTTTATCCGGCAGGGTAGGACCCCGGCTACTCGAGTAGCTTGCCCAGAAAAACCATAGACTGATACATCAGTGCTGACTAGGTCTTTCACTATTTTTCCTAATCTTGTTAACGTTTTTTCGGGCATAATGTTAACAGTGGCACCATTGTCAACTAATACTTTGCTAATTTTAATGCCTTCGATCTCGTCTTTTACAAATAAAGGTCGCATATGGTTATTATCGATATTTTCTTTCGAGAATAAAAGATCGGCTAAATTTTCATTATCTGTTTTTGTCTCCAATAATTTGTTGCTAGGAATTTCTAACCTCGAAATATTACCTGACTTAGAGATGGTCATCATCTCAAGCGAATTCGATTCTTCATCCATTGAGTCTTCTTGTGCGGCGAATGCTGCTGGCAAAATCATCACCATGTTCACATCTTTATCCTCTTCGAACTGCAGGGCTCTTTTTAGAGATGCTTCTTTTGCTTTCACATCGGCTTCGTTTGCCGATTCTTTGTAAGCAGGGTCTCCTAATAGGATATCCAAGTCGTCGTCTAACTCGAAGTCATCCAAGTTTTCATCTTCTTCGAACCTTGCATTATTTCCCTTTAAGCTGGTGTCCTTGAACTGGTCACTCAGCTGGTCAATGTCTTTCTCATACTCGTCATCCTCAGGTTCTGTTCCCATCTTGGCTTTCAGCAGGCCCTTGCTCAACGATTCTTCTTCGATTCGAAGGTTGGCAATAACAGTTTCTTGCTGCATCTCTAAAGCCACAACAGCTCGAGAATAAGCCATCTGCTGCTTAATATTCTTCTAGCGGTTATTTCTCTTCCTCTCTACTTGCTCGCTGGATTCACTCAAACGGCTAAACGGTGAATCCCTCCCTACTGACGGAGGCATACCATAACCTCTACCACCCCTTCCTCGAAAGTGCCGATTGTAGGGTTGGAAATTGAAGCTGCTATTCTCGTATCTTTGCCTCTTATTCCATTCCCTTTGGTAGGCTGGAATCCAATCGGGATCATTTGCAACCTCACTAATTCGTAGTGTAGGGTGTCAGCACATTGATTGCAAAGCACTTTCTGCATCTAGGTAAGGTTGTCCACTACTTTTGAAGGTGTTTGATATACGATCTGACACTTGGGGGTCTCGAGTACCTCCTTGTATGATTTCCCTTCAGCCTTCTAGATGGGAGGAACCATTTCGATTTGTGATTCCTTTTCCTTAGGCTTCCCGTCTTGACCAAATTTGAGAATTCGTTTGTCTATCGCGGACAAGCATATCTTGCCCCTCTCGAATTGTTTGGCCACAAAGAGCCTAAAGATTTGGCACTGGTCAGTGGTATGCATCGTGTTCATATGCTACCTACACATGCCCTCGAGCCCATCATCATTGACTTTCGGGAAGGTCAAGACTTCTTTGTCTATGAGCCTGTTAAAGAGCTTGTTCGCCAGTTTAGCTTCCTTCGAGACCTGTTCATTCGAAGATTTAGATAAAGTGTTAGAACATTCCGGTGAATCAATTTCCAAAGTATTAATTTCAAAATTTAAAATAGGAAAAGGATCTTCGTCTATACTCGTTTTTTGCCTATCAGGAAAAGTTATTTCATTCGTGTCTAATTTTGATGGTATTAAGTTTCGGAACATAACACATTCCTTTGTTTCTTGGGTAAAGGCATTATGCCATTTACAATAAGGTTTTCCTTTGGCTTCTGCCTTAGTTGGGAATCGGTGTTTTCCTTTAATCCTTAATTTTTTGTTGGCTAGAAGCCAATCGAATATTTCTTCTGTTTTCGCTACATCAAAAGTATATTTCTTATCTTTTTTCGATTGTAGAGAACCCATTGCTTCACACTCTTTTTGCTCGAGTGCTCCACATTGGAATGGTGGCCCTTTTATGAATTCTGCGAGGTCTACTTCATAAGCATCCTCGAATATCCAAGGTGCTGACACATCGAACGTGTAAGTCCTTGATGTTTTCTTAGACTCTATTCTTTTAACATGTTCTCATATCTAGTTGCACTTTCTGCCAGACTTTGAAAATCTGGGAATATTATTCCATCGAATTTTACCCTGAAATCGAAGGACATGTTCTGCTGTGCTAACTGCACAAATTCAGATTCAGGTAAATTCAAATGACACTTAACTCGAGCCTTTTTGAATCTTGATAGGAATTCTTCTATGGACTCCTATGTTTTGCCTCATTTGAGCCAAATCGCTCATATAGATTCCTGGATCAGTTCGAGCAAAATGATTCTGGAATTGGAACTGCATCTCCTCCCATGTATTAAGTTCGGAGATAAGTTAATATACCAATTGAAGGCTGACCCTGTCAGGGAACTAGGGAACAACCTTAGTTTCAAATAATCTTGATCTGCTGCCTCTCGACATTGGCAGGTAAATCGAGATAAGTGCTCTAATGCTGATACACTGTCATCTCCTGAGAACAGTGTACAATTTGGGACCTTATATGTTCTAGGAAAAGGAAAATTTCTATCTACCCATTCGGGATATGGATTCCTGGGAATTAACCTCTGGTTTCTTCGAAAACCAGGGCCATACATCCTCTCAATTATTAATTCGATTTGATTTTGGAGTGGGTCTTGAACTTGTGGTCCAAGATTACTTCCCATATAACCGTTGGGAATGGGTTGCCCCCCAGCAAATGGCATTTGGAAATTATTTAGGGTGTGAGCATAATTAGGATTATTTTGAAACCCTGAAAAAGGCTGGTTCCCTGTATTCATGGGATTATTTGATACCCCAGAAAAACTTGGCATCTAATGCTGGTTTTGCCCCCCAGCAAAAAATCCTTGGGTAAAGTTAAGTTCTGCCTCGAGATTTCCAAAATTCACATTTGGAGGATATCCTACCGGAGTTTGTCCCATTCCGTTCGGTGGTAAGGGACCATTATGCCTTATACTTTGATTACCTTGTGGATTTGAACTTATATTATACACATTAGGATGCGGTGTCTGGTTATAATTCGAATGTATATTTTGAGGGTTATTATCATTAATATTACTATTGCTTTCGAGATGTGAGGGTCCCGAAGTCTGACCAATTTCGAATTGACCAATTCGAGGCTCGTTTTCTTGAGGATATCCTAGAGGAATTTCATTTGGATCGATATATCTACTTTGAGTCCTCGGTTCTAACAACTGTGATATTTTTTTGATTAATATAATATGCTTGTTAATTAAAGGTTCGAGACCCGATACTACTTGTGTGTTTATCATGTTCGAAAAAACATCACAAGTTTGATTAAATATTTCACCTAGTTCAGTTATAACCCGGGTGACTTCTCGAGTAAGACCATCTCGAGTACTCACAGCAATATCTTGTACAATTGCCGTGAATATTCGAGCTGACTCTTGTGCCAATGCTCGGTACTGATCATTGAATTCTCTTCTTTGATCCTCTCGAGCACCTGCTAGGGTTTGTTTCATGAGTCGGACAAACTGTTCGTACATTTTGTCCGCTCTGACTTTATTTTTTGCCACCGGCTGGATATCCAAATCCTCGATGTAGTCACCACGAGTTACCTCGTCTGCCATTGCTGGTCTTATAAGTAAGACTTAGACAATCTTGAAAAGTTGATTTTACGTGAACCAACTCCCATTGTGGTCGCCAAAAATTTGTTTCCGGATGAAAACAAATTGAATAAGGAAGAGCTAATTCGATTAACTCAAGCCCCGTGATAATTCTCCACTTAGAATTATCTAACAACCCCCACGCTCGAGTTCGATACGCTAGACGATGGTTCAGACTTTAACATTTCGGCGTGTTGTTTAAAATTGTTATTCGGACCGCAATTAATAAGAAAGAATAGATAGGACAGGAAGATACAAGTCCAGATATAAAATTATCTACCAAATACTTAAATATGATAAAACGATAAACTTTATACCTCCATATTGATCCCCAGTCGTGTATTACAAAGATGCTTCGAGCAAGAAAATATGCTGATGTCAGCAACACTTGATCACCAGGACTTGATCTACAGAATGATCTAAATTACGCTACTCCTAAGATTATGCCTACTCCTAGAGAAAAAGATAAAAACTGTGTAGAGTTGTTCTGTTGTTCTCCTTCCTTTTTTCCGCCTTGCCCTTTATCACGTACCCACTTCCTTTGTGGTTAGTAACCTCCTTCAACCGCGTTTTCAAATTATTTGATTGGCGCATCTTTAAATTGGGTAACTCCCTTATCTTTTTGAGCTTCTTTCGGCGGGCTTCTAACTTATCGGCATATCCAGTTTGGACCTTTCCGTTATAAAATCGGACTGAATTGCTTTAGGTCCTTTTTCTCGATTTTCATTAGTCATTGTATGGGTTATTTTGGGCTTTTTCACTTTAAGCTCATTTTTTCGTACTTTTATTAATAAGACTGTTTGGGCCCTTCAATTTGAGCCCATTTCTTTTTTAGGTGTAAACACTGTGCATTAGCTTCCCCCATCGTAGATGGTTCAGCCACGCCCGGTGCCACGAAATGATTGAGAACTACTGACGGAAGATTACACTGTGAGAATCCTATACAACTCTAAGACTATAGAATCAGAAATAGCAGAAGAGATGATAATAACAAAAATAGATTACAAGTTTATAACAGTGATTACATAAGCAAGAAGAAGAAAATATTACAAGGCGGCAAAACAATACGAGTCTAGGACAAGAGAATATGCTTAGAGAGAAGAGGTGCGCCAATTTAAAAAAAAAGAAAAAAGAAATTGACAAGAAAACCCCTTCAGGGAAATAACAGTCCGTAGCACCTACAGGCTACAATTGACTTGGCTCAAAGAACAACATAATTTTAACAACACATTTAACTAACTATTCCTCAAGTTCAATAAATTTAGTGCTCCTTCATAATTTAGATACTTTTTATTTCCTCAAGCTTAATTTTCTGTATAACGTCTATTTTTAGCCTTTTGAAGGATTGTTGAGCACAGAGTCGAGTTGGCTCGCAAGTGAGTTTCGATTAGAGCTTGATTTTTTTCAAGGCTGGGCTAGACTATAAATGTTTTTTTATTAATATATATATATATATATAATTTTTTTTTTGGGGATATTTTATTTTTTAATATATATATATATATATATATATCACTTCAGTCTTCAGCCGGACATCGCGGTTGGGTGAAATCCAATCCTTCCGGTCTCTTTCTCACCCGCTTCTTTGTTTTTTAGTTGGAGAGTCGAGCTCGAGCTTGGCTTGTTTTCTTTCAAGCTTGAGTTCGAAACTCTAGTCAAGAAGGAGGGTAGTATTTGAAGACAATGAACAAGGCAATGAAAAAAATGAACCAATAGATTATCTTAAGCCATATTGGGGAAGGAATAGTGATAGCAAGAAAGAATGCTATGGCTGCAAACACATATCCCACTCTCTTCAGCGCCTTGCCGAAATTACTCGTCCCGCCGATGAATTCAGCAACAAAAATGGTGGAGAAAGCACATGTTATAGCAAGAGCAAACAAGTGAACCAAGAGAGGGAGCTGCGTTTTGATTTCGAAGAATAGCACAAGCAATGAAAGCGCTGATGCGAAGCAGAAACCAAGAACGGCGCCCGACAGTTTGGACTTTAGAGGAGGAGGAGGAGGAGGATTATTGGGTATTTGATCAGCAATATTGGCGTCGCTGCTCTCTATATCAGAATGGGATGGTGAATTTGATTGGAATGTATTGGCAATTATTCTCGTTAGACTTAGAGAGTGGAAAAATTCGGTTGCGAATTGCATTTCTGGAAGCGATTAAAGGTGATAGGTGTAGGTAGAAATGTTGAAGCAGGGAAGTGAATATATATATATATATATATATATATATATATATAGAGAGAGTTTATATGAAAGTTAAAAGTACTCACGCTACAATAAAATTGAATATTGACAATAAAAATATATTTCATGATTTAAAACTATGGTCTATAGCAATCTAAGTTCACGGCTAACTTAGCCGTGATAGATGTTTCATATAATCATACTAAAGTTAATCGTGGTGAAAAAGAATGCTAGCTATTTTAAGTTTTAACTAGACGTGGTGGAAGAAATGTTAACCTAACACTTTTTTTGCAATGACTAAAAGTCATAGTTTTTATAATAAATAAAACATTGACCATTGCTTATGGTCATGATAAATTTTTTGGTCATGCTTGCAAATACCATGACAAAAGTCATAGCAAAGTCGTGATCAATTGATTTTAACCATTACAAATGAATTTTTTATCATGACAAATTAATATGAGGAATAATCAATTTTTTTTATAGTGTCACCTCACCTTTATCTATTGTGGAAAATCGAGCAACGCGTTTTGGGGCTCTGCGATAGAAGTTTGGGGAAATATATGTTTAAAAATAAAATAAGCACATGTTTAAAAATAAAAGAAAAAGAATACGTGCAGTAAACCTTTTTCCCCAACGTCATTATCTTCTCAACTCTGACCGGAAAGCACACCTCCGTCCTCTATAATAAGCAACACTTTAGGTGCTCTATAAACCGATTATTTAAATTATTATGTATTTAATGAGACCAAATCAGGTCATTCTATGTCACATCGATATCAATGGTTCCAATGTGGTGTATACCATTGGATCCCCAATAGGGGAGACATTTACTAAAATATCCCATCATCCAATGATATATACCACACCGGGACCATTGGTACCGATGTGGCATAAAATTTTCCCTTTTCACACGTAATAATAGCCCTAGTTGGTTCAGGAATCAGGATGCGTAAAGTGTCCCTTTCAATCATTTTAATTTTTCATTTTTGTTTGTTTTGTACCTTAACTATGGCATTTGAAAATTTTACCATGGTTCAAAAAAGAAATGAAAACTGAAAATGGTAAAAAGGAAAAATGTAGAATTGAAAATGTCCATCGCCGAAGACGGACACTGGCCACCACAATGCGTGGTTTAAAGTATCAACCGATATTCGATAATATAGGTTGATATGTATCCGGATCGATTATTACTGATCCAATAATATAGGGCGTATCTAATATTATTCGAGGTTATACATATTGCCGATAACATTAGATAATATCAGATGATATCGTCGATACGATGATATTTTCGGTCATATCGGGATATTATCAGTGATAATATTGGCTAATATCGGGTATCTCGGATATTATTTTCAAGATTAAAACTTTCATTAATATTTTATAAATATACTTTAGGATATATTTAATGGGTGTATTCTTACATATACCTTGAATACTTACGATATAATTGTCAAAGTACTATTTTTTATTATAAATTTAGATTCGACAATAATATTATATTTAAATTATTTATATCTAATGTGATATTCTTTTACAATGTACCAATTAATGGAAACTTTTGTTTTCCATCTATTCTATAATACTATAATAATTTTTTTATAATTTTTAGCAATCTATCATGCGTTATTTATCTATCATGGTTGGCCAAAGAATGTGGCACTCCAGAACCCGCCAATGCTCGTGAAAACTGGGTCGGCATTTGCGCGAACAACAACTACTAGAAAATGGTGAGCGCACTAATCGCTTTGAATCTTGGGCGTGGCCTAAGTAAGGCAGGGGTTTCGGCCAGCCCCTGGGAACTAGACTGGAGGGACTACTGATGGATCAAAATACAAGAAAATACATTGGTGAAGCCATCGAATGATGATGGTGGTCATCGAGCTAAAAGTTACGTTCTTGCTTTATTTCCATTTGTGGAGCTGGAGCATTAATTAAACGTCGGCAACCGTTGCAATCACGTGCTTCATCATTTGAATGGTTTCTTTTATCTATGTTAATAAGATAAAGCTTCTAAAAGGCTTATAACTTGTGGACAATTTCAATTGTATTCTTCTTTTTTTTTAGATGGTTGTTTTGGTGCAAGCTTCTGTAATTCAATGGGACAGGATGCTTATTGGTATTATAAGATTTTCCTTCTTGCTCATGGTTTTCAAGTGTAAATCAATGATCGAGGAATTCATGACTTATGATTACTAACACTTGCTAATACAAAACATTGGCTCCCTATAAAATATGGGTTCTAACAGTAAGTAACAGTAGTAGAACTCTTTTAGCACTCCATTGTGATCATTGTTGCTAGCTACTTCTCGACGCTAACCATTTATTTCTTATATTAACTTTTGATTTATGATTAGGACTTTAATTAGAACATGATATTTTCTTATCAAATTTCCATACTTGCTAATCTATCTATCTATCTATATTTCTATTCTATTATAAAAGTAAGAGTTGTTTCTTGAAACTTTTGATATACTTAATATATAAGAGTTGTTTTTTGAAACTTTTGATATACTTAATATATCCCTTTGTAATTCATTTTTCTAATGGTAAAAGAGTCAAATAATAAATAGGAAAAATTAGGCTTAGGGGAGTAGGAAGTTTCAAATTTAATAAAAACACAGTCAGTTTTAACTAATTAAGTAGAAGAAATTGCTAAACTTTACAAATTAATAAAATAATATTTTTTATCACAAAATATCATTTATATACTATCCATTTTTTTTCTAAAAAATATCACTTTCTTCCTTCATATTTATTCGATACTACTAAATGTTTTATTATTAATCTTTTTTTCATGTTAATTAATATTTTTAATCATTTTGGTAGAAAAAAATTGCAAGCGAGTCAAGAGAACTATATTTTATATAAGAAGTTGACAAGTTTTTTTCCTCTTTCTATGTCATGCAAATTTATTTTATTTTATTGAGAAAATTAAGATCAGGGCAACAAGAAATTGAAAAAATTGTTAGCTTTTATAAATTATTAAAATAACAGTTTTATCGAAATTGCAAGATCTCATTTATATAGCTTTTCACCATTTTTTTCCAAAAGAATATCGATTCTTGCTCAATATGTTCTCAGCACCACTTAAAATTTTATTATTAAAATATCTTTCACGTTAGATAATTGTTTTTTGACCTTACTTATGGAAAAACTAGTAAAACTACTCGAAACGTTTTAATTTTATTTTATTTTTGTATCAAGCGACCACAATTGACAAAAAGTGATATAAATTTTTAATGGAGCAATTGAGTGTTACTATAGGATCAATTGCATTTTCATCCAATCGTTTTCTTCTCTAATTTCTTTATAAATAATATCATCATCAATGATTTAATGGATGAAAACTCCACTATGTCATTTGTTAGGTGCCACTGCCGACCAATTTCTGAATCTCATTCCATCTTTTTGTGTCCAAGAAGTGTGAGGGACTTGGGACCTCAAGAAATTTAAGATTTATTAATTTAGTTGGTAATTTAGTGTACAGAGTCAAAAAAATATTTCACAAGTCAGCTTATTATAATCCCGACTGCGTAAAACTACTAAAGAATTCCACAATTTTCAAATTAGCTTATCCGTAGAACTCTTCTCCGGGACTTTTTTGCTTTTATTAATTCGTTGGAAATGAAACATAAAATATGATTGTTTTGTTGATAGACATCATATATATGTACGACTGCGAGCTGGCATTTGGATATTTGTTTGGCTTTATTATATTAAAAAAAATTAAATTTGCTTGACATAGAAGAGAAAAATAGAGCTTGTCAATTTCTTATCTAAAGAATCATTTCTTGATTCACATACAATTTTTTAATTACAACAATCAAAAAATATTATTGAACATTAAAGAAAGATTAATAATAATACTTTAAATAATGCTAAAAAATATTGAAGAAGAAATCGACATTTTTTAGAAAAGAAGATGGACAGAACTAGTAGAAATAAGACTTTTTGATAGAATTGTTACTTTAGTAATTTGTAAAGTTTAGCAATCCCTTCTCCTTAGCTAGTTAAAATTTATTGTGTTTTTATTATTGAAACTTCCTACTCTCCTAATCCTAATTTTTCCTAATAAATAATAAAAGTAAATAAGTAACTACCACAATAAAATGTATAATTACATTAGGACTCTATGGTAAAATCATATATGTACATTAATCAGATATAGAGTTACATAAGGACACTGCAATTTATCCATAAAGAAAGAAAAAGATAAAAGCTAAAAAAAACTGCTAATAAAATCTAAATCTCATTAGATACATTAAGTAGCACTAGCACCTACGTGCTATCAGCATGGTATTAAATGTCGGTATTGGTGTCGATATCGGGGTAGTAAATTTATGCAAATTTTGATAGAAATTTCGGGGATATTCAAAATTTCGATTTCGATTTTAAAGAAATCACAGAAATTTATGGAAATATTTGAAAATTTACAATGGAACTTTGTGTAATTTTAAATATCATAATTTTGCATCTTTTACATAAATAATATTGTAAATATAGTGAATTTTGTCAAGTAGTATGACTAAAATCTGTGGCGAAAAATATAAAATAAATATGATTTGAAAGTAAAGTAATAACCAAATATCCTAAGAACTTCATTAAAACAAAATACACAATCACTTATAGACAACCACAATAATTTGGACTTATTCTTATTTAAAAATAAATAATTAAATATTTTTTTAAATTTCGGAATATTTTGGGTTTGGTCAAAATTTCGAGAAATTTCGGAAAATTTCGGTAGATATTTAACAAGGTAATTTTATTAAGAATTCGAGATATCAGGAAATATCAAAAATATTTGTAAATATCGGAAATATCGGGAAATTTCGATAGATATTCTGCAAAATTGGATTGAAGGTGAGATTTCGCTTCGAGACCCCCGAAAATCCGAAATTTCGGTTGAAATTTCGAGATTTCGGAGGAAATTTAAGACCAATATGGCTATCAGTACTCATAAATGGATCATATGAATCGTGTGTTAGAATAATTTATATAGATTGTAAAGTTAAAGGTGGAAGAATTAAAAAGAATGAAGAAATGTGTTGGGTATTTAATGAGCTTGTCCCACATGGAAATTCTAAAAGAGATTAAATTGCCTTTATATACAAAAAAGTGATATAGTAGTTTACTAATATATAAAAAGGAGCTATGCTCTAGTGAGTTGCACTGCACACGCTCATGGCGCATTGATGGCGCTTTTGTGGCGGCACTTGGCACGAACGCGCGTGTGATTAAAATTGTGTGACTAAAATTAAATTTTATTTAATTTTATTTTTATGGGCGCGAACCACTAGATTATAACTCAAATTCTCTAGATTATTTTAATGCTATATTCTGAAATAATACAACTATTGATAGGTGTTTGTGAAAAATCCTGAATGAAATGCTGTGTCTTTTCTCATATTAACAGACACAACAATTCGTAGGAAACTTTTCAACATCTATAAATATATGGTACAAATCCAGAAAAATATATGCAAACATCGGTTTTGTTCTTCATTTTTTTTAATTCCTTCATTATCAATATACACAATTTCATAGAGAATTCTATAGACAATTTTTAGAATTGCTTTTTGAAAATTGTGTAGATTTTGTTATATCCTTGGAAGTGATTTGCCATATCAAACTGACAACAAATATAGTGGGGGCAAATATCTTACAAGATTGAGTGCGCTGTATGTTACAAGATTGAGTGCGCTGGTCTATTTCACGGAGATTTTTGTGCTTATTTTCATGTTTTAGAAATCAAATATCACTGTATTTCTTGATTTACCCGCCTATTTGATTGTAGCATATATTTAGTTTGCGCAGTGTGTATGTGTGCTTATTTCTATATTCTATTGAATCGATTGTCAAGATTCACGCACTCGGAAATAGAAAGAGATGTAGATACGTGCTTGTATGAATATGCCAATTAAATCAAAATGTTACAAGATTGAGTGAGCTGGTCTATTTTATGGAGATTTTTGTGCTTATTATCATGTTTTAGAAATTAAATAGGAATGTATTTCTTTATTTGCCTTACTATTTGATTGTGTCTAGTCATATCATATATTCTGTTTGCGCAGTGTCTATGTGTGCTTAGTTCTATGTTCTGTTGATTATTTAAAAGTTAATATAGTAAGTTTAGTTGATTATTATTTTGTTCTTGTAGATTGGGACTCGAGTACACTTATTTTGCCATAGAATACCAAAAAGTATTGTGGCACAAGGTGTAGTTGATTTGATTGGTGGTGAAAAGAAAGAAGGGCACGTATTTGTAAGGTGTATGTTGAAAAGGCATTGATAAATGAAAAGCTACTAAGACCTCATGAAGGTGCTAGAACTATCGGAGAAGCGATTCACAAATGCATTAATTGGGAGTTTGTTGATGTATGTCTAAAACTTGACTACTTTTATATTCTATATATATATATATATATATATATATATATATTTAGTTTTCTTTACTTATAAGATTCAATTAATATGTGATATTATTTTTCTTATTTTACAGGTCATGGAGATTTAAGAGACATTGCTAAATGTTGATATTGTTGCAAGCTACGTGAACAAATTATATTACGCAAGCTACCTTTAAATTAATTTGTAGTTGTTCATGTCAATGTAGGATTACAAAACTTGACCTTCTTTTTGTCATTTGTAGTAATTACTAGATATTAGTGTAACTTTTGTCTTAGTTATTGTTGCGTAGGTTTGGATATTTTCTATGAAAAAGTTTTAACTTTTGTATCTTGAACATGAAATATGGTGGTTTATCGTTTATTTATATAAGATCTTAAATTGTTTGGTCGAGCTTGATTTATGGAAAAATTGTGATTATTTACGAGTGATAATGTACTTTATAAGTTTTTACTACGCCTAAATAGCCATAACAATTGGGTAAAAACATATTCTAGGTTAATGTTACGCTAATGTTGCTGTAGTAAAAACCGTATTTTTACTACAACACATAAAGTGTACCAAAAGGTGGTCATTTCTTACATGTATTTGCTATGAATATTAATGTGTAACAAAAGTTGTTCTACTCGTAGCAAATACCTTTTGCTACGCCAGCCTGACGTACCAAAATTTTTGTCGCGGTTGCATTTGGAACGGCACTAAATTCGTAACTAACTCGTAACAAAAAGGCTTTTGTTACGAATTTAGACCTTTTGGTACGACATGTATGTTGTAACAAAAAGCCATTTTTCTAGTAGTGAGCTCTTGTCAATTTAACGAGTTAAGCTTTTAAGTATGTTGAGCTCGAGAGCTACTCGAGCCCAACTATACATGTTGACAGGCTCGCGAGCCTATAAATAAATTTAAACGTTTTTTTATTAATTAAAATCAGTAGTTTCCTGACATTGATATGTAAGGCTTGAATTTCATTGATGTATCTTCCCCTCTGTATGCACATAGCAGTACAAGTAATCAAGAAATAAAAAAGCTAATTATCTATTTTACAAGATAACAGAATCTCTGTCCTAGGAAACAAATAACCCACAAAAACAGGAAAAATAAAACTGAATATATTCCTAAAATAGATACGGGATTTGCAACACTTCCCCTCAAGCTGGGTTGTATATGTTGCTCAATCTTAGCTTGCTAGCTAAATCTGTGAATCCCGATTTTGGTGGACTCTTAGTTAAGACATCAGCTACTTGTTGAGACGTTGGTATGTAGACTATACAAATATTGCCATTGTCAATCTTCTCTTTGATAAAATGTTGGTCTGTCTCCACATGTTTCGTCACGTCATGGTAAACTAGAGTGTGAGAAATATTAATTGCTGACTTATTATCACAATACAGTTTCATTGAGCCATTACTCGAAATCTTTAAATCCTCCATGAGTCTTGTCAACTAAATACCTTCTCATATTCCATGAGACATGGCACGAAATTCTGCTTCAGCAATACTACGAGCTACAACTTGTTGCTTCTTACTCCTATAAGTAACTAGATTCCCCCAGACATAGGTACATTACCCTGAAGTTGATCGTCTATCCATTACACTTCTCGCCCAATTGGCATCTGTAAAAACTTCAATGAACCTATTTTCACCTTTTCTAAGAAACAACCCTCTTCCTGGTGTCCTCTTTAAGTATCTCAAAATTCGGTAAACTGCCTCCAAGTATTTTCTCTGGGGAGAGTGCATAAATTGAATCACCATGCTAACTGCAACAACAATACCAGGTCTGGTATGAGAGAGATCGATTAGTCTACCACTAACCTTTGGTATCTTTCTTTGTCCACACTATGGTCGTCTTTCTCCAAGCCATGTTTCAGGTTTAGTTCAATTGGAGTGTCAATTGATCTACACCCCAGCATTCCATTCTCCTAAAGCATGTTAAGGATATACATTCTTTGGGAAACTGATATACCTGATTTGCTCCTCGCAACCTCCATTCCCAAGAAATATCTAAGAGTTTCCAAGTCTTTCAGCTTGAATTCTTTACTCAAACATGTCTTTAATTGTTCAACTTATTCTTGATCATCTCCTCTTACTATGATATCATCAACATAAAAAATGAGTATTACCTTTTTTTCTTCCTTTGAGTGTTTGAAAAGTATGATCAGATTGAGCTGCATTTACCTCCTCGATGTTACTGCCTTAGTAAACTTGCCAAACCATGCCCGAGGAGATTGTTTTAGCCTATAGAGCGACTTTTTCAATTTACACACCTTTCTTTTAGCTGCTTCAAAACCTGGAGGAAAATCCATATAAACTTCGTCATGGAAATCCCCCTTTAGGAATGCATTCTTCACATCTAGTTGTTGGAGTGGCAAATCCAATTTAGCAGCTAGTCAAAATAAAACCCTATCTGTATTAAGCATAGAAACAGGTGCAAATGTCTCCAAGTAATCTATACTGTAGGTCTGTGTAAAACCTTTAGCCACAAGTCTTGCTTTGTACCTCTATACACTTCCATCAGCATTATACTTGATGGTGAATACCCACTTACATCCTACTATCTTCTTCTCTCTGGGCAAATTTACTTCCCACGTCTCATTCCATTTCAAAGCATTTAATTCTTCTTTGATGGCCATCTCCTTTTCCGGGCAGTGAGAGTCTCATGAACAAATTTAGGTATCGCTGTTTGGAAATATTACCAACAAAGCAGCGAAAATTTCATAGGAGACAAAGTTAGAAATGTGATGCTTTGTATAAGATCTCACCCCTTTTCTGAGAGCAATTGGTAAATCTTTTATATTATGTGTGAGCTCTGCTTCAACAGCTAAATCTTCTTTAATCTGTTGGGGGTTCTCAATCCTAGAGCATTCCTTTGGGTCTGATTCCTTACACGACTAAGTCTGGGGTGTATCTATCATTTGTGGATGTTTTCTCAAGTATACAAGAAGATTAGGAATATATAACCGATCCCCCGCTCTTGGTTGTTGTGACTTTGGACATTAGTGTCAACTGGACTAGAAAGAGGTAAGACAGAGGTGTCTGGTAGGATGTACAGTAGGGGCTCATTGAAACTAGTGGGATGTATGGTTAACTCTTGAAACTCTTCTTCAATCAAGTTCTCCCCCTGAAGATGAGGCGAGGTGAAATTTAGCTGAGACTCGAGAATGTGACATCTTTGGACACAAACACACGTTTCAAAGTTGGTATGAAACATTTATACTCTCTAAGTAGGGGAATATCCAATGAAAACAGACTTAGTGGAACTAGGATCAAGTTTCAAGAGATTCTGATTGTGACGATGAACAAAGACGGAGCACCCAAATAATTTTAATAGCAAGGAAGAAGATGAAAAATGAGGATTGGAATTCTGCAACACTGAGAGAGGAGTTTTGTATTTGAGGACATTAGAAATCATATTATTAATAAGGAATAAGGCGGTAAGAACGACTTCTCCCATTAGGTCCTTGAGAATGTCCGTAGTAATCATCAGTGATCATGCTACGTTTAACAAGTGACGGTTCTTTCTCTCAGATACACCATTTTGTTGAGGAGTATCCGGATAAGAACTTTGATGAATGATTCCATGTTGGGATAAATATAGACTAAGGATGGAGTTGAAATACTCTCTGCCATTGACTGTTATGAGAACTTAAATTATAATGGAGTTTGAAACTGTATTTGAACTGTTTAATGAAACTTTTGAAACATGATTGCAGCATCACATTTTTCTTTTTAGATGTATACCCAACATACTCTTTAATGATCATCAGTACAAATAGTGAACCAACGAGTTCCATAAATATTTTTGACACGAGATGCACCCCGAATATCACTATGAATTAAGGAAAAAGGACAAGACTCAAAGTATGGTAAGTGGATAAGGTACTCGAGTATGTTTAGCAAGTTGTCAGAACATTTTTATTCAAAAATAATTTAACAATTGTGTAAGATACTGGAAATTCGGATGGCCTAACCTACGATGCCATAACATTATTACATCATTGCAGGAAAGTTTAGGGACATGGAGGATTAAATGAAGAACCAGATTTTTATTAAGCCAAATTTAACCTTTTCCAGCCACAGATGAGAATGTACCATCAGCAATTTGAACCCGAGATTGGTCATTACATGGTGTATAAGTATAAAATGGAGAAGCATTACCTATCATGTGATCGGAGGCCCCTGAATCTAAAATCGAGGATGTGAGAGGTTCGGATCCAATGGCTTTAGTATGAAGGACACTACCTTTATAAGCCAGGGTGTAGGCAAATGTCGTAGGATTTGGTGTGGTTCCTGAATTCAGCTTCTGGTATAATTGTTCAAGTTGAGCTTTTGTGAGTTGGATGTTGGTATTTTCCTCATGGTTGTAAGACTCTTGTTTGGAATATGATGTACTGATTAGTGCCTTTAATTTTTCAAAATTTCAAGGTTCCCAGTTGGCCAATTTGCCATGAATTTCCCAGCACATCTCTTGGGTATGTCCCACAGTGGTACAGTGTGTACACTAGGGTCTTTCTCCTTTCTTATGGTACTTTTTATGTTGTTGGTTTTCACCTCCTGAACGTGCAAGAAAGTCTTGATGTCCTCTAGTGAGAAGGGCAGTGTTCTCTACTGGCCTTTCCCGGACAGTAATGATAGATGTGCGGTCAATTTTTTCCCAAACATCGCTCTCCTATTCTCCTCTCTTGTAACCTTCGCGAATGCTTCTTCAATGGGAGGAAGTGGTCTTCTTCCAAGAATCCTCCCAAGAACTTCGTTGAGTTCACGATTAAGTCCAGCAAGAAAATCGTACAGCTTCTCTTTGTTAAGATGTTGCTTGAATTTGACATGATTATTATTAAGAATAGTTAAAAGTTGTTGTTTAGAATAACACTTTTACATTATAGTTAAAAGTGTTAGTCTCTTTCTTTAATAAGTAAATAGCCGTTGTGTTAAATTAGGAAAGTAGCTTTGGGTATAAAAAACCCTTCTTTCTTCTTTACTGTTAGTGAATTCCTTTTTCATTACTGAGTTGTAATCTTCTCTAGTCATCATTACAATAAAATTGTCTTTCTCCTTTTTTTCATTATCTTAACATGGTATCAGAGCCACGGTTGGATTCCGATTGACCTCCGGCGAACTGCGATCTTCTTTCCGGTGAAGAGAAACATCATCTCTGTCGAATTGTGATCGTCTTCTAAGATTCACATTATCTTTGTCAATTTGCAATCAATTTCTTCGATTCGCAATCAATTTTTGATGATCTTCATCCGGTAATTGTATCTTTTATCCTTGATTGATTGTTTTGTGAGGTTTTATATCGATTTCTGGTGTTGTTGGTTTGAAAATCGATCCTGTTATTCAATTGATCAGGTTATCTTCAAGAATTGGAGATTATTTTTTGTTGTTGTTATCTTCCGCTTGCGATCTGATATCTGTTAGTTTTTTTCAAATCTTGTGATCATGGAAAAAACTAGTGAAGGAAAATTGATAGTTGCACTAGAGGCCAAGAACAAGATTGGTTTTATTAATGGAAGTGTTACTAATCAGAACACTCAATTTGTTCAAAAGGAAGTTACAGCCAATCTAGCAGGTATGGTTGATGCATACTTACATAATATATGCATGACTGTTGATAAATATGATGAGAATTTATCTAAACATAGTATGGATCACATGGCATGGATCATAGATACAGGAACTAATCAACACATGTTAGCTGATTATAAACTCTTAAATGAATCTTTTAAGTCCTGTACCTCTTCAAATGTGGTTAAACTTCCTAATGGGAATTTTAGTGATATTACACACATTGGTAATATTAGTTTGGGAGCAGATTTATATCTTAAAGATGTGTTATTAGTACCTAGTTTCAACCATAACCTCTTATCTGTTTCTAAACTTACAGAAGACAATGATGTGATAGTAAATTTTTATCATGATTTTTGCTTGATATAGGGAACTTGGAATGGCAAGATCAAGGGGATTGGTAAGCTCACAAGGCCTTTACTATTTGCAGCCAATACCCCATGATCATGCAGTTCAGTTTCAGAATTTTAATCATAGTTGTAATACTGTATCTAGCAGTAAAACTCTCAGCAATGCTATGTAAAATAAGGCCAGTTTATGGCATAGGAGGTTAGGACATATGTCTTTTAGTAGGTTTAAATTCTTACCTGATTTGAATGTTAGGATTGATGATACTAAGATGTACTGTGACATTTGTCCTTTGGCAAAACAATCAAGAAACATCTTTCCTAAAAGACATAATCTTACTTCCAGTATTTTTGAGCTTATCCATGTTGATGTATGGGGCCCTTACAGAGAGCTTACATACAGTCAGGAAGCATATTTTTTAACAATAGTTGATGATTATTCAAGATCAACTTGGGCTTTCTTGATGAAATACAAATCTGAAGTGTATGAGATTCTGAAAAATTATTTGGTGTATGTTCAAACTCAGTTCTCTGTCAATGTCAAAACCATAAGAACTGATAATGCTATGAAGTTCTTTAGTCATGAATGTTCAAAATTGTTTACATCTCTTGGAATAATTCATCAAAGTTCCTGTGCATATACACCACAGCAGAATGGTGTTGTTGAAAGGAAGCATAGGCACATTCTAAATGTTGCTAGATCATTAAAATTTCTGTCACATGTTCCTGTTAGATATTGGGGAGAGTGTGTTCTCACTGCAGTTTATCTAATTAATAGAACACCTACCCCTCTTCTTCAAGGAAAAACTCCTTTTACTGTATTATTTGGTAAAACACCATCTTATGCCCATTTGAGGACTTTTGGCTGTTTATGTTTTGCTAAGATAATACCTCAATATGATAAATTTCAACCAAGAGCTAAACCTTGTGTCTTACTAGGGTATGTTCCTACTCAAAAGGGGTATAAATTGCTTGACCTGAGTACTAAGGATCTGTTTGTTTCCAGAGATGTCAATTTTAATGAAGAAGTGTTTCCTTTTGCTTTAAATCATAGTGATTGTGATAAACAGATGTTTCCTTCCTATGATGCTCAATTATATCATGATGAATTTGTTGCTCCTTACATGTCTCACAGTCCACATCAAACTGATTATGATGGTGCAGTCACTCACATAAATGATAATGATGTTTCTGAACATGTTTCTCATACTGATTCTTCTCCTGGTCATTCTCATGATAATCTTAGGAGATCTGAAAGGATTCCTAAAGCCCCTTATTGGGCAAAAGACTATATTTCTCCCACTTTGCAGTCTTCTCAATTTGCAAGTTGTGTAAAATTTCCTTTGTCTGACTGTGTTAACTATGAACATATTAGTCCTAAATATAGAAGTTATCTTTCAGCTATTTCTAATGAGCAAATTCCTAGAGATTTTAATGAAGTCAAGAAGGATACCAAATGGAAAAATTCTATGGCTTCAGAAATTGCTGCATTACAATTGAATCATACTTGGGATATTGTTGACTTGCCACCTAATAAAAAGCCTATAGGTTGCAGGTGGGTATATACTATAAAATACAGGTCAGATGGGACTATAGATAGATATAAAGCTAGATTGGTTGCGAAAGGGTACACACAACAAGAAGGTATTGATTACACTGAAACCTTCTCACCAGTGGCTAAACATGTCACTGTTAGACTTGTTGTTTCTCTTGCAGCTAAATATTCTTGGCCTATTTAGCAAATGGATGTAACAAATGCTTTTTTACAAGGGGATTTGGATGAGGAAGTCTACATGACCATTCCTCCAGGTTTTCATAATCCAGGTAGTGGTACCTATCCTCTAAAGGTATGTAAGTTGGTTAAGTCTTTATATGGCTTGAAACAGGCCTCAAGACAATGGAATTGTAAGTTTGCTGCTGCTTTACATGCTTATGATTTTATTCAGTCTAAGAATGATTATTCTCTGTTTATCAAATCAAGGGGGAGTAGCTTAGTTATTCTCTTAGTATATGTTGATGATATCTTGATAACAGGGAATGATTCTGTTTTAATTGATGAATGTAAGAAGTATTTGAATACCACTTTTCATATGAAAGATTTAGGTGAGCTTAAAATTTTTCCTTGGTATTGAAGTGGCTAGATCAAAACGTGGTATTGTTATGAATCAAAGAAAGTATTGTCTTGAATTGCTTAGTGAATCTGGAATGCTAGCCTGTAAGCCAGTAAGTATTCCTATAGAACAAAACAGTAAGTTTTATGAGAGTGGTAATGATGAATCTGATCCTCTTATATCTAATGTGACTGAGTATCAAAAGATTGTTGGGAAGTTGATATATTTATGCTTGACTAGGCCAGATATTGGTTATGCTCTGCAGATTTTATCTCAATTTATGCATGCCCCTAGAAACTCACATCTTTCTGCCATGTATAGAGTATTGAGATACTTAAAAGGCAAACCAGGTCTAGGGCTTTTTATGTCTACTAATGCTGTTTTTGATCTTCATGTATATTGTGATTCAGATTGGGCATTTTGACCTATGACAAGAAAATCTTTAACAGGATATGCAGTGGTGTTTGGAGGATCTCTTATTTCATGGAAGGTTAAAAAACAAAATACTATCTCCAAAAGTTCAGCTGAAGCTGAATATAGAGCTTTGGGATCTGCCACATGTGAAGTTATATGGCTGTTAAGCATTCTTAAGGAGTTCACAATTGAAGTGAAGTTGCCTGTTCAAGTTTACACAGACAGTAAGTTTGCCATTCAATTGGCAGCTAATCCTGTTTTTCATGAGAGATCAAAACATATAGAAGTGGATTGTCACTTCATTAGAGAAAAAATACAGCAAGGATTGATCCAAACAGTGTATATACCATCATCTGAGCAGCCAGCTGATTTATTGACAAAAGCTTTAGGAAAGCTGCAGTTTGAATTACTACTTGGCAAGCTTGGTGTCATGAATCTCTTTGACAACAAACTTGAGGGGGAGTATTAAGAATAGTTAAAGTTGTTGTTTAGAATAGCACTTTTACATTATAGTTAAAAGTGTTCGTCTCTTTCTTTAATAAGTAAATAGTGGTTGTGTTAAATTAGGAAAGTAGCTTTGGGTATAAAAAACCCTTCTTTCTTCTTTACTGTTAGTGAATTCCTTTTTCATTACTGAGTTGTAATCTTCTCCAGTCATCATTACAATAAAATTGTCTTTCTCCTTTGTTTCATTATCTTAACAATTATCAACATCCCACTAGTCTGCTTCATACATCATGTCTGATTCTTGCCATAACAATTTTAGGGTATTGTAGTACCCAGTGACATCTAAATTGCCTTGCCTGATATTTTTCAATTCAATCTTGATTTGAATAAGTGCGAGGCATTCTCAAGATCCGAGTAATTCTCTTTGACATCATCCCAAATTGTCTTTGTTATTTTAAAGAAAAGATATGTACGACTAATATTTATCTCCATCGAATCGATGAGCCAGGCCATGACAATAAATTTGTTCAATTCCCAAGCTGCTTACGTTGGATCGTCAGGATTGGGCTTCTGAGCTTCTCCCATGATGCAGCCCATTTTTCCTGTACCACGTAGAACTATCAAAACTTATCGAGACCACTGGAGAAAAAAATTTCCATCCAGTTTGTGGTTTATAATCTGTAGAAAGGATGGATCTCCATAGGTTTTGATCGAATTGACACTGCTGAAAGATGAAGAATTCACAGTGGATGAAGAACCAGAATCATCCTTACCTTGCATGAATCTGTAGAATTTTATGGCTCTGTTACCATAAAATTATTAGCCTCCAGACATTGTTTTGTAAGGTTTGAATTTCATTGAGGAGTTTTCCCCTCTATATACACGTAGTTGTACAAGTAATCAAGAAATAAAAAAGCTACTTTCCTATTTTACAAGATAATAGAATCTCTATCCTAGGAAACAAAAATAACCCACAAAAACATGAAAAATTATTCCTGAATATATTCCTAAAATAGATATGGGATTTGCAACAAGAATATGTGTATTTTATTTTATTTATTAATATATATACTATATATAAATGAGACGGCCTTCGAGTATGACTGAAAGATGAACCAAATTACTCGATACTCGACTCGAGATCGTTCGGTAAAAACTCATTATAACTTGATTCATTAACAAATCAAATCAAGTTTGAACAACCTTTTTCGTGTTCGATAAGTTTGAAATTCGGCTCGAGTTTGACTCGATTAGTAAAAAACTATAAATATGCACAAAACAATCAAATTACTCGAGCTCGACTCATGTTCGGCTTGATTTGAGCTTGATTTGATTAACAATTAAACCAAACTCAAACACAAATTATAAAACTCAATAATAATTTAAACAAATTTGAACAACAACCCATTAAATTAGACTCGTTTACAGTCCTAAATTAACTTTGTTCTCTTTATTTTGGCATGACAATTTCTCTAACTCATCCCACTATTCTTTTACACGTTTTTCCCTCAATTTTCTCTCTCCTCTTAACATTATCTCCTTATTTTTTTACAGAGAAGTCTCATTTTTTGTATCATAAGTGATCGCATATACACTTTTGATACTATTGGTTTTGATACCATACGTGGTTGTTTTGTCTCAATTTTGGTACTCTGTTAATTTGACTAATGGAAAGTATATAAAAAAAACTACACTTTAGGTCCCATAACTTTTGGGTTTTGGTGGAAATGCACTGCAAATTTTGAAAGCAAATGGAAAAAAATTGAAAAAATTGGGGGAAATGGTAAAATATAGCATATATTTTAAATGCTTGGTAAATATAGAAAAGAGAGGGAAATGTAGCACCACTACTGAAGTGAAAATAACGCGAGTACCATAAATTTTGATATAATATAAAATAGGAACAAATATTAAAAAATATGAAGTATCATTAAATTATCTTAAAAGACGCAGAAAGACTAAAAAAATAGTGAAAAAACAAAAATGTTATGTACTGTAAAATGACCCAAATATCCTTATTTTTGCCAAATATTAGCAAATCTAAACAAAAATAGCAAATCATGAAAATTGATGATATATGCACAAATAACAATTTTTTTTTTAAATAGAATAATTCCGAAATTAGGAAAATAGACATAAATTCAATTTTGAGCAAGAGACTGGGATATATGGACATCAAAACCTCTCTTTATGACCAATAAACATGGGAATTCATTGATACAAAATAAAAATTGATAAACATATTCGTCAACAATACATGTTTTCTCAAATTTTATTTGATACATTTTCATTTATGCATATGCAAATGTATGCTCAGAAAAGAACATTCTAGTTATTTTCTCGTCAGAGAATTTTTTTTCACCAATTTTTTTAGTGTTTTTAAGTATTTTAGATTTTTTCTATATTTTAATGATTTTCAATATTTTATTCTCATTGATTGGATTTTGATCGAAATACAAGAAATTCCTGTCATTGCACTTCAGGGGTGTCCTGGGCTTTTCACAGTTATTTTTAAGTCATTGCATTTTAGGGTATTTTCCATGATTTATGCATATTTTTTCGCATTTTCCTATTTTATCTAATTTTCATCAAACAATATCCATTAGGATCATTTTGCGTTCAGATGAAAGCTTTACTTTTTTCCTGAAATTCATATACATTCAACATTGCTTCACCTTTTTTCAAATTCCTCTTTAAAATTTGATGAATTTTCGCATGATAGGATCTATTTAGAACAGAACCCAGAAGTTATGGAACTGAAAGTGTTAATTTTCGAAATTTTCCGGTTAGTCAAGTCAATAGAGTACCAAAATTGAGACAAAATGATCGCTTTTGTACTTAAAGTGAGATTTCAAAAACCAATTGTATTTAGTATACATGCGACCACTTATGGTAACAAAAATATAATGAGACTTCCCTTTCTCTCTTATATTCTTTTTTAATTTGTTTTTCTCTCTCTCTTTCTCTTGCACTAATTTCTAACTACTTATAATAATTAAGATAAAATCATAGGTAAAATTATGCTTGCATGACTTGAAGCAACATATATATTAATTGAGAAATTTTATACTACAGTAAAAAAAGAATTGACATTTTATAATTTTTAAATAAAAAAAGACACGGATCGAGTTTGACACTAAATGAATGAACATATCAAATAAAAAAGAATTAACATTTTGTTATTTTTAAATAATAAAGCAAACACATTGAGTGTGTCACCGCGAGTAGCACATAATAGAGAAAATTACACGCAGACCAATAATTTATTGTGTGCTTACCAAAAACCCCTCAAATTTTAAAAATTACATAAATTACCCCTCATGTAAGGCATTTTTTACAATTACACTCAGGGACGAAGCCAGAATTTTATGTATGGGGCGGGGCAAATACGAAATTATAGGCCGAAAGTTTGATATTTTCTTTATTGTGAGGGGATAAAATTTCAAATACCAAAAACTTGTAGGGTGAAAAATAGATTTTCAGAAGTTGAGGAGGGGAGGTGACTGCCATCACTATCCCCTTGGCTCCGTCTCTGATTACATCATCAATATACTTAAAAATTCTTATAATTTAACTCATGTAAAACTTACAAATAAATCCTTTGAGTGATTTGGTAATTCAAAAAAATGAGGGGGCTTTTGGTAATTACATCTGTATGTAATTTTTGATCTTAGATAATAATATAATAGTATATAGTTTATTTTAGTTCGAACCTAGTTCGGTTGGGCTCGTTTGAAGCTCGAGCTTAGGAAGGTAGCATGTGATGACAACGAACAAGACAACCAAGAAATTATCCTCAGCCATATTGGGGAAGGAATTGTGATAGCGAGAAAGAATGCTATGGCTGCGAAGACTCTCTTCAGCGCCTTGTCAAAATTACTCTCTGGACCGATGAATTCAGCGACGAAAATGGTAGCGAAAGCACATGTTATAGCTAGAGCAAACAAGTGGACCAACAGAGGGAGTTGGGTTTTGATTTCGAAAAATAGAACCAGCAATGAAAGCGCTGATGCGAAGCAGAAACCAAGAATGGCGCCTGAAAGTTTTAATTTTTGAGGAGGATATTTGAGTATTTGATCAGCAATATTGGCGCCGCTCTCTATATCAGCCATGTTTTTCTTTAGAGACGAGAAGACTTGGGTTCGGAACTGCATCTTTAATCTGTTTTGATTCTTGCTATTCACTTTATATATACATCCTTATATATCTTATTCTATTTTTTTCTGTAATTTTATATATATCAATCGGATCGGATCTGATGCTTACGTAATTTTCCTTTTTATATAAAAACGGCAGCTCATTTGGCCAGGTTTTCGCTTTCCACATTGTAAACCTGTGGTGCAGCAAGAGCAATGCTCTTGGTGCATCTACATCACAAAATCATGGAAAACCATCAACATCACCTGATTCTGTTGCATATGGTGCACCAAGAGTATTGCTCCTGATGCACCATAAGATTATTGGTTGAAATGTCTGTCATCCTTCTTACATTGAATAATGGTTTACTTGCATCATGAAGTCCAATTACAAATTTCTGATATTATGTTTTTTTAGTTTATTGGTTTCTCAATATGTATTGCAATAATTTCATCAATGAAATTATTTTAACTACGTAACTAATCACAATTCATTATTTATTTATATATTTTTAAGGTGTTACTCAACCATAAGAGCTATTGGGTTTAGAAACTATGTGTCCTTAGGAGGTATAACCTATTAATTCTCTGTGTCCTTTAATTACTTTATGTTAAGGGAAAATTATGGCCTTAACAATAATTAAATGGGTAAATTATAGACTCTGCGGAAAACTTGGAAATTATTAAAGTAGGTCTAGTATAGTACTAAAAGAATTTTAGAACTAATTTACACAGACAAAACTCTCTTTTCGGGCCTGCCATCTCTCTTTTCTGCGAACGCTGTGATGGGTACAGGACAACCAAAACTACCGTTTGGAGACCAAAATTACCACAAAATTAAAAGATATTGAACTTAATTGTAAGTTGAAATATACTGTCCCAAAGTTGCCACCTTCTAATATATAGGACCAAAATTACAATTTTTCCTTAAACATATCATTTCAGTATTGACTAAGTTTTAGTAAAACACACTAATTAAGCACGGACAAGAATTTTTCAGGAGAAATAAACCACATAATGGCAGAATTAGAAGAGTCTAAACTCCAATCAAGACATCATCATGAACTCGCACAATCTGAGTCCCACCCCAATGAATATAATTTCAAGAAAGAATTATCTCCAAACCACCCAAGAAAGAATTAAAAATACTCATTGAAATTAAACCCCCCAACTAAAAAACAAATAGTAGCTGCATGAAAAGGCCAAAGTTAGAGTGCCCACCACCCCCACCTTCCACCCCTAACATAGCAAATCTGCTCATTCTCTGCTAATCATTGAATTTCATCTCAATTCCTCATAGATTCCTAGGAAAAGTTAAATTAATAATATTAAAAAAAATCAGAAAATGTTGGAAAAATTGGGAAATTTAGAAAGTAGTATAAAACGTTCTAAGAGACGACATACACTATGTCGTCTCTAATTATAATTATTTTTAATTTAATGAGAGACGACATAACATATGTCGTCTCTCATTAAATTTGTTTTTTTAAAATTGTTATCACGGCTTTTGCCGTGATAACATAAATTTTTTTCTTTTTCTTATCGTATTCCTTTATCAGGTCATCGAAATGAGTCCATTTTTGTGTGGTTACAAAGTTTATAAGAAAGTTTACAAATTATATGTTCGGGTCGAGACCCAAAAATGAACGAAAAAGGGAGAAAAATAAGCCGAAAAGAAGGAAAAATTATTATTTTCATAAAAAAATTCCTCTAGTACTGCTTTTTTGCTTGCTGTATTCCTTTATCCGGGCATCGAAATGAGTCCATTTTTATGTGGTTACAAAATTTATATGAAAGTCTACAAGTTACATGTTTGGGTAGAAACCCAAAAATGCACGAAAATGAGAGAAAAATGACAAGGAAAAAAATCATTACTTTCTTAAAAAAATTGCTCTAGTGTTGCTTTTTTGCTTGCCGTATTCCTTTACTCGGGCATCGAAATGAGTCCATTTTTCTGCAGGTACAAAGTTTATACGAAAGTTTACAAATTAAATGTTCGGGTCGAGACCAAAAATGAACGAAAAAGGAAGAAAAATAAGCCGAAAATAAGGAAAAAATCATAATTTTTTCGTATTCCTTGTTTTTGGCTTATTTTTATTCCAATGCCAATCAAAACGAGCCTAGAAAGTTGCGCTATGAAAAGATGATATAATAAAGGAGTTTTACTTATGTGTAAAATGGATGATGGCGGAGACAAGTGCATAACAAGAGGATATGGATGTGTAGGAGCTTTATTTATTTATTTATTTATTTTACGGTTTTCTGTACAACGGATTGATCCAGAACCACTGCTTACACATACTGGAGAAGGAGAGAGGAGATCTTGGGTCAAATGATCAACGAAAGTATGAAAATTAAGAATTCTCTATATTATAAAAGGCACATAAAATTTATATATTTGGAGACCGTATTTAAATATTCTATTTTCTGTATTCTATTATATATATCCGTGTAATTTAAACCACCCAACTTGTTACATGATTACCGGTTCAACTACTCTGTTATAAATAACAGAGTAGTTGTAAGTTCTTGATTTGTATGTTCTCATCACTTAAGATGGGAAAAATAATTTCCCAGCTTTAAAACTAGAAATTATAAAAATATAAGGTGTTAAGAGTTATTTGCTATACAAAGACCATTTTCAAATATAAGAACTTCCAAAAGAGAAGTTAATTACATTGAAATGAATCGTTCTATTACTAGTATATAAGAACATCCCACAAAAATCTTAAGAACTTTATTCAAAAGTATTATAATTTTTATATTTAAAGGACACGATTTGTGCTATAGTATAACTACTAGTAGTTAGTGTATATAATTATAATTTTCTATTCGAAATGGTATTCGAATGAACATTCAATTCTCAATAAATATATGAAAATTAGTATGCCTTTATACTTAAAAAACTTTAACTTTCTGTAAAACGTGTACTTTCAGCATTTTATAAAAGGAGCATAGTATTTAATGACCACGATTAAGCCAACGAAAAAAATGAACCAAGAAATTATTCTCAGCCATATTGGGGAGGGAATTGTGATTGCAAGAAAGAATGCTATGGCTGCAAACACATATCCCAATCTCTTCAACACCTTGCCTAGTTTACTCGTCAGCGATGAGCTGGGCGACGAAAGTGGTGGCGAAAGCACATGTTATAGAAAGAGCAAACAAGTGAACCAAGAGAGGGAACTGCGTTTTGATTTCGAAAAATAGAACTAGCAACGAAAGCGATGATGCGAAGCAGAAACCAAGAATGGCGCCTGAGAGTTTGGACTTTAGAGAAGGAGGAGGATTAATGGCTATCTGATCAGCAATGTTGGCGCCGCTCTCCACATCAGAATTATATGGTAATATTGATTGGAATATGTTAGCAATTTTTCTCTTTAGAGACGAGAATATTTTGGTTGCCAACTGCATCTTTGTGAGTTCTTCGACTCTTGCGATGGACTGATCCATATATATATATCAATGGGTTACGAATAGGCGGATGCCTACTCAACATTCTTTTATTATATAAAGTCAGACATGCTAGAATTGTTATATAACATGGCCCTTATTCAAGATTGATATAGATTTTTATTAGTATTTTATTTTCGGATCGTATTAGAACTTGATTGAAGGTAAGTGTCTCTCTACCATCAGAGATTGGGATGGGATAGGAATTTTATTGAGGGGGGCGAGATTGTAGTGATATAACTAGACATTTTTTTTTTCCAGATAGACGAAGGATTCAAGGGGGGTGCAAGGGGCTTGCCTCTCGCACTACGATACGCTATATTATTGGGGGGAAATATAATAAGGAATTAGGTTCAATTACAACTTTTGACATACTTTATACTTTTTTATCTCTTTAGTTATAGTTAGGATTTTGAATTTGAGGGGGATGACTTAAAGAAAAGGGAGAAAGTGTAATAATTTTCAATTTTGAAGGGGAACGAAATTCAAATATCAAAAATTTTATAAAGTAAAAAGAATAAATTTTTAAAATTGAGAGAGGCGAGCGCACCCTCCAGCTCCCCCCGGCTCCATCCCTCGTCTTCTGCATGCATGCGTAAGCCTAAAAGCAACGAGGCTGGAAATATTGGGCTTCAATCGAACGTTCGGCTCCTATAGAAGCTTACATGTTAGGAAATAATAGGCACACGTATGATTGTGTTTGGAAATTAATAGATGTACCACACTCCAGGCTCGTGTTTTAATAGATGTACCACACTCCTGCTCGTGTTTTAATAGATGTACTACCTAACGCAACTCAACTATAAAATTCATTCCTTCAAAAATAAAAACTATAGCGTCTTTGAAAATTGGTGGCGTCGGTCTTTTTTTCTAAAACACGATTTGAACAAGTAAGCGGAGCACGCTTGGCAGATTATCTATATCTATCTATATTCTTTCTATTATATAAAAGTGTAAGTGTGAGGGGATGATTTATATTTCTTAACTTTTTTATAGTGAATATTTACTAAAATATTCCTATGTGAATATGAGAAAGTAAGGTTAATTAAGTAAATAAATTAATTAGATTTATAGTTAATTAAATTTAGCCTGTTGAAAACATTGATGTTGTTCATTGTTTGCAATACTATAATACATGAGTCTTGTTGTTCATTGTACTTACTCACAAGTAATTTTATATCTCATTTTTTTAATTCCATATTATTTAATATTTTTGTGAAAAGCCTTTTGAAAAATTAATGTTGCGCATTGTATGCAATACTAAAATAAATGAGTCAAGTTGTTCATTGTACCTACTCACATTTAATTTTATTTCTCATATTTTTCAGCTGGATATTATTTAATATTTTTGTGAAAATGATTGATATATATATATATATATACACAAATATAATTTTATGTATTCCACCAACATTTTTTATAGACCAAATATTTTGTAGGTTAAATACACATGACCCCCCTGTGATAAGCCTTATTATCTACCCGCCCCCTCGTAAAAAAAATATCAAAGAATCCCCCTAAGAAAAACAAACAAAGAATCAGTTTAACCTCACGCGCTTCACTCATATATTTTGAGACTGGGTATAAGATCTTTGTCTTTAAAAGATTATTTTGCCCCTATTCTACCAACTGTTGGATCTAATCTCCTAAAATCAACGGTCACCATAACTTTATAATCTCTAATAATTTAAATTTATCAATAATATATTCATAACATATATAATATATCTAATAATATAATAAATATATGTATGGTATATATATATACACACACACACACATACATATACACCAACACCATCTTCTTCGGTCAATGCCCACCGCCAACCATCCCAGCAGCCCCACCCCCTCACACACACACACCTCTACCTACCACCGTTTTCTCTGCCCACCGCTAGCACATCGCCCCAGCCCCACCAAATCACAACAAAGCCCACCATGCCCTCTGCAAAAACGCTGACGCACGTGTCCCAACCAACCAATCTGATGATGGTAAAAATCGTCATACAGTGAATTTCACGTGATTGACCACGTAGGGTAGTGGAACCGATCCAATGCACGAAAAACTAGGTTAGGGGTTGGTTAATGTATAGACTGCACTCGGATGTATCGAGCTGCTTACGTACCCAATGTATGTGGGATCAAGTCAGTTCGTAATTCTTTTATGATTTTACTCTCAATAGCCAGTGAATTTTTACTGGGGGAGTAGATAATGAATCTTTCCCAACTCCTCTAAGGTATTTATAGGGAGCTTGTAGTAGGCTATGGGTCATGGGCTTCACATTTTAAGTGGCCAATTATGCTTGATAATATTACCCTTAGACTAATAAAATAGCTCAAATATTATTAATATGTCATCAGCCCTTTTAAGCTTGACTAGCATGCTAACCGCGGGCTTTAACCCACGGGTAGCACCCCGGACCTAGACGGGGATGTGTGTAATTACCGTAATGCCCTTAGAAATTTTTGGTACACATCATAATGCCCTCCACTCCCGGGTGTACCGTATAGGATACCCGGGAGTAGAAATATGTTCGTGTGTATGGCAAGCTTTGTCGCCTTCGGGGGTCTAACGAGTCACCCTTTTGAAGGGGGATATCTTAAGTGTTATCTCGAGGTAACGTAGGTGTTTACTTAAAGCAACCCCCGTAACTACCTTGGGATCTAACGCCTCTGATTCGAGCTCCACGAGGTTGGATGCCTCGGGTTCGAGTGTCGTGAGGTCGGATGCCCAAGGGTCAGATATCTCAATATGTCAAATTGTGCGAGGTATCTCGATTTGAGTATGAGTTTCATGTCTTAGGGGGGAGCTTGCGCTTTACCCACAAGAAGCTTGTCGTCTCGAAGGACACTTAGAATTCTGAGGCATCTATCTGGGGTTTCAGCACCCCGGAATGGACCTATAATTTTCAAGACCTCAATCCGGGTATTTGTACTCTGGAGGAGACTTAGAATTTACTAGATTGACCTTTGCCCTGAGGTGGGGAGGCAAGGGTCGTTGACTAGTTGCGAGGGGGAGAGAGCTTTTGCTACTAGGCGAGAGTGCAAGCTTCTTTTCCTCAAGAGGGCCAAAGTTCTTGGCTTTATGGCGAGTGGGCAAGGTCTTTTGCCTTAAGGTGAGGGGGCAAAGCCCTTAGCCTCTATGGTAAATGGTAAATGGGCAAGGTCTTTTGCCTCGAGGTGAGGGACAAAGTCCTTGGCCTCTATGTGTGGAGGTCATTTTTTAGCCAACACTTAATTGATTCACTTCATGACCTCTCCGTCCTCATAGAGCATTTTTTTCGAGGTCATCGCATTTTTATAGGGGGGTGTCAAGCCTCGTTCGCGAAGCCTGGGGTCGTCGAGGAGTTGACTTTGCGATCGGGCCGTGGAACACGTTGCCTTGCTGCTTAGCCGGGAGGCCTCAGCCGAGAGGCACATTGCCTCGCGGCCTGCCCATGAGGCATTCTTCTTTCCTTTCGGGAGCCTGATGTACCTCGGGGTTTTATTTCGAGGCATGATGTCAAAGTCGGCTTGGCCCTCATTGATTTTTGTTAGTCCTTTTTGACTTGTGAATAATTTTGCTTGTGCTATCATTTCCGATAGCATCTATAAAAGGATTATTTCTAAGCAAACTCACTATTTCTCATAAGATTTGGGAGCTCTTCCTCCTCAGTGGCTTCACGAGCTCTAGTGGTGTGTACCCCATGGTCTTATGAGCATTGGCGGGGTAATTTTGTACTCCTTGGTTTTATGAGCGCTAGTGGGGTGCTTTGTACCCCTTGGCTTCACGAGCACTAGTGGGGTGCTTTGTACCCCTTGGCTTCACGAGCACTAGTGGGGTGTTTTGTACCCTTTGGCATCATGAGCTCTAGTGGGGTACTTAGTCATTTTTAGTAGGATTTCATAAGTACCGAGAGTGCTAGCCCCTCTAGCGTCTTGCTACACTTGAACATCACTTATTAACATCTTTATTTAAAAGTCACTAGCATTTTGTTAACTAGTTACTCACTAGCGTTTTGAAAGCACTAGCATTTTGCTAGCTTGTTTAAACCCACCAACTTGGTGGGTACTTTATATTGAGATTTGTATCCCTCTAGGTAGATGTATATCCACACATAGGGGTTAACTAGAGGTAGGCGTTAGGCCTTACATTCGGAATGGGGGTCCCCATCCAGAGAGGGTGTTGCCCCGGGGCTTAATGCCTTCGGGGTCTTTAACAGGGGTGACATGTGGCTTTTTTATATGCCTTACGTATGTATCCATATACTTTATCGTACGGTCGTTTTTTGTTTGTACGACTATGAGCTAGTTGAACGTTAGCAGCATTTTTGCTTTTGACTTAGAACATTTGTGAGCTACTCATTCTCCCTAGGAGGCTTTGAGTAGGTCTTTTATTTTCCTAACCCCATTGCTTCATGAGCTTTGTCGGGGTGTCAGCGGTGGAGTTACTTGTTAGTGATCTGTGATGCCAATGGGTGCTCATGGTGGCATTACGGTGCTCATGGAATGTATCATTTTTCCTACCCCCATGATTAGATTTGGTGGGTGGATAATTTAGGTGGACTTAGCACCTCATAAGGTTCCCTGCCTCCCACTCCTTAGTGTATTTGCATGGTTAACACCTTAGGATTAAGGATTGTACCAGGTAGATGTTATCTTTCGCTAACAGAGGGCTAACTTAGAGCTTGGTCTCGTCCTTTACTTACGCCTTTTTGAGTAAGTGGTGTTTGATTGTGTCTAGCAAGACTATCTTTTGTCTGCTCATTTTGCCATAGTACCTTGTGCTTCATGAGCACTAGTTTAGGTACTTAGCCATTTTAACACGCCATTGGAGAGATTCAATGAATGGTGGGGGCGATGCCTCTTGGGCATTTTTGCTGTATTCAAATTTACTTGTTAGCAATTCACCTTTTAAATGCTGAAAATTGCTTGGCGTTGAAATATCAAATTTCCATAGCCTTTGGGTATTAGCTAGCTAGTCTTTGCATATTAACTAGTTACTAGCTAGCTATTTGTTCACTAGCTAGTCGTTTACTGCTACTAGCTAGCTATTCGTTCGCTAGCCAGCTATTTTTTTATTCCATTCCTATTTCCCCACTACTTGCCCCCTATTCCTTAGTATGTGAATCATACTCAGGAGCAAGTTACCAAATGGTGTTTCTTTGACACCAGGGGGTTAGGGATGGTTCCTTGATGAAGATGAGAGTTGTAGGCTCTGATCGTCGAATGCCGACCTTGGTGATTTTGCAGACTAATGCCCAGAGGCTTTGAGCCTCACAACTTTTCACTGGGGTAACCTCTTTCTTAATTTTAGAAGGCTTGGTAGCCACTAGTGTTCATTATTTGGCGCATGAAGTGAAATATCACCCTAGCCACATTGATATGAGGTGAATTATCACCCTTGTTAAGTTTGTATGAGGAGATGTATCACCTTAGTTATACTTGTATGAGGTGAATTATCACCTTCGTTATATTGTTATGATCTCGGTCCAGATTCCTTGTTGGAGGGGGGTTGTTTTTTGTAAAACCTCATACCCTCTCGGTAATGCTGGAAGGATCATTAGGTGGGCTAGTTTAGACCCTTGCTATATATGTTTAAATGAGCGACGTGGTTTTTATTACTCGAAGCCACTTATTAGTGGTGGCTTGGTCGCCTCTTATTTGTTTATTGTAGCATAATCTCGTTCCGAAACCTTAATGGGAGTGGGGAGACCTTTCGTGGGTCCTCAACCTCTCTCGATGTTACAGGAGGGATTATGGGGTGGCCCATCCTCGTGCGAGTCTTTGACAGCTCGGGGGATTTTCGCGGTGCCACCTATATTGACCTCGATTGAGGTCGCGGGTAATTTTATAACGCCTCTAGTGGAAACTTGATTAGCTCCCAAGGGTCGTATTGGTATTTTTGTTTTCCCACTATGTGGGTAAAACACTTAAGTATTTAAGGTTTTTTCTCAACATATCAACATAATAAGAGTGCTATAAGCATTCAAACATATGTTTGGTGACACGAAAAATCCTTACGTGTATTAAACAGCAAGTGGACTGGTCGTGTGTAGTAATAAAGTGGACAATAAACTCCGGGTTGTCGAACCTCAAGGACTTGTATTTTAGTTTATGATTTTAAAGCAATTGAAGAACTTAAACTAAAACAAGAATTAACTAAAATATTATGAAAGTAAGATATAAGAAACAAGATGTCGAAATCAAGATAGCTATGGAAGAGAGCAACTAAGACACATGTGTTGGCATAAATTAATCAATTTTCATTATAAACATGTTCTCCTATTATTAGACTAATGTTGCTTTGGTGGAAAAAACCTTAAATTATTACTACCCGATTTCTCGGCTGTAATAATCCTATGATTAATTGATGGTTCTCTAGATATGTCTATCCGAGAATCTAACCAACAATCATGCATTCAAGTTCTAGAATTTCCCCGGATTAATCCGGCTAACTGCACCCGGGAATCTCTACCTATCTCTAGGGGCAATTCCCTATTTTTTACGGATTATGTGATGATCCTCTTTGCACCTTAAATTAACTTCTCTCGAACGAATAATTTAAGCAATAAATCATGCATATGGTAGCTAAGCATATGATGCATTCAAACAAGATCAAGACACAAAGCAACAATAGAATTAATATGAAAAACACAATTTATAACTCAATTATCATAATTTAGCCTCAACATGGCCTTAGTTCGAAGAATCTATTTCATCATAAAAGATAAAAGATAGGAACTTAAATTAAGATTCATATTCATAGACAAAAATAAATATAAATCTAAGAAACTCCCTCGTATTTTTGATGGTTGAACTTCGATCTTCATCTCTTCCATGCTTCTTGATTTCTTCACCTTCAGAGATTGTTGATAATCTTCATAACTAATCTAAGGATGATGAAGATGATGATA